>OX336390.1:396198437-396798437 GCA_946902985.2 Meconema thalassinum | reverse complement strand
ATGCGACTCATATACCATCATACGTAGATATAATAATTTCCATTGCAATATACACACAATACACACTTAATATTACTACGTCTTAGTAGATATAAAACAATGAACAAAAGAGACAAGTAAGGGTGATAGCCCGCAACGCTAACTACGCGGCTAGACCTGACTATTGCTACATGAGTGTTATCAACTGCCGTATATACAACTCTTTAGTAAATCTTCTTCTTCTTCTTCTTCTTCGTCGTCTTTTCCCGTTCATGCGGGGTCGACGTTTCTGACAAGTCGTTTCCATTTTCCTCGGTCCCAAATAGTGTTTTCTGTTAACTGCTTCTCCCGGAGATCATCATGCACGCAGTCCATCCATCTTCTTCTAGGCCTGCCTCTTTCCCTCTTGCCTTCCACCTCCAGACCAAGCACTCGCCTTCCAACATAACTCTCATCCCTGCGCTTAATGTGGCCATACCAGAGCAAGCGTCTTTCTTGCACTTTTTTTTTGATATTTCAGTCACTTTTACGCTGCCTCGTATGAAGGTGTTTTTGATGTGATCGTTCCTTGTAACACCACACATCGATCTTAGCATCTTCATTTCAGCTACTTCCAGTCGCTTGCACTGTGACTGCACTGTTGGCCAAGTTTCTGCTCCGTATAGCATTGCAGGTCTCACTGTACATTTATAGGCTTTACCCTTTACTTGGATATTCAGCCTCCTGTCACAGAGAATACCAGATAACCTTTTCCAGTTTAACCAGGCAGCCTGAATTCGGTGGGTAATTTCCAGATCTAGATTGCCATCGTTAGATACAGTGGATCCCAGATACATGAAACTGTCCCTTGCCTGTAGCTGGCTACCATCCATCTGAATAGTTTCATTTCCAGTTCCTCCAAGGCACAGGTCTTCGGTCTTATTCCTACTGATTTTAAGGCCTCTGTCCTCTATGGCTCTTCTCCAGCATTCCAGTTTATATTCAAGCTCTTCCCTGTGTGTGCTACATAACACAATATCATCTGCAAATAGCATACACCAAGGAGCTGGTTCTCTTAAGTTTTCAACTCTTTAGTAAATAATGACTTGAAATTAAAGATTTCTTCCGTGAATTATGATTTTTTATAAACCATTTGATTATTTCCCGTGCTTTTCTTTTCAGGGGGGACGCGTACCCCTTAAACATTTGAAAACTGTTTAAGAAAAATTATTGGTACATTTGTATCTAGTCCGGAAAAAATATAACTTCCGACCTGAAAGCTCATCGATCAGCTGGCGTCAACGCGCTGTTCACAACAGCTGGAGGAGATTTCGAGTAATCCTCTATTTAAAGCGATCAATCGAATCAGTTTCTTTTGGCAAGACCATCTACAATTATTGTAGCCGGTCTCGCTTTTGGTCGGCAACCCGGCACTCCGTTCTTATAAGCACGCAGGCTAGTGTTTGGAGGCGAGGTAGGTTGTTATTTTGTGCGTGTGGTTAGTTTTGAAGGATGATTAAAATAACGAACTATTTAACATCCACCCAGGCATCCAAAAATCCGAAAATTAATGATTCGAACGCAAAGAATGACCGGACTTTGCAAATTGACGAAAGATGGTAATGTTTTGTCGACTATAACTGAGAGTAGCTCTAATTTTTTTAAAGCACTGATTCTATCAGCATATTACATGCAACATTTTCAAGCTACTGAAATATGGACCAGGCACGAGGCGTCAGCCGACATCTTGTCGTGTGAGCGAGCACGGCTCAGCTAGTGAGCCCGCTGGCCGAAGGTTTCGGGGGGAGCCACCGGTTTCAAATGACCCTTCCGAGACCCTCTTCCAGTTAACACACAAGTATGGGGGACGATACATTCATAGGCTGGTGTAGCACAAAAGTCTGAACTCGGGGGTGTCGGGAATTAATGAGGTTCGATCTTTAACCAGCTCAGAGGAATGCATCGATAACAAAACTAAACAAGAAAAGAGAGGTCAGTCTTAGGTTAAAATCACAAATACATTTTATTCAGAATAGATCCCTAGCCTAGCATGAGAGTTGCAAACGGCTAGTCCGATACTATTCTGCTCTGAAAGAAATACCAAGAAAAAGTCCTAAACAAGATCTAAATTGCTCTCATGGTCCTAATACAAAATTCGAAAAAAATGAACAAGCTAAGAGAATGGCACGTAAGATCGGCCCTAAGCAATTACATCGAAATAACTTACGGGTGGAACAAACAACAAAAGAATTTACAGCAAAGCAAGACATTTACTTGTTTGCAAATACTAGAACATTTACATTTAGTAGCAAGGGGAAAATTTGTCCTATGCTATGATGGTGCCATCTCTAACATTTATCTTTAGAGTTAAGTTTTAGCTAGCCCTAAATATCATTAATTAATAAACGAGATGCGTTTATTACTAAGAAAATCAAGCTATGTGCACAATGTTGCTGAATAAAAAAAACTATGCTATACAACACAAATGCATACAATAATTCAGCACTCCTATGGTTGTGCAATTGGCACTTCCTACGAACTCGATTTGTTACTGTTTGTAACAAACGGTCATAGTGTCAAAGGGTTAAGAAAATAGAAAATATAGGAAAGCCTGCAAATGCGATAGTAATTAAGCAATTACATCGACTCATATTGCTACTAATCTGATGTGTGTACTTCAGTTATCACATCACCAATTAGTGGTCGACTAATCATGTAAAAATGTATTAAAATGTATCTACAATAGCTTAACAGTATCTAAGTGTTAACATTTGGTCCAGAAAAATAGTTTATTTTTAATGTTTATAAATTGTATTTAGGTTCAGGGGGAATTTATAAGATTTGTTAGTTTTCAAAACCCTATTTTTGATTATTATTAGAGTTTCACACAATTATTTATTCCTGCCAGTATTGTTGTTCAGTTTATGGACCTTTAAAAGCGTTCAGTGTATTCAGGTAACGTTTGTATCCAACTTAAGCAAATAACTCAATAGTTCAATAGTTTACTAGACATCCTGTGTCTTCACCAATATTTCATCACACTTATTAGACATCCTATGTCTTCACCAATTACTTTACTCTTATTTCGGATCCATTGATCCAGGCGCTTTGGTTTTGGTACGACTTTAGTTAGTTCATTACCACCGATATAATCACAATAACAATGTCGGAGGTATTCATCCACCGTCACGACTCATATAATATTCTTAATTTACAAAAGTGTGGAATCCTAATTGATACACGTTTGAATTGCTGGTAATAAAGATTATGCGTACCAAACACATCCTGACAACGCTTTAAATAAACATAAAGGTTTCTGATACAAGCTAACTGTGTGTGTGCGTTTATAAAATTGCCACTTCCCTGAATAAATCGAACCTGCGTTCATTTGGTTACAAAATACAATTTCATTCATTGCCTGCGTGGCTTCTCTTAAATAAATAAACCTGTTTTCAAGTATTGATCCGGCCAATAAATGTGAGTAACGGAACTCTGCATTCCACTTGTAATAATGTCAAGAATATCACAGCCTTCTAAAACAAAATATTAATCCACTGCCTAGAATCGAGTGTGCTGTGTAGTGAACTTGGCTCGTAACCTTGGCCTCGATTTAACATTTGTCAAACTAGTTTATTTGTTATCAGCCTGACAAAATAAAAGTTGATAATACCTGTTTTTAAATGATACGAATGAGCATTGAAAATCCATCCTTCCTGGCTGCTATAAATGTTTAATAAACTATTAATTTCCACACGCGTCTTATAACTAGCTACCTGCATTGTGCACTAAATAAATGAAACCAAAATAAACTAAGTCTACTGTTCTCCACTCTTACAATACGCTATAAATATTTGATCTGACTTAGAGATTCAGCGTCACTTGGTTCGAGTCCCGCCATGAGATGTTGTATGTGGTCCCGTGTATGGCTTTAGGTTACCATTTCATTGTGTCTGGACATCCTCCGTTGCCAATTCCCCACGCATGATTTAGCAATCACATGCCATCGCGCGGTTGGAGTTGTATCTGAAGATCTGCTGGTTTATCATTATTGCGATGTTAGCGTTGGTAAAATTGTAGCACATAATTAAATAAAACTGTCGCGCACTGCAGCTAATATGCGGTAAAAAAAAAAATGCCCATTTCACTCCGCCACTGGCTCTAGTTTCTGTCGCTTGTGCGACACTCACTCGTGACTTGCACTGATATTTACACAAGAAAATTTTTACAAAAAATAAATCAAAATACTGCCCATCCGGCAAATAAAGATTGTACATGTAGATTTTGTACAGTTATAAAGTTAGTTAAATGCACAGTTTATAGAACAGTGAAACATGTGTGTGTGCGTGAGAATGAAACCATGCGGCCGCAAAGTTTTTTCGCACAAGTCCTTCATTTCACCTCGGATAATAATAAAAATATTTTACAGTTCTCGTAGTGATGAATGTCTTCAATCGTTCAATTATAACACAATGCCATGATGGCTATCCGTAAGAAAGTTATTCGTAGATTTTTCCTGCCACATGGTTTCCTTACACTTGTGTTCCATCATGCACATGTTTTCTCTTCCACAGACGAATAGGAACTGGGGTTACCAAATATGGCGTTCTCTCAGTACATGAGCTGGCCGCGTAAATTGATAGTTTCTTCGATTTACGAAGTATGCTGTACTTCAAATATGCAGAATTACATAGTTATAATTATAGTAGATTTTTGGAATGTGAAAAATAAGTAAAAATATAATCATAAGCGATATTGCTTCAGCTTCTTCCCGCCGCTCGCAGGGTATGTTCAGTTACATTTCAGCATAAGTTTTCGTCTCTGTTGCCTGAGCAAACATGCGTCAACGGGCGCATACATCTTCACGTCAAGTAAATAAAAATTGTGGAAGTCAATTTTTATTTCAGCCAATTACCAATCCTTGGTTTGACTTCGTGCACGATCCATTCTGTCAGTGATCCTGTGATATTCTTCATCACTCATGCGATTGTATTCACCTGCTGGTTCAATCTCAATGTTGTGAACATCAACTGTCGTAACTTTCCTGTTATTCTCACGACATTTGTTATTTCCATCTCTTCTTCTGTCTGATTCTTCGTCTTCTGCATTTCTTCTTCTCCGTTCCTGAATGTATTGTCGACTTTCATTAGCCTTACCTTTCCAATCATTATCGTATTGGAAATGAGAATCATTTTCTCTTCGGTAACCGCCACTGTGTCTGTAATCTCTTCTGGGATTATCAGTGTATCGGTTATTTCGATCCTCACGATCACGTGGCAGTCCTCTATAACCACGGTTGAAATTAGCGTTGTTATTGTTATGGTTATTACTACGACGATTGTTGTTGTAATTGTTGGCTCTGTTTTGATATCTGTTCTGGTAATTCTTGTTGATTGTGTCAAATCGACGATTCCTTGCGTAAGGTGTATTGTCTTTACGATAATCACGGAAATCTCTCCTTCTATCTGGTCCCTCGTGATTTTGACGATTACTTGTTCGACGATTTTCTGTAGTTTGTACAGTCTGAATGGTTCTGTCCACTGAAGTTACATTTACATCATGTGTGCTCCTGTGTTTAGGTGTAGGTGCAAATTGTTCGTGACTGCTATCCAGTTTTCTAAGAACGTCGTCACATTTCATAAATGTATTTGCATCTGACGCTATGAGTAACCTTTGTACTTCCATAGGATATTGTCTTCTAATGGTTTGAACAAGTTCTAATTCGGATAGAGGGGGTTCCAAACATTGCCATTTAGAAAGCAGACTTGCGAAGTAGGTAGCGTACTTGGTTGTTTGAGTACTAGCGTACCTCTTATTGTACATTTCCGCCCTTATATTTTGCTGACGTTCCAAAGACCAATAAGTCTTAAGGAATGCTTCTTTAAATTCCTGATAATTGTGGAATGAGTATCTGAATGCATTGAACCAGGTTAACGTGCTGTTCTCTAGGTATTTTTCGACAGCCCGTAACTCCCTGTCTGGTGTTACCATAGTTTCTGTCATGTATGATTCCCAGTTTCTCAGAAAATCTACCGGTGTAACGGAATTGGAATTATTGAATTTTGCTGGTCGATCTTCATGGCTTCTCAAATACACAATATTCGAGTACTGAGTTTGACCATAGTTCGGCGTAACATTAAAGTTAGGTGTCAGCCCATAATTCGGCGTTATGTTAGCATTCGGTGTCACAAATTGTGATGTTGTCCTAAATGGATTATAACCTTGGTTTTCCATCGGAATATTCGGTTTCGGTATGTTAGTCGCAGTTTTTGTATATGTTACACCCTCTCTATTAGGTTTTAATAGACGATTGATGCGTTCATCCATTTCGGCGTATTCTAACACTTTCTCAGGTTGCTTATTAATTATAGCGTTCACCTGTGATTCTATCTGCGCAAATCTTCCTTCAATGCGATTATCGAATTCTTTCTGTTTCCCATCCAGTTCCTCAAGGTAAGCGTCGAATGTTTTTGCTACGTATTGGTTGGATCTGTGATTGTTCTCACGAGTTTCCACTCGAATCGCTTCAATGTCTGTAGCTAAGTCCTGTTTTATTTTGCTGACTTCAGCCTCCACCTTCTCTACTTTGTTTGCTACACGTTTAGTATTCATGTGTACGGCAAATGCTATGCCTATAGTTAATTTTAATCCAGAGTTAACTATAGCCACATCAGCTTTTAACACATCCACGTACGTGTTAACTTCTTCCATACGCTCTTCCACGGAGTTAATCCTAGTACTAACGATTTCTTTTGCATTACCGACTTCACTCCTGACTGATTCGATATTATCGTTCATCTCCGTCTGAACGTCTTTGAGTTTTTGGTTTATCTCAGATCTATTTGTGCGTATCTCTTGTTTTATTCCCTCTAAGTGCGCGTGATATTCCGTGCGATAAGTTACCATTTTGGCACGCAAATCATCACTAACCTTATTGATTGTGACAGTAATTTCGGCTTTAACATTGGCAATGTCCTCTCGCACTTCAACTACATTCTGTGCCATATCTGCCCTAATGTTATTGTTCAACAGTGCCATGTCAGCTCTAATATTGGTGTTCAACAGTGTCATATCAGCTCTAATATTGGTAGTAATGTTGTTACTAGTTTGTAATAGAGTAGCTGTAGCATTGTTACTGTTCTCATTATTGTCTGCCCTAACAGTGTTTATATCAGCCCTTAAATTGTCGTTATTTTGTATGATCTCAGCCCTTAAATTATCACTGTTTTGTGTCACATCGGCCCTGACATTGTTTATATCAGCCCTCAAATGTTCGTTATTTAGAGCCATATCCGCCCTAACAGTGTTTACATCTGCCCTTAAATTATCACTATTTTGAGCCATATCTGTCCTAACATTGTTTATATCAATTCTGAGATCATTATTGTTACGTGTCAAATTGTCCATCGACACCTGCAGATTGTGCAGTAGGGCAGGCAAGTTCGCCAAAAACTCGGCTGTCTCTTGCGCAGACATAATATCTTCAATTGGAGAAATACGGGGAACTAATAACTTCATATGCCTTAACAATGATTTGAGTTGGAAAACAGTAGAAAATGCATTCCTTCATAAATTTATTCGATGATAACCGCTGAACCTCTGGTAAAATTTAAATGACATCAAGACAACATCAAACTTACATTTACTCAAGACTAGGATAACTGCAAATCAAATCCTCAACTTATTATCATTAATAAATGTTACCTAGCCTCATGGTCTTAATTCTGGAATAAGAATGCCATGTAGCCTTCCAAAAAACTAGTACGAAATCTCGATTCGTTACTAATTTGTTGGATTTGCAAACAAAATAAAATCCTCACAAACAAACGAATCATGGAGATCGAACACAAGTTTCGATGCAACCACGTTCGGCGGCAAAGTACTATATGTGCCCGCTGGCCGAAGGTTTCGGGGAGCCACCGGTTTCAAATGACCCTTCCGAGACCCTCTTCCAGTTAACACACAAGTATGGAGGACGATACATTCATAGGCTGGTGTAGCACAAAAGTCTGAACTCGGGGGTGTCGAGAATTAATGAGGATCGATCTTTAACCAGCTCAGAGGAATGCATCGATAACAAAACTAAACAAGAAAAGAGAGGTCAGTCTTAGGTTAAAATCACAAATACATTTTATTCAGAATACATCCCTATCCTAGCATGAGAGTTGCAAACGGCTAGTCCGATACTATTCTGCTATGAAAGAAATATAAAAAAAGTCCTAAACAAGATCTAAATTGCTCTCATGGTCCTAATACAAAATTCGAAAAAAATGAACAAGCTAAGAGAATGGCACGTAAGATCGGCCCTAAGCAATTACATCGAAATAACTTACGGGTGGAACAAACATCAAAAGAATTTACAGCAAAGCAAGACATCTACTTGTTTACAAATACTAGAACATTTACATTTAGTAGCAAGGTGAAAATTTGTCCTATGCTATGATGGTGCCATCTCTAACATTTATCTTTAGAGTTAAGTTTTAGCTAGCCCTAAATATCATTAATTAATAAACGAGATGCGTTTATTACTAAGAAAATCAAGCTATGTGCACAATGTTGCTGAATAAACAAAACTATGCTAATACAACACAAATGCATACAATAATTCAGCACTCCTATGGTTGTGCAATTGGCACTTCCTACGTACTCGATTTGTTACTGTTTGTAACAAACGGTCATAGTGTCAAAGGGTTAAGAAAATAGAAAATATAGGAAAGCCTGCAAATGCGATAGTAATTAAGCAATTACATCGACTCATATTGCTACTAATCTGATGTGTGTACTTCAGTTATCAATTCACCAATTAGTGGTCGACTAATCATGTAAAAATGTATTAAAATGTATCTACAATAGCTTAACAGTATCTAAGTGTTAACATTTGGTCCAGAAAAATAGTTTATTTTTAATGTTTATAAATTGTATTTAGGTTCAGGGGGAATTTATAAGATTTGTTAGTTTTCAAAACCCTATTTTTGATTATTATTAGAGTTTCACACAATTATTTATTCCTGCCAGTATTGTTGTTCAGTTTATGGACCTTTAAAAGCGTTCAGTGTATTCAGGTAACGTTTGTATCCAACTTAAGCAAATAACTCAATAGTTCAATAGTTTACTAGACATCCTGTGTCTTCACCAATATTTCATCACACTTATTAGACATCCTATGTCTTCACCAATTACTTTTAAGAAGATGAATGTTTATTTCAAAAAGTGGCGGCTTCAACCAAGTCCTTCTAAATCTGAGGTAACCACATTTCACCTTAACAACCTTCAGGCGAACTACCAACCTAGAGTGAAGTTCGGGAACCAATATCTGAAGTACAACAGCTCCCCTAAGTACTTAGGAGTGATATTGGACAGGGCATTAACTTTCAGACAGCATATTGCAAAAACAGCAGCAAAATTAAAAAGCCGTAATAACTTACTAAGTAGGTTAGCTGGAACATCATGGGGCGCTGATGCCAACACAGTCAGGACTACTGCTTTGGCTGTCGTTTACTCTCCAGCTGAATACTGTGCAAGTGTATGGTTGAACAGCTCACATTGCCAACTGGTTGATATTCAACTCCGGCAGACAATGCGGATTATCTCTGGCACTCTACATTGCACTCCCTCACAGTGGCTACCTGTACTGTGTAATATTGTTCCTCCTCACATCAGGAGACAGCAAGTTCTTTCCCGCCTGTGGCACAGAATTATGAATAATGAAGTTCTCCCAATCCACCAAGACGTCAATCAACCTTCCACATCCATGTTGAAATCACGGAAACCAGCCTACAAGACAGCTATGGAACTTACTTCAGCTCCATTCAACCCCCGAAATACATGGAAAGTTGAATGGTCTACCTCTCCACCGCGTGGCCTAATTGAAGTACTTGATCCTACCATCAAACTACCTGGATTCCATCTCCCTCGAGCTGTCTGGTCCCGTCTGAACAGAATTCGATGTGGCACTGCTCGAACTAGATCAGCCTTACATCAGTGGGGTTGGATAGACTCGCCTCTTTGTGATTGTGGATATGAACTGCAAACCATCAAGCATGTCGTGCAGGAATGCCCTCTATATATGTACTCTGGGAACTTAGAAGAGCTCCATGCAGCCACTCCACAAGCCCTTGAATGGATTCAAGACCTGGCAGCCCATATATGAAGGGTCCTGATGCTGTAAATTGTGTATTTGAAAATTTATATTTATTACTTACAGTACTGTCTTGTAAGCATCATACGCTAAATAATAAACTAAATAAATAAATAACCAATTACTTTACTCTTATTTCGGATCCATTGATCCAGGCGCTTTGGTTTTGGTACGACTTTAGTTAGTTCATTACCACCGATATAATCACAATAACAATGTCGGAGGTATTCATCCACCGTCACGACTCATAATATTCTTAATTTACAAAAGTGTGGAATCCTAATTGATACACGTTTGAATTGCTGGTAATAAAGATTATGCGTACAAAACACATCCTGACAACGCTTTAAATAAACATAAAGGTTTCTGATACAAGCTAACTGTGTGTGTGCGTTTATAAAATTGCCTCTTCCCTGAATAAATCGAACCTGCGTTCATTTGGTTACAAAATACAATTTCATTCATTGCCTGCGTGGCTTCTCTTAAATAAATAAACCTGTTTTCAAGTATTGATCTGGCCAATAAATGTGAGTAACGGAACTCTGCATTCCACTTGTAATAATGTCAAGAATCTCACAGCCTTCTAAAACAAAATATTAATCCACTGCCTAGAATCGAGTGTGCTGTGTAGTGAACTTGGCTCATAACCTTGGCCTCGATTTAACATTTGTCAAACTAGTTTATTTGTCATCAGCCTGACAAAATAAAAGCTGATAATACCTGTTTTTAAATGATACGAATGAGCATTGAAAATCCAGCCTTCCTGGCTTCTATAAATGTTTAATATACTATTAATTTCCACACGCGTCTTATAACTAGCTACCTGCATTGGGCACTAAATAAATGAAACCAAAATAAACTAAGTCTACTGTTCTCCACTCTTACAATACGCTATGGATATTTGATCTAACTTACAGATTCAGCGTCACTTGGTTCGAGTCCCGCCATGAGATGTTGTATGCGGTCTCGTGTAAGGCTTTAGGTTACCATTTCATTGTGTCTGGACATCCTCCGTCGCCAATTCCCCACGCATGATTTAGCATTCACATGCCATCGCGCGGTTGGAGTTGTATCTGAAGATCTGCTGGTTTATCATTATTGCGATGTTAGCGTTGGTAAAATTGTAGCACATAATTAAATACAACTGTCGCGCACTGCAGCTAATATGCGGTAAAAGTAATGCCCATTTCACTCCGCCACTGGCTCTAGTTTCTGTCGCTTGTGCGACACTCACTCGTGACTTGCACTGATATTTACACAAGAAATTTTTTACAAAAAATAAATCAAAATACTGCCCATCCGGCAAATAAAGATTGTACATGTAGATTTTGTACAGTTGTAAAGTTAGTTAAATGCACAGTTTATAGAACACTGAAACATGTGTGTGTGCGTGAGAATGAGACCATGCGGTCGCAAAGTTTTCTTCGCACAAGTCCTTCATTTCACCTCGGATAATAATAAAAATATTTTACAGTTCTCTTAGTGGTGAATGTCTTCAATCGTTCAATTATAACACAATGCCATGATGGCTATCCGTAAGAAAGTTATTCGTAGATTTTTCCTGCCACATGGTTTCCTTACACTTGTGTTCCATCATGCACATGTTATCTCTTCCACAGACGAATAGGAACTGGGGTTACCAAATATGGCGTGCTCTCAGTACATGAGCTGGCCGCGTAAATTGATAGTTTCTTCGATTTACGAAGTATGCTGTACTTCAAATATGCAGAATTACTTAGTTATAATTATAGTAGATTTTTGGAATGTGAAAAATAAGTAAAAATATAATCATAAGCGATATTGCTTCAGCTTCTACCCGCCGCTCGGAGGGTATGTTCAGTTACATTTCAGCATAAGTTTTCGTCTTTGTTGCCTGAGCAAACATGCGTCAACGGGCGCAATATGTAGCCTAATTCTGGATATTTTGCTGTCTGGGACTACTCATTAGGCTTCATTAACACATTTTTTGGGGGTGAAGCTGATTCCTGCACGTGGTGCCCCTGCGTAGGTACCTGGATTACACTCTCCAGTACTGAACTGAGGATCAGCATTCCAGAAGTACAAACAAGTTGATGACATATGTTCCACAAAGGCCTTTTTCAAGGCTAACTATAATTACGTTTAATACAGAGGGACTTTCATCCCCAAAAGAAGAGCTCCTGAGTGAAATATGTCGAAGTAACAACTGTGACATACTTTGCATACAAGAGACCCACAGATACAATCAGCTACGACGTCCCAAAATTGCTGGCTTGAGACTTATTGCCGAGAGACCTCACAGACAGTACGGAAGTGCTTTATTCGTTCGACCTGATCTTCAAATCGTGTCTACTTCCATCTCTGAACACGAGGATATGGAAATATTAACTGTTGAGCTGAGTAATTGCACCGTATCTTCTGTATACAAACCATCTGGTGCTGCTTTTTCCTTTGCTACCCCTGATAGTTTCCATAAACATAGTGTCAATTTTGTAGTTGGTGACTTTAACAGTCACAGTACAGTATGGGGTTATGCTCAAGACGATGATAATGGAGAAGAGGTGTTAAAATGGGCCGATACCTTCCAATTAACCCTCATACATGACAGTAAACTTCCTCCATCCTTCAATAGTGGGCGTTGGCATCGTGGATACAATCCAGATCTGATCTTTGCCAGTGAGCACATCAGCCAACAATGCATGAAGACAGTATGCTCTCCAGTTCCTAACTCTCAACATCGTCCTGTGATGTGCCAAGTTACTGCATTAGCCCAACCGATCACTATACCCTACCGCAGAAGATTCAACTTCCGGAAAGCTAATTGGGAGAAATTTAGTTCTACTTTGGATAGTTTTGTAGCTGGTATCCAGCCAACACCAGATGAATACGATACATTTGTGAATGCTGTGAAGAAGGCTTCACGGTTGTCGATGCCTCGAGGGTGCAGGACACAATACTTCCATGGCTTAACACCTAAAACAGCCGATCTGATGAGTAATTATCTTTCACTCTTCGAAGATAACCCATTTAGTGACGAAACCATTTCAGCCGGAAAAGAGCTAATATCCACCATAGCATTGAACAAGAGAGAAAGATGGCTGAAACTTATGGAGGAAACTGACTTCTCTGTTAATAGTCAGAAGGCTTGGAGGCTGCTAAAGAAATTAAATAACGATCCAACTAAGAGTTCCACACATGCAAACATCACTGCCAATAACATCGCATCACAGCTCATAAATAATAGCACACCAAGATCGTCATTTAGAAAATCAGATTTCAAACTTCAGGATAAGCTACACAATCAGAACAGTGAACTCACAAGACCATTTGATCTCCATGAACTAGAAGCTGCCGTCCGTACGTGTCGGAATGGCAAGGCAGCAGGACTGGATGATATTTGTGTTGAACAAATTAAACATTTTGGCAATGTCACGAAAATTTGGCTTCTAAATCTTTATAATCACTGCATTGCATTTTTCAAGATCCCAAAATTATGGCGCAAGGCTCGTGTAATAGCTATTTTAAAGCCTGGTAAATTGCCAAATGATCCTAAAAGTTTCAGACCAATCTCTCTTCTTTGTCATCTTTATAAGATCCTAGATAGAATGATCCTGAATCGTTTAACTCTTGTAGTTGATCCTCTTCTAATCCCTCGACAAGCTGGGTTCAGACCAGGCAAAAATTGCACTTCTCAAGTCCTACACCTTACTCAGTTCATAGAAGATGGTTTTGAAAGGAAAAAGATCACAGGTGTAGCTTTTGTTGATCTCTCTGCTGCATATGACACCGTAAACCACAGAATACTGTTACATAAACTCTATAACCTAACGAACAACTGTGGATTCACTAACATGATAGCTACACTTCTTCAGGATCACCGGTTCTTCGTTGACTTCCAAGGACATCGCAGCCGTTGGAGAACTCAGAAGAATGGATTGCCCCAGGGAAGTGTATTGTCTCCTATTTTATTTAATGTGTACACCAATGATCAACCACAGCCTCAAGGGTGTAAAAGCTTCATTTACGCTGATGATCTTGCTCTTTCTGCCCAATCAGAACAGTTTGAAGTTGCAGAGCATACACTCACTCGTGCTCTCAAACAGCTGGGTACTTACTATGAAAGGAACCAACTCATGCCCAATCCTAATAAGACTCAAGTATGTGCCTTCCACCTGAAACATAAACAATCTAGTCGGAAACTTGAAGTATTCTGGAATGGTATGTTATTGGATCATTGTTTCAATCCCAAATATCTAGGTGTCACCTTGGACCGTACACTCACATTCAAGGAGCAGTGCTTTAAGCTAAAACAGAAGATCTCTTCGAGGAACAGCCTCCTCCGTAGACTGGCAGGGACTAAGTGGGGCACCCATCCCCAAACGTTAAGGACAACAGCAATGGCCTTATGCTATTCAGCAGGAGAATATGCCAGTCCTGTGTGGTACAAGTCAGCCCATGCAAAGCAGGTGGATGTAGCCTTAAATGAAAAAGGAAGGAAGGAAGCTTGTAGTTTTACGTGACCGTTAATCGTGAGATCATGAGCCACGGGACCTCCTTTTTACGTGGAATCCGAACCACAGGACATGGCATTTCACTTCGAAAATCTCACATGCATTGACCGGGAATCGAACCCGGACCGCCTTGGTGAGCCTTAAATGAGAGCTGCAGGATTATTACAGGTTGCTTGAGGCCAACTCTCATCAGTAAAGTGCACTATATTGCAGGGATTGCTCCACCTGACATCAGAAGAGAAGTGGCTGCAAACAACGAAAGAAGTAAATCATCTGTTATGACCTCACACCCACTCTTCGGATATCAACCTGCTGAGAGGAGATTAAAATCGAGAAAGAGCTTCCTAACAACTACTCAACCATTACAAGGAACAGCAGCAACAGCTCGAGTGGCCGTGTGGAAGGAGAGGACCAGCAATCTGTCTGAATGGATGGAACCAAAGGAATCTCTACCTCATGGTCACACAGAGAACTGGCTAATCTGGAAGTCCCTGAACAGACTGAGGGTGGAAGTTGCAAGATCCAGGGACAACTTATATAAGTGGCATTTTTCCTGTGTGATTGTGGCGCAACCCAGACAACACAACACCTCTTCTCCTGTCCATTGTGCCCGTACAGCTGCACAATGAATGACTTGACTGAAGCTAATTCAAGTGCTATCGAAGTGGCTAAGTTCTGGGCAGAAACTGTTTGAAGTCGTCTGTTTAACACATACTTTGTACTTCTGACACGAATAAATAAATAAAATAATAAATAAATAAATATTATAATTTGATATAGTCTGAACATTTAGACATGTTAAACAATTTGTGACGAGTGTCTGATAGTGACTGATAATGTAGATGTTTGGCCCCTTAAAACAATCATCATGATCATTTATAACTGTAATACTGTATAAACTAACTGTGCAGGCCTGTGAAATTGATAACGTACCGGTAAGTGTACTGGTTTTTAGGGCAGGCCACAAATTTTATCAGCTGCATAAAATGATCGTATTTTGAAATGTTCATTGATGATAGTTATAATTAGGTTAATGGATCCGATCGGGTGATTATCGGCCAACATTCTTGATTTATAAAGCATAACCAGCATAATAGAGTCAGACATGTTACTAGTAGGCCTATGCTTTTTCGAGTTTATTACCATTCAAAATTACACGTAAAATATTGTATTCACCGTCTTATAATTTCCTAACCATGTACACACGTCACCATTTTATGCATTCCAACAAAGATATGTCAAATCACCAAAATATCGTTATAGTGATGATACTTCACACTTTTCATTAAAAAAAAACAGCAATATTCAGAAGGAATTGTATTTAACGCCACCTTCAACAGAAATAGTCGGTTAATCACAAGGAATACGCTTGAAGCGGGATTTAAAGTCACTTCATAATGCTATTCTTATGGGAGACAACTTTGCCCAACATCAGCTGATTTTATTTTGGCCCCACTGAAATGTTATATTTACTGAAATCATGCAGGCAGTGATATATCTGTTTTTGGTTAGCTTCATATTCTTTGCGATTGTGGTGAAAGGTTGAACTAGATTGCTAG
This sequence comes from Meconema thalassinum, assembly GCA_946902985.2. Taxonomy (NCBI): domain Eukaryota; kingdom Metazoa; phylum Arthropoda; class Insecta; order Orthoptera; family Tettigoniidae; genus Meconema; species Meconema thalassinum. The sequence continues at coordinate 396,782,295 of OX336390.1, read as the reverse complement.
TTTTTGGAAGCAAATTGGTTAGCGCAGGTTGGAGCGCCCGTGTGGTTGTAAGTTGAACTAGTGGAATAGAAGTGCTTATTCTCAAAAATTCCAGAGATAGAGACAATGAGAGTTAAACAAAACAGAGGGGAGGTTAGAGGTTATTGGCGTTGATAAAAGAACTATTGTATGAAATACATTAAATGAAAGATAAACGTGAAGGAAGTTATAGATTGAATCATTCTGTCTTCTTTATTGCATCGTAACCGGGTGAGTTAGCCGTGGTCGTTACGGCATGACTGCTGGCATTCGCTCACATCCGGGAGGCGAGGAGGTTGGAATCCCCCGCCGGCAACCTTGAAGATGGTCTTCTGTGGTTTCCCATCTTCCTTCCAGGCAAATGCCGGGGTTGGTCCCTAACTATAGGCCACAGCCGCTACCTTCCAACTCCTCGGCCTTCCCTTCCAACTTTCTTCCCCAACGGTACTTGTAGCTCACCCATTGGGTGTCCGTCTCGAAGCAGCTACAAAACTGGCGAGCCGAACATGTCCTCAGACACTCCCGGCACTAAAAGCCATACGCTAAAAAAAATTGCATCGAAATGGTTATATGACGATAGTTACTAAAATATATTGTTCTAAGAAGCGAAACCAGAATAAAATGAGTATTTGAATGATGGTATGAAACTGGAAATTGTATCTTGTTGTGACGGCACTATTGATACAATTTATACTTACATCCCTTGGTACTACAGAATAGTAAGTGGCATTACGATGAATTGTGGTTATGTTACTGCGTACATTAATCTACCTTGTTTACTGTAGTGTCCTGGTTGGTGTCGGAGACACGTCACGCCTGGGGATAAGAGTATTCTCGTGCAGCATATTAAAATATTTTTCATAGTGTATAACCTATAAAATGGCGCCCTCCCGGATTATATCTTCATATCTATTTAATTTTTAAAACATTACACCACAGTCGGCCGGTAGAAGCATATCCTCTCTATCCTATTGTATGCTCGAAGCATTCCACAGCAAAAGTATAAAGGAGAATGTAATGGGAACTTACCAAAAAATACTGATATCAAAACAGTTATGTAGGAATACTATGAAAGCTTTTAATACCTGGGATATTCCAGCGCTAACATACACGTTTGCTCTACTAAGACGGTCAAAGACAGTACCGAATGACACGGATATAAATACAAGAATAACAAAGAGCAAAGGCTGAGTCTTTCGTCGGAAATCTACAATTGGGTCAGCGATATTTCCTCAATTTCATAGACACCAGAGTTCGCATGAGCGTTTACCGTTCAGTATGTCATATACATTCCTCATTGTTTCCTCTTACCACTGCCAGCGGGCACGCTTCCGTTCGATCCACCAAGGCCGGCTAGATCGTTCCGATCCAATTCTTTCCGATTTTCTAAAATCACTCCCACAAAAATATCCAGCAACCTAGTGGAAAGATGTTACACATAAATACAGGGTCTTTCATATAAAGTTAGAACGCCAAGCGGCGGGTTTGTTATCCGCTATAGTGCGTCTCTATCTTAAAAGACAGTACGCATTAAATGGAGCGCGCTGATGCCAGATCTACTGCATATACAAAGTTCTGCAAGGCCGGGCACATGATGTAACATAACTCGTATACAGGCGTGCTTTTACGCAAAACTCGGGAAATTTCCAAAATATTTGTTTGTTGTATATAATTGTACCTCATGCCTTGAAGCGAAAGACGGTACAATATTTAGATTATGATACACCGAAGCTCAGAGCGCGATTTTAATGCACACATTATAATAATTTATAATTTTCAATTATTCATGAATATGATAAGGCCTTTTTCTCGAATATCATAGGTTATAATAAATTATAATAAGACATATTATTATTATTAATAATATATTATGGTTCACGTAATTTACCCAATTTTGTGTGGTCAAGTATGCAGCCGAAATTAAATTATTCATTTCTTGTTTCTTGAATGAGACGTTGTTCAATTTTATATAGTTCTTCACTTGCGCCCATACCATTTCGATGGGATTAAGTTCACTGTGGTATGGTGGTGTGGTAAGGTGACAAGCAAGAACATATTTCTCTGCTATGATAGCCTACATTGTCTATTACTAGGCTAGATCCTCCGGGAACATTGAGCAACAATATTGCTCGGCGAACCACTTTTCATATACTTCACCTGTCATTTTGTCGTGTGTGTCTACCGTGTTCTTTTTGGCACAGAAACGTTAACTCTGCACCATTAACGAACCCTTGTTAATTCCCGGGACGAACAAAGGCAAACTTCGGAAACCACTTCGAGGATGGCTGAGGTAGGAATCGAACCCACCTCTTCTCAGTTTTGTCTCATGGAGTTGAGTACACCCAGTTCCAGCCCTCAGACCAGAATTACATTTCTTGGCAGAGTCGGGATTCAAACCCGGGCCTCCACGGTGACAGCACAGTGACAGCCGAGAACGCAACGAGGCGGACAATTTATAAAGAACACAAAATCCACTTCATTTCATAGTTTTACTTCACATCATCACCTACCCTCTTTCAAACGTAGTCCGGGGAGATAGCCTTCGGGCCACATTAGTAAACCAAGTTCCGGTGCGTCAGCGCTGAGCGGGAGGACTAAGGGAAGTGCTATAACTTATGAATGCTACCAGATATTGAGCTCTGGTTTGTTTTAAAAACTATTTCAGACATTAATGAACATTTCTTCTCGCTTAGTCACCAACGTAAAGTCAACAGCAAAAAACTTTCTCGCTAGCTAACTTTTATGTGACACCATCCCAGATTTTTCAAGTAACATTTAAGAAAAAAATCATAACTTTCTTATTATGAAAATAATTTCTGCCCTGAGAAGTAGGGTATCTTTTACCAACATCAGGCAATCTAAAAATAAATTCTTGATCTGTTGCGATCATTAGTTCATTATCTATGGCGTGATAAGTTTTATAAATGCAAAAATATAGATTCGTGCTAAAATATCGTAATTGTGAAAATTGGGCCATGTGTTAATTATTTATGGCTTTTATTTTTACACCATCATAAAGAGCGGGAAATTCTCTATAATACCACGCAAACATTTTCTTAGATTTGTCACTTTCAATTATTGGGAAATGGCAACATCGCCGGGGTAGAAGAGGACGAAGCTAATTGCAGGACATAGGAGTGCGAGTGAGAGGCAAATACTACATTTAATTCCATACTGTCTTTTAAGGTAGAGACGCACTATAGTGTGGTGGCCTTGGCCGAGCTTGTGGCGAGCCGTGGCCCCCTGCTTTAAGCGTGTGTACAATCCTCTATTAAATATTACCTTATAAAAGTTGCTGGAAGTGTCGTCCTTCCTGGGTTATACAGGCATTGTATCTAGTAACCACATTTTGGCTGACGCGAGTGAGTCATGCCACTGTATTTTTTCTGATTTTTTATTTTGTGTTTTTTATTGAGCACTGAACCAGTAGTGTCAAAGTTATTTACAATTACGTGAATCTGTGCTAGTGAAGGTGGCACTTCATCACGAAATTGCTGAACAAATGCATCACGTACCCGCCGAGCCGAATCGTAATTAAAATAATTTGACATTCAAAAATACGATGTTGCAATGATAACTGTCTCAACATGTTAGCAGCTGTGGTTCAGACTGGCGACTGACAACACCTGCACGCTTATTGCAAGGTCAAGTTTGTACTATGCGCGCGCTTTCAATACTACAGCAGGGGGCCGTGGCGCGTCACAAGCTCGGCCAAGCCGGCTTCAGCGGCGAATGACAAAACAGCCGCTCGCCGTTCTTACTTTATATGAAAGACCCTGTATATATATATAATTTCCAACGGGACAGTTTTAACCGGCCTCTGTTAGATAAGCGGAACTGGTGGGTGGTAAGTTATGGATTATAATGCTTGCATGATTCACACGGCCGTCATCTTTGTTTGGATGGTGACTTTGTAGTTTGAGCGCAAGACGCGCCCTAATGTAAGTATGTTTTTACAACATTTGGTACAGATCCGATGATTAGTTTAGTTGTAATTTGATTTAAGCTTTGAACATTTGGATGACCGCCATTTTTTTATAATGATGGCAGCAATATAATAGGCCTACTTGGCACTGAGATGCCCTTTGCTATTGCTACCTCTGTACCAAATTTGCTTCCATTCAGTTTCACCGTGTTTGAATTGATAAGGGAGGAGCAGACAAACACAAACACACACAGAATCACGAGCGTTTGGCCCATGTAGATCTCATAAGTCTACTTTCATTTATCTTAAATCGAAAGTAGGCTAAAAAAATGGTCTTTTCTTTCTTGGTTAAAAGACTCCTGACGTTTGTTTGATCTCACCAATTTACAGTAGTTATGTCTGGAAATATTGGTGTGGAATATTGAAGATTGGACATAATTGTCGTCAAATTGGGAGACCAGATATAGGCACTCCCTTCCTTCTGGACAGGCTGTGGACGCAAATCTCCTTATTGACTTATAGACAGTCAACATTCTTGAAAGAAATGGGCTAAGATTCTCGGTTAATGTGGGTAAAAAACCTTTAGTGAAACATTACTTCACATAGCTTTATTAAGTTATTAGGCTATATCAGTGATAATTAGTTATTGAGAGTTGTACGTAGGCAACAGTTCCAAGTTTGTCATTGAAAGGTTCGTTCTTCCACTGTGAAAAAAAAACGATAGTCTTATTTCTCTCCTATAGCGTCTGCCACCTATCAAATCGTTTACGAACCATTTCAACTCATACCATCTGACGATTGTTTTGGAACTTGGTCAATAAATATTACCGAAAAACAATCTAAACTTTTCAAATTTAGTTCATTTATTTTTTATTAGGGGAGCATGATGGCACAGTGGCTTAGCTGCTCGTCTTTCACCCGGACGGCCGGGGTTCGAATCCCGGTGACAGCGGGGTGGAATTTTCAACTGAAAAATCACGTGGCGTCAGGAAGGACATCCGGCCTTAAACCCCTAGCCAAAACCAAAGTGAGCCTGGTTGACACCGGCAACCCCATTTAATTGGGAAAAGCCGAAGAAAGATAGTTTTTTTTATTTATTAGTTACAGAAAATTTCGGCTTTTTCGCGAAAAACCACACAAAAGATGCTAAATTCACGAAACATAGATTTTTTGTGATTTTTCGCGAGTGTTCCGCGAGTTGAAACATGCAATTACGTGATTTTTATGTAAGAGATGTTCTAAACAATTTTTCATTTTTTATTTTTTTTTTTGCGATTTTGCGAGTCGCGAATTTTGACTGTCTCTATTAACTGTTAATCGAACAAGTTAAGCATACTAAGACATGAATTAATTAATGGAGGAGCCATCCCTTGGCAATGCACAGTAGTATTGAAGGTAGACCGGGTAGTAGTTGGTTGTGTCAAGGTTTTGTAGCACTCAGACGTTATGTTGACGTATGTTAAGTGCTGCATTCTCCTCGGAATGCAAAGAAAGTGGCATGTGCATAGTTAAAGAGACAGGCAGTACACAACTCAGTCTGGGTAGGGATATTTGAAACGAGCTGTTGACAGATTACGATTTGCACATTCATTATTTCTATTCATGGCTATAATAACTCGAGACCATACTGGGCAGGTACTGCTCGAGTCTAAGCTGCGTGAACCTGAGAGAAATGTGCATCGCGGTTTATCAGTAGTGGTGTTGACGAGTGATGAGGTTTCTCGGTCCGTGCATAGTACAGAACCAAATACATTGGTCGGTGACTCACTCAGTCATTCCTAGCGGCTTCGGTGGCGTAGTTGGTAGCATGCTGAACTGCTGTGCCCAAGATAGCGGGTTCAAACCCGGTCGAAGTCGTCGGATTTTTTAAGAGCGTTAAAAATCCTTCAGTATGCCTTCCTTCGGAGGGGAAGTAAAGCCGGCGGTCCCATGTCATAGATTTATGGCATGTAAAAGATCCTTTCACAGACTAAACTTGTGTAAAGCAAAATTTGTTAGGCTAGATTTCGTCAGAACGCTCTATCAAAGTTCCAACGTTTGCCACTAGGTATCATTGATATCTGGTGGCGAAAGTTGGTACTACTTGAAATTGATCGGAACTTGTAGCTCACCCTTTAGGGTGTCCGCTGGAAGCAGCTACAGACTCAGGCGAGCCGAACATGTCCTCGGACACTCCCGGCGCTAAAAGCCATACGATAAATAAAAATCAGTCATTCCTAACACCACAGTGGTTTGAGCAACGGCCGAATGATAGCAGTATTGGAATAGAAAGGAATACCATATGTCTCGGTGGGTTGTTGACAGACCCTTCCCTGCTCTTTCTCCTCACTCCGCACGTTCATAGAGCTTGGACTCGAGCAGTATGTTCCACTTTCAGTTAGTTTTAATGCAGAAAAATGCCAGTCGTCCCTCATAAAATATGTTTGATTGTTTTTGTTATTAACTTACATTCTAGGTGCTTGGGACATCTTGGTCATCATCCCCCTGTAGTGGGGTGTGTGTTGAATTTGTTTGATAACTTGTATTGCCGTGATGACTATAGTTGTGTAACTGCATGAGGATCGGGGATGGGGTAGGTGCCCCGTGACTGGAAGTAAGGTATTATCCCGACATTTGCCTGGAAGGAGTGTGAAAATAGCTGTGGAGAAACACACTCACGATATCCGCTGTCAGCGCTGGGATTGGAACCTGCTATCTCCGGACTAGCTGCAGCTGCCCTCAAAGCCGTAGTGCACGATTTAATGCACACGGCTACCCCGCGGGGTGCAGTGTTTGGGTGAGTATACCTCGAGGATGATTTCTGCTGTCTTGCTGTTCGGCCTTTTCTCATTAGTTACATTTGCATATGTGCTTCTTCCATGTCTTCTGCTTGTTTCTTTACATGATTGGTACTGCTCTTCAGTTAACTTCGTCTTGATATTTGTGGATAACGTAGATATTCATTAAGTTTTAATTAATTTATCTTCTTGGCATTCTGAAAACAAAGAGCAGTTCATTCTTATTGCTTTTGTTGACGGTGGTATTTAATTTGGATATTGTAGTCATTAGCACCGAGTACTTGTGTGGAAAGGAAGTGTATTTTCTTGTAATAGAGGGTAGAACTAGGGAAGAATTGGTCGTCACCTTAAACGAGAAAGCATCCTGAAGAAAGTTTGCTAATAAATGTGAAGAATATACTCTGGTGGACTGTAATTTAGTGCTGGGATTGCAAATCACTGGACTTCTGTGTAACATTTAAGTAATTATATTAGCCTACTTGCTGAAGTACCCGTGCTTCGCTACGCGTCATAAATAAATTAAAATGTGAAGCTGACAGTTAAGACAGGGGATAGGCGAGGTGCTGCGCAGAGGGAGATTAAGGATGGAACGTTTTGTCAAACTACACCGCTCGGGGTTGACCGTGTTTTATAGCACAAATTTAGGTTTTATTCGCTAATAGTTGGAGATACCTTTCGGATAGAAAATGTAATTTTAAACCTCGTATATGCCATCAAATGTTTGCTATTTCTTAGCGTTCTCCTTTTATTTGAAATGAAAATATGAAAGTTTGAAACCAAAGGGTGTATTGACGTCACTAAAATGGTCGCCATCTTTAAATAGTGCAAAGTATTGAAATCGAAAGTAACCTATATGATAACCAGGTAAATCAGCTACTTCCGTGTAAAATTCATGTAAATCGGGCCAGTGGTACTCGCGTGATTGAGTAATACAGAGACACACAACATCTCATTTTTAGCCTCACTTCGCTCGCGTCATAGTCGTGTCATAATGTTATTCAATGAAATGCAGGTTTAAACCCGTTAACACCCCTTTAGAACCTGAATATCCAAAAATCCCTCCTTAGTAGACGTTTTCGACACACAACAAACATATCCCCAAAATATCATTCTTCTAACTTTAATAGTTTTGGTTGGTCGATGAGAGTGAACATCCAAAAATCCTTCCTTAGTGGACGTGTTTTCTTCTTCAGAATTTCACCCCTCCCCATATGCCCCTTAAATTGCATTTATGAAAAAACGGTCGAACACCTATTTTATTTATCTATTTATTTTTAAGCTGATTGATTTCCTCCGAGTTTCAAACTCCTCGCCTATGTCGTTTAAGAGATACACGCTCCGTTAGGAATCTTTCAACCCCTACTTTTCATCCCTTTCACCTCATAATATACACTACATCGAAAATCCATTAGACATGTGTCAGCTTATTTTTAATGATTAGTATATACGCCAAGTATCACATCCCCAAATGAAACCACTCGTGAGATATTGATATTCATGAAATGCACCTTTACCCGCTTAACACCTCTATAGAACCTGAATATCCAAAACTCTTTCCTTAGTGCACGTTTTCAACATTCAACGAACATATCCCCAAAATTTCATGTTTCTAACTTCAATAATTTTGGCTGTGCGATGACGAGTGAGTGATTAGGTCAGGACATTTTCTTTCATTTATTTTTGATAATTTCACTTTCCCCATGAACCCCTTAAATTGGATTTATGAAACAAACGGTCAAACACCTATTTACTTATTTAAAGCTGTTTCCCCCCTGAGTTTGATGAGTGAGTAAGTGAGTCAATCAGTTAGGACACTTTCTTTCCTGTTTTTTTCCCCTAGAATTTCACCCCTCTCCAAGGGCCCCTTAAATTGGATTTATGAAAAAACGGTCGAACACCTATTTACTTGTATTTTAAGCTGTTTTTTCCCGCCAAATGTCAAACTTCTCACCTATGTCGTTTCAGAGATACACGCTCCGTTATGAATCCCTCAACCCCCAATTTTCACCCCTTACACCTCATAATATACACCACATCGTTAAACCCTTGGACATATGTCTGATTATTTTTAATGATTAGTTTATATACCGAATATCACATCCCCAAAGAAACAACTCATGAGATATCGTTATTCAATGAAATGCACGTTTACCCCTTAACACCTCTTTAAAACCCGAATAAACAAAAATCATTCCTTAGTTGACGTTTTCGACATACAACGAACATGTTACCAAAATTTCATGTTTCCAACTTTAATAGTTTTCGCTGGGCGTGATGAGTGAGTGAGTCAGGACATTTTCTTTCAATTATTTTTACCAGAATTTCACCCCTCCCCATGGGCGCCTTAAATTGAATTGATGAATAAACGCTTGAAAACCTATTAACTTGTTTTTTAAGCTGTCTTTTCCCCCTGAATTTGATGAGTGAGTGAGTTAGTCAGTCAGTTAGGACACTTTCTCTCTTTTTTCCCCCAGAATATCGCCCCACCCCATTGGCCCCTTAAATTAATTTATGAAAGAACGGTCGAACACCGATTTACTTACTTTTTAAGCTGATTTTTTTCTCTGAGTTTCAAATTTCTCGCCTATGTCATTTAAGAGATAAGCCTACACACTCCGTTAGGAATCCTTCAACCCCCACTTTTCACCCCTTTCAACTCATATTAATACACCACAATGAAAAACCCTTGGACACATGTCTGCTTATTTTTAATGATTAGTTTATATGGCGAGTATCACATCCACCAATGAAACCACTCGAGAGATATTGTTATTCAATGATATGCAGGTTTAACCCTTTTAAGAACCCTTTTGAACCTGAATGTCCATAAATTCTCCCTAGTAGACGGTTTTTGACATACAATGAACATATCCCCAAACTGTCATGTTTCTAACTTCAATAATTTTGGCTGTGCGATGATGAGTGAGTGAGTGAGTGAGTCAAGACATTTTCTTTCAATTTTCTTTTTTCAGAATTTCATCCCTCCCCATGAACCAAATTAAATTTGATTTATGAAAAAAGACTGTCGAACAGCTATTTACTTACTTTAAAGCAGTTTTTCCCCCTGAGTTTGATGAGTGACTGAGTCAGTCAATCAGTTAAGTTACTTTCTTTAATGTTTCTCCCCTCCCCCAGAATTTCACCCCTCCCCATTGGGCCCCTTAAATTGTATTTATGAAAAAAAAGGTCAAACACATATTTACTTCTTTTTTATGTTGATTTTTTTCCGCTGAGTTTCAAACTCCTCGCCTATGTCGTTTAAGAGATACACGCTCCGTTAGGAATCTTTCAATCCCCACTTTTCACCCTTTTCACCTCATAATATACACCATATCGAATAACCCTCAGACACATGTCTTCTTATTCTTATTGATGAGTTTATATGCCGAGTATCACATCCCCCAATGAAACCAATCGGGAGATTTTGATAATCATTGAAATGCAGGTCTACCCCCTTAACACCCGTTTAGAACCTGAATATCCAATAATCCTCTCTTTGTGGGCATTTGTGGCCCTTGAGGAAGCTGCATACCAAATTTCATTCCAATCCGTTCGGTGGTTTCTGAGATTTCGTGGAGAATGAATGAATGAGTGAGTGAGTGAGTGAGTGGTATTTGGCAAATATATAGTAGATAGTGTCAAGTCTTTGTTATGCTAAACTCGGTTGACAGTGCTGTGTGAGCAGTTGAGTAACTAACGGGATTTCAAGTAAAGATCCTCATTTTCTATACCGGTAGTGCAGAGCGCAACTGGCATCCAGACGGCCGTGTCTCGACTTCAGCTTTGTTGCCATGGAATCTATCTGCTTTGCCATTCCTTCATGAGCATATTTTATGATTTGATTAGCCTGTGCTTGAGGGCAAAAGGGCCGAAATAAGAAGAATGAGAAAGACTATCGAAAATTCATGTAGCCAGCGGTTCCTTCTGGATCCTAAACTATGTGTATGCAAAATTTGGTTGTGATTGGTGGAACGGTGTAGATTTGTATACGGAACCAACCCACATACATACTGTGCCTTTTAGCATGAAATATGCAAATCACAGTATGCCAGCAATGCTCAAATCGAGATTTTCGGGGTTACGGTATGTTCTCCCACTCTGTGACTTACACATTTTGGATTAAATAGAGGATGCACTTCCAAAATAAATAAACAAAATCAACTCCTACTATAAAACATTTAATTAACCAAATATATGGCGCTACAACAAATTAAACAAATAAAATACTGACCCAATTCTAACTTGTTCAGAGTGAACAAGGAATACCTAATAAAACAAAGGTTAAATCATAATAAATGGTTATCACAAACCAACAAACTTATGTTTCTTTTCACTTCCATATAGTGTCCTTTTAAACTTCAATACAATCAAGAGCTCTAATAGGCTCGATACTTTTCAATATAAACTGTGTTATCCTTTTTTTTTACAACACATCACTATCTATTATATGAGTATTTTATAATTAGAACAATATATAATTCTTATTAAAGTACTGTTTACTCGTTTATTTAAACTTTGGGCTTTCACAATGTTCTCATGTTACCACCTCTCTCAAATCAACAATTCACTACTGTGATCGGGAAAACATTTGCGTACTCCCGAGTTATAGAAGACTACTTGAACATGTCAAAAATTAAGATCACTTCCGGAATCTAATTGTCTCCACTATACTCGTGAATCACCACCTTATAATTATAACATTACATTAGGGATTTATTATTATCTGTCTTAGAAGACCATGATCTCATAAGAAAGCAACGATCTGAACTTGCAAGCGGTAATCCTCATCTACAAGAACCTCGAATCGAAGACCGGGTCGTTAAAACCAACTCTAAACACATTGGTGTACTATAACATCAAAACAGGCGGCTCACAGACATACCGCACTTCCGTTAATGGTAAGGATTGGCCTGGCCACTTGGCGTGATTTATTGTTGGGGAGCAGGAACATTACGGTCAGACTCGCAAGAGGCGATCTACCCTCCGCTTTCATACATCTTTTTCTTAAATGCAGTTCTTTGAACAAACAAGGCTTCATTCTACTATTTTTAACAACATATTTAGGTTCACTAGACCCATTCTTATTACCTTGGCATTTATTAATTATGAAGTGTCCTCATTGGTGGGTAAGAATAATTCAATACAACAACAAATATTTAGGGGCTTCACATAAACGAATCTGGGTTCGATTCTTTCAAATGCCTCGGGAACCATATCCCATACTGGAGGACTTATACATTAGCGACTTATAGCAGGCCTTTGCCTTACACTCGCGCTCATAATACAATTATTCCGCACCCTTTTATAATACAACACACACACAACGGCCTCGTAGTCACATCACTATTTGGAGGACTTACTATAGCTCAATTACCACGACCAACTGCCCCTCATAATTAATTTTACCAAGTATATTTAGGTTCAACGCATTCCTAGCGTGACAAATTTCCTTCAATGCGGTACATTACGCTTATCCTTTATTGCCAAATTGCCTTCAAAGAACTGATAGATTCATCAATACACATTTGATCTACATCTCAATTTTATATTAATCCTCTCCCGTGTAATAATCGCTTTATTTTAAGAACATTTGTTCACAACATGTATTTATTCTTTTAAAGGAGCTCAAAAGCTACTACTTTCCTATAATTCATCATAATCTTCATTTATATACTTGTTATTATTATTATTATTATTACGCTTGCTTTCATATAATTAAATCATTTATCAAATACACTGATATATTATTTCATACATTTTCCCTAAGGTTTTTATTCATTTCACACAATTATTTTATACTTTCACAATTTTAATCGTTCAGATCGCGCTATTATTCTGTTATTTGTTATTCGAAAACATCCCTATTTTCTCATTCTCAGGTGGATTGTACACAAATATTCCCCAACACATAACATAATGAAATGGTTACTCACATGATATGTCGATCACCGACCAAAATTTCCAGCGATGTTTCATTTTCACCCACTTAATGTGTTTAAGCCATCTTGATTAATCCCATTTCACACAATGACATTTCTTGATACACATACACATGATTTACCTTATACACTGGTAACATTTTGAACACAATTCTGTATTCTTTTATCATACACAAATAAATTCACTAAAAATCATTACACTAACACAAATTTTCTATATTTACAATACACTGCTTTTAATCACTGAGGCTTTGATTTTGCCTTACACACGTGATTTTTTTCTTCCCGTTTCCAAGGGTGAAACTCTTAGATGTCGGCTCCCTATCTGGCAAGAAGTTGAAAGTCTCGATCAATCTACCTCTCCCTGGAACGGCTATTCTTCAAATCTGGTTTCCTGACTATTCGGCTTCTATTTTTACTAGCTCGAAGTCGTTTCTTTCTAGACACTATTTAATTTGTCTAGATAAAGTCTATCTTGTTTACGGCACCTTGAATACTTTATCGGTGACCTATGCTTTTCTAGCATTTACTGCTATTCCTTAGTTTCGTAGCTTAATGCTTTTACTGTTTGTTTGTCTCCTGTTAGACAACGTCTTGGATTACTTTTCCCTTCTTATTTTCTTCGCTCTAGTCCCTATCTTATCAATACACTAGGCGTTATTTATTTCGTCCGACCCTGATCGGGTTCCTTAACTTTGCTGGAAATGTTTGTTTCACGATCTTTGGTACTTCAAAACGTTACGATACTTTCAGTCGTTTAACTGAACTGTTATTTGAAGACCTATCGCCTGTTCTTTAAGTTCGCAGCCTAACTTGACTGTAATACTGAACATTTCACTATAAAGATTGACGGTTGCTGAACTAAATCCTGTACTAGGATTTTCCTAAGTCTTCACACGGCGATACTATGATGATACTTCTCGTACTCTGACTTGGACACTGTGATGCAGCCCCACCCCACGAGGTCTGCTGTAAACTGCATTCGATTTGACACAGTGACGCCCCTCGGGCCGTCTGAAAACTGCGTGATTGGTCTGGCTCTGCCAGGGCTTTTATACTAATCGGCGACAAAAAGATAAATTCCACGTCTTTTTCATAACTAACTTTTGAAGCAATAGTCGCACACTTTTAAAAATTATATCCCTGGAAAGTTCGTTTTCTAAACGTAAACTGACTCCTTTGCACATAAAAATCGATCGTACAATTCTGAGATATTAAATAAAATTTGGTCTTCAGATACGTGGGTGTTACAGTTGATTTTTAATCCCCACCTCCTCGGGTCTCGGGGAACTTTTAATTACGTAATGCCGCATTTGCACTTTTTTCCTGGTCAATTATTATAACATCTTTTCCCACACAAAAATCTCTATTCCGAAATGAATCACAATGATGTATTTCTTTTGTTAATTATATTCTCGCAAATGGCTTAAATCTAATTATTCTTCCTCTTGCACAACTGCGAGGATGCCATTTTACTGCAACGTAAGCTCAATTTCTGAAACCTTCTCTCGCTCACTCCGAACGGAAAGTTCCTCTCGTTCTAATTATAGCCATGATCGCTCCTTATCGGTGCGTCACGCGTGATATCATTTCCTGGAGCCTCCTGGGCTCTTATAATTGCACAACATTAAACCAGTCCTCATGTATAAAATCTTTCTATGTTCCTCTGAAGACTGTATCTTTCCTCCCTTCTTTTACCAACAAAACATGGATTCGACCCCTTGAACCCATGGTACATGGGTTCATCTCTCCCCAACTTAGATAAAGAAATTTTCGAAATTTTGTGGAAATTTATTTAAACATTTATAAAAAAAGATATTTTCATAGTGTCGAAGCCATCATAACATTTCTCAGAACCTTCTGATCTTTCTTTTCAAGGCCTTTCTCTCTCGGGCTTGTTTTGGGTCTCACAAAGTTCCCATTCATTCATTCCTTTTAAGCGGACGTCTCCACTTTAAGACTATAAATTACTCGTCTCGTTCGGGTGTTTCTGAGTCTCCTCTTAGTCTGGCGTGCACTCCAAACTTGGGTCAGACAGTTTTTTTTTTGTTTCATGGGACGGGCATTCTGCCGGTCTGTCTCTTTTCTCAGGCTATTCAATATTAACCTATTTACATTCTTTTAAGACTTTACGGGTGCATATAGCCTTAACCCGTTATTTCTTCATTTCTGTTTTCTGGACTCAAAGTCTACAGAATTCCATTTGTCCTTAAGAGCACGGTCTGTTCTTACCCGACTCTTCTTGGTTTTCTTCCATTCCCCTCATCTCTTCTCGAGATGGTATTTTCGAGAAAAATATTTTTTCTTCCTTACTCTTTAACAGGTGCATATAGCCTTAACCCGTTACATGTTATAGAGTAACCTTTTTCCTTCATCTCGCATCGAGATGGCATTTTCCAAATAAATTTTCTTTTTCCTACTCTTCCAATTCCATAGTTCCTTTAGGTCTTCTTTTGTTCTTTTCTTTCTATTATTCGCTTTCTTCTTACGAAGTTTCCAACTGAAATACGCTTGTGCGTCTTTTTTCTCCAAGGTCATGTGCATTATTTCTCCTCCTCTCCTAAATTCAATAGGGTATCTATTCTGTTGTAAACCTGCTACACTTTGCGATTGTCTTCCTCTTTCCTCATTTCCTTCAACCACCTCTCCTTTCTTCTCTCCATCAACTCCCATAGTATCATCTTTTCCTTGGAGGTTTTCTTGGCTCTCATTTGAATTTGTTTCCATTTTTCTCTCCTTTCGTTGACATTCTTGATATTTCCTCATTAACTCAAGAATCTGTGCTTTCAACTGTTATTTTTCTTCTTTTAATTGTATCTTATCTTCCTTATCCTCATGAATTTCTTCTGGATTTTCTTTCTCAATTTCTGTTAAATCTTGAACCTCTACTTCCATCTGTACCTCGATGACATTCTCTCTTTGAGCTTCATTTGATTTCTCCATCTCTCCAGGAATTATTATTTCCGTCTCCCCAACTTTCATTTCTTTTGTTATCTCTTGTTCTGGGGTTTCCCTTGCTCTTTAAGCCCAACTTTTCCATGAAAATATTCATCTTAACTTTGCAACTCATTTTCATTTCTGCCGTCTTCCTGACCTGGAATTCTCATTTCCTCTTGAGTGTCCATTGTTTTCTCTAGAAGGATCTCATTGCTTTTCTCAATTTCCACTGGAGTCATCACGATTTCTACTTCTTCTTTTCTAAGGCCAGTTTCGGGCTCTTGCACCATGACTTCTTTTTCTTTTTCTATCTCTATTTGATTTTCAGCTTGGGCAACTACTTCATTTAACCGATGGTTCTGCGCCACCATGTATTCATCATATCTGTTCTGGACGGCCTCTAATATTTCTTTGTATTCCGGAATTTTGACTTCACTTATCTCCGCTAACTCCTGAACACTTATTATTCCCTTGTCATCATATATGCCCAATATGAACTGATGCATCTTATTCTTTTCTTTTCCTATCCAAGCCCTCTGTTCCTTCGGATATTTCCTCCTTTCATCATCAAAGCAACTCATATCCCATAAAACCTTAGACCATTTATTATCCACTTCCGACCATTGTCTCCTGATTTCACTAATTTCCTCCGTAAATGTCTCTATCTGTTCCCACGAAGATAACTCTATTCTTCCTTCATAAAACATGCGTCTCACCAATTTCTTTTTTGTCTCTCTTAATGACTTTTTGACCTCAGGAATTTCTTTATACAATTCCTCTAATTCTTGTTTGGGCACCCTATACAAACTTTTACTTGCCCTATCACGAAGATCGAATATCTTATAAATTTCCTTACAAATATCCCCTCTTTGTTCTTCAATTTCCTCTGACTTGTTTTGATTTTCATACTCCATTTTCCCAAGTTCCTCACTCATCTCAGTATGCTCTTTTCGCATTTCTCTAATTATACCCAAGAATTTTTTATTTCGTTCCATGTCGCCATTTCTACCTTTTCCGGATCCTGAATGTTAGGACTATCATTCTTTTTCCCTTCGTTTTTCGAGCCTACTTGAACCTGCCTTCCTAAATGAGACTTTAAATCCTCTTTATTATTATTATTATCTGTAATGGTTACACATTCCCTTGGAACCGGTTCACATATTTCTTTTTCTATTTGGAGATCTAAAGGCTCAATTTTTACCCTGTTGTCTGCAGATGTGTTACCTTCTCTTCGTGTAACTATGCCTCCAGATGCACGCATGCTTTCTAAAGAAATATTTACATTTTCTTTAATTTGGTACTCTTTACCATTTATAGATTTCAATCTATTTTACTTCCTACTTCCACAACTTCCAATAACCTCTGCCTTTCTTCACTCAATGACATCTTATAGAATACAGTGGGCTACTATGCCACATCGCCGGTTCATGCATGAGAGATGGTACTCCGAACTCTTGTGTCCCGATTTCAAAAATTTACCTTAGTACGGGTGTTTACTAAAACGTACCATTTTGATTTACTCATTCAATGTCAAAACCTTTATGGAAGTGATTTAAAAAATTCTAAAATTTCGAAAAACCATTTTTTTTTCAAAAATTGAAAATTTTGATTTTTCCTAAAAACAACTCGGGTTTTCCCAAGGAAAACTCATCCCTACGCACTGGGCGCCATTTATTAGTGTTTGCTATTAGGGTGTATGATATAATCAAACAAGCCCCACGTTGGAAATTAAACAAATAAAATACTGACCCAATTCTAACTTGTTCAGGGTGAACAAGGAATACCTAATAAAACAAAGGTTAAATCATAATAAATGGTTTTCACAAACCAACAAACTTATATTTCTTTTCACTTCCATATAGTGTCCTTTTAAACTTCAATACAATCAAGAGCTCTAATGGGCTCGATACTTTTCAATATAAACTGTGTTATCCTTTTTTTTTACAACACATCACTATCTAATATATGAGTATTTTATAATTAGAACAATATATAATTCTTATTAAAGTACTGTTTACTCGTTTACTTAAACTTTGGGCTTTCACAATGTTCTCATGTTACCACCTCTCTCAAATCAACAATGCACTACTGTGATTGGGAAAACATTTGCGTACTCCCGAGTTATAGAAGACTACTTGAATATGTCAAAAATTAAGATCACTCCGGGAATCTAATTGTCTCCACTAAACTCGTGAATCACCACCTTATAATTATAACATTACATTAGGGATTTATTATTATCTGTCTTAGAAGACCATTATCTCATAAGAAAGCAACGATCTGAACTTGCAAGTGGTAATCCTCATCTACAAGAACCTCGGTGCGAAGACCGGGTCGTTAAAACCAACTCTAAACACACTGGTGTACTATAACTTCAAAACAGACGGCTCACAGACCTACCGCACTTCCGTTAATGGTAAGGATTGGCCTGGCCACTTGGCGTGATTTATTGTTGGGGAGCAGGAACATTACGATCAGACTCGCAAGAGGCGAGCTACCCTCCGCTTTCATACATCTTTTTCTTAAATGCAGTTCTTTGAACAAACAAGGCTTCATTCTACTATTTTTAGCAACATATTTAGGTTCACTAGAACCATTCTTATTACCTTGGCATTTATTAATTATGAAGTGTCCTCATTGGTGGGTAAGAATAATTCAATACAACAACAAATATTTAGGGGCTTCACATAAACGAATCTGGGTTCGATTCTTTCAAATGCCTCGGGAACCATATCCCTTACTGGAGGACTTATACATTAGCGACTTATAGCAGGCCTTTGCCTTACACTCGCGCTCATAATACAATTATTCCGCACCCTTTTATAATACAACACACACAACGGCCTCGTGATCACATCACTATTTGGAGGACTTACTATAGCTCAATTACCACGACCAACTGCCCCTCATAATTAATTTTACCAAGTATATTTAGGTTCAACGCAATCCTAGCGTGACATATTTACTTCAATGCGCTACATTACGCTTATACTTTATTGCCAAATTGCCTTCAAAGAACTGATAGATTCAACAATACACATTTGATCTACATCTCAATTTTATATTAATCCTCTCCCGTGTAATAATCACTTTATTTTAAGAACATTTGTTCACAACATGTATTTATTCTTTTAAAGGAGCTCAAAAGCTACTACTTTCCTATAATTCATCATAATCTTCATTTATATACTTGTTATTATTATTATTATTATTATTACGCTTGCTTTCATATAATTAAATCATTTATCAAATACACTGATATATTATTTCATACATTTTCCCTAAGGGTTTTATTCATATCACACAATTATTTTATACTTTCACAATTTTAATCGTTCAGATCGCGCTATTATTCTGTTATTTGTTATTCGAAAACATCCCTATTTTTTCATTCTCAGGTGGATTGTACACAAATATTCCCCAACACATAACATAATGAAATGGTTACTCACATGATATGTCGGTCACCGACCGAAATTTCCAGCGATGTTTCATTTTCACCCACTTAATGTGTTTAAGCCATCTTGATTAATCCCATTTCATACAATGACATTTCTTGATACACATACACATGATTTACCTTATACACTGGTAACATTTTGAACACAATTCTGTATTCTTTTATCATACACAAATAAATTCACAAAAAATCATTACACTAACACAAATTTTCTATATTTACAATACACTGCTTTTAATCACTGAGGCTTTGATTTTGCCTTACACACGTGATTTTTTTTCTTCCCGTTTCCAAGGGTGAAACTCTTAGATGCCGGCTCCCTATCTGGCAAGAAGTTGAAAGTCTCGATCAATCTACCCCTCCCTGGAACGGCTATTCTTCAAATCTGGTTTCCTGACTATTCGGCTTCTATTTTAACTAGCTCGAAGTCGTTTCTTTCTAGACACTATTTAATTTGTCTAGATAAAGTCTATCTTGTTTACGGCACCTTGAATACTTTATCGGTGACCTATGCTTTTCTAGCATTTACTGCTATTCCTTAGTTTCGTAGCTTAATGCTTTTACTGTTTGTTTGTCTCCTGTTAGACAACGTCTTGGATTACTTTTCCATTCTTATTTTCTTCGCTCTAGTCCCTATCTTATCGATACACTAGGCGTTATTTATTTCGTCCGACCCTGATCGGGTTCCTTAACTTTGCTGGAAATGTTTGTTTCACGATCTTTGGTACTTCAAAACGTTACGATACTTTCAGTCGTTTAACTGAACTGTTATTTGAAGACCTATCGCCTGTTCTTTAAGTTCGCAGCCTAACTTGACTGTAATACTGAACTTTTCACTATAAAGATTGACGCTTGCTGAACTAAATCCTGTACTAGGATTTTCCTAAGTCTTCACACGGCGATACTATGATGATACTTCTCGTACTCTGACTTGGACACTGTGATGCAGCCCCTCCCCACGAGGTCTGCTGTAAACTGCATTCAATGTGACAGAGTGACGCCCCTCGGGCCGTCTGAAAACTGCGTGATTGGTGTGGCTCTGCCAGGGCTTTTATACAAATCGGCGACAAAAAGATAAATTCCACGTCTTTTTCATAACTAACTTTTGAAGCACTAGTCGCACACTTTTAAAAATTATATCTCTGGAAAGTTCGTTTTCTAAACGGAAACTGACTTCTTTGCACATAAAAATCGATCGTACAATGCTGAGATATTAAATAAAATTTGGTCTTCAGATACGTGGGTGTTACAGTTGCTTTTTAATCCCCACCTCATCGGGTCTCGGGGTACTTTTAATTACGTAATGCCGCATTTACACTTTTTTCCTGGGCAATTATTATAACATCTTTTCCCACACAAAAGTCTCTATTCCGAAATGATTCACAATGATGTATTTCTTTTGTTAATTATATGCTCGCAAATGGCTTAAATCTAATTATTCTTCCTCTTGCACAACTGCGAGGATGCCATTTTACTGCAACGTAAGCTCAATTTCCGAAACCTTCTCTCTCTCACTCCGAACGGAAAGTTCCTCTCGTTCTAATTATAGCCATGATCGCTCCTTATCGGTGCGTCACGCGTGATATCATTTCCTGGAGCCACCTGGGCACTTATTATTGTACAACATTAAACCAGTCCTCTTGTATAAAATCTTTCTGTGTTCCTCTGAAGACTGTATCTTTCCTCCCTTCTTTTACCAACAAAACATGGATTCGACCCCTTGAACCAATGGTACATGGGTTCAATACATACATACATGCAGACTTTCACTTTTATATATTAGATATTACACAGTTATATACAATACATATTGATACAATTAATACACTGTCACTCGTTCGATATAGTTTTCCGAGATTGCATGGCAGCAGGTCTGCAGCACTTTCACCCCGTGGTGACTTGCTTGAGCACAATAATGACACTGGCTCAGGAATGAACGGTACTTGGGCGCGGGGTGGGGCAGGTAGCACTCCTCACGACCAGTGGAAATAATGGAACTCGCCACAGGCAAGGCGAGGCTTGGCGAACAGTTTCACATTTGTTCCTAAACATGCCGCCTGCCAAAAAAGAGTTTATCACTTTTTTCAACAAACAGTCGCCTGAAATATAACACTAACAAACATAAGAACACAAAGCACTGAACATAGTTAGTTAGTCAAAACACCACCTTCACAAATGCCGTTGTCTGGCATGGGAAGTGGGCAAAGTTTTGTCATGGGTCCCTTGAGTGTACCGGACGAGGTACGTATAGTGGCAACACGTACGCGTCCATAAGCTCCAGGGTGGACCTGATCAACCACTGCAAGCTTCCAGCACAGTGGGGGATGTTTGTCTTCTTGCACGATCACCAGCGTGCCTGCCTGGACGTTGCGCCCTTCCTTCTTCCATTTTCCTCTCTGTTGTAGATAAGACAAGTATTCGGTTGACCACGCCTTCCAGAATCCTTGGAACTGTCTTTGGATTTGCTGCCATCTGGAAAGCAAGCTTACAAGCACACTACTCAGATCTGGTTGGGGTAGTGCAGTGATTGGTCGGCCAATGAGAAAGTGACTAGGGGTAAGGACAACTAGGTCATCGGGATCATAGGATGCAGGGACTAGAGGCCTCGAATTGAGACAGCCTTAAATCTGGGTTGTGAGTGTTGACAATTCCTCGAAGGTAAGGTATGCGGTGCCCATCACTCGCCGAAGATGGTGTTTAAAAGATTTGACACCTGCCTCCCATATCCCTCCAAAGTGCGGAGCTTGAGAAGGAATAAAATGCCACTGAATTCCTTCACTGCTTGCAAAGGTTGATAGATCACGTTGATGCTGTCCCTCGTAGAATAATCTTCTTATCCCCTCCAGTTCCCTATTGGCTCCAACGAAATTTCTGCCGTTATCAGAAAACACATAAGCCGGCCTGCCTCTAAGGGATATGAAACGCCTTAGAGAAGCAATGAAGGCCTGGGTAGTCATACTGCTCACAATCTCTAGATGCACTGCCCTAGTAGAAAGGCATACGAAGAGTGCTACATAACACTTGATTTTGGATCTGGTTTTGCGAGAGCCTGCTTTTATGTAGAATGGTCCCGCGTAGTGGATAAATGGATTTACTGGAGTTACTCTGTAATTCGGCAGTTGTCCCATTAGTTGTTCAGCGTTTTTTGCCTTACGTTTGTGGCAGATAATACAAAAATGAATGATGTGACGAATCGTACTCTTGCCTTTAGGTATCCAGTACTGCACACGTAGCGACGACAGTAGTTGTTGAGATCCAGCATGAAGCAGGCGTAGATGTTCATTTTCAATGATAAGTTTAGTTAGGTGATGCCTTGGTGGTAAAATTATCTGATGTTTCTGGTTAAACTGAAGATCAGATTGTTGTAGTCGACCACCTATTCGAAGGAGTTTTTGGTCACAGAAGAAAGGATTCAGAGGTATTAACTTGCTTCCTTTACTAATGGCCCTTGTCATTCGAAGATCGTGAATTTCATAACCATATTCTGAAGCTTGGGCTATTTTGATGCATGCATGTAATGCAACACGCAGTTCTTCGAACTCCAATTCACCCGTGGTCACTTTCGTGACAGTATTATGTTTGTATTTGTTCTTCGCGACAGCCCTGTTTGACTGTTCGCCTTTTCTCTTCCCGAGAACTTCCAAACAAATTAATATGATAAACACTCTATTGTATTATTAATGTATTAATTTATATAGTTGGCTTAGTTTTCTAAAGTTCTCACCTTGACTGTTCCAGTCGCTTGCTCTCTCAAGCGTCCGTACTCCCGACATACAGGGCATCCACTGGCTTGATCTGCTGCCCGTTGAGTGTCAGTGTCGAGTGACGTCACCGTGACCTTCGTCCAGCCAATAGCAGGACTTGTGAGTCTAGGGTCTAGCACCGTCTAGATGCTTCTGTGGCCATCGTTTATAAGAGGCTACTTGCTGGCGTTCTTCATCACTCTGATCACCGCATCACTCTGATCACATCGTCATTCAGATCCACGCAGCAGTCAGATCATCACTCACTACACGCTACTGCTTCTCATGGCACTATTGCTGCCACTCCTCTCAGTGCCGCATCGCTAACCGCTACGCTTCCGAACAGTTACACCATGAGTTCTTCACTCTGACGCAAAGACCTAGCTGGTACAAGTAAATACCGGCTGTCTTACTCAGCGAGCTACCTCTTAGATGGTGTCTATTTTGATTCATCCTGCAAGGCAACAGCAGTTTTCTCGACTGCTAGCAACCTTCAAATTTCTTATAAATCATCGCCTGGATAGTACAAGAGAGATGGAAGAAGAGTTGGACTTTTCTACTTCTGGCATACCTATCTTAAGGCCATGAACGCCTCCTTCCAAAGGAACAGTAAATACTTCGCAACAACATTTTTTTTGTAACTGGAATTTTTAAGGAGCTGGATCTGCAAGAATATATCTTCAACTCTCTTTTGAGAAGATAAGTTCATTTTATTTAAATTTCAATTTTTACTATTGTCATGCATTTCTTCATTCTGTTTTATTATTAGCGCAATATTTATATGTCAAGCTCAAACTTTCTCTAGTCAGAATCAAGCATTCCATTGGTTTCCCTTAATTAGGGTCTCTGTAATCAAACCCTTGCAATTGTTATATTTAAACTATTCATTTGAGCACTTACTGTATGTGCATTTTTTAGCCTACTTTCGATTTTTGCAAAAAATGAAAGTAGACTTATGAGATCAACACAGGGCGAAAAAAAATGTGTCTGTCTGTGTGTGTGTATGTGTGTGTGTGAGTCTGTGTGTGTACTCTGAAAGTCTGTCCCCCCCCCATATCAATCCGAACACGGTGAACGCGAATTGAACGAAAATTGGTACAAAGGTAGCACTAGCAAAGGACACCTCAGTGTCATGTTTTATATCGCCGCTATCTTGACGGAAACGTAATGGCGGCCACACAAATGTTCAAAGCTTAAATCAATTACGACTAACCTAATCATCCGATCTCTACCAAATTTTGCCACAACATACATTTATGTGAGATGCATCCTTTGACCAAACTAATAGGTCATCAGCCTAATAGTTTGTGGATGGAGGCCATCTTTGTGTCAAAATCGATTCCCCCTATTAATTCGAACACGGTGAAACCGAATGGAACGAAATTTGGTACAGAGGTAGCACTAGCAAAGGGCACCTCAGTGTCATGTTTTATATCGCCGCCAT
The DNA here is from genome assembly GCA_946902985.2 of Meconema thalassinum. Taxonomy (NCBI): domain Eukaryota; kingdom Metazoa; phylum Arthropoda; class Insecta; order Orthoptera; family Tettigoniidae; genus Meconema; species Meconema thalassinum. The sequence continues at coordinate 396,758,052 of OX336390.1, read as the reverse complement.
CTTGACGGAAACGTAATGGCGGCCACCCAAATGTTCAAAGCTTAAATCAAATTACGACTAACCTAATCATCCGATCTGTACCAAATTTTTCAACAACATACCTTTAAGGAGGACGCATCCTTTGAACAAATTAATAGTTCATTAGTCTAATGGTTTGCGGATCGCGGCCATCTTTGTATCAAAATCGATTCCCCCTATTAATTCAAACACGGTGAAACCGAATGGAACGAAATTTGGTACAGAGGTAGCACTAGCAAAGGGCACCTCAGTGTCATGTTTTATATCGCCGCCATCATGACGGAAACGTAATGGCAGCCACACAAATGTTCAAAGCTTAAATCAAATTACGATTAACCTAATCATCCGATCTCTACCAAATTTTGCAACAACATACCTTTACGGAGCGAGCATCCTTTCACCAAATTAATAGGTCATTAGCCTAATATTTTGCGTATGGCGGCCATCTTTATGTGAAAATCGATTCCCCTATCAATTCTACCATGGTGAAACCGAAGGGAACGAAATTTGGTACAGAGGTAGCACTAGCAAAGGGCACCTCAGTGTCATGTTTTATATAACCGCCATCCTGACGGAAACGTAATCGCGGCAACCCAAATGTTAAAAGCTAAAATGTAATTACGACCAACCTAATAATCTAGTCTCTACCAAATTTTGCAAGAACATATCTTTATGTGGGAAGCATATTCTGACCAATCTGCAAGATCATCAGCCCAATAGTTTGCAGATGGTGGCCAAGTATGTGTGCAAATCTATTCCCCCTATCAAATCAAACACGGTGGAACCGAATTGAACGAAATTTGGGACAGAGGTAGCACTAGCAAGGGGCACCTGAGTGTCATGTTTTATATCGCCGCCATCTTGACGGAAACGGAATGACGGCGACCCAAATGTTAAAAGCTTAAATCAAATTACGACCATCCTAATAATTTGATCTCTACCAGATTTTGCAACAACATGCCTTTTTGTGGAAAGCATCTTATGACTGACTACAAGGTCATCAGCCCAATAGTTTGCAAATAGCGGCCATGTATGTGTGCAAATCCATTCCCCATATCAATTCAAACACGGTGAAACCGAATTGAATGATTTTTTTTACAGAGGTAGCACTAGCAAAGGGCACCTCATATTCATGTTTAATATCCCTATAGCACGTTGTATTTCAACAAGCTACTACAACCAACATTCTATTATACTTCTTGAAAAGGATAAAGAGTTATAACATTACCCATGCATTTAGGAGAAAGTAGGCTATATGTTCTTTACTGAACATCTTGATGTTTACTGTTATCAATTTGCACTTAAGCAATAAATATTGTTATCTAACCTTTGATTGTCTGGTGATGTACCTCGATGCCCTCTACCACATATCACTTCAGTTTCATAGCTTTTTCACAGTACTTATTTTTGGTCAGGCTTAAGCCTACTTCGCGTTTTCCCGTTGTGGGAAAGATTAGGGCAGATCTTCTCCATAAGCTTTGTTGCCTTAAACCCGGGAAATAACCCATTTCAAATATTGCACACCAGAAATCAAAGGGTTAATTATAATGGTCAAATTAATTACAATGTATTAATACATGTGTATTTTTCAGCTCAAACTTGAGGCGAGCAGCGACAGAGAGGATTCTGCAGACGTGCCAATTCTTCCTTCGCTGGTGTTCACTTCAGCTGACGCACGCAATACAAGTAAAATACAGGTGGTGAGTTTGCTTCAGCTTTCAACATGCCTCTTGATTCTACAATTATAAACACTCGCGCTTCGCATAAGGGTAAATTAACCCGCTTTAGAACGTTTCTCTCAGAGTTAACAGAACAAGAACGTAACTTAGATATTATATCTCAAAGACTCAAAAATTATGAGCAGGCTTTCGAAAAATACGATGAAATTCAATGCAGCATTGAAATTCAAAGCCCCGAACAACAAGCTGATCGTAATGAAACTGAACGATTATATTAGCAAGGCTTTGCCGAAGCGAAAGCTTTATTCAGAACTCTAACACTTGAAGCTAAAAAAGAAGATTCAACTCCTTTTAGGTAGATTTCATTAGAAAGCTGACTATTGCAATGGGTACCATGTTTCGACTTCCGGAAAATTTCGACATATCTTCGCGTTTCACAACCCCCAGAGCCCAAAACCACCGTCAGTTCAAAAGTTTATATATAATTTATGTATATATGTATATATATATATATATATATATATATATATATATATATATATATATATATAAATCAGTTTCTTGTGGACACGATAACTGCCGTAATTTTGCACCAATCACTTTGAATTGTTTATGTATATGTATCCCTATAAATTCTCGGTCGAGTTCGTTAATGGGCAAAATCGGTCGAAGGGGGTGAAAATGGGGGGCTTTTTTTTCGAAAAAGTGAAATTTCGCTATAACTCTCTTAATACGTGAAATATCGAATCCATCCAAAGTTCATAATATGTGTCGGATAAGTGCCAAAAATTCATGTCAAATACGTTTTTCGATAGCACCAACCATTGATCAAAGGGGTGGAAAAAAGTGGGTTTTTCGGGAAACATTAATCATATCTCTCTTAATAGGCACAATATCAAAACCGTACAAAATGGAAAATATTCCCCTAATAATTGCCTAAAACTTTTGTCTGAAAGAATTTTTGATATGTCCCACCATTACGCCAAGGGATGAGAAAAATGATTTCGGAATTTTAAAAAATGCCAAATTCCATCAGAGGTTACCATAACAACGCTTTTAAATTGATAAGGGATGATCTATCAGAGGTTGCCAAGACAACGCCATCGACGAGATCACATTCACTTTTAGCCTACTTTTCACACTTTTCAACAAGTAGTTCCGTGAAGAACTTTACAGCCTATTTTCATATATTATGCTCATGTTAATTGCCTCTTATCAACATACAAAATTTCAGTTTAATTGCTGTAACAGATTCGTAGATATTGAGAACCGTCTAAATATTTCAGATGGTCGCCAGGTTGGATTTTTATTTTTGTACTATTACATGAAGATTATTGTGTACGTGTGGTATTCACACTTCAATCGCATGATTAGAACACAAGAAGTAAAAACGAGATTTTAAAATTACGCACAGCAGCCATCTTGTGATTATGCAAACAATTGAAATAAATTAGATGCCAGTGGATCAACATTTGTATAAGCATTTAACGAGCAACGTTTCACGGCACTCGGATAGTTAATTCGCGAGAAACGTCCATTTAAATATTTATACTTCGCGTCGCCGCCATGTTGGATTTGTGCTCTCCAGGTTACTGAAAGTCCTATAGGTGAACATATGTTTATAGTTTCTATGAACATAAAAAAATTCAGTTTGGTTGCTGTAAAACATTCATAGATATTGAGAACCGTCTAAATATTTCGGAAGCTCGCCATTTAGGATAGTTATATGTATAGGCCATAGAGTTATGTACCATTCAAGGACAATTATTGCCTAGCTTCATTATTCAAACTTTCACTTCGATCGCATGATTACGACACAAGAAATTAAAACTTAATTTTAAAATTTCGCACATCCGCCATCCTGAGGTTATGTAAACAATTGAATTAAATTAGATGGCAATGCATTACAATCTGCAAAATCATTTACTGTACCATATTTCACTGCGCTCAGAGAGTTAAATCACGAGAAAAGTCTATTAAAATATTTTAAATTCGCTTGGTCGCCATGTTCGTTTTGTACTTTACAGGTGTATGAAATATACATAGGTAAACTTGTATCTGTACCCTTTATCACTGTACAAAATTGCAGGGTGATATCTGTAATAGTTTCGGAGATATAGAATGTCAGTGAAATATTTCGCACAGCCGCCATTTTGAGGTTATGTAAACAATTGAAATAAATTAGACTCCAGTGCATTACAATATGTATAAAAATTTGCTGTACCAAGTTTCATTACATTTGGATAGTTAAATCGCGTGAAAAGTCTATTTAAAAGTCTCAACTTCGCTTGGCCGCCATGTTGGTTTTTTAGTCACCAGGGTTTTGAAAGATATTGAATGCTAGTGAAATAATTTGCACAGCCGCCATGTTGGATCGGTGAGACGTAACAAAATTTGAAGGGCACGGTCGAGGTCGCCGGGAATAGTGCTATGAACTTACCGAGTTTCATTGAAATCGCTCCAGCCGTTTAGATTTTATTAGGGACACACACACACACACCTCACACACACACACACACACACACACACACACACACGCACACACACACACACACACGCACACACACAAGGACAAAAGGTGATCTCATAAGCCTATTTTTTCAAAATTGAAAATAGGCTAAAAATGAGGAAAAAATAGACTTATAAGATATATCCGGGAAAATGTGTCTGTCCTTCTGTCTGTCTGGCTGTGTGTGTGTGTGTCTCCCCCCCTATCAACTCCTAAACGGCTGCAGCAATCGAAACCAAATTTAGTATGAGTGAAGATGTATACCGGAATATCTCAGGCCCATATTTGGAAAAGATGCCAGTGCTACCAACTGTTAAAAAAAACGCACTAGAAATTTGAGCTCCATGTTGGATATCTTGGAAGGTATACATGGAAGCTATTCCAAAATTGGCACACATGTAGATAATACTATTTCAGTTTAATTTCCAGGTAGCCATACATGACAGCGTTGCCAAAATAATTTTAAGCCTTCTGATAAGTCCAATTTTTAAATGCATATAACTTCTACACTATCTATTGGATTTCAACCAAATTTTGTATGTAATATGAGTACATAAACATATATGACTGAGTGTATTCTTAAGAGCCACCAGGGCTGCCAACTGTTAATAATTGCTCTCTATTTTGTATCCAAATATATCAGAAAGTATGCAAGCCGACAGCTTTAAACTATGCACACTTAAATTACCCGACATTTTACATTAATTTGGAGTAACTTATATACGTCAGTTCTACCAACATGATTCTAAGCCTGCTGATAGGACCAATTTTTAAATACATGTAACTTCTATACCAACAAATGGATTTCATCCAAAATTGGCACAAAAATATATAATATTTCAGATTATTTCTGACCAGCACTCGCATGACATTGTTGCCAACATGCTTTTACGTGTACTAATAGATCCAATGTCTAAATCCATGTAACGTCCTTTGGACTTCAACCACATTTTGTATTCTGTACCTTAGGAGATGGAAGTAAGAATATATTCAAGCACCAGAGCTGCCAACTGTGTTGCTCTATTAGGCTACATTATGCCTAGTATACCTTATTTCGAACTAATTATGACATTTCTATATTACCCACTTAATTTCGTCATTATTCTAGATAGGTTCATATACTGTAGATTAATCTATGGCATGAATCTTAATTTTAAGAAAAGTAGGCTCTTTAGTTCGTCACGGAACTTCTTGTTCCATCTGACTATGAGGGAAGCGGCTAACTGGTAGCATGCTGAACTTCTATGCCCAAGGTGCTGGTTCAAAGCCGGACAAAGTCGCCGGATTTTCTAAGAGCGCTAAAAATCCGTCAGCATGCTTTCCTTCGGAGGGGAAGTTACAACGTTCGTTGCAAGTTGCAGGTTGCGGTGGCATCTAGCAGCCAAGTTCACAGCTAGGTGTCGTTGACGTTAGTATTTGGTACAAAATTAGGTACTACTACTTAAAATTGACCGTCTGCAGACCTTACCTGAATTACAGACTAATACAGTCATCACAAATAACACCGTTTATCAGACAGTTTCTACACACATCCAATGTACACGGGGTTACATGACCACCTTGTCGCAGCCGCTAAACTGAGGAACCAACCAACATCTCTGCGGGAGATAAAATTTTGCGTGAAGAAGTAACAGACTGTTAGATAGTTACACATTAGTTCCAAACCTTGCATAAGGACAGTGTGATCACAAGTATAAAAATTAACCCCATAAGACAGTAAAATGTTAAAAGTATGCATAGAAAGACGAAAAAATGTTAACTAACCTCCAATTGTAAAATACTTTCTCGCAATAAATGAGGTCTGATCCTCCTACGAAAACCTGCATATTTTGCCTATTATAGCATATCCCCTAGTTTGCCGGGTGAAATCTACCTCCGCCTTCCGGCGTGCCGAGAAGAATTTTTTTCTCTTCGTCCGCACCAAACCGAACTATTCTCCCTAAAATTGAATTACCCACATTTCGTGGCGATGAAAGTTCCTGGGAACCATTTTTTGAATTGTTTACTTTATTAATTCATGACAATGAAAGTCTTCCGCCGATACAAAAGTTCCACTACTTGCGCTCAGCCGTTCAAGGCCAGCCACTTAAGCCCATCCAGGCATTAACTCTAACAAGTGACAACTACGAGGTCGCTGTAGAATTACTTAAGGATCGCTATGGGAATTCAAGGCTTAGGACTCAAAGACATATACAGGCTATATTTAATATCCCTAATATTCAATCTGATAACGTCATAACCCTTCGCAATTTAATTGACACAGCAGAGCTTCACATTCGTGCTTTGGCGAATTTAGGTCAGCCTGTGCAATTTTGGGATTTATTCATAATTCATCTGGTTACCAGTAAATTTGATTCTGCTACCCTAAAAGCCTGGGAGATGGAACTATCTCAGCATTCGCAATGCACTTACGAAGCCCTTGTTAAGTTTGTAACGGCCAGGTGCCAAGTTTTGTCCGCTATAACCTGTCAAAGAAGTGCTGTTGTTTCTACTAAAATTCCTTCAAACCAAAAGGTCATTAGTCATGATCAAAGAGTTTTCAGTTCTCATGCCTTTGCCGCACATACTCAATCACCTGGTCTGATGCAAGGTTGTGTCTTATGCCAACAGTCCCATAACTTATATCAATGTTCTGATTTCTAAGCATTGTCGGTGGTCGAGAGACGCAAAATAATATCCCAACGAAACCATTGTTTTAATTGCCTCTCGATATCACATTCTTTGAATAACTGTCTTTCCGAACGCCTGTGCTTTCATTGCAAGGGCAAGCATCATACCTTATTACATAGACATGAGAAACCACGATCATCAGCCCCTAGCTGTTCTTCTCAAAAACCTAATTATGAAAATCCTTCTAATAGTGCTCAGTCTTTCACTCAAAGTTCCACTTCCCTTAGTAAGGTTCAAGTGTTGCTATCAACTGTGCAAGTCTTATTGAAAAATGCTCATGGCAAATGGATCACCACCCGTGGGTTACTTGATAATGCTGCCACTAATAATTTTATCAGTGAGCATTTAATTCAAAAATTCAGAATGATCTCACTTCTGTCTTATTGAATTTTCGTCTTCACCCAATTGCAGTCTTAGCTGATATTAAACAGATGTATCGGCAAATCTTAGTAAACCCCCAGCAGCAGGATTTGCAAAGGATTTTGTGGCGCGATGAACATTCAAAACCCATAAAAATATATCGCCTAAGAACAGTTACTTATGGTTTGGAACCCTCTTCTTTCCTCGCAATTCGCTCTCTGCATATGCTGGCTGAGCTAGATGGTCATCAGTACCATCCCTTAACCTCTGAAATACTTACAAATTCTTTTTACGTGGATGACTTCCTCTATTCCTTTTCGAATTTAACTGATGCTTGTATTATTTCTGAAGATCTTAAATCTTTAATGCTTGGAGGTGGTTTTCCGCTCCATAAGTGGAGCTCAAATTCAACTGAGTTTTTGTTAAATATTTCATCGGACTCCCCCACCACTAAGATAATTGAGCTGCCTACTGAGGAAGCTACCGTGAAAGCCCTAGGTTTTTTCTGGTCTCCTTCTTCTGATATTTCTTCCTATAAGGTTCAGTTGTCAAATTTGAATCCTCAAACTAAAAGGGAAGTCTTATCAGAGATAGCCAAAATCTTTGTTGTAATTACTGCAAAAATCTTTATGCAACGACTTTGGTTATTACAATCAGGATGGGATGAATTAGTACCCGCTCCCTTTCTGAATGAATGGTTGGAATATCGAAGCAGATTATCTGATCTTTCTAAAATTTGTATTCCCCGCCTTTTAATTTCAGATCCCATGTATCAATCCTTTGAATTGCACATTTTCGCGGACAGTTCCGTGAAAGCCTATGGTTGTTGTACCTATATAGTAGGACGTTCCCCCTCCTCTTCTAGTGGATTCTCAAATTTGATTTGTGCTAAGTCCAAAGTAGCTCCGCTCAAGTCAATTTCCATTCCTAGATTGGAATTATGTGCCACCCTTGTGGCCGCCGAATTATCTGTCAAACTAAACAAAAATCTGAATGTTCAATTTTCCCGCACATATTTTTGGTGTGACTCTACGGTTGTTTTAGCTTGGCTTTCGAAACCATCCTCTCATTAGAATACTTTTGTTTCGAATCGTGTTTCCAAAATTCAGGAAATCTCCCACTCAGAGCAGTGGTGTCATGCTTCTGGTAAAGAAAATCCCGCGGATATTATATCACGTGGCTGTTCACCTGCAAAATTGGCTTCTTTTGATTTATACTGGCATGGGCCGCCATGGCTTTTGCAAAATTCCGCATTCTGGCCTCGTCATTCATGCAGTGTGTTGACAGAAGTACCAAAAACTCGCATTGTTTTCGCTTCCTCTTATGTCGCTTCAATTTCAATTAGTCTTTTTCAACGCTATTCCTCATTCTCTAAATTAATTCGAGTGATGGCATATATTCGATGGAAATATTTTGTAATCAATCAACCTCTCAAACCTCAAGTTTTTCTCACTGCAGTAGAACTGAAATTCGCAACGCGAAGAATTCTACTGTTAACCCAACAAAATGTGTTTTCTTCCGAAAGGCTAATGCTTTCGAATGGTCAGGAATTACCGAAGTGTAGTCGACTTTCAGCTCTAACTCCCTTCCTTGATCAGGATGGTTTGATAAGAGTAGGAGGTAGATTGTTATTTTCAAACTATCCTGATGAAAAAAGGCATCCTATAATTCTTCCATCAAAACATCACGTGACCGCTCTCATAATACGGAGGTTTCATTACCAGCATTTACATGCAGGAACTCGTACTTTGTTGTGTTTGATTAGAGAACACTACTGGCTTATTATTGGAGCTCATGAAGTGTCATCTGTTGTCCGCAAGTGTATACCTTGTTTCAAGGCTAAACCGCGTCTTTCCACTCAGATTATGGGTCAGCTCCCGTCCTTCCGATCTGAGCCTAACGCACTTACCGGTGTTGATTATTCTGGTCCTTATACCTATCAAGTGAATTCTCCTACTTCTAAGCGCAAGGTGTTGGGAAAGCTATACATAGCTTTATTCGTTTGCATGGTTACAGGAGCCATTCATCTGGAGTTAGTAACCAATGCATCCACATCATATTTTTTTGGCGGCCTTCTCAAGGTTCACCGCTAGACGAGGTGTACCTTCTGAAGTATTTTCAGATAATGCGAAAACTTTTATTAGTGCTTCTGATCTTCTCTCCTTCCTCTAAGGAACAACTCTCGAATTTTTCCTACAATAAGGGTTTCAAGTGGCATTTCACCCCTCCTTATGCCCCTAATCATGGTGGTCGCTGGCAATCGTGCGTGAAGCTTACTAAGAGGCAATTACGGAAAACTCTTGGTCCTTCTGTACTTTCCTATGAAGAATTTAATTCCCTCATAATTCAAATTGAAGGAATTGTTAATTCTAGACCACTTACTCCTTTATCCAATGATCCTAAGGATCTCATTTCTTTAACGCCCAGTCATTTTTTTAATTGGTTGCGCTTTAGCTTCCATTCCTCCCTTGTTGACTCGGCGCTTTGACATCAATCTGCCTATTTATTGGAGAAAGATAGAATCTTTCCGTAATGCTTTTTGGCGCCGTTGGAAGCTGGAGTATCTTAGTTTACTTCAACGGAGGGAGAAGTGGCGCCTTTCTCATCCTAATGTATGTGTGGGTGACATGTTGCTCCTTCGGGACCCCACTCCCCCCCTCGTATGGAATCTTGGCAGAGTGACCCATTGCCACTCTGGTCGGGTTAATCATGTTCGACTGGTAGATATTCTTACCAGTAAAGGTCATTATACTAGACCTATTTCTATGATAGCCCTTCTACCACTCGACTCCTAGTGTTTATGCTTCTCTGTTGTTGTTTGTTTTTTGTTTGTTTGTTTGTTTGTTTGTTTTGGTGGGTTTCGGAGCATAGTCACTTTCGTGACAGTATTATGTTTGTATTTGTTCTTTGCGACAGCCCTGTTTGACTGTTCGCCTTTTCTCTTCCCGAGAACTTCCAAACAAATTAATATGATAAACACTCTATTGTATTATAATGTATTAATTTATATAGTTAGCTTAGTTTTCTAAAGTTCTCACCTTGACTGTTGCAGTCGCTTGCTCTCTCAAGCGTCCGTACTCCCGACATACAGGGCATCCACTGGCTTGATCTGCTGCCCGTTGAGTGTCAGTGTCGAGTGACGTCACCGTGACCTTCGTCCAGCCAATAGCAGGACTCGTGAGTCTAGGGTCTAGCACCGTCTAGATGCTTCTGTGGCCATCGTTTATAAGACGCTACTTGCTGGCGTTCTTCATCACTCTGATCACCGCATCACTCTGATCACATCGTCATTCAGATCCACGCAGCAGTCAGATCATCACTCTCTACACGCTACTGCTTTTCATGGCACTATTGCTGCCACTCCTCTCAGTGCCGCATCGCTAACCGCTACGCTACCGAACAGTTACACCATGAGTTCTTTACTCTGACGCAACGACCTAGCTGGTACAAGTAAATACCGGCTGTCTTACTCAGCGAGCCACCTCTTAGATGGTGTCTATTTTGATTCATCCTGCAAGGCAACAGCAGTTTTCCCGACTGCTAGCAACCTACAAATTTCTTATAAATCATCGCCTGGATAGTACAAGAGAGATGGAAGAAGAGTTGGACCTTTCTACTTCTGGCATACCTATCTTAAGGCCATGAACGCCTCCTTCCAAAGGAACTGTAAATACTTCGCAAAAACATTATTTTTGTAACTGGAATTTTTCAGGAGCTGGCTCTTCAAGGATATATCTTCAACTCTCTTTTGAGAAGATAAGTTCATTTTATGTAAAATTTCAATTTTTACTATTGTCATGCATTTCTTCATTCTGTTTTATTATTAGCACAATATTTATGTGTCAAGCTCAACCTTATCTAGTCAGAATCAAGCATTCCATTGGTTTCTTTTAGTTAGGGTCTCTGTAATCAAACCCTTGCAATTGTTATATTTAAACTATTCATTTGAGCACTTATGTGCATTTTTTGTTTACTGTTATCAATTTGCACTTTAGCAATAAATATTGTTATCTAATCTTTGATTTTATGGTGATGTACCTCCATGCCCTCTACCACATATCACTTCAGTTTCATAGCTCTTTCACAGTACTTATTTTGGTCAGGCTTAAGCCTACTTCGCGTTCTCCCGTTATGGGAAAGATTAGAGCAGATCTTCTCCAACCCGTTTTTCTTTGATTGCGAGGACATCTGGCATTTGCGGCAAATCTGATACAATATGCAGTTACTCTCGTGAGACGCGTTAACTTGGAGAATCGCTTCATGAAATCATCTTGAGGTTGAGCTGCTATCAGGCTAACAACAGTTTTTTTCCTGTTCTGGGACGTCCTGAGATATTAATAAAGGGGCTGATATAGGCCAAGATGCCGAATGCTTCATAAACCACGATGGTCCGTTCCACCACACGGCGTTAGAAATGAGAGTTTCTGGAGTGACCCCCCGAGAAATCATGTCAGCAGGGTTATCAGCTGAAACAACGTGTTTCCAGTCCCTAATCGATGTGTTTTGCTGAATTTCCTCAACTCGATTGGCAATGAACGTCTTCCAGCGGTTGGGAGACGCTGCAATCCAGGCAAGAACTATTGTCGAATCTGTCCAGAATTAAACGCTAGTGACATTCAGGTTTAGGATTGAGTTGTCCTTCTTAATCAGCCGAGATAAAAGTAGGGCTCCACACAACTCTAGATGGGGTAGAGAAACCCGCTTCAATGGTGCAACTCTGGATTTAACACTCAACAGTTTCGTAATGCAGTCTCCATCTTGAGTTTCAGATCTAAGATAAATGCAACAACCATATCCCTTCTCAGATGCATCCGAAAAACCATGCAGTTATATGTTACACGGAGTTCCTTTTGCCACTACAAGTCTGTCGATCCAAATTTGGTTGAGAAGTGGAAGTTCGCCACACAACTTCTGCCAACGATGAACTAGCTCTGGTGGTAACATTTCATTCCACCCTAGATGTAGCTGCCACAGTTGCTGTAAGAAGAACTTACAGGAGATGATGATTGGACTCACTAGCCCAAGTGGGTCGTAGATTGAACCTATGGTTGATAGTATCTTCCGTTTTGTTACTGGGTTGCGTAGTTGTAAGTTGCCGTTTACGATTTGCAGTTGGTCACTAGCAGGATGCCAAAGCAAGCCTAATGTCTTAATGTTTTCCCCATTATCTAGTTGAAGTGGGAGCTGGGTTTCTCGCCACTCCGAAGGAACTGCTTCAAGTAGTCGGGGGTGATTCGAACACCATTTTCGAAGCTGGAACCCTCCAGTTTGTAGAAGGTTGATGAGTTGATTCTGAGTGTCTAACGCGTCCTCGACGGTCGCACTTCCAGACGTACAGTCATCAATGTAGAAGTCTCTCTGTAAAAATTTCGCTGCCTCAGGAAAGCTGTCTGATTCTTCCATAGCGAGCTGTTGGAGGCATCTAGTTGCGAGGAAGGGTGCTGACGCTGTGCCGTAGGTGACGGTGTTGAGCTGGTAATGTTTTACAGGATCTTCTGGAGATGATCGCCACACGATTCTCTGAAGTCTGCAGTCATGACTATCAACCCTTATCTGCCGGTACATCTGTCGAATGTCTGCCGTAAAGCATATATGGTGAGTGCGAAATCTGGTGATAATGGACCAGATATCTTGCTGGATTGTCGGTCCAACCCTGAGGATGTCATTGAGTAACCGTCCGGTGGTATTACTGGCGGAGGCATCGAATACAACCCTGGTTTTTGTAGTTGAACTTGACTCCTTGAAAACTGGATGATGGGGCATTAAGTAGCCCTGTACCTCCTTATCAGGCGCCGTGGTTATAGGCTCCATATGCCCTAGAGTCTCGTACTCTTCTAAAAAGCTGACGTAATCCCCCTTCAACTGAGGGTTTCTTTCAAGGCGTCTCTCGAGATTGTGAAACCGTGACGTAGCCATTGTTAGTGAGTTTCCAAGTTCTGATGGTTTTCCACAGAGTGGGAGTCGTACCGTGAACCTACCTTCTGCATTCCGTCTGACGGTGTCAACAAAATGCCTTTCACACTCCATTTCATCATTCGATCTGATTGGTTGAGTGATCTCTTCTAATTCCCAGAATCGTTGAAGTTGCTGGTCGAGTGAATGGTCATTCAGAGTGAAGAATGACTGTACAGGTGGTGAACCCGGACCGCTCGCCCTATCCATTTGAAACTGTCCCGCTACAATCCAACCGAATTCCGTGTTTTGAAGAACTGGATAGGGTCCGCTCCTCGTGCGTCTTTCAGGCCTAAAAAGATCAAAAAATATCTCTTCCCCGATTAACATATCAATCTGACCTGGTTGGTTGAAGCTGGGGTCAGCTAAGGTCAGTTCTTCGGGAATTTGTCAGTCTTGATAGTTAATGTATGATCCTGGCAATTCAGCTGAAATTCGTGTCAATACAGCACAATTAATAACTACTTGATAGTTGCTAGTAGTGGAATGCACCTCTATGTTTGCACTATGATGTGACTCTGCGTCGATACTACTTATACCTTGGATTGGAATTCTATTCTGTATCTTCTTTAAGTTCAGTCGTTGTGTGCAGGCCGTCGTGATGAAGTGTGCTTGACTGCCCGAGTCTAGCAGGACTCGGCAAGTCTGAAGTCGGCCCTCCCCATCACGCACCTTTGCTAATGCAGTCGAGAGCAATTTATGAGTATGCGGTTTTATTTTAAGTGAGCAATAGGACGCTGTGTCGGCACGTTGTTGCGTAACATTAGAGTTGTTGGGTCTTGCCTGTTGCCTACCATGCGTGTTATCAGGCGGCCTTGGGGTAGGAGAACGACCAGTTCCTCGGTTGCGGTGAAGTAGTGTGTGATGCTTCAAACCACACGAATAGCAAGAACCTGAAGAACAATCACCAACAATGTGACCACGTCTCAAACAATTGGTACACAAGTTATGCTGTTTGGCAAATTCTGTTCGTTGCGCAAAACTAACACTGGAAAAGTCTTGACATTTATAATGAGGGTGCACGCCAGTACAAAATAAACAATTATTGTTACTTGAAACATACACCTGTCTGACTTGGTTCGTGAGCTTCTTTCTAGTGATGTTTTGAGTGGTAGAATTGGCAACTGGGGTAGAAATTCGGTTACCATTGATTAATTCTAGGGCTTGACATCTGTCCTCTAAAACGTTACTTAGCACTTCCAGTCTTGGGAATTGTGAATTTGATGACGTCAGCTCCCACTGTTTTCTGCTGACGTCATCAGTCTTTTCAATAATTAATTGCGCTAGAAGGATTTTGTGAAGAGAGATTTCAAGTGCAAGTGCTTCAAATGCATTTAAGTTACTTGATACCTGATTTAGAAGTGCTCGTAACTCTGTGGGTGATTCCTTATGTACAAGTGGAAGGTTCATCAAGTTGTTGATGTGTGCTGCAGCAATAAATCTAGGATTATTATATCTCAGACGGACAGTTTGCCAAGCAATTTTGAAATTTGGACCTGTTATGGAAAGGTTCTTAATTTGGCCATGTGCTTCGCCCGTTAGTGAAGATAACAAATAGTGGTATCGTTGTAAATCGTCAATTGCTTGATTGTTTATTACCAGGCTAGTAAATGTGTCACAAAAATGACGGAACTCAGTGACCTGTCCCCCGAAGGAAGGTAATTTAATTGTAGGAAGTGTCAGCTCTCTCCTGCCGGAACTAGGCTGACCATCACTTTTAGTACTCGAAGGATTGTTCTGTTTTGATCGTAACTCTACACTATCTTCAATCAACGTGGTCATTTTATCAACGAGATCATAATACATAGTCTCAAAAGTATTCATATCTTCACTGTGGTCCTTGAATTCGTCTTCTAATTCTAATCTCTCCTACGCGCTTTCATACTTCTGCCTTAAATTTGGTAGATCGTCTAACCTTGCCCTTATTGCGTTAATACTTGACCCTGGTTGGAAGCTCTTGACGAAGTTATGCAAACGAGTAATATTTGCCTTTGCGAGGCCCTTAGTCTTTACGAGAAGTGCTTTCAATTTAGGATCCATAATGGGAATAGCATACAGGAATACAGGTAACCAGAACTGAGTATGTACTTACCGAAGCTGCTTAAAGTTGAATTCCTTCCATGTGTAATGTCTCGAGGTTCAATCTGCGCCACTGCGCGCTGTAGTTAATACGAATCACCGAAGTAGCTTGCATTCAAGGAGAAACACACGATTACCGCTCATACTTCGCGTTGAGGCTAGCTTAACAACGTACAATGCGAGGCGTCAATATGAAATGATCAGTAGCGTAGCCAGGATCGACCAATGGGAGGGGTTATAGGTACTCAAACCAAATTCTACAAGCATTTCGTCCCGCACCATGGTTGCGAGGGCAGTTGTGGTAAGTACGGATATCGTAGGTTCGAATCCCGGTGCTGACAGCGGTTATCCCGAGTGTGTTTGTTCCCGGGTTTTGCCACACTTCCTACAAGAAATTGCCAGGATAGTACCTTGTTCAAGTCCCGGAGCGTCTACTCCATCCCTGTCCCAGATACATTTACACACACAACTACAATCATCACAGCAATACAGGTCGCCGGACAGCTTCAACACACTCGCAACTACACGGGGCTGATGACCAAGGTGTCTCAAGCCCCTCAATTGAATTAACAATAACTCTACAAGTATTTCCATTTCTCTATGAGATATTATTACACAGGAAAAGTTTCATGTAGTTTGATCCCGAATTTTTCGAGTAATACAATAGTAGTGGTTTTGTGCCGGTTCTACACCCACCTCCACCTCCCCACCTCACAAGATGGCCGCCGCGCGATATCTCTCGAACGCTTGGTCGGATGTTGACGAATGAGGTGTCATTGAACTCGGGCTAACACCCCCTTTCCAATGGACAATATATTTCCACCCCAAAATAAAACCTACCCCTACTAGGGGGTGAAATTGTAATTTTTTAGAAAATCTCTCTTTCCAATTGCAACATGTGAGAGTTTGAATGCCGATATGGAATGAAATGTTGTTCCACATAAAGTGCATATGTTCGGTGGAAAGCCACTATGAATTAGCATGCCCACTCATGGCTTTTGAAGAGGGTGGGGGAGCGGATCCCTGTGGACGGGTCCTTGTTGACAGGTCCCTGTGGACGGGTCATTGTTGCCGGGTCATTGTGGACGAGTCCTTGTGGACTGGTCCTTGTGGACGAGTCCTTGTGGATGTCCTTGTTGATGAGCCCCTTTGGACTGATCCCTTTTGGACCGGTTCCTACGGACTGGCTCATGAATTTATTTAAATTATGTCAAAGGGCCTAACTACATATCGCGTGTGTTGAACTGACGTTGTTCCCCAGTCTCTACTACTATAATGGGATAACGATATGAAAGGAAAGTGGCGAAATACATGTGAAAACGTGCGAGATGTCATTATTAGCATTCTCCTTGTGAAACAAGTCACATCCTGTTTTGGTTCATACGTGAGAAAATGCAAGTTCATGTGTAATATGACCTAAAACACAGGTGTTCACCTGTGCACGTGCACGATAAGAGCTAACAAGTCACAACCTGTTTTGACAGTGGTGAGAGGTGAAGGGGGGAGAGTCAGTGAAAGAGAGAACACAGGTGAAGAGAGAAAGAAATATGTATTGCTCATCTTATGAATCAATAAGTTTAAGGACCTGTATGAGAGGTCGTTGGACTTGGGGTGACATTCTGTTTTTGAATATACTATTTATTTATGTCAAAAGGACCTAACTGCACTTTTGTTAATATCTCGCTAACTAATAATCAGAGAGGGTCAAGTGAGGTGTCATGGGACTCAGGATGGTCAACCCTTTTCCATGACCAACGAATTTACCCAAAAGATCTAAGGTCATTAGCTTTTTAATATCTCATGAATCAATAAGGCTAGAGACCTGTATGAGAGGTCGTTGGACTTGAGGTGACATTCTGTTTTTGAATATATTATTTATTTATGTCAAAAGGGCCTAACTACACTTTTGTTGATATCTCGCTAACTAATAATCAGAGAGGGTCAAGTGAGGTGTCATAGGACTCAGGATGGTCAACCCTTTTCCATGACCAATGAATTTACCCAAAAGATTTAAGGTCATTAGCTTTTTAATATCTCATGAATCAACAAGGCTAGGGACCTGTATGAGAGGTCGTTGGACTTGAGGTGACATTCTGTTTTTGAATATATTATTTATTTATGTCAAAAGGGCCTAACTGCACTTTTATTAATATCTCGCTAACTAATAATCAGAGAGGGTCAAGTGAGGTGTCATAGGACTCAGGATGGTCAACCCTTTTCCATGATCAACGAATTTACCCAAAAGATTCAAAACAGCAAGGTCATTGACCTATGATTTTATAAGCTAATAATCAGAGAGGCTCAAGTGAGGTGTCATGGGACTCAGGATGGTCAACCCTTTTCCATGACCAACGAATTTACCCAAAAGATTCAAAAAACAGCAAGGTCATTGACCTAATATTTTATAAACTAATAATCGAATATCAACATGTGAGGTGTTATAGGACTTAGAATGGTCAACCCTTTCCCATGGCCAATGAATTTACCCAAAATACCCAATACATCAAGGTCATCGACCTGAGATTTTATAAACTAATAATCGGATACGAACATGTGAGATGTTTACCATGTGTGTGATGAAACATAGCTAGGTAGAGAAAGAATTAGTGTAGGCTACATGTATAGTGATTGACAAGTCTTTTACCATTGAAACTTGTTTTTCAGATCAAACTGCAGTATATAGAGAGTATAGGTTGTAGGTATGGGTTAATAAATGACGAACGGTGTACACACAAACTCTGATTTATCGATTCAAGAATTAAGAGTAGACTATCTTTAATTGATTGGTTAAAGAGGATAGCTAAAACACAAAAATGCTCAGTGGTTACCGGGACAAGATGGTCGCTACACACACACAACAAGCTTTAAATACTTGAGGCTAATAATCTATACACACACACTCGCTTGTTCTAAACTAAACTGTGTTGCTGTCAGTGCTCAGACAGTAGGCTGATGAAAAAAAATGCATTGCTATCAGAAATATAATCATTTCCGGTTGTATAATGTTACCAGCTATCCATTTTATGTTGCAGTGTTAAGCACTTTTAGCTCTTGTACTGGTGGTCTTAACTCGATTTCCAGGTATCATGCCTAGAACGAGTCAAACTAAGAAACAAGGGCATGGTGGTGTAGTGGTTAAGCTGTTAGCCTTTTCACTAGGGTTCTATTTCAGGTTAATATGCATGTCATAAACATATTAAACAAAACAAAACAGAGATAACGTTCAAAACTGATTACATTTGTGCCTTTCCAAATTATTACTTGGATTACAAATACAAAGGTGAACTGGGTTTGATATACAGTTAATGCTGTCTATCACACACTAGACTGTAAGAAAGCCAAAATAGCAAAAGGCGTAGGTAGAGCAGTGGTAAAATTGTTATATGTAGAGAACTACCTAGCGGTTTTATGAACTGGCAAAGCTATATCGCATAAACAGTGCAGGATACAATCCAGCAATCAAATTTGTATTTTGTGGAACAGAGAAAATGCACTTTTACCTTGATGGATAGCAAATGAGTGCAGATGAATGACCTATGCATTAGCCTACCATAGGGTTATAACCACGAGGTGGAGGTGTGAATCTATATTTTATTGTTTAGAGACATGGCTTTTTTGTAACCAGTAGATTTAGTATTTTGTAAATATTCATTTTTGTAATTGTAAAATAGTGGAAACATTTTTTTTGTAATAGTAAATGTTAAATGTAAACCTAAAAGTTATTTGGGATAAGTGTGCATGTCAAGGATAAATAGCGTGGTTGTATTTGTTTTCATAGACAGGTATGGTTGTGTGAATGTATGACTATAGATAGAATGATAGAGAGAGAGAGAGAAAGTGTGTGTGTGTGTGTGTGTGTAGCATTGATTGTTCAACCAAAGCAAACACGGCAAGGTGGGATGGTGGGGTAATTAATGTATATAGCAAATGGTAAATAGTATACTGTAGTTTTTTTAACACTTGTGTTTTTTTAAATGCAGCGGTAGATAGGTGTTATTTTGTAAAACAGTCTTACCTTCAGTAGTAGATTAGTAGTAGTAGTAGTAGTAGTAGGCCTATACGTTTTTGGAAACAAACAGAAAGAGAATGCACTATTGCCATGGCCAAGCACTTCCATTAAAATAATTTCAAGAAAATTTTAATCAGCAAATGTGTGTTTTACAAAACTAAACTTTCAGCATGGACTAAATCATAAACGTGTCGTCTGTGATATGAAAAAAAAAAAAATAGGAAATCCATGTTTCCATATCAACACAATTCAAAAAACTTAAAACTGACATTTAAAAAATGTAAATGGGAAATTGACAAATGTGTAAACAACAAAATGGAAAATTCTTGTTTCCTTATCATGAAATCCAAAAACTTTAAACTGACATTTTCAAATCGTGTACATGGAAAATTGACAAATGGCAATGTGTGAAATGTGAAAATGAAAAAAAAAAAAAAGAACAAATGGCTATCATTATTTAAAAAAATTAAAAACCGTCGTGTTCTATCGTTAAAGTGTGAATCAAACCACATCTACTTATTTGAATCACCCGAGACTTAGTAGACCTGTTATAGTTCTAATATACTTTTAAAATTTTATGATAAAGCTCGAATTGAACTCAAGAGCTTTAGAGTGCCAGCTAACTATTATAACAGTTACGTCACAAAGACAACTTTACACTACTCTTAATGAACAATAATAAGAAAAAGAATAATAAATATTGAAATTTTTTAAAGAATGAACATGGTGACACTGTTTCTGTTGCACTTTCTGCTAGCTAGTAGCCAGCAGCTGGGGTCTTAGAAAACGATACAGTTGACATTTTGCAATGAAATGTGACATGTTTCAAAGTATAGTATTATGGGTTGCTGTTGAGTAAAAACAAATCCTGTACATGGAAGCAAGGGTTCGAACCCCTTACCTAACATTACTATTGCCTGAACATGGCTTGACGACACTGTATTATTATGATACTCGGTACACAAACCATAGATAGAGTGTATTGTTTAAGATCACTTTCTTTCTGAACATAGGTGGAGATTGTTGATGGTTAACAATGGCATTAATATAGTAGGACGTGGGTATAGCAATTAAGAAAAAACAGACAATACCCATACAATATTTTTATTTATTTAATATAAGTACTTGTACAATAGTTACATTCAACATACATTTCTTTTTTCTCTATTACTATTTAGTCCTTTTTGATTCTCTTGCATATGAAGGGTAGATAACCTTGTAGTTCAGCCCCTTAAAACAACAACAACACAACCTTTTGCATAGTTTGTGATGTTGATGACTCTTGAGATGTGGAAGATGTATTAAACATAACTTTTACAGCAGGGGTTAAATGTTGCTCAATAAACACTGCACTATTTTGAGTAGCAACATTTTTTTCTTGTACTAGCTTTTTAGCATTGTCATGATTAATTGTTGACACCAACAGTGTTTCATTTGGTGCACCACATTGATGATCACTCACACTTAAATCTTACCATTTCTACTTTTTAGATTGCCTCGACTTTTTTTTTGACCTGTCTTTTGAGCATTGCCAAAATATTATCCCTTTTACATTTTGACGATTATAATTATAAGAGTAGCCTTTATAGAGTACACGTTGTTTACCTTTGTTAGTTTTAGTAAGTTCCATATTAGCAACTAACCTGTTAGTATGATTTGCTCACTACAAAGGTTATAACTGTTCTGATAATAAAATCATTTAGCTTTGGCTTTTATATTTAATATGTGCAGTTTGAAGTGATAGCAAAAGTGAGAGCAAAGTGGTAGCATAGTGGTAGAAAATATAACATGTATTGTTAAGAAATAGTTTAAGCGGTTATGTGGATCCATTACATAATAATTTTAGCACGACGAAGCTCATTTTCTATATCCAATAGTTCTTCCTCATATTCAGTATAACCAGCCTGTTTATAGACATGCAGTTGCTGAAGCCGCCGGATTAGCTTACTTGGATTGTTCCAGTAGACAAATTTAACAAATGATTTTTTAGGTGTAAACAAAGCATTAACATTATCATTATTATCTTCATCATCAACATCATCATCATCATAACCATTATCATTATCATCATCATCATCATCATCATGATCATTATAATCCTCATCACTATTACTATATAGTCCTTTTTGATCCTTTTGCAATACCACATTTTGCACAGTCTGTGTTGTCTTTGATAATGTTGGAAGTTTTTCAGACATTGACAACTGTCCTAACACGACTTTCTGAGGAGATGATACATGCTTCTTAACAAACAATGCACTATCTTGAGCTGCAATATCTTTTTCTGGGACAAGTGTTTTAGCATTTTGAAGAGTTTTCTTAAACAGCAACGATGTTGTATCTGGTACACGACATTGATGATCACTCACACTTAAGACATCACTATTTTTACTTTTCAGCTCACCTCGACAATGTTTGAACGATGTTTTGAACAACGCCAAACAACAGTTCCATTTTTATTAGTTCGTTTTACAATATATGTATATCCTTTATAGAATGCGTATGGCATACCATTGCTATTTGTTGATACTTCCATGTCAATTGTCAAGCATGAACTAATCTCTAGCAAAGTTCACTCGATAATATAAATAATAGTTTAAAGTGAGAGGAAAAATGAGTGCAAGAGTGGGTGCAAGAGTGGGTGCAAGAGAGGGTGTAAGAGTGGGTGAAAGAGTGGGTGCAAGAGTGGGTGCAAGAGTGGGTGCAAGAGTGGGTGCAAGAGTAGGTGCAAGAGTGGGTGCAAGAGTGGGTGTAAGAGTGGGTGCAAGAGTGGATGCAAGAGTGGGTGCAAGAGTGGGTGTAAAAGGGAGTGCAAGAGTGGGTGCAAAATTGGGTGTCGCTTATAGTAGGCATGAATTTTACTAGAATGTGATTTGAGTAAATGTAATTTCTAAACCCAAGTAGTGAATAGTCAGTTGGTTTTGATCTATGCAAGCGTAAACATGTCACATACACTGGTGATGGATACTCAAGGCTTTAAGGTCAACGAAAACAAGTACAGTATATAATTGAAGAGGTGGCTATCATTGATTGCACAACACGCGGTTTACCATACCTTTTTTCGGACTAGTGTTTTAACATTTGAAGTATTTTTTTAAACAGCAACGATGTCTTATCTGTCACACTACATTGATGATCACTCACACTTAAGACCTAACTATTTTTACTTATTAGTTCACTTTGACACTGTTTGAAACGATGTTTTGAACAATGTCAAATAACAGTTCCATTTTATTGGTTCGTTTTGCAATATACGTATAACCTTTATAGTATGCATATGGCTTACCATAACTATTCGTTGATACTTCCATATCAATTTTCAAGCATGAAATAATCTCCAATAAATTTCGCTCGATAATAGAAATAATAGTTTAAAGTGAGTGCAAATGTGGGTGCAAATGTGGGTGCAAAAGTGAGTGTTAAAGTGAGTGCAAAAGTGGGTGCAAAAGTGAGTGCAAAAGTAAATGTAAAAGTGAGTGCAAAAGTGGGTGTAGTTTATAGTAGGCATGATTTTTACTAGAATGTGATTTGAGTAAATGTAATTTCTAAACCCAAGTAGTGAGTAGTCAGTTGGTTTTGATTTATGTAAGCGTAAACATGTCTCATACACTGATGATGGATACTCAAGGCTTCATGGTCAACAAAAACAAGTATATAGTTAAAGAGGTAACTATTATTGATTGCACAACACTGAATCTATTTTTGAAATTTTGACAAAGGGCCTAAGTGCACTTTTGTTAATATCTCGCGAACCAATAAGACTAGGGCATTGTATGAGGTTTTGTTGGACTTTTTGCCGAAGACTGCTGGTAAACACCTATGTTCCCACGACCTTTTTAAAGATGGCGGCTAACCCACGAGGGGTGATTAAAAAGTAATCCAAGCGGCGCTTGTCGATAAGCAAACCAATAATCAAAAGGGGGGTATGACAGAGCTTGAGGCGATAACCCCTTTTGATGGATCCCTGTTGATTTGCCCCTTTGGACTGGTCCCCGTTGACTACTCCCTCTGGCCGGGTCCTTTTTGAAGGGAGTCATTTTTGACGGGGCCCTGCTGACGGGTCACTGTGGACGGGTCCCTGTTGACAGGTCCTTTTGACTAATCCCTTTGGACCGGTCCCTTTGGACTGATACTTATGGGTTGACCCATGCATTTAGCGAAATTATGTCAAAGGGACGGGTCCAAAGGGATTAGTCAAAAGGACCTGTCAACAGGGGATGTGCGAAATATCACACCGGCATTATATATCTCTGAAACTATTAGCGGTATCACCCTGAAATTTTGTTCGGAGATAAAGCGCACAACTAGAAGTTCATCTATAAGACTTTTAAAACCCGGTTAACTACAAACCGAACATGGCGGCCAAACGAATTTGAAAACTTTAAATATACCTTCCTCAAGATTTAATGTTCCAAACGCAATGAAATCTGGTACAGGAAATGTTTATACACATTGTAATGCACTGCTATCTAATTTAGTTCAATTGTTTACATAACCTCAAGATGGCCGCTTTGCAAATTTTAAAATTAAGTTCTTATTTCTTGTGTCGTAATCAAGCGATCGAAGTGAAAGTTTGAATAATGAACCTTCGCAATAATTTTCCTTTAATGGTACATGACTCTATGGCCTATACATTTAACAATCCAACATGGCGACCATACGAAATATTTAGACGGCTCTGAATATCTACGAACCTATTATAGCAATCAAACTGAATTTTTATGTTCATAGGGGCTATGAACTTAATTTCACCTATAGGACTTTAAATAACCTGGTGATCACAAATCCAACATGGCGGTGACGCGAAGTATAAATATTCAGATGGACGTTTCTCGCAATTTAAACATCCGAGTGCAGTGAAACTTGGTACAGTAAATCCCTATACGAATGTTAATACTCTGGCATTTAATTTATTTAAATTGTTTCCATAACCACAAGATGGCAGCTGTGCGAAATTTTAAAATCGCCTTGTTACTTCTTGTGTTCTAATCATGCGATTGAAGTGTGAATGCTACACGTACACAATAATCTTCATGTAACAGTACATAACACTAGGACCTACATATATAAAATCCAACATGGCGACCATCCGAAATATTTAGTCGGTTCTCAATATCTACGAATCTATTACAGCAATCAAACTGAAATTTTGTATGTAGATAGAGGCAATTAACATAAGTAGGATATATGAAAATAGGCTGTATAGTTCTTCACGGAACTACTTGTTTGAATTACCCGCTGCTGAGCTACCAGTTGTGTTGAGTGAACTATGTAATTTCTCTTGGCTATGAATTCGAAACGCCAAATGCTACCACCTAGTGGTAAAATCATGAAAACCTGTGTTGTATTTTATTTGTGAAGTACTATTTATGTGGTAGTGTATGTAATGACGCATATTATTAGAATTATCAAATTGCAGATTCAGACTGGCATCGAGAATTAGGTCCTAGTACCACAAGTAGACTATAAAATGACTAAACATTTACTAAATTCAAATTTATTAAAGTCTTAAGTGTAAATTGGTTTAGACAACCTACGCCGGATGAAATTTTAAGAACTGTATTTATGTCACAATGCACTGTAGTATTTTATTTCTATTTTCTTTTCAGAATCCCTTTCCCTTAATTTATCATGTATACCATCAACCCCTTAATATTGTGAACTTAGCTGAGTCTCCTCTATATATTTCTTGCGTGCAATCCTGCCATTTCCTGGGAAGATGAAATGCCATTACAGCATAGGTGTGTTTTCCTTGTTATATGACCAAGTTGAATGCAAAGTTACAATGATATCAACAGATTCAAGTTCACGAAATTCCCTTGTATGGCCAGAATTAATTTGTTGGTAGAGCCTAAATATCGAATAAGAACTTTTGAGATATGTGTCTCAATTCATGCTCTGAGACGATAGAAGGCGACTACAGAGCAGTTTTCTGTGACCAAGACTGAAATGAAGATAGGATCTACCTTCGATGTGGTAGCGTAACGGTCAATCTCTTTGCCTCTCACCAAGGCGGACCGGGTACGATTCCCAGTCAATGCACACGAGAATTTTGAAGTGAAATGCCATGTTCTGTGGTTCGAATTCCACGTAAAAAGGAGGTCTAGTGGCTCATGATCGCGAGATTAACGGTCACGTAAAACTACTAACTACCTTCCTTCGATGTTCAATGAAATCTAGGCAATATCGCAATGCGTTGTGTTGATGAGTTGCTAGATCGAAAATATATTTGAGGAAATAAATATACTGTACTAGTGAGCTCGTGCAAGGCTTTCGTAGTTTACCGTAAGAGCAACGCAACGTAGGCAGAAACATCATTAAAAGGGAAAAAGAAGTTGGTTTTGGAAACGTATTTCATTGAAATTGAGCACAAAGCAAATCACATAAATAGGTAGATTGAGGCTCGGCCATGGTTTAGAGAATCTATGTGTATACAAGCCAGTCCCGTGGTGTTGGGGTCACGCGCCTGCCTCTTACCCGGAGGCCCCGGGTTCGATTCCCGGCTCCGTCAGGGATTTTAGTCACTGACGTGAGAGCTGGAACGGGGTGCACTCAGCCTCGTGAGGACAATTGAGTAGCTGTATGACAGTGAGGCAGCGCCCCGGTCACGAAAACCAAGATTAACGACCGAGGGGACCCGATGCGCTGACCAATACCTGCAGGCCTAATGGCTGGGCAGCGGTCACTTGGTAGGCCTAGGCCCTTCATGAGCTGTAGTGCCAGGGGTTATTATTGTTATTATTATTTATGTGTATACAATGTTCGACGTTATAATGGAGTCTACTTGTATGCCAATGTGGATATGTCCACTGCATTGGAAATCATGAACAAAAACATTTCATAGCCGCAGTAGGCGGATGACAGTTGTACTTCTATGGGTATGCTTCGTAGGCAACCCAAATTGATTGGAAAACTATTCCAATAAATGATATGAAGATGACTTCCAAGGTAACAAAGTGTGCTTACTTGTATTCAGGAAGGAAGCTTGCAGTTTTACGTGACCGTTAATAATGCGATCATGAGCCACGGGACTTTCTGTTTACATGGAATCCGAACCACAGGCACGATATTTCACTACGCCCCCCCCCCCCATATGAATTCATGTAATTACTGTATTCACTCGTTATTTGCAGGTTCGATTCCCGGCTCTGACAAGAAATTACATTCTGGTCTGAGGGCTGGAACGAAATAAACTCAGCCTCGTGAGGCAAAACTGAGAAGAGGCGAGTTCGATTCCCACCCAGAAATGGTATTCCATGGTTTCCCCATTTTTACTTCAGGATAATGCTGGGATGGTTCCTAACTTAAGGCCTCGGCCACCTCCACCCGAATCCTAGCCTCAATTACAAATAAACACACTACTACAGAACCCTCAATAACTCTCATCTCAGTTGTGCATCAAGAGACTGACACGGACAAAAGGTGATCTCATAAACCTATATTTTTTGCCTCGGACCAAAATTATATTTCATTGTAGAGCCGGGGATCAAACCCGAAAGAGCAAAGAATGTTTTACACTACGTTTTGAAGTGGCCGGTTAGTGAAATAGCCTTTAATTCTATCTACGTGAGAGTCGTGGGTTGCAAGAGAGATATCATGCTTATGTTAAGTTCAGAATTGTGTATGGAGTCATTCCACAACATACATTTTGTATAGAATTGAACCAGAAGTTCAAATGAAATTCAAAGGAAAAAGTTCCGTATGGTCATTAGTTCCATGTGCGATTATTGAAACATAAATTATTATTTTAACTAGTGAAATGTACCATTTGGAAGTGCATCTTTTATTTCAGGTACTTGTTAATAATATATTACAGTAACATGATCCGCCCGAGACAATTGGTTTCCCATATACGTGTTGATCGACTCAAAATAATTTCATACGTGACCTTGGATTACCGTTAACGTGCAAATAGTGTATGATATACAGTAAACCCAAGTGCCGAACAGTATAAAATCTTTATATCCAGTTTTAGTTAGCACTGTACATTCCGTGACCAATGAAGCAATGTGGCAACTTGAACGGTTCATGGTAAATTATATTGCTGTTTCAATATTTCTTCCCTGCGAAGATCAGCTACACTTAATGTTGTAGTGTGCATGTTCATTAGATGAAAGTCTTCCATAAAATAGAATGGTTTATAGCCAACTAGGGTTTACATATACATTGCCATAAACTGTTATTATCGATGCAAGTCTTCTATGAATACAAATAAGATGTAATGTCAATGTATGTAATGTTGTTGTTTCATTTGAGGGGCTTGGACACTGTCAGTGTCGGTTAGCCCCGTGTACTTGGGTGCGCGTAGAATAAATGTATACCACTTAATATTTCGTTTCTCCCGTGTTTGGGGATGAGATGCGATTAACGTTTATATGGCGGATGTAACATTACTCTCGGATGCTCTTCCTGACATCAACCTCATGAGAGGAGCTAATGAGAGACTTAATGAATAAAGATTAATTAAACTAGCAATGAGTTGAAACGACGGAGATCAGATTCATCTACGAAGCACATGATTTCACGCGATCGGCCATTGTATAACTCAACATTCTTGGACACTGAGCTTAAATGAAGCATTTCCACATGACTCAAACTTCATATTTTTTTAGTGTTAGTTTTAGGTGCTTCATTCCGTATGAAGAAGACTACTGCTACTTACAGTACAGTAGGAAACACAATAACCAATGTTGGAGGAAACAAAGAGATCATAACAAGTAGGTTGTCTCAGGCTAGGAAAACATTTCTACATAAAATAATTCTCTTGACATTAAATATAGATTTAGGTATTAGAAAGTCATTCTTGAAAGCCTTTGTCTGGTGCGTTCCACTCTATGGAAGCGAAACCCTTCGAATGTTGGCGTAGCAGAAAAGAGGAGAATAGGGATAAGTGGTGTTACAGGGAAATGATGAACAGATGGGTATATATAACAATAAAAAGAAGTAGTTCCGTGAAGAACTATACAGCTTATTTTCATATATCCTACTCATGTTAATTGCCTCTATCAACATACAACATTTCAGTTTGATGGTTGTGATAGATTCGTAGATAGTGAGAACCGTCAAAATATTTCGGAAGCTCGCCATTTTCGATTGTTATATGTATAGGCCATAGAATTATGTACCATTAAAGGAAAATTATTGCGTATCTTCATTATTCAAACTTTCAGTTCGATCTCATGATTATGACACTAGAAATACAAACTTAATTTCAAAATTTCGCACAGCCGCCATCTTCAGGTTCTGTAAACAATTGAACTAAATTAAATGCCAGTGCATTACAATATGTATAATCATTTACTGTACCACAATTCTCTGCGCTCAGATCACGAGAAAAGTCTATTAAAATGTTTCAAATTCACTTGGCCGCCATCTTCGTTTTGTACATAACAGGTTTTTTAAAGTTACATAAATAAACTTGTAGCAGTGCTCCTTATCACCGTAAAAAATTTCAGGGTGATATAATAAATAGTTTCGGAGATATTGAATGCCAGTGAAATACTTTGCACAGCCGCCATTTTGAGGTTTTGTAAACAATTGAGAGAGGTTAAATATCGGTGCATTACAATGTGTATACACATTTGCTGTACCAAGTTTCATTAAGTTTGGATGGTTAAATCGCGAGAAAAGTCTATTTTAAAGTCTCAAATTTCCTTGGCCACCATATTGGATTTGTAGTTACAAGGTTTTTGAAAGTCTCATAGGTGAACGTCTAGTAGTTTCCTTTATCACCGTACAAAATTTCAGGGTGATATCCGTAATAGGTTCGGAGATATTGAATGCTGGTGAAATATTTGGCACAGTCGCCATGTTGGATTGGTGATACACAATGAAATTTGAAGGGCTCAGTCGGGATCGGCCAGAATGGTGCTATGATCTTACAGAGTTTCATTGAAATCGCTCCAGCCGTTTAGAATTTATCAGGGGGGGGGGGAACACACACACCATCACGCGCACACACACACATGCACACTCAGATACACGGACAAACGGTGATATCATAAACCTATTTTTGTTTTCATAAAATGAAAATAGGCTAACAAATGAAGAGGTGTTAAGACGAGTGGGAGAGAAGAGATAGGTTGGTAGGACATATATTAAGACACCCAGAAATAGCAAACTTAGTTATGGAAGGAAGGGTCGAGGACAAGAAATGTAGGGGTAGACCATGGTTAGAATATGTAAAACAGATTGCCTCGGATGTAAGGTGGGGTAGGTATATAGAGATGAAATGGTTAGCTCAAGACAGGGAGGCATGGAGGGCTGCTCAAACCAGTCAAACGACTGAAGACTCAAACAACAACATTTGGATCAAGAACGTATTACTCGTAGAACTTATTCAAAACTAATAGGGTTACCCGTAACTGACTAATTTTCGGAATATGTATATATTCGTAGTTTTAAATGTTCACCTTCCACCATTGGTAATTGAAGAAAGGAGCGAAGTTCACCGTTCCCACTTTCCGACTTTCTATTGTAGGAAGCAAACTGCGTGACTAGTCAACCTCTACCCTCACACAAAACGTTTGGAATGGACATTCTTACAAGAGGTATAGATATCTAAAATTATTTCCCATAGGCTCTGTTAATTAATTGGTATTCTGGCCGAAGGCAGGTCCAGCCTCCGTAGAGGCTACCCCCAGTCAGAGTTTACTTGTGGTAGGGTGGCCAGGGCCTTTCCGCTCCTCCTTATGTTGGCCAACAGCGCGCAGTGCCTAGAACCGGCATACCATCCAAGTTCCGACTGCGCCCAATGTTGCTTAACTGCGGAGTTCTCATGGGATCCGGTGTTTCAACACGGCTAGGCCGTTGGACACAGGCTCTGTACATATAATCAACTAGAAGAGCAGTCTAGATCCATGTAGAAGTGGTTAGTACGGTAGGCATTGGTGCAAAGGGTCCGGGGTTCGACTCCCGGCGGGATAATTCGGGATTTTAATGTCCTGGGATTAATTCCCCTGGCCCGGGGACTGGGTGCTTGTGACGTTATCATCACTTTATCTTCAGTAGGACGCGCAAGTCACCCACGGGTGTTAACCAGTAAGACCTGCATTCGGCCTCCTAGGGGGGCCACAAGACATTAATTACTAGAAGAGCTACTGTAATACAATGCAACTAATGAGAGAAGAATCGAGTTAAAATTGAAACAAATTTTGATTATATATATTTTTTGTCAGGTATCTTTCCAGCTCGGCTCCACCCACGGACTCTTGTGAGGGATCATTTCATTGCATGGACATTGTGAGTAAGTTCATCACACTTTTTAAGCTGAAACATCTGGGGATGGCGACAGGCCGATTGCTCAGGCGACCGCTAACTTGGGTCTAATTAAGGGAAGGATTTTGGAAGGAAGACTGCCGTGGACCTGTTTGAAAGGAACCATCCAGTCCTTTGCCTGGTGGTGAAATGGGAAAAAACGAAAACCATTTTCAGGATTCGAACTTAGGCTCTATCGATGCCAGCTAGACTTGTTAAATAAATACGCTTTAATATAAGTTACTGCATGTTCTACAGCTTGTAAATGACTGTCGTTGATGGGCTTAAGAAGTAAAACGAGGAAACTTCTAGGTCATAGCCCCGCCAACGAAGGTAACAAATGTGTATAAAACAAAAACAGCCATTTGGAGGACAGCCTTGCCCTCTGAATCATTAATTGTGGAGTAAATAATTTATTAAACCCAATGTTCTGTGAAAAATCAGGTATTTAGTAACTTTGTAATCGTTAGCAAGAAATCCATGTTAGCACATTCTTGTCGAGAACCAACTGGTGGTCTTTGGTTGAAATAAACTTATATTAATCATATAATTCTTCTGAAGAGAAATAATTTAAGAACATAGCTCTCCTGGGAGCGTGGCTAGCTTTCTTGGCTGTCATCGTGGAGGCCCGGGTTCGATTCCCGGCTCTGTCAAGAAATTTAATTCGTGTCTGAGGGCTGAAATGGGGTACACTCAACCTCGTGAGGCAAAGCTGTGAAGAGGTGAGTTCTATTCCTACCTCAGCCTACCTGGAAGTGGTATTCCTTGGTTTCCCACTTCTATACTCCAGGCAAATGTAACGATGGTACCTAACTTAAGGCCACGGCCGCTTCCTATCCAAATCCTACCTCGATTACAAATACACACATTAGTACAGACATCACAGAGACACAGGTTATGAGACAAATTTTACACACACCCAAGTACACGGAGCTACATGACTAAAAAGTCGCTAAGTCCCTAAAAGAATCAATAACAACAAAATATCCTAGGAACAGTCATATATGCTAAGTAAGACTTGTAAATGTGAACAGTAGTCGACATTCGAATGTACTCACTCCTTGGTTCGTGTGACGTAGATGACTCCGGTTCAAATGCCGAGTACTGTCACATTTTCAAGTCTTACTAAGCATCTCCCTGGAGAGCTATGTCCTAATGTTATTTCTATGTACTTTACATGTTACCAGATGATTCAGGAGCCCCTTGCAATATCGTTTGCTGCCACCTAACTAACGCGTGTTGATAGGAAGGTCGATATTTCTCTGCCTGCTTCCCATATGGTACTAATATACTGCAAGCATAACCATCAAACGATACTGATCACTATTATTATTTATTCCTCGTATTAGTCTGTAGTCACATCGAGGGAAGAACATTAGTGTTCAGTATCGTTTGCAGGATATGCTCGTAGTGCATTAGTACCTTCAGGATGCAAGCAGAAAAATGTCGACCTTGCTGATAACAACGCTAGTTGGGTTGCAGCAAACGATATTGCAAAGGGCTGCTGAATCACCCAGTAATGTTAAGAATGAATATCATATATATTATTGTGATATGAAACTTGAATGATATGGACGCCGTCATGAGGAAAGAATTCATGATGAAAATTAATAAATGTAAAACAAAAATATTGGAATGCAGCCGAATAAAATCAGAAACCTCTACGGACATCAAATTGGCAGGTGAAAAACTAAAGGAAGTAGGAGACTTCTTTTACTTAGGATGCAAAATAACCAGTGATGGACGAAGCAAAGATATATACAAAGTAGGTTAGCTCAGGCAAGGAAAGAATTTCTACAGAAAATGAATCTGCTGACATCGAATATAGATTTAGGTATTAGGAAGTCATTTTTGAAGGCCTTTGTCTGGAGCGTGGCACTCTATGGAAGTGAAACTTGGACTATTAGTGCAGCAGAAAGGAGGAGAATTGAAGCTTTTGAAATGTGGTGTTACAGGAGAATGATGACGATCAGATGGGTAGATATGGTTACAAACGAAGAGGTATTAAGACTAGTGGGAGAGGAGAGATGTTTCTGGCGACTGCTAATGAAGAGAAGAGATAGGTTGGTAGGACACGCACTAAGACACCCAGGAATAGCAAGCTTAGTTATGGAAGGGTCGAGGACAAGAACTGTAGGGGTAGATCAAGGTTAGAATATGTTAAACAGATTGCCTCGGGTGTAGTGTGTGGTAGCTATGTAGAGATGAAACAATTAGCTCAGGACAGGGAGGCATGGAGAACTGCATCAAACCAGTCAAAAGACTGGAGACTCCAACAACAACATGAAACTTAAATCGCGGCTTTAAAGAAAATCGTCGATGGGCTAAATGCGGCCCACAGACCTTCGATTGAAGAATCTCGGTGTAGAGAATTTTTAATGAAAGTTCATCTTTGCTAGGAGCAGGAAGAACGTCCACTGAGCAGCTATAAGATGAGACACATGACCGGCCTTGTCTGCTAGCTACTTAGTAACCTGATACTCAAGGCCGCCAGATCAAATTTCAACATCGTGCGGTGATCGTAGGTTGCTGGAGAGTTATGGCCAGTGGATTACATGTGAAAATTCCATTTTGAAAGAGCAGTCGTTTGAGGAATTCCCAAGTTTTCTAGAACTCACTCTGCAGGTTTGTAGCTCATCTGCTAATCCCAGAAGAATTTTTATTGTCACAGCTAAATAAGGTGATGCAATATTATCTTAAGCTAATTTGTCGAGGTATTTGCAGGGAATTACTCAGGTGTCAGGAAAGTATGTTCGGTCGTGAATGAATGATATATAAGTTATTTCTCAGTATCTTAAAACTTTTAAGCGATTTGATTTGTACAAATTCTGTCTGCTTCCCGCTGAAAACTAGGCTATAATTAAGTAGGTTTTCACATGTATACATTACTAAATACTATCGAACAGACCAGGATCGAAAGCGAATCTTCGGAATGATGACCAACGCACCAACTGCACCATTCAGTCCGATAATTAGATTCAAGTGATCTTCGCAATTCTTTCGCGTAGTTCTTCCTTAGTTTATTTTGTATTCGCGTACGTGAAGGATTGCAATATGGCACGTGAATAAAAACATGTGTTAAAAATATGTTAAATGTTTTCATTTTAAGAATCACTGAATAGGCCTAACAAAAGAAGGCCGAAACTTTGAAATGTTTATGTTACGTGCGATAAATTCGAAAATGCATTCCATATTTCCGTATTACGTAAGGTTTGTGTTCAGTGATGCAATACCGATATTTTGCTGATACTCGCCGTGTGGGCACTCCGGCGCTGTGTGATTGTAAATATACGATACATACTTAAGATAACATGAGAAAGACGTATGTTGGAAATTCCTGGGAATTTACAGAGCAGATAACTACGTGGAAGTACTGGAAAAATTGTTAAGTGCTTATGAGGAAATGGGCTGCGATATATAGGCTACCTTAGAATTAATTTTCTACACTCCCTTCTTTACTTGTTTCAGCGACAATCACGGAGAAAGGTTTCACCAGTAAATATCCCAAATTGAAATGCGGTATGCAGGAAAATGGTCCCCTAATATGCTTGATGACTACTGTTGGTTTCTTGTCTCTGTGTGTTCCGTGACCAGCTACAAAAGAAAGTCTTTGAGTAAACATTCTAAAATGGTAACATTTTATTAAAGAAAACTTATTCGCATGTAATAATTTTTGATTAGTTTGATTAGATTTTTACACAATTTGCCATTTTATCAGTAACCAGCACGTCCTTTTCAATAGAATGGGGCTGGTTGTGTGGCTCAGCAGTAACGTTCTCGCTTGCTGTGCCCAAGGTTGCCGGATCGAATCCTGGTACAGCCAGCATTTGAGGGTGCGAAAATGCGCGGGAGCCGTTTCAGTAGATTCACTGGGACGTTAAAGATCCCCTATGGGGCAACATTCCGGCACCCCGCCGTCGCTAAAAGCCGCAGTAGTTAAAAGGGACGTAAAACCAATAACATTCTAATAGTATTATTATCAATAAAATTGATATTTTTGAACGCTGAGTGTGGTAATATGTTGCCTCTGGAACCATAACTACGAGAAAACATCAAAACGTTTTTACTAAAATATTGAAGGAAGGAAATTTGTAGTTCAACGTGGCCGTTAATCTGATGACCAATCGCCACGGGACCTGTATTTTTACGTGATACTTCACTACGAATATCTCACATGCAGTGACAGAGAATCGAACCTGGTTCACCTAAGTGTGAGGCAAGCAGCTTGACCACTGCACTATCATGCCCCTACTAAAATGTTGAATATGGTTGCCAAAGTAAACAGTTGATAGTGATAGAGAATTCAAATTCGTATTTAGTAGTCCCTAATTAGTAAAAGTTACATATTTTCATTTCATGGCATAAAGCAGTTAAAAGTTTGGTGTCACTATTTCCAAGATTTGCAAAATGAGTGAGATGAGTCTCAAATTTACAATATGTACTGCAAGAGAGGTGGGCTCTACCTGCACTCAAATTGAGATCATCAGACTCTCTAGATGACTACTGTACATACTGAGTAAAAACGCATACACTGTATTCTTACCTACCTTGCAATTGGCATGTGAATCTATCCGTTCCTACATCTCTCATCCTGAAATAATTAAACATAGAGCCTAGCAATCTCCTCCTAGCTGCAATGCTCTTACCCTAAACAGGCGCGTACAATATATCTCTTAATAACCTCTCTTCATAAAAACCTGGACTGCTGAAGCCGCAGAAAATAAGAGAATAGAAACATTTGAAATGTGGTGTTACAGGAGAGTAAAGAGTAGGTGGGTA
Source organism: Meconema thalassinum (assembly GCA_946902985.2). Taxonomy (NCBI): domain Eukaryota; kingdom Metazoa; phylum Arthropoda; class Insecta; order Orthoptera; family Tettigoniidae; genus Meconema; species Meconema thalassinum. The sequence goes on along the minus strand of OX336390.1, from coordinate 396,722,741 downwards.
GATAGAGTAACAAAGAGGTTTTAAGATGATTTGTTGTAGTTGATTGATTTAGGGACTCAGCGGCATCGTGGTCATGTAGACTATTCACGTATACTTGGATGTGAGTGCGGGGGGAATATGTCTGATAGTGTTGTTGTGATGGCTGTCGTAGTGTGTATTTGTAATTCAGAAGAGGATTGGGAAGGAAGTAACCGTACTCTTAAGTTAAGAACCATCCCAGCATTTTCCTGAGGTAGAAATGGTCTTGTGACATATTATGTTAAACATAATCCCTCAGAAGTACGGTGCGGTAGCTACTGTTTGTGGAGATGAAACGATAGTCTAAAGACTGAAGACTCAATCACATAGAAATACAGAAATATTTCTACAGTGTTGCCTTCTAGAATCTATGTAAAATGCTCATATGTCCGTCAAGCAGGGAAGCGTAATTCTCTTGGGAGTATGAAATTGAAATATTCCGCACACAAATATCTCAAAATTATGCATTTAAAATAGTGCTCTTCACTGTTTAACATAATTAGTTCAACTATTTTAATTATCGAACTGCGCTATTTTTAATGTCTTCTCACCTTTCTTTACTTCTTCTTGTTGTTGTTTGAGTCTTCAGTCGTTTGACTGGTTTGATGCATCTCTCCACGCCTCCCTGTCTTGAGCTAATCGTTTCATCTCTACATAGCTACCACACCCTATATCCGAGGCAATCTGTTTAACATATTCTAACCTTGGTCTACCAGTACAGTTCTTAAGCTCGACCCTTCCTTCTTTAACTAAGTTTGATGTTCTTGGGTGTCTTAGTATGTGTCCTACCAACCTATTTCTCCTCTTCATCATCAGTTGACAGAAACATCTATCCTCTCCCTCTCGTCTTAATACCTCTTTATTTGTTACCCAAACTAACCATGTTATCTTCATCATTCTCCTGTAACATCACATTTCAAACGCTTCAATTCACGTCTTTTCTGCTGCACCAATGGTCCAAGTTTCACTTCCATATAGTGCCATGCTCCAGACAAAGACATTCAAAAATGACTTCCTAATAACTAAGTCTATAGTCGAAGAAGACAGATTCCTTTTCTCAAGAAATGCTATCCTTGCCTGAGCCAACCGACTTTTTATATCCTCTTTGCTTCGTCGATCACTGGTTATTTTGCTTCCTAAGTAACAGAAGTCTCCTACTTCCTTTAGCTTTTCACCTGCCAATTTGATGTCCATAGAGGTTTCTGATCTAGGCTATTTCGGCTGCATTCCAATTTTTTGTTTTACATGTAACATGAACTATTATACTTTGGTGATGTTTCATTATGTTCGCCTGCAAGGTTTTAAGAGTAGAGAACTTCCTTTATGTCGTAGGAATCAAGTTTCAAGTAGTGGAATGGTATCACTGGACGGAAAGAATGTAGAAACGACAAATATTTTCATAAAACCATTTGGTGAGTAGATGGTGAGTCGCCATAAACTAATAATGTATGGCCTCCTGGGCGACTTGTTGACTACTGTTGGTTTCTTGTCTCTGTGTGTTCCGGGACCAGCTAGAAAAGAAAGTCTTTGAGTAAACATTCTAAAATGGTAAAATGAATGATATATTAGTTATTTCTCAGTAACTTTAGGACTTTTAAGCGATTGTATTTGTACAAATTATGTCTGCTTCCCGCTGAAAACTGGGCTATAATTAAGTAGGTTTTCACATGTATACATTACTAAATACTATCGAACAGACCAGGATCGAAAGCGAATATTCGGAATGATGACCAACGCACCAACTGCACCATTCAGTCCGATAATTAGATTCAAGTGATCTTCGCAATTCTTTCGCGTAACTTTTCCTAAGTTTATTTTGTGTTCGCGTACGTGAAGAATTCCAGTATGGCACGTGAATAAAAAAAAACGATGGAAAGAAAGAAAAAGGAACGGTGATCTATCAAATGCTATATGTTAAATGTTTTCATTTTAAGAATCACTGATTAGGCCTAACAAAAGAAAGGCCGAAACTTTGAAATGTTTATGTTGTGTGCGATAAATTCGAAAATGCATTCAATATTTCCGTATTACGTAAGGTTTGTGTTCAGTGATGCAATACCGATATTTTGCTGATACTCGCCGTGTAGGCACTCCGGCGCTGTCTGATTGTAAATATAAGATAAATACTTAAGATAACATGAGAAAGACGTATGTTGGAAATTCCTGGGAATTTACAGAGCAGATAACTACATGGAAGTAGTGGAAAAATTGTTAAGTGCATATGAGGTAATGGGCTGCGATATATAGGCTACCTTAGAATTAATTTTTTACACTCCCTTCTTTACTTGTTTCAGCGACAATCATGGAGAAAGGTTTCACTAGCAAATATCCCAAATAGAAATGCGATATGCAGGAAAATGGTCCCCTAACATGCTTTTGCCAAGTGCAGGTCTTTCTAGTTGACGCCTGTGGGTGACTTGCGTGTCCTAATGAGGATGAATAGATGATGAAGATGTCACATAGACCCAAAGGACCAGGGGAATTAGCCCCAGAAGATTAATATCACCGATGTCCCAGCCGAGAAATGAACCTGGGACCTTTCAGACAGGGCTTCCATCCACTCACTCATCCCAAAATAGTGATTTTTTTTATTTTATTTTTTTGTAAAAAAAAGGTGAGTTTTTTTTATGAAAAAGTGAGTAAATAGTGAGTAAATTCATAGCATTATTCGCATTTATGGCCGTATATCTGGTTCTTAATTTTAACTTTTGTTGATATCTGTAGGCGCAATTAAGGGGGTGGGGGCTTGGGTGGCTAAGCTTCCCCAAAACCAACCATAACCCCCAAAAATGTGACAAAACTGGATTGAAATAGTCAAAATTTTTAAGAATGTGTATCTGAAAAACAAATTAGCCCCCCCAAAATGTCAACCAAATTGCGCCTATGTTAATATCTCTGAGTAGCCTACTGTTTGTGATTTTTCATGTACTGTAGTTAGAGAGGACACTTTGAAATAATGGATAGGAAAATCAATGCGACACTCAAGAAATTTAAATCGTAAAACAAAAATATAAATGTGAACTTTTGTTAAAAAACGCTTTTCGGCGATCGCTGCACGGCTCCGGCTGTGGTATTGCACCGTGGAAGCTTTTTATGTTTCTGGCCGACTGGCTCGGTGCCGGCAGCGCGCTCAGGCACCAGTGGCAGAAAAATGAACTACCCATTCATGGGTATATTTTCGGTCGTTTCTAGCAATCTGATTATGCACGAGACAATTTTTAACTCAGAATGTGACCAGTTTTGTAAAAAAAAGTGAGAATAGTGAGTCATTTTATCAAATAGTGAGAAAAGTAAGGCTGCTTTGAAAATAGTGAATAATAGTGAGAAAAGTGAGTCGCTGGAAGCCCTGATTTCAGACCAAAGGCCTAGCGTACGGTACTTAGCAAATCGCCACGGAGCTGAACCATAAACGAACTGTCGTGAATGTATCTGTAGTCACGGAGAACATTTTACCCCAGAGCGAATTTCACCTTGAAGACCCTATTTCAGTCAATAAGTACAGCAAATAAAATGGACTGTATTGTTCAGATTCAAGTGTGAAATAACAATTTTTTTCAGCATTGTGAACCATAAAATGACCTTCATTTAAGTGTGTCCTTTTCGCTCCTTTCTTGTTCTGGTCAGACCTCGCCGGATGTAACGCAGACACGAGACGCATATAAAACCATTGGAGACCGGTTGACATTTACGCTGTAACATCTTCTGAACTTAATGTCGTTCTCTCTGATAGATGAGACAGGTTCTGTTCAAGAAGGCCACCTGCTTCAATCCATCCAAAATATATATAAGACCTGTCTTCAAGCTTCATAATTCAGATTTAGGTTGCTTCCAGAGAGCATCTGGAAGTCAGAGTTAAAGGATTCGATACTAGGCCACATTGAATGACCGTGGTTATCCTGGTTTTGTTTCTGTTCAGCGTTGTTCCATACTTATTCAAATAACAATATTGGGATAGAATAAAGTTAAAAGTGGTGTTGGTTGTGACTGTTGTTTAATGGTCGTAACATCTAGATCATCTGCCCCTAAAATATGGGCGATAGTGAAAATAAGTTTATGTTCGAAAAAATGTCAGAAAACTGTACTATAATGAGGCTCATGATAGTACAAGTTTTCGTATGATACAGTTACTCCACCAATCAGAGCTCATGAAACAGTTGTGTGACCAATTAGGTGAGGATAGCATCGCACCTGCGCTCACTTCCATGGCCCCCTATATTAAATTTCACTGCGTGGCGAGTGTCATAGTGAGGTATTCCAGGAGGCCATGGTCAAATACAAGGTATTGTCTGCGTCCCATGCGCTCTGTTCAGTACATAAAACTGGTGAGCATCTATGCCCAAGATAGCGGGTTCAAACCCGGCTGAAGCCGTCGGATTTTTTTAAGAGCGTTAAAAATCCCTCAGTATGCCTTCCTTCGGAGGGGAAGTAAAGCCGGCGGTCCCATGTCATAGATTTATGGCATGTTAAAGAACCTTCCACTAGTTGCACCTGTGTGAAGCTAAATTGGATAGTTTAAGAATGTAAACAACGCACTTAGGTTTCTATGTTCGTTGCCAAGAGCCGACTGCGGTGGCGTCTAGTAGCTAAGTTCTGAACTTGGCCTAGTAGTCGTTGACGGTGGCGCTTGGTGGCAAAAGTAGGAACTATTTGAAAAATTCTAAGTTGCAGTCTGTACTTAAATTAAAAAACAGATAACACACACTAATACAGTCATCACAATTAACACCGGTTATCGGACAGATTCTACACGCTCCCAAAGTGCACGGGGCTACATGACCGCGTTGTTGCAGCCCCTAAACTTAAGAACCAACCATGAAACTGATGAAATCTCGACAGATATTTATGAATATTTATGTTCAAAATTAAAATAGTTATAATTATCGTCGAACATAAACAGTCGTATGCAACGAGCCTATAATGGTAATTAAGACACTCGTATGGAAATTATAAATCTCGCTACGCTCGTTTTATAAACATATTCGTGTCTTATTTATTGCCATTATAGGCTCGTTGCATAATGTACTAATATAATAAAAGCTACTGCTACTCCTGTAAAAACAGCAAATCACTGACCTTCATCCAAGTTGCATACGAGAAGAAGAAATGGACAAGAAAATAAAAGAAATAAAGATATTTTAAATCGCTTGTCCTCCCAGCACGGCCTCATTAATGGACTATGCGAGGTATCCTTCCTCTACCGTCTCAAGGATGGTGTCTGGGGGAAGAACACAAGTTTTCAACAGATTCAACTGCTGGGGATGGTGATAGGTCGATCGCCAGGCAACCACTAACTTGGCTTTCAGTAAGGAAGTGTACATAGGAAGAGTTTGGAAGGATGTCGACCGTGGACCTTTTGAAAGAAACCGTCGCGGCATTTGCCTGGTGGTGAAAATGGGATACTACGAACACCATATTCAGGACGGCCGTGGTGAGATTCGGACCCACGCTCTCCTGATTCCAGCGAGGCACGAGCTCGAGACCACCTTGGCCGCTGCTACTGCTATAAATACAATACATCACTGATCCAACATTAAAGTAACTACCAAGAACCTCATAGGGAACAAGAGCCACCTTCTTTAGTATCTGGGTAGTATTGAGACACCACATGCAAGGACCCTGGGTTCGATTCCAAGCTCTGTTAAGAAATTCTTATTTAGGTTGGAACAGGTACACTCAGCCTGGTGAGGCAAAATTCAGAGAACATGAGTTCGATTTCCACCTGAGCTGATCTAGAAATGGCCAGGATGGTTCCTGCCTGAAGGCCACGGCTTCCTCCTTCAATTACAATTACAATTAACACTCACTATTAAAACCATCAGAATGACCCAGGTTAAAACACAACTATGTACACGAGGCTGCATATTACAATGTTACAAAGCCCCTAAACGAATCAACAACGTTATCAGCAACAGGTTAAAAAGAGTAAAAGCGGGAAACCACGGAAAACCACTTCCAGGATGGCTCAGGTAGGAACAAAACCCACCTCTTGTCAGTTCTGCCTCACTAGGCTGAGTGTATCCCGTTCCAGCCCTCCGATGAGAATTAAATTCCTGGCACAGCTGGATATGGAACCCGGACCTCCTTGTCGGTAGTCAAGAATGCTAGCCACTAGACAACGAGGCGGACATATTGGTGTTAACTCAATAGCCGACAACTGGGGAATTTTAATACTCACGCACACAATGCACAACCCTAAAATATGCTGGCTGCGTGGCTCAGTGGTAACGTTCTTGCCTGGTGTGCCCAAAGTTGCAAGATCGAATCCTGGCGCAGTCAGCTGGTTTGAGGGTGCGAAAATGCGAGGAAGCCGTGTCAGTAGATCTACTGGCACGTTAAAGATCCCTTTCGGTGCTGAATTCCGGCACCCGAGCGTCTCTAAAAGCCGCAGTAGTTAAAAGGGACGTAAAACCAATAATATTAACATCCTATCATTCACATACACGAGCCCTAATGCCTAATAATGTGTAATAATGGTGTGTAACTGGGAATGGAGATATTACTGGAAAGAGGGTGTAAACCAGGTAATTCGTAGAACCCAAAGCTCTTTCTGGATTGTGACAATAATGCTTCTGTTTGTGACCTTGGGGTATGAGAAAAGGCGCCACATATGGGGAGGTTGTTTTTTAGTGCTCACATTAGCCATATGAAGGCAGGGAATAATTTTGGAATTTTCACCAATGTAAACATCAGGGAATATGCTTTGTATATTACAAATATGGGTACGTTTGATATTGTAATACCCTCTGACATTATTGTTAACTAAAAAAGTGCACTTCTCCATATTATGCAACCGGACTTCGTAAAATGGGTAAGTTACAAATTTCACACTTTTTATTTATAATATATACACTGAATAACATACCCTTCTAGGCGTAATTAAAGCATTTGTTCTGACAATCTAATAAAAATTATGAATATAAATAGTACGAAAATACAAAAATGAACATTGTAAGTTAATAGTCCTAGTTTCCTGTTGCCGAACTTCCAAACAAAACAACCTCTCTCTGATTCTACACACAATGCGGAAACCCTGCTCTCTGTTTTGAAGTATAGTGAGTGCGCTGCCTTTTACATCTGTCTGTCGCCTCTTCAGGGCGGGTGTGGGGCACGAGGGAAGGCATGTACACTCAGGGAGAACTATTTATTAACTCTGCTGCTCCAGCACCCAAATCATTTCCCCTGTTAGCCATCTTTGGGATTGGAAAGATGTCAACAGCTCGAACTGGTGGACTTATCCCCCTCCCCCCTCCCCCCCCCCCCCTGGCAGATGTTGGGGCCTCTGGTGAAATGTCACCATTTTTGTTTGGAGCAGAAAATGATGGAATACCCCGATCTAGATTTCCATGTTGTACCTCTACTGAGAGGTTCGGAAACTCAAGGTCCCGCCCGGAAGATGTTTTTATTGCATGGATAAAGCCCTGATTTACGGAACCCAGCTACATTTTCAATAGTTGCTGCCTTCATGTACGCACGGCCTAACAGCTCACCAACCCATTTCTTCCTTCCCGGCATCTAAGAAAAAATGGCATGTCACTTACTTGTTAGTACGAGCTAAATTATTCCATCACACTCAAAGGAACGTGAGACAATGAACTTTCCGTATTAGGCTATTTCAGTGCCCATGCTTTAAGATTTTACTTCCAAGAAATGTATAGGTTAAGACAAAATACCACAATAGTACGTTGAGCCCAAGCCCCCGACTGTATATACAAACACATTTACAAGATTAATTCAATTACCTTTTCTTATCAATTCGTAAGAATTCGGAAAACTGAGAAATATTTCAAAACGATGAAGAACAACAAACTTTAATAATAATGATCGTTTGGCCTCCGGGGAGGCCTAGTGCAGGTCTTTCTAGTTGACACCCGTGGGCGACCTGCGCGTCGTAATGAGGATGAGGTGATGATGAAGACGGCACATACACCCAGTCCCCGAGCCACGGGAATAACCTCAGGAGATTAAAATCCCCGATGGCCCGGTCGGGAATCGAACCAATGGCACTTTGGGCCAAAGCCTAGCGCGCTAACTGTTTAGCCACAGAGCCGGACACGAACTTTAATAACAAAATGGCAATGATGCGCAGCTAACGCCAAGTTCGCACTTTACCTCACAGCACATGGACAACAAGTTCACGTATTCACCGCTAGGTGACAGCAACTATTAAATGATAAAATAGTACTTCCCCATTATAAGGTGACCTCCCCATATATGGCGACTTTCCTCTACTGATATTCCCCTTCCAATTGGTTGATTTGCTACTCTGTCAAAAAATGAATCCCCGTCTGTGGATTGAAACGGGATATGCTGAGGCTCATGAGGCAAAACTGTGAAGATGAGGGTTCGACTCCTCCTTAGTTATACTAGAAGTGGTTTGCCGCGGTAACCCACTTCATCTCCAGAAAAATACCTGGATGGTTCTTAGCTTGAATCCAAGGACGCCTCTCTCCTATTGATAACCTCAAATAAAAACAGGATTCACACACCACTACAGACAATACCTTAACGACAGTTATCAACGATATTCTTGATGCTGTTTCATTTGAGTGGCTTGGACATAGTGGTCATTTAGCCCAGTGTAATTGGTGAGTGTGGATTATTGTCTCATAACCTGTGTTATTATCAAGGCTATATTAGAGTAGCATATGATTTCTAATTAAGGTAAGTATTAGGAAGGAAGTGGCAGTGGCCTTGAGTTACGAACCATCCTGGCATTCGCCAGAAGTAGAAGTGAAAAACCACGGTAAACCACTTCCAGGATGGCTCAGATAGGAATAGAACCTACCTCTCGTCAGATTTGCATCATGAGCTGAGTGTACTCCGTTCTAGCCCTCAGGCCAGAATTAAATTTCTTGGCTTTGACGGGGATCAAACCCGGACATCCAGGGCGACAGCCAAGAATGGTAGTCGCTACACCAGGCGGTGGACCAACTAAATTCTACTTATACAAAATTGGAATTGGAATGACTATCCACAAACAAGTGAACTAATTACAACCAAACAATTTGGGATCTACTCCTTGATACCCCCAAACCTATCCAATCGTTTTCATTTCACAAAGGATTGGTGTTGCACAAGTGATATGAACCATGTTCCAGTTTATGCTTCTTTTCAAAATAAGTCGCTTGATATTTTATTTAGTGGGACGCATGCTGTAAATTCTGCATCACTTCACTCATGCCTCTAGTAATAATAACTCATTCTTAACATTGATCTTCCGTCAGTTTAAGGTCAAAGTGATAGACGCCGCTGTTCCTGAACCGTGATAACCTGGGAAACAATTACGAGTCTGCTGTAGCGTGAAATCATCTGTCACGATCGCGTACAGAGTGCTGCAGCTTCAACCTTTCTTCCTGGTGGATCACAACCCATAATACTATAATTAATGTGCTATTTGTTAACCTAAATCAATATGAAAGAGTGCAACTAGGACCAGTAGGAACAGGAAGTACTGCCATCATTGAGTGTACTTTTATAAAACCATGCTCTGTTCCAGTGCTAAATATTGGAGTTATGCTCTCAGGTGTCCCTCTATAAATAATAATGGGAGTGTAATGAATCCATAATGAATGCTCGTGCCCAGCTACATCCCTTGAATATTAATATGTCGTTGTTGTTTCATTTGAGGAGCTTGGACATCGTTCACATTTAGCAGCCCCTAAACTTAGGAACCAACCAACCAATCTATATAGACCTATCTAGAATAATGACGAAATCAAGTTGGTAATACTAACATTTCTACGTACTGCAGTTTTAAGTACACCGCAGTCGGCTCTTGGCAACGAAAGTAGGATCCTAAGAGCGTTGTATACATTCCTCACTTATACATTTTAGCTTCACACAGGTGTAATTAGTGGAAGGTTCTTTAACATGCCATAAATCTATGACATGGAACCGCCAGCTTTACTTCCCCTCCGAAGGAAGGCATACTGAGGGATTTTTAACGCTCTTAAAAATCCGATGACTTCGGAAGAATTTGAACCCACGATCTTGGGCATAGAAGCTCAGCATGCTACCAACTACGCCACCGAAGCCGCCCATTTGCCTGGAGTAGAAGTAAGAAACCACGGGAAGCCTCTTCTAGGATAGCTGAGGAGGGAATGGAACTCGCCTTATATCAGTTTTCCTCACAATGCACTGGACGATATAAGAGGCTTCGTGGAAAGTTGAAACATCTACAGGCATTCCATCCAAAATTCATTCATACATTTTCATTTCGGACTGTTTTGCCTTAAAACGTCCAGTTTAGTCTGCAAGCTTCTGTTTGCGAACAAGTTGCCACCATGATGCCCTATTAGCAGTTAGCACTGTGGCTTCCTCTGCTTCTACACTAGTCACTTTGAAATCGTTCAGCACTGAACTCATTAATCTCTTAGGTTATCTCTCCTCCCCCAAATACATCCATGTTTTTAAGTGAAAAAAAAAAACTAAAATAATAACTGCATAATAAGTGCTAATAAGTAAACGTTTATTCGAAGCGATTGAAGAGTAATGCACAGGAAGTTTCAAGATCTGAGAGTTATTTAAATCTTATATATAAAAGTGAAAGTCTGTATATATGTATGTATGTATGTGGGTGGGTTGGTGGGTGGGTCTGTTCCGTATACAAATCTACACCGTTCCACCAATCTCAACCAAATTTTGAATACACATAGTTTAGGACCCAGAAGGAACCGCTGGCTACATGAATTTTCGATAGTCTTTCTCATTCTTCTGATTTAGGCCCTTTTGCACTCAACCACAGGCTAATCAAATCAGAAAATATACTCATGAAGGAATGGCAAGGCAGATAGTTTCCATGGCAACATAGCTCAAGTCGAGACACGGCCGACTGGATGCCAGTTACGCTCTGCACTACCGGTATAGAAAATTAGGATCGTTACTTGAAATCCCGTTAGTTACTCAACTGCTCACACAGCACTGTCAACCGAGTTTAGCATAACAAAGACTTGACACTAGGCTATCTACTATATATTTGTCAAATACCACTCACTCACTCATTCATTCATCACGAAATCTCAGAAACTACCGAACGGATTGGAATGAAATTTGGTATGCAGCTGCCTCAAGGGCCGCAAATAACCACTAAGAGAGGATTTTTGGATATTCAGGTTCTAAATGGGTGTTAAGGGGGTAGACCTGCATTTCATTGAATAGCAATATCTCCCGATTGGTTTCATTGGGGGATGTGATACTCGGCATATAAACTCATCATTAAAAATAAGAAGGCACGTATGTGTTTGACCGTTCTTTCATAAATCCAATTTAAGGGGCCCATACGGAGGGGTGAAATTCTGGGGGAGGGGGGGACAGGAAAGGAAGTGTCCTAACTGATTGACTGACTCACTCATAAAACTCAGTGGGAAAAAACTGCTTTCAAGTAAGTAAATAGCTGTTCGACAGTTTTTTTTCATAAATCAAAATTAAGGGATTCATGGGGAGGGGTGTAATTCTGAAAAAAAGAAAATTGAAAGAAAATTGCCTGACTCACTCACTCACTTACTCACTCATCATCGCCCAGCCAGAAACATGACAGTTTGGGGATATGTTCATTGTATGTCAAAACCGTCTACTAAGGGAGGATTTTCGAATATTCAGCTTCTAAAGGGGTCTTAAGGGGGTTATACCTGCATTTCATACGGAGCATGTATCTCTTAAACGACCTAGGCGAGGAGATTGAAACTCAGCGGAAAAAATGAGCATAAAATATAATTAAATATGTGTTTGACCGTTTTTTCACAGACTCACTCACTCATCAAACTCAGGGGGAAAAATCTGCTTTAAAGTAAGTAAATAGTTTTTCGACAGTTTTTTTTTGATCAATCAAATTGAAGGGGTTCATCAGGAGGGGTGAAATTCTGAAGAAAGAAAATTGAAAGAAAATATCCTGACTCATTCACTCACTCATCATCGCCCAGCCAAAAATATTGAAGTTGGAAACATGGCATTTCGGGGATATGTTTTTTGTATGTCAAAACCGTACACTAAGGGAGGATTTTTGGATATTCAGGTTCTAAAGGGGTCTTAAGGGGGTTAAACCTACATTTCATTGAATAATAATATCTCACGAGTGGTTTCATTTGTGGATGTGGTACTCGGCATATAAATTAATCATTAAAAACAAGATGTTCAGTAAAGAACATATAGCCTACTTTCTCATAAATGCATGGGTATTGTTATTACTCTTTGTCCTTTTCAAGGAGTATAATTGAATATTGGTTGTAGTAGCTTGTTGAAATACAACGTGCTATAGGGATATTAAACATGAATATGTGGTGCCCTTTGCTAGTGCTACCTCTGTAAAAAAATTCATTCAATTCGGTTTCACCGTGTTTGAATTGATCTGGGGAATGGATTTGCACACATACATGGCCGCTATTTGCAAACTATTGGGCTGATGACCTTGTAGTCAGTCATAAGATGCATTCCAAAAAAAGGCATGTTGTTGCAAAATCCGGTAGAGATCAAATTATTAGGATGGTCGAAATTTGATTTAAGCTTTTAACATTTGGGTGGCCGTCATTCCGTTTCCGTCAAGATGGCGGCGATATAAAACATGACACTGAGGTGCCTTTTGCTAGTGCTACCTCTGTACCAAATTTCGTTCAATTCGGTTTCACCGTGTTTGAATTGATAGGGGGAATCGATTTGCACACATACTTGGCCACCATCTGCAAACTATTGGGCTGATGATCTTGCAGATTGGTCAGTATATGCTTCCCACATAAAGATTTGTTGTTGAAAAATTTGGTAGAGAGTAGATTATTAGGTTGGTCGTAATTACATTTTAGCCTTTAACATTTGTGTGGCCGCGATTACGTTTCCGTCAAGATGGCGGTGATATAAAACACGACACTGAGGTGGCCTTTTCTAGTGCTACCTCTGTACCAAATTTCGTTCCATTCGGTTTCACCGTGTTCGATTTAATAGGGGTAATCGATTTTGACACAAAGATGGCCGCCATCCGCAAACTATTAGGCTAATGACCTATTAGATTTGTCAAAGGATGCTTCCTCCATAAAGGTATGTTGTTGCAAAATTTGGTAGAGATCGGATGATTAGGTTAGTCGTAATTTGATTTAAGCTTTGAACATTTGGGTGGCCGCCATTACGTTTCCGTCAAGATGGCGGCGATATAAAACATGATACTGAGGTGCCCTTTGCTAGTGCTACCTCTGTACCAAATTTCATTCCATTCGGTTTCACCGTGTTCGAATTAATAGGGGTAATCGATTTTGACACAAAGATGGCCGCCATCCGCAAACTATTAGGCTAATGACCTATTAGATTTGTCAAAGGATGCTTCCTCCATAAAGGTATGTTGTTGCAAAATTTGGTAGAGATCGGATGTTTAGGTTAGTCGTAATTTCATTTTAGCTTTGAACATTTGTGTGGCCGCCATTACGTTTCCGTCAAGATGGCGGTGATATAAAACATGATACGGAGGTGCCCTTTGCTAGTGCTACCTATGTACCAAATTTCATTCCATTCGGTTTCACCGTGTTCGAATTAATAGGGGTAATCGATTTTGACACAAAGATGGCCGCCATCCGCAAACTATTAGGCTAATGACCTATTAGATTTGTCAGAGGATGCTCCCTCTATAAAGGTATGAGTTTGCAAAATTTGGTAGAGATCGGATTATTAGGTTAGCCGTGATTTGATTTAAGCTTTGAACATTTGTGTGGCCGTCATTACGTTTCCGTCAAGATGGCGGCGATATAAAACATGACACTGGGGTGCCCTTTGCTAGTACTACCTCTAAACCAAATTTCGTTCCATTCGGTTCCACCGTGTTCGAATTAATGGGGGCAATCGATTTTCACACAAAGATGGCCGCCATCCGCAAACTATTACGCTGATGACCTATTAGTATGGTCAAAGGATGCTGCCCCCATAAAGGTATGTTGTTGCAAAATTTGGTGGAGATCGAATGATTAGGTTAGTCGTAATTTGATTTAAGCTTTGAACATTTGTGTGGCCGCCATTACGTTTCCGTCAAGATGGTGGCGATATAAAACACGACACTGAGGTGTCCTTTGCTAGTGCTACCTTTGTACCAAATTTCGTTCAATTTGCGCTCACCGTGTTCGAATTGGTAGGGGTGGACAGACATTCAGAGTACACACACTCACTCACACACACACAGACTCACACACACACACATACACACACACAGACAGACACTCTTTTTTCGCCCTGTAGTGATCTCATAAGTCTACTTTCATTTTTTGCAAAAATCGAAAGTAGGCTAATAAGCAGACATGTGTCTAAGGGTTTTTCGATGTGGAGTATTATTATGAGGTGAAAGGGGTCAAAACTGGGGGTTGAAGGATTCCTAACGGAGCGTGTAGGCCTATCTCTTAAACGACATAGGCGAGAAATTTGAAACTCAGCGAAAAAAAACAGCTTAAAAATAAGTAAATCGGTTTTCGACCGTTTTTTCATAAATTAATTTAAGGGGCCAATGGGGTGGGGTGAAATTCTGGGGGGAAAAGGAGAGAAAGTGTCCTAACTGACTGACTAACTCACTCACTCATCAAACTCAGGGGAAAAAGACAGCTTAAAAATAACTTAATAAGTGTTCAAGCGTTTTTTCATCAATCCATTTTAAGGGGCCCATGGAGAGGGGTGAAATTCTGGTAAAAATAATTGAAAGAAAATGTCCTGTCTGACTCATTCACTCACCACGCCCAGCGAAAACTATTAAAGTTGGAAACATGAAATTTTGGGAATATGTTCGCTGTATGTCGAAAACGTCAACTAAGGAATGATTTTTGTTTATTCGGGTTTTAAAGAGGTGTTAAGGGGGGTAAACGTGCATTTCATTGAATAACGATATCTCATGAGTTGTTTCTTTGGGGATGTGATATTCGGTATATAAACTAATCATTAAAAACAAGATGTTCAGTAAAGAACATATAACCTACTTTCTCCTAAATGTATGAGTATAGTTATAACTCGTTGTTATTATCAAAGAGTATAATAGAACTATTCTTTGTTGAAAACCTTAGAAACGATTTACCTCTACCAAACGCCACAACCTAGATAAAAACTGCTACAATCATTGAAGAAAGAAAGATAAGAAGTATATCAAGAATGTTATGGATCTGGAGACATAATCGACCTGACTGGCTGCGTGGCTCAGCGGTAACGTTCTCGCTTGCTGGGCCCTAGGTTGCAGGTTCGTATCCTGGCGCAGTCAGCTGGCATTTGAGGGTGCACAAATGCGAGGGAGCCGCGTCAGTACATTTACTGGCACGTTAAAGATCCCCTTCGGGCCAAAATTCCTCCACCCCGGTGTCTCTAAAAGCAGCAGTAGTTAAAAGGGATGTAAAACCAATAACATTATTATTATTATTATTATTATTATTATTATTATTATTATTATTATTATTATTATTATTATTATTATTTCATATACTACCTGCCGTGGGCAACATCCAACTTTGAGTTGAGGCATGTCTTTACACGTCTGGTTGTGCATGGCTTTCACAACCCTAATTGAATTAACAAATCTTTCCATGACCCTACAGAGAAGTGTGTATACAAACTATGTGGATATTTTCGATGTGCTATTTGCCTGAAATAAAAGTAGTAATTAATAACCTGTACTAACACCAACGGCTTGAATTCAGTTACTATGTGAAATCGTTTTGTTCTTTACTTCAAATAACATTTTCAAGTAACGCAAAATAGGCTGTTACAAACCCTTTAAAATAAAAAGTAAAAATGTATCGTAGTATCATCTTGTCATTCTTCAAATTCGATGCGCATAGAATGCCAATGGTATAGTAATCAATGGAGCCCCACGTAGACTAGTCGTGACATCTAGTGGTGAAATATCGAACAATATAATCCTAACAGAGCGAGTGCATTCTAGCGGCCAGAAGAAGAAACTTTTCAATAAAATCTGGAAGTTAATAAGTAGGTCGGCGTGCAGTTACCTTTTTGGCAGCTAGATGTCTCGAGTAAATCTGCTGGCGAATTATGTTTTAATTAAATATATATTTTACACCATAATATGCACAATATAACGCTTAAATTTAAAACATCTGAGTCATTACAAAACAATAAACATATAACATTTCAAGCAAAAAACCTAGCTCTGATCGGGTTTGAACCATAGGCATTTGAGCGATAGGCTAACGCTCTACCACTTTTTTTAATTTTTTTATTAGCTCTTTACAGAATTACAGAATTTTCAGATATGATAAATACCATACTATTACATCACAAGAAAGTCCAGATAGTGTCCATATTTATCGTACAATTGTCCACTTTCACTAAGCTTCCAACGCTCTTTCTGCAGGTGATACCTGAGATCCAGGAATGAGAAATGTTGATCATTGTCCATCACGAAGTGTATATATTGGCCCATTATCCACACAATGGCAGTCTGTTTAATTTGGGGGAAGGCGGTCACCGACAAGCGAATCAACTTCCTGTCATCAAGGTTATCCGTGGGCACATTTAATAGTTGACATACGTTTCCCTTACACCACAGCCACGTGGAGGCAACTCGCGTGCATGATGTGAAGCGGTGTATCGCCGTATCAGTTTGACCACATATAGTACACCATGGGTAAGCTTCAAGACGGATGGTATATCGCCGTAGAGCGGTTGGGATGAGATCGTTGAGGAAGATAAAAACCCGGGAGTGTACAGCAGAAGAAATGGTCATAGCCCCAACATTTTTCCAAACAGTGGGCCAATGGACGTAGAGGGTGGTGGCCTCGATTCGCGGTTTGGAGTGTACCACTTGCCGCAACATGTTATGAATACTTTTCGTCATTGGAACAGTCCCTGAAGGCATTTGGCGAACAGTTTCCAGAAGGTGCTGTTGATGGTCCCTAAATATCTTCGGCAAAGCTCTCTCACAACCACGGGCTGTGTTTCGAATATCTTTGTATAGCGCTTTCGTAAAAGTGTCATGTTGGGAAAGAATGGTGATATCGTTCTTGCAGAGGAGTGCACGGCATTTCATGCCATGAGCGGTTAGCCCTAGCCCGCCTTGCCGGGATGGGAGATATAACTGTTCCCGTTGTACTCGGAACAAAAATCCTTGCCATAGAAACCAACCTATATATTTTGCCAATTGGCTCTCAAACATTTTGGGAAGTGGGAAAAGTTGTGCGACATACCATATTTTAGAGAGCGCAAATACGTTGAGGACTATGACCCGTTGCACTATATTGAGGTTTCTTTGACCAAATTGGATCAGCACTCCCCTAACTTTGGCAATGACCTTAGTCCAGTTTGCTTGCACCGTGTCCGGAAGCGATTGCTTCCAGGTAATGCCAAGAATTTTCACCTCATTTACTATCCGGAACCAGGGCTGTTGGGTAATCACTGAGTTAGTATTGAGCGGAAGCAAAGCAGTTTTCTGGGGGTTCGATTGTGCTCCAGAGGCGATATGGTAGAGCTGAAGGACGCTATCGATGTGGGAGATGTCTTCATTATTGCGGATCAATATGGATAAGTCATCAGCATAGGCGCACATGCCAAAAACATGTGTGGACAGTTTGTAACCCTGTAGCTTCACCTGGGTAGTCCGAATGAACGGTTCAAGGCCAATGACAAAAAGTAGCATGGAGAGGGGACATCCTTGCCTAACTGATCGTTGTATTGGAATCAGAGGGGAAAGAAAACCGTTGACGAGCACTCGAGACGTAGCATTACAATTTATCATACGAATGTAGTCAATAAGGATTGCAGGAAATTCAAAGTGCTGCAAGTCCATGTACAAGTATTCATGACTGATGCGATCGAAAGCTTTATCAAGATCCAAGGTGAGAAAACTCATTGGCTCAGTGGGGAGCATTTCGGCTTTTAGGTGTAGGTCCCGTAGTATCGCTAAGTTTGTTAACAGAGTTCTTCCAGGAATACTGCAACATTGTTCATCACCAGTGATATCATGTAGAACAGTCTTCAATCGGCATGCAAGTACTTTGGTAAGGACTTTATAATCACTGCAGAGCAGAGTAACTGGTCGGAAGTCACCAACTGCCATGGGAGAGGATGTTTTTGGTAGGAGGACTATGGTACCCTCGTGATGTGATTGACAAAGAGCACGACGTTGGAGAATGGTACGCAGGACATTACAAAATTCTTTGCCAATGAGAGGCCAGAAGTGTTTATACATTTCATATGGCAGTCCATCACTGCCAGGTGAGCGGTTGTTTGGGAGGTGCTTAACCACAGAGTGAATCTCTTCATCCGTAATATCCGCGCTGAGCCGAGTTTTGTTGTCCGGAGATAGATGGGTACTGCAAGATGAAAGCAATAGGGTCACCTGCTGTGGATCAATTGGAGCCTGAGCGTAGAACCGTTGATAAAATAGTGATATTTCACTACGTATAGCGTCAGGGGAGGTGACGACACTTCCAGTACTGGTGCGGAGGCGGTAGATATATTTACGTTGCCGCTCACGTTGTCCTTTGGCGATATGGTATACACTTGCACTTTCGTCTGGGAGCACTGTACGATCTTTTAAAGCCACGTTTATATGAGCGAGCGTTCGTTGCTGTAGAGACAGGAGCTTGGTTTTAACTTCCCGAATCTGGTCATATATACGCTCCCCAGAATCAGATCTTTGCTGGAGCTGGCGAAGAACTCGATAGTAAAATTCAACTGTATCCCGTCTTTCCCGACCTCGTTGGTAGGATATGTTCTTAGAGACGCGGCGGATCCCTGGTTTAACCAAAATATCCCACCAGTCTGCGCAGTCGCGAAATCTGCATTTTTGTTGGACCCATCGAGTCCAGTGTTGTCTGAAAATATCTTGGCATTCCTCCTCCAGTAACAGCGAGCAATTCAGTTTCCAATAACCTCTTCCTATGTGAAATATGGGATGGGGGTAAGAGATTGTACATACGACAGCATGATGGTTAGTGAAACAGGCAGGTATTACTTCATATCGTCTAGGCTGGATAAGTTCCTGTGAAAAGTAGATGCGGTCAATTCGTGATGAGGAGTTGTGACTTATACAGCTGTAATGGGGCAGGGGCACCCTTAAACTATCCACAGCATCAATGAGGTGTAGGGAGGTAAGAAGGGTCCTGAGAGCCGGGTTGACACCTTTGTATGGACTAGTGGAATCCTCTGGGCGTTGAATACAATTGAAATCCCCTGCAAGAATAAGTTTTTCCTTAACGTCGTGCAGATGAGGCAGTATACTCTGTTGAAAGAACATTTTCCGTTCCACACGTTTATTGGACCCGGATGGGGCATATACATTTATCAGGGTGGTATTGTTTATGTGTCCAGATATTATGCATCCTGATGGATGACATAGCACACCTTCGAGTGGGATATCATGTCTTATGAGGAATCCGGTCCCTCTATTCGTATTACCGGTATTGATGTATTGTTTGTAGAAGGCAGATATGGGTAAACACGGTATAGCAACTTATTGAATGAAGGCAATGTCAATGTCTGCATCTCGAAGGAATCTCTCCAACAGTTGAAATTTCAGAGGGCATTCTATTACATTGATATTCACAGTGGCCACAGTGAGAAATTGCGCCATTAAGAGAAGTATAAAAGCTGTGCTAGACATACTGGAAGGTGGACTCGAAAGAAGACACAGGTGAGAATTATCCTGGTGCACTATGTCAAATTAGGTTGAGACAGTTCCTTATGATTGCCATTCATAGGCCGGCTGTCAGCGTTTGAGAGCATTCGTGGGTCCCTAGATGACGTAGAATGAAGATTTTGTTTCTTTTTCACAGCTGCGGGAACGTTTGTAGAGCCAGTTTGATTCTTCTGGGCTGGTACGGCAATCGAGGCATTTGTTTTAATCTTCTTAGATACGTTCTCGGATCCCCGATCAACCTGCTTAAGTGAGTCAGTAGGTACCAGAGAAGGTGGGGGCAGTGAAGACAAAATTTCTGTGGCAACCTGTAGTGGCGGCATAATTGGTTCTAAGGCTGCGATACAGGTTGCCGATAGCACAGGGGCACTCTGGGGCTCGCTGAGCTG
Source organism: Meconema thalassinum (assembly GCA_946902985.2). Lineage (NCBI taxonomy): Eukaryota > Metazoa > Arthropoda > Insecta > Orthoptera > Tettigoniidae > Meconema > Meconema thalassinum. The sequence goes on along the minus strand of OX336390.1, from coordinate 396,702,740 downwards.
GTCAGTGTAAGGTACCAGATCTGCGTCGTGTGTATCCGAGTCCACTGCTGGTGTTGTCCCAGCTGACTGATCAATAAACATGTGTTCATGTGACGTTTGCTGTGTCACAACTTCCGAGTATTGGACATGTCGTTGTTGTGTAGGAGTTATACCGAGGGGAATCATTTTCTGTGGGCAGTTGATACGTAGATGTGTGTTAGCATTGCAAATTAAACAGGTCTGTTTCTGTCCATTATAAGATAGGTAGCCAGAATGGCCACCAAAAGTCTCAGTGGAGGGGATATCTTTTTTGATTTTCATAGTGACTGCGCGTATTCCATTATACACCGGGAACTGATAAGCAGAAGACCATTGTTCTTTCCTGACTTCACTCACAGTGCCATGTTTCGACAGGACGGATTTGAAAATTTCAAGGGGAACTTCACGTGGGACATTAAATATACGCACTGTGGTAAAATTGGAATCCGCTGGGGAGAGCTTAACATTAGTCATTTCGCCTGAGTCATACTGAAATTTAATAGGATCTGCAAAATTATTTAACAATTTCTGATAAGTAGATATGCTGATTACCTTGATGTACATGGTTTTTTCTTGTGCATTTAACTGGATGGCTTCTACTTGGTCGACAGTCAACCGGAGAGTATCGCTAATCCAGCGGTGAATTTCTCCTGGTGTGGCGCGAGAACTCTGCCTGTCCCATTGGCAGCGTACGGTGTTTTCCCTCTGGTATCCGGACATGATTTTCAGCGGGGTTTTCTGGGTTTTCTGGTTTTTTTGTCCTATCTGGAACACTACTTGAAAAAGTATTGTCCGAATGACACACGGAAGGTCAGTTCACCCGTGGAACTATCGAAAGCACCGGTATTAGGAAACGTACACTCTTCCAATGCGGTCACACAGCGCGCTCACACGCACCTCACTCGGCCACGACTAGTGACCAACTTGCCACTGAGCTAATTGTGTCAACGAATATCGTTCTGTATAAAATGACTTACATAGAACTTGTTAGCAAATAATGATTTATACTAAACGATTTCATCACTGGAGTATATTATTTATATATAAAGCATTTCATACAAAGTTTATTTATTTTGTATCAGTACGCTATATTGCATGCAATACTCAAATTAGTGAAATATAAGTCAGGCACAAGATATCCGCTGCCATCTTGTCTTATTACTGAATCGGCTCAGCTTTTTAAAATCACGTCTGCACTATAGTATTACAAAATAAACTTTTAATTTCGAACGTGCCTCTTCCTTTAGAACAGTTAAAACGATTCTCGGCTCGATAATCGGAACTGGTGGGTCCCATGATATGGATTATAAAGTTTGCATAATTCGTACGGCCGCCATCCTGAAATGGTATGGCGGACGACCATGTAGTTTGGTCACAAAGAGCATCCTATACGAAGGTATGTTGTTATCAAATTTGGTAGAGATCGGATGATTTGGTTAGTCGTTATTTGATTTTACGTTTTGAACGTTTGAGTGGCCGCCATTCAGTTTTAGTAAAGATGGCGGCGATATAAAACATGACACTGAGGTGTCCTTTGCTAGTGCTACCTTTGTACCAAATTTCGTTCAATTCGCATTCACCGTGTTCGAATTGATAGGGGGGGGGGGACAGACATTCAGAGTACACACACTCACACACACACAGACACACACACACAGACTCACACACACACAGACTCACAAACACACATACACACACACAGACAGACACACTTTTTTCGCCCTGTGTTGATCTCATAAGTCTACTTTCATTTTTTGCAAAAATCGAAAGTAGGCTAATAATCAGACATATGCCTAAGGGTTTATCGATGTGGTGTATATTATGAGGTGAAAGGGGTGAAAATTGGGGGTTGAGGGATTCTTTATCGGAGCGTGTATCGCTGAAAATACATAGGCGAGAAGTTTGAAATTCGGTGGGAGAAAACAGCTTAAAATACAAGTAAATAGGTGTTCGACCGTTTTTTTTTTTCATAAATCCAATTTAGGGGCCCTTGGAGAGGGGTGAAATTCTCGGAAAAAACAGGAAACAAAGTGTCCTAACTAATTGACTCCCTTACTCACTCATCAAACTCAGGGGAAAAACAGCTTTAAATAAGTAAATAGGTGTTCGACCGTTTGTTTCATAAATCCAATTTAAGGGGTTCATGGGGAGGGGAGAAATTATCAAAAATAAATGAAAGAAAATGTCCTGACTGACTCACTCATTCATCATAGCCCAGCCAAAATTATTGAAGTTAGAAACATGACATTTTGGGGCTATGTTCGTTGTATGTCGAAAACGTCCACTAAGGAAAGAGATTTGGATATTCAGGTTCTAAAGAGGTGTTAAGGGGGTAAACGTGCATTTCATTGAATAACAATATCTCACGAGTGGTTTCATTGGGGATGTGATACTTGGCATATACACTAATCATTAAAAATAAGCTGACACATGTCTAATGGTTTTTCGATGTAGTGTATATTATGAGGTGAAAGGGATGAAAAGTGTGGGTTTAAAGATTCCTAACGGAGCTTATATCCCTTAAACGCCTTTGGCGAGGAGTTTGAAACTCGGCAGAAATCAATCAGCTTAAGAATAAATAAATAAATAAATAAATAAATAAATAAATAAAATAAATAGGTTTTGGCCGTTTTTTTTCATAAATGCAATTTAAGGGGCCTATGGGGAGGGGTGAAATTCTGTAATTAAAACATCCACTAAGGAAGGATTTTTTGATGTTCACTCTCATCGACCAACCAAAACTACTAAAGTTAGAAGAATGATATTTTGGGGATATGTTTGTTGTGTGTCGAAAACGTCTACTAAGAAGGGATTTTTGGATATTCAGGTTCTAAAGGGGTGTTAACGGCGTTAAACCTGCATTTCATTGAATAACAATATGACACGACTTTGCCGCGAGCGAAGCGAGGCTAAAAATGAGAGGGTGTGTGTCTGTGTATTACTCAATCACGCAAGTACCACTGCTCCGATTTACATGGATTTTACATGGAAGTAGCTGATTTACCTGGTTAACATATAGGTTACTTTTGATTTCAATACTTTGCACTATTTAAAGATGGCGACCATTTTAGTGACGTCACTACACCCTTTGGTTTCAAACTTTCATATTTCCATTTCAAATAAAAAGAGAACGCTAAGAAATAGCAAACTTTTGATGGCATATACGAGGTTTAAAATTACATTTTCTATCCGAAAGGTATCTCCAACGTTTAGCGAGTAAAACCTAAATTTCTGCTATAAAACACGGTCAACGTCGAGCGGTGTAGTTGGACAAAATGTTCCATCCTTAATCTTCCTCTGCGCAGCACCTCGCCTATCCGCTGTTTTAACTGTCACCTTCACATTTTAATTTATTTATGACGCGAAGCGAAGCACGGGTACTTCAGCTAGTTAACAATAAAATATAAAATCCAGGGCAATTATTATTTACCGTATTTCTGTGAGCTTGGGTATTAACTTTTTATATTAATAATAGAGTAGTAGAGCCGTGAAAGGCAGATAGGAAAGTGAAAGAGGAGAAGATCCTCCCCAAAGGCAATGGAAAACGGTGAGAAAACGGATCCAGTTCAAGAATATCTCGAGGTTGCCAACTCCCAAATTCGCCAGCTGTGAGTCCTTGAGGGTGTAGCAATATCCAGGGTACACCATAAATGGTAGGGCTACATGCACCTTTACTTCTTGAGGGCCTTGAGCAAAAGGCAGGAGATACCATGAAAAGAAAAACAAGAAGTCTGACCCCTCGAACAATGAGGGTATCAGGAAATATGAGACAAGGGCCAATTAAGGAGGGAAATTGAGAGACTATCTAGGCCCGGGATGCCCAAATACCGTCGGACTCGGAAGAGAATAAGAGTTAACCACGGGAGGTCGACAGGAGAGATGAGAGTAAAGAGTCAGGCACAAGTAAGTGGAAGCAATTCTGTCTCAATTGGAGACCCGTGGTCGCCAACCCAGGTCGCCCTAGTAGTAAGAAATTGCAACTTCTGAGAAAGTTTTTTGGTGGTGGTGCGAAGACTTATGTGGAGAACACCAAAATTTGGATTCCCTTCTATTTAACTCCTACCACAGAAACATAGAGCTTGCTATGGGTTTGTTTACATGACTCAGATATAAACTGTTGGCCCTATTAAGTATGGGGATAAATTGCCTCTATCCCTTGATAACATTCACTTCGTCAGAAAGTGCCAATATTGAACCCGCTGAGCTATGGTTCATGTGATATTTTTTATGACAGAACATTTATGATGGGATGTTGTACCTTTGAACACACCCAGGATGCCACGTGGAGCTGAGAGCTCACGCGATACTCTTTGAAGTAGCGTTGAATCGCACTTTTGACTTTGGTGAAAACTGCTAATTATTTATCTGAGGTCTTATTAATTAATTTTATTCTTTCTCAAGACTCAGAATATTCCATTTCGTCATGCTGCATTATTAAAACATTCTTGAGAATGTTATTTTAGCTTAAGGTAAGATAATACCCTTGCAGATACGCAAATAGGAACGTAAGTAGTCACTCAACGACTTCGGTTTGACGACCTACTTCCTTGAGACACCCAGTGCCTTGCACTACGTCTGGAGAATCCCCCCAGTACAGGCGTGCAAGTGTATTTGTCCTGTAAGACATAGAAGAATATACGCTTGTTAGCGTTGAATTGGTTATCAGGTGCCATCGTGCACTGGCATATTGTAAAATACTGGTATTTATGCACAGTGAGCCACAGAAACATATTGAAGATAATTATTGGCAAGTGTTAGTGAATTATATAATTTTACCGGAACACCACATTTTAGTACCCACGTGTTTGTGGAGGGCCAAATGCCTTGTGGAAAATATACAGGTAAATGTGTTGCAACATCTTCAAATAAGTGTGATTGTGATAGTGTAACATATTTGGATTGCCAGAGTGAAGTTTTTATTTCCAAAACGACGTACATTTTACCGATGCTGCATGATAGAAAAGTAGCGTCATTAGCACGTGCAGAATCATAGAGCAGTGCTAGCTTATGTATCTATTCAAATCCACGAAATTAAGGCTGTGTTATCAATTACTATCAAAGCCTACAACATTTACGACGAACATTACATTTTTGGAAAGTGAAAGAATAAATTTCATAATTTATTTCACCGTCAACGTGACCAGACTATTCTACACCATGCTTGAATCAGTCATCATGGGCTAATACCATCCTGGTATGAGGGTGATGTTTCTACGAGAACTAGCATGATGGTGGAGCTTGCAGAACCGAGGACGAGAAGGAAGGAATCCAAGATGCCATTTCCAGGCATATCCAGCATATCCACGGAGTTGTCGACAGGGACGAATCGAACCCTGGTCTTTGGAGGAGTCCAGATGGGAATCCTGATGAGGATAATACCGTTCCAGAGATCCAGAGAGGAATTTGTACAACCCTGGTTATTGAATAGAGGGCTGAGTGATAGCTTCTCCATGTCGTGAGTTTTTGGACATCCCTTCTCTTGTTCTAGTTCTGTTGGTATATTAGATTTAATGTAGTTTGTGAATCAACCACACTCTGTGTCAGCCATTTTTCTAGGTAGGGATTGTATCTAGTTTAATTGAATGTCATTTATTTCAGTATAGTGAGACACCCTTGGGTCTGACATTTTGGTTAACCCTGGTGCAGCTTGATGAACGTCGTAGAACGTCAAAGCCTATCTTTTGCTAGATGTGACCGTAGTCATTCGAGGATATTTTGTACAACCCTATTTGGGGTGATTTTTCAAGTCTTTGCTGACTTAAGTTATGACAATCAGATGTCATGATTATTTATTTAACTGCATTCTTTGCAGCCAGTTTTGATACACCCCTGACTTTCGTTAGAACAGTCGTATCAGTTAGGCAATCGACTGTAATTGCCAGTTTTGTAAATGCATTATATTTTCATTTTGAATAAGCTCAGAAGCTATTCTTGGTCAAGTTTGAACCTAACGATTAGAAGGAATGTTTCGTTGCCTAGCATCGAACTCAGTTCCCAACGTATCATTAAGCAGATCCTTGTATGGAATCTGCGCCACAATTATCATTTTGATTGTGTCATGTAAGACACGTTTTTATTTGATGTTGTACTAGCACCTAGTGAATTGTAATTTGAGAGCAAAGAGCTCCAGTAATTGTAACATTACTATAATTTAGACGTCTTTGGTAGAAAGACGGAATTATATTATACTAAGCAGATTTATTGCGTGTTTTTTATACACGGATTCTTTAGAGGTTCATAACCTATGGTAAAGTTTTTTATGAACAGGCCAGATGTATAGTTTTATTTTGATTAAATCGCCGGCCTTGAATAATGTGTGTTTTGTGTCGAACGAACGCAGGAATTTGGTAGCCTGCTGGTGACATAAACTGGTTTTGTAATCCAGTGCACTTGAGAGCACGCTTCATTTGTTTGTGAGACAGGACTACTTTGACAAGAGACAGAATGCAATTGTATTCGCTCTTTCTTTCATTGCAACTTAGCTTATGTAACCCAGTTTTCAACTCTGTCTCAGATCACATGTTTTATAGATTGCTTTTTGTTAGTTGAGCGCACTTCTTGCGTGTACCGTTTTGACGTGTACAATTAGGTCAGGTTTTCTATAGTGAGTTGCAGGCGACCCTGTTAAATGCAGGAATTTATTGTATGAAGGTATTTGTGATTACCTTGTCCGGGAGGGTTCCCGTTGACTAGATGTTATTGGAAGGTAACTCTTGTGGACAGGCCTATCCCAGAGTTATTGAATGCGAGCTTTGCGCCACTGGTAACCCGTGTTATTGTGTGTCCGAGTTGTTATTGCTCGTTGATCTTATTCCGACTGTTGAGTCGAGGCTTTTTGGTGGAGAATGATCTCAGTGTAGACACTCCGTGCCCGAGCTATTGTCAGTATTATTCGCCATAAACCAACGATAAACCTAAACCGACGTCTTAATAATAAAACGCATAACTTTGGTAAAACAAAAGCTAACTAATGAATTCTTTCTGTCTAACTTTGTTCTGTTGCATTTTGGAACTGTTGACATGGCCGTGCAGTTGAAGGTAATTTCCTTGTGTGGAAATGACTAGGACAGTTGACACTTTTGTAGCGACCTGAAGCATGCGCGAACCTAGAGTTCGTAGCTTGTGGAGCTCAGGCCATGCGATGTCAGACGTGGTCTCAACTACGCATTCGTCACCGTAATTACACACATTAGATGACTATGGCTTACAAAGAGTAAACCAAGGTGTAGGCAGGAATGTAATAAAGATTTGTGTCTATTTCATTACTTATTTATGATGTACAAGTGTGTAAATCCTAATTGTTACCTTATTGTGTGCTGATAGCACGTAGTTATTAAGAATAATTAAATGTTTTTCATGGCTGTACACTTAGATTTGTTGTAATTGTTTTCTATTACGGACGTCATCGCCGTAAATTTTGTTATTAACTGTTAGGACTTAGCTAGATGATTAACGTTAAATGTAAATGTGGAAATGGTATCATCCTAACTTAGATTTGTTTTGCTACCCTGTTAAATGTAAATTCTGATATTAGCTTAATCTTGTAACTTGAACTAGGGACTTGCGTCGTACCATTTTTCTAGTGTTGCTGTTGTTGCTTTATTATTGTGAGATAGATCTTTCGCGAGGGTTTTCAGTAACTTCTCAGGTAGGGACCTGCTCTTTATTTTCTTTTGTTTATTAGTTTGCGGACTAGCCGATTATAACCCTCCGAACTAGGCTAGGGGCTTGTGAATTTTAATAAATTTTCACGGTGCTTTACTTAAGTCTGAATGTTTAATTTCTCAGTCTAGTTTTAAGTTGAACCTTTCCTTAGGCAGTCTATGACCATCGTCACCATGTACCACGAACCCCGTGGACTACAGTGTCTCGTGCCGCTCAGCCTATTAGGAAGTTCACCTGATCCTCACGGTAATTTTATTCGACTTATGGGATGTTAGGAAAGTCATCGTGGTAGTTGACTCGACTAACGGTCTCATAAAATGGCGCCCAACTCATGTGCCGACGTTAACGTGGTGACCGTCAGTACCATGTTATTTTGGAGGATCTTAATGTTGATTAATGGTAAATTGATAGGACTGGGACGAACTTAGATAGTCGTACTGCAGATCAATTGACCGCATGGCATTCATGTTTGATAGAAGTCCATGGGGTGAGGCTTTAGTGTTAGATAAATGATGGATAGGGTTTTCTTTTATGATGCCTCATCCTGAGTAAATGTAATACTTTGCTTTGCTCGTCGTTGTCTTTGTAAATGTAGAAGCACTTAGTTTGCATACTCCAGCTGTACTCGTGATATTTGTATAAATGAAACAAGCTTTATACCACCAAGTAACTAATCATAGCTGTAAGTTCTAGTAGAGATTGATCCCTCACTTTCTCATATATATTTCTTGTCAAATGGATGAGGAAACGATTCGTCGCGTGTTTGGAGAGATGATGGCAGGTGTGAATGCCAATCTCCAACAGATTACTGCTGACTTAGGTCAGAACACTCAATCTATAAACAATGTTAGTTGTCATGTAGACCAAGTAAGACAGGAAGTTCACAATGTTAGTGCTCATGTAGACCAAGTGAGACAGGACTTGGAAGTAAACACCCAATCTCTAAACAATGTAAGACTAGATTTAGAAGTAAACACCCAATCTATAAACAATGTTAGACTAGATTTAGAGGTAAATACTCAATCTGTTAATAATGTCAGGACTGATTTAACTCAAGTCAGGGCTGATATGGACGCATTTAGGGTCGAAGCCAGAAATGATCTCGCGGCAGGTTTAGCGGCAGTTAGGGTTGATGTCATACGACACCATCAGAGGCTAACCAGCGTGTAGATTGCCTAACAGACCAAATGAATAGAGCTAGGGAGGATGTGCAAAACCGACTGGAGGAGCACACGGCTCAAATTCAAACCACCATAAATAGAGTCCAGATAGACATGAAAGCTGACCTGGAACACACTCGGGAAGAATTCGGGACTCGATTGACGCACGTCGAGGGATTCATGGACACGGTAAAAAAGGACATGACAACCATGAATATCGGATTAGTTCTCATGAGAGGAGCTGCAAATGCTGTGAACAACAATGTTAGGACGATCGTTGACGGCATGTTAGAGGTCAGAGACGAACTGAAAGTTAACATGAGAAACATTTCTGAACTAACGGAAACCGTAGCAAGCCTACGCGAAACAGTGAATGTTCATCATGAGGAACATAACATTGACCTCATGTTATTAAGAGGGGACCTCAACGAACATAAGACCATAGTAGAGGCCAAGGTAGCCGAGGTCAAAGACAACATGTCAAGAGTCGAGGGAGAGATCGATTCTTTACAAAAGCGATTTGAGGAGGTCACAGTAAACGAAAGGTTGACCTTAGCCATAACCTCAGAACGGCCATACGCGAGGTAGACGCGAACCTCAAGGGAAAGGTCGATAGAATCGAATTACAATTGAATGACTTAGGCAACAAAGTCGCGGCCAGAACTATTCAAGGACTTGAAGGCATAGAAAGACGTCTGGACAGACTCGAAACGACTCCTAGGGAGAGACACTTACACTCACAAATGGGAGAATCTCAGGAAACACCCGTTTCTCAATCTGAAGGAATGATGCCAACTCATTTTCAGCCCAGCGCACCTACAGAACCTCAACCATCACAATTCACTGGTTCAGCGCCGAGCCAGGTTTTGAACTTTAACGCCCATCCCATTCGACCAGCACTAAGTCAACCTAATAATGAGATGAATACACCTACGCATGACTACACTCAGAACACATTTAGACCCGCGCATACGCAGGGAAATGTGACGATAATATGTTCGAGAGAGGAGCAACCAGCTCGCTTCTTCGGAACTGGAAGTGGTGTTACTCCAGTGGAATTTCTAGCCAATGTCGAAAGCTATCTGAGAGATACGATGGTAACTCCAGAGAGGGAACTCAGAGTCATAGAACGTTTGCTTGAGGGGCAAGCCAATACCTGGTTTAGAGAATTTAGATACTCGTTTACAGGCTACCAGGACTTTAAGGAAGCATTACTAAGGACGTATTGGTCGAGTGACATTCAGCAGAGCATCCGAGCTGAAATGTATCCTCGTAGATACAGCTCGAATACGCCTACTCGTTATGCGAACTACTTCGATATACAGCTTGCGAAGCTTCGTTGTCTTCAGCCTCCGTTGTCTGAACAAGATTTAGTTATCACCATTGTTGGCAGTACCCTGCGGACGTACAACGTGTGATGATCGCTGCAGGGGCATCCACGTTTCAACAATGTGACCAGATTCTGCGACGCTTGGATGCGAACACGGAACAGTTCCCGACACACCGTCAGCAGAAGGCTGACAGGCGCGAGGAAAGACACATAAACTTGACCACTGTCGATAAAGTAAGCCAGACTCCGCAACAAACGCAAACACAAGAGAGTTCTGGGCATCGTGATAATAACTACAACTATCGTAGGAGGGAATGGAACAACGCTCCATATGCTCGAGATCAACAAGATGACCGTCGTAGTCATTGGAATCGGAGATTCGACCGGGGGACGAATGATAACCAACGTCACGAAAATTACCACCGCGGGAATAACGGAAGAAACCAACAGCACGGAAGTATCCGAAGGGACTATCGATACGCTAGAGGATATAACCGAGATCGAGACCCTAGATACTAGCCAGACAGAGATTGGAAAGGACGAGCACGGGAGAGCCGTGAGTACCTCCAACAACTAAGAGAGCTGCAAATCCAAGAAGAGGGAGAATGGAGCCCAACTTCGAGGGAAAATAGAGATTCGGCGCAGGAGACGGAGCACAACCAGCCCAGTACTTCTCGCCAAGATAATTAAAAAAAACGCCGAAAAATTATCAGATTCTTGTCAGGTTGAGCACCGAGTAACTGCTACCATATTACTCTGGGAGCCAATCCAAGAAGACTTGTTGGACGAACGACGAACCACAATTATGAGTTGACCCGTCTGCCCAAGATAGTAGCCACTTTGAACGAAGTCAACGTAGTCATTCTCATTGATACTGGGGCAATGATTAGTGTTATTTCCGCCGACAGCCATGCCAGATTAAAGGCGAACTCTGAGGTGACAGAGCTGCCTGTTTCAGCTGTAAGAGTCAGAGGTGTCATACCTGACCGGGTTGTGACGTGCAAAATCCAGATTCTTTGTACTCTGAAGATATCAAATTACGTGTATTTGCACGAATTTCTTTTAATGAAGGGCTTGCATCATGACGCCATACTAGGCGCAGACTTCATTAGAAAATATGATGGTATCATTGACATGGGCCGTAACACGGTAGAGTTCAAGCCGAACGAACCCATTCAGATGAACCTAGTTGAAGAAGAACCGGAATTCCTATCCGAAGTCGACGTAGTCGAAAACTTGAATGGCAAGGAAATTGACGAGACACTCGATGCCGACGAAGAGGCAGAATCATTATCAGCACCCACACGTGAGAATCTTGATATAATATTGAACGAATACAGGGACATATTCGACACCACACCTGGTGAGATATTAGACTACGAATAGGACCTTGTGCTACTGGATGATTCCCCATTCCAGAAGAAAATTTACCCGATTGCTGAGAAACATCGTGAAGAAGCTGCTAAGAAGATCCATGAGATGGAAGCAGCAGGCACAATCAAGAAATCACCGACTCCTTTCTTGAATCCCATAACGCCTGTGGTTAAGGTAGATGGAAGCTTGAGACTTTGTCTCGATGCCAGAGCCTTGAATGAACGCCTAGCTCCTGAGCACGACAGACCGCCCAAGATTAGAGACATTCTCAGGAAGTTCAAAGGAAAAAGGATATTTTCATCATTGGACTTGGTTCAGTCTTATTACCATATCAGATTATCTCAGCATACTCAGAAATATACTAGATTCCTGTTTGATCAGACTACTTATGTCTTTCAAAAACTACCATTTGGATTGAAAAATGCCGGAGCCGCATTAATCAGAGCACTTGATGCCAAGCTGACTCCTGAAGTGAAGCAGAGAGTAATATGTTATGTGGATGACATAATCATAGCTTCAGAAACAGAAGAAGAGCATTTAGAGACATTGCGCCTTGTTTTTGAGAATCTACGACAGGCGAATATTAAGGTCAAATTTGACAAGTATCGATTCTTTCAGAAACAAGTGAAATTCGTAGGACACATAATCAATGGAGAAGGATACAGACCAAATCCGGCAAAGATTAGAACTGTTGCTGCATTTCCAACGCCAACCCGTGTGAAACACGTGAGACAATTCTTAGGAATTCTCCAATTCTTTGCTGCTCATTGTGAGAAGTATTCCGAGATTGTCGCACCTCTGCAAGGATTACTGAAAAAGAACTGCAGGTGGAACTGGAATGATGAATGCGAGATAGCTTTCAGGAGAGCTAAACAGATGCTAGTGGAATCAATTCAGTTAGAATATCCAGATTATTCCCGGAACTTTATTCTAGAAACTGATGCATCTGCCATTGGTATATGAGCTATTTTACTGCAGGAGGATGATGAGAAGAAACGTCATTACATCGCTTTCTTAAGCCGACGTTTAAGAGCACATGAATCTCACTACTTCACGACCGAGATAGAAGCACTTGCAATAGTTTACGCACTTTAATACTGGCTGAAACTTCTGTTAGGCCAGAGGATTATTGTGAGGACCGATCACCATGCACTGACCTTCATCTTAAGAACAAGACTGGCAAGCGACAGGATCACACGTTGGACGCTGTTTCTCCAACAGGTCGATTTGGAAATAGTTTATCGACCAGGCAGAGAGAATGTGTTGGCCGACATCCTCAGCCGGAATCCTGAAGCTACTGTTAATGCCATAGACATCGAGGGAGAATGCGAGGAACACCTTCGCCGACTTCGTCACCTACCTGAAGGACAGCGACGTGAGGAGGAACTCAGGCACATTATCCGTTTCCTGGAACGAAGAATGGATCCACAGGATGCTCATTATGCGAGAATTGCTGCTGTTGCAGATAATTACTTGATTTATCATCGTGTATTATACAAGTTTGTGGACGAGGACCACACTCAACTGCGTGCAGTTATTCCTAGGAGATACCAAGAATCTGTTATTCTTATGGTTCATCTATCCATTGGTCATGGTGGAACAGACAAAACCATTGCAACCATCAAGGAATCTTTTACATGGAAAGGGTTAGGAGCCACCGTTAGACAGTGTTTACGTGCTTGCGACGCATGCCAGCGGAACAAGTACACGTCACACTTGTTGAAGGAACAACCTAGACCAATACTCCCAGCTCAACCTAGAGAGTTATACGCACAGGACCTGTATGGCCCAATACCTAAGGCTCGTCGTGGGAATCGATACATCGTTGTAACTATTGATGTGTTCACGAAATATACGATGCTTCATCCGATTCAAAAAGCCACTGCACATCAGATCATTCAGAGGATTAGACGTCAAGTGATACCGGAGGCAGGAAAGCCACAATTCCTGTTAACTGATCATGGATCACAGTACACCTCAGCAGAATTTGCCAATGCTATGATTGAGCTTGAAATAGGTCATGTCTTATCATCTATTCGTCATCCAGTGAGCAACCCAGCAGAATGCGTGATGTCTATTATCGCAAAATTCTGTCGATTATATTGTCAAGAAGAACACTGGCGATGGACTGAAGTCCTAGTCACTATGGCAAAGTGTATTAATTCAACAGTCCATGAGAGCACTGGTCAAATACCTATGGTCTTGCATTTGAACCAGATGCCGCTGAGAATATGGGACCGTGTGATTGTAAATCCACCTTGTTTACAACCATCACATGCCAGCAGACTTTTAGCTGCAAGGGAAACTATGGACAGACAAGCTGCCAAGCGCTTGAGAAGAACTAGACGCCAGAGATTTAGAGAACCACTAGTTGAGGGAGACCTTATCCTCATAAGGAGACCCGGAATTTCAAGTCCTATAGACCGCATATATGGGAAATTTCTATCCTTATATTATGGCCCTAGTCGTATCCGACAGCCTTTGAACAATGGAAGTTATGTAGTAGAAGACATCAGGACAGGAGAGCGCATTGGAACCTTTAATGCAGCCAATCTGAAAAAATATCACTCTTGAATGAATTTCAAGTCAAATAAAAATGTCGTCCCAACATTTTATTTGAAACGACGGAGAGGCAGATGAACCCGCTGATCTATGGTTCATGTGATATTTTTTATGACAGAACATTTATGATGGGATGTTGTACCTTTGAACACACCCAGGAAGCCACGTGGAGCTGAGAGCTCACGCGATACTCTTTGAAGTAGCGTTGAATCGCACTTTTGACCTTGGTGAAAACTGCTAATTATTTATCTGAGGTCTTATTAATTAATTGTATTCTTTCTCAAGACTCAGAATGTTCCATTTCGTCATGCTGCATTATTAAAACATTTCTGAGAATGTTATTTTAGCTTAAGGTAAGGTAATACCCTTTCAGATACGCAAATAGGAACGTAAGTAGTCGCTCAACGACTTCGGTTTGACGACCTACTTCCTTGAGACACCCAGTGCCTTGCACTACGTCTGGAGAATCCGCCCAGTACAGGCGTGTAAGTGTATTTGTCCTGTAAGACATAGAAGAATATCCGCTTGTTAGCGTTGAATTGGTTATCAGGTGCCATCGTGCACTGGCATATTGTAAAATACTGGTATTTATGCACAGTGAGCCACATAAACATATTGAAGATAATTATTGGCAAGTGTTAGTGAATTATATAATTTTACCGGAACACCACATTTTAGTACCCACGTGTTTGTGGAGGGCCAAATGCCTTGTGGAAAATATACAGGTAAATGTGTTGCAACTACTTCAAATAAGTGTGATTGTGATAGTGTAACATATTTGGATTGCCAGAGTGAAGTTTTTATTTCCAAAACGACGTACATTTTACCGATGCTGCATGATAGAAAAGTAGCGTCATTAGCACGTGCAGAATCATAGAGCAGTGCTAGCTCATGTATCTATTCACATCCACGAAATTAAGGCTGTGTTATCAATTACTATCAAAGCCTACAACATTTACGACGAACATTATATTTTTGGAAAGTGAAAGAATAAATTTCATAATTTATTTCACCGTCAACGTGACCAGACTATTCTACACCATGCTTGAATCAGTCATCATGGGCTAATACCATCCTGGTATGAGGGTGATGTTTCTACGAGAACTAGCATGATGGTGGAGCTTGCAGAACCGAGGACGAGAAGGAAGGAATCCAAGATGCCATTTCCAGGCATATCCAGCATATCCACGGAGTTGTCGACAGGGATGAATCGAACCCTGGTCTTTGGAGGAGTCTAGATGGGAATCCTGATGAGGATAATACCGTTCCAGAGATCCAGAGAGGAATTTGTACAACCCTGGTTATTGAATAGAGGGCTGAGTGATAGCTTCTCCATGTCGTGAGTTTTTGGACATCCCTTCTCTTGTTCTAGATCTGGTGGTATATTAGATTTAATGTAGTTAGTGAATCAACCACACTCTGTGTCAGCCATTTTTCTAGGTAGGGATTGTATCTAGTTTAATTGAATGTCATTTATTTCAGTATAGTGAGACACCCTTGGGTCTGACATTTTGGTTAACCCTG
Organism: Meconema thalassinum; assembly: GCA_946902985.2. Classification (NCBI taxonomy): domain Eukaryota; kingdom Metazoa; phylum Arthropoda; class Insecta; order Orthoptera; family Tettigoniidae; genus Meconema; species Meconema thalassinum. The sequence goes on along the minus strand of OX336390.1, from coordinate 396,687,107 downwards.
GTGCAGCTTGATGAACGTCGTTGAACGTCAAAGCCTATCTTTTGCTAGATGTGACCGTAGTCATTCGAGGCTATTTTGTACAACCCTATTTGGGGTGATTCTTCAAGTCTTTGCTGACTTTAGTTATTCTATTATTTAAACTAGTTTCCATGATGGTTCCGTATTGACGTACTAAATAGTTTTAACAACAAATTGTATATCCGCCTTAGTCAATACATAAATGAAAATAAATTATAATTACACTTGCTCCTGGTACATGTTTCGGGGATTAATTGCTTTTATCCCCTTCATCAGCCAAGACAAATATCCGAAGAAAGATATAATATAGCGTAGCAATCAAAAATAAATAGCTATTTAACTTAATATGGTGCACCATATAAGTAGGTCACAGGAAATTGTTGAGCAATACTAAAAACATATATGTAACAGCGATGATATTCCGCCATCAAAACACAGAGAATCAGTGGACAGTTAACTCGTAAATCCGCTCCAAAACACTATTCGAAGCTTGAATTGGCAAAAATCACAATGCCAATTCAAGCTTCGACCAGTGTTTTGGAGCGGATTTACGAGTTAACTGTCCACTGATTCTCTGTGTTTTGATGGCTGAATATCATCGCTGTTACATATATGTTTTTAGTATTGCTCAACAATTTCCTGTGACCTACTTATATGGTGCACCATATTAAGTTAAATAGCTATTTATTTTTGATTGCTACGCTATATTATATCTTTCTTCGGATATTTGTCTTGGCTGATGAAGGGGATAAAAGCAATTAATCCCCGAAACATGTACCAGGAGCAAGTGTAATTATAATTTATTTTCATTTATGTATTGACTAAGGCGGATATACAATTTGTTGTTAAGACTTTAGTTATGACAGTCAGATGTCATGGTGATTTCCTTAACTGCATTCTTTGCAGCCAGTTTTGATACATCCCTGACTTTCGTTAGAACAGTCGTATCAGTTAGGCAATCGACTGTAATTGCCAGTTTTGTAAATGCATTATATTTTCATTTTGAATAAGCTCAGAAGCTATTCTTGGTCAAGTTTGAACCTAACGATTAGAAGGAATGTTTCGTTGCCTAGCATCGAACTCAGTTCCCAACGTATCATTAAGCAGATCCTTGTATGGAATCTGCGCCACAATTATCATTTTGCTTGTGTCATGTAAGACACGTTTTTATTTGATGTTGTACTAGCAACTAGTGAATTGTATTTTGAGAGCAAAGAGCTCCAGTAATTGTAACATTACTATAATTTAGACGTCTTTGGTAGAAAGACGGAATTATATTATTCTATTCAGATTTATTGCGTGTTTTTATACACGGATTCTTTAGAGGTTCATAACCTATGGTAAAGTTTTTTATGAACAGGCCAGATGTATAGTTTTATTTTGATTAAATCGCCGGCCTTGAATAATGTGTGTTTTGTGTCGACAGAACGCAGGAATGTGGTAGCCTGTTGGTGACATAAACTGGTTTTGTAATCCAGTGCCCTTGAGAGCACGCTTCATTTGTTTGTGAGACAGGACTACTTTGACAAGAGACAGAATGCAATTGTATTCGCTCTTTCTTTCATTGCAACTTAGCTTATGTAACCCAGTTTTCAGCTCTGTCTCAGATCACATGATTTATAGATTGCTTTTTGTTAGTTGAGCGCACTTCTTGCGTGTACCGTTTTGACGTGTACAATTAGGTCAGGTTTTCTATAGTGAGTTGCAGGCGACCCTGTTAAATGCAGGAATTTATCGTATGAAGGTACTTGTGATTACCTTGTCCGGGAGGGTTCCCGTTGACTATATGTTATTGGAAGGCAACTGTTGTGGACAGGCCTATCCCAGAGTTATTGAATGCGAGCTTTGCGCCGCTGGTAACCCGTGTTATTGTGTGTCCGAGTTGTTCTTGCTCGTTGATCTTATTCCAACTGTTGAGTCGAGGCTTTTTGGTGGAGAATGATCTCAGTGTAGACACTCCGTGCCCGAGCTATTGTCAGTATTATTCGCCATAAACCAACGATAAACCTAAATCGACGTCTTAATAATAAAACGCATAACTTTGGTAAAACAAAAGCTAACTAATGAATTCTTTCTGTCTAACTTTGTTCTGTTGCATTTTGGAACTGTTGACATGGCCGTGCAGTTGAAGGTAATTTCCTTGTGTGGAAATGACTAGGACAGTTGACACTTTTGTAGCGACCTGAAGCATGCGCGAACCTAGAGTTCGTAGCTTGTGGAGGTCAGGCCATGCGATGTCTGACGTGGTCTCAACTACGCATTCGTCACCGTAAATACACACATTAGATGACTATGGCTTACAAAGAGTAAACCAAGGTGTAGGCAGGAATGTAATAAAGATTTGTGTCTATTTCATTACTTATTTATGATGTACAAGTGTGTAAATCCTACATGTTACCTTATTGTGTGCTGATAGCACGTAGTTATTAAGAATAATTAAATGTTTTTCATGGCTGTACACTTAGATTTGTTGTAATTGTTTTCTATTACGGACGTCATCGCCGTAAATTTTGTTATTAACTGTTAGGACTTAGCTAGATGATTAACGTTAAATGTAAATGTGGAAATGGTATCATCCTAACTTAGATTTGTTTTGCTACCCTGTTAAATGTAAATTCTGATATTAGCTTAATCTTGTAACTTGAACTAGGGACTTGCGTCGTACCATTTTCCTAGTGTTGCTGTTGTTGCTTTATTATTGTGAGATAGATCTTTCGCGAGGGTTTTCAGTAACTTCTCAGGTAGGGACCTGCTCTTTATTTTCTTTTGTTTATTAGTTTGCGGACTAGCCGATTATAACCCTCCGAACTAGGCTAGGGGCTTGTGAATTTTAATAAATTTTCACGGTGATTTACTTAAGTCTGAATGTTTAATTTCTCAGTCTAGTTTTAAGGTGAACCTTTCCTTAGGCAGTCTATGACCATCGTCACCATGTACCACGATCCCCGTGGACTACAGTGTCTCGTGCCGCTCAGCCTATTAGGAAGTTCACCTGATCCTCACGGTAATTTTATTCGACTTATGGGATGTTAGGAAAGTCATCGTGGTTTTTGACTCGACTAACTGTCTCAATATCTAACATTGAACTATGTTTGTATACGTTCGTTAAGTCAAGGCTGCTATATCATTCATCTATCGGTATATTTAAGAATGATTATATTAAATGCTAGCAACCCGACCCGACTTCGCCCGGGAACAGTTATGAATGCATTACGTGATAAGCGCTTTTTTTTTCAGTGTCAATGAACAACGACCAATATCCGTTTTACGTCTCGGCATGATGGTTTAAAATCACTGACTGGACTATTAATTATATTATCATGGAGATACATGTGCAACAAATTCTTGTCAGACGTAATTTAAGAATGGCCAGATGCATGAAACACAAACCCCCCTTCCGTCCAATCTTAACTTGACCGTGAATTTTTCGGAACGAAAAGTTCACAGGCGAAATGAAGAAAAGCCGAATTGCACTTCCAGGGAAACTCCAAACTCGACCACTCTTCTCTAAAGTTTTTAACTCAACACTACTCGACAGTTTGCTGCTGGCTGTATCTGGGGCAATAAGCTCGTCCGCTAGCTAAGCTGTAACGGGGGTGATAGACTCGCCCCTAGCTAGCTCGTAAACTGTCGCCTCAGTAACTGAATGGAGATTGTTGGAAGAAATGAAAACGTAAAAACACTTATAGTAGGCGATGTTTTGAAGATAGAGATATGCTCTCCCGGGCTTTTTTGTAGAACTTTTCTTGCTGAACAATTCTTACACTCATTGTATATAGATATTTTAACGGTTTGCCCAGCGTAAGCTTACAAAGCGCACGGATGCCAGGTTTCTTTTTTCGACATTTCCGCAGAAATCGTTACTGCTCGGCTTCCTTTGATCATAAATAAAATATTTTCTACAGAAATCATCCTCGAGATATCCTTTACAGAATGGTGAAAACCGCATCAAAATCCATCCAGTGGTTCTCGAGTTTACCCGTAACATCCACGAATCGGGGACTTTGTTTTATACTAAGTAGAGATTTAAAAACAAGATGTTCAGTAAAAAACATATAGCCTACTTTCTCCTAAATGCATGGGTATTGTTATAACTCTTTGTCCTTTTCAAGGAGTATGATTGAATGTTGGTTGTACTAGCTTGTTGAAATACAACGTGCTATAGGGATATTAAACATGGATATGAGGTGCCCTTTGCTAGTGCTACCTCTGTACCAAATTTCGTTCAATTCGGTTTCACCGTGTTTGAATTGATAGGGGGAATCGATTTGCACACATACTTGGCCACCATCTGCAAACTATTGGGATGATGTTCTTGCAGTTTGGTCAGAATATGTTTCCCACATAAAGATATGGTGTTGCAAAATTTGGTAGAGACTAGATTATTAGGTTGGTCGTAATTACATTTTAGCTTTTCACATTTGGGTGGCCGCGATTACGTTTCCGTCAAGATAGCGGTGATATAAAACATGACACTGAGGTGCCCTTTGCTAGTGCTACCTCTGTACCAAATTTCGTTCATTCGTTTCCACCGTGTTCGAATTAATAGGGGGAATCAATTTTGACATAAAGATGGCCGCCATCCGCAAACTATTAGGCTAATGACCTATTAGATTGGTCAAAGAATGCTCCCTCCATAATGGTAAGTAGTTGCAAAGTTTGGTAGAGATCACATGGTTATGTTAGTCGTAATTTAACTTCAGCTTTGAACATTCGTGTGGCCGCCATTACGTTTCAGTCAAGATGGTGGCGATATAAAACATGACACTGAGGTGCCCTTTGCTAGTGCTACCTCTGTACCAAATTTTGTTCCATGCGGTTCCACCTTGTTCGAATTATTAGGGGGAATCAATTTTGACATAAAGATGGCCGCCATCCGCAAACTATTAGGGTAATAACCTATTAGATTGGTCAAAGGATGCTCCCTCCATAAAGGTATGTTGTTGCAAAGTTTGGTCGTAATTTAACTTAAGCTTTGAACATTTGTGTGGCCGCCATTACGTTTCTGTCAATATGGCGGCAGTATAAAACATGACACTGAAATGCCCTTTGCTAGTGCTACCTTTGTACCAAATTTCGTTCCATTCGGTTTCACCGTGTTTGAATTAATAGGGGGAATTTATTTTCACACAAAGATGGCCGCCATTCACAAACTATTACGCAAATGACCTATTCATTTGGTCAAAGGATGCTTCCTCTATAAGGGTATGTTGTTGCAAAATTTGGTAGAGATCGGATGATTAGGTTATTCGTAATTTGATTTAAGCTTTGAACATGTGTGTGGCCGTCATTACGTTTTCGTCAAGATGGCGGCAATATAAAACATGACTCTGAGGTGCCTTTTGTTAGTACTACCTCTGTACCAAATTTCGTTCCATTCGGTTGCACCGTGTTCGAATTAATAGGGGGAATCAATTTTCACACAAAGATGGCCGCCATCCGCAAACTATAACGCTGATGACCTATTAGTTTGGTCAAAGGATGCTCCCCCCATAAAGGTATGTTGTTGCAAAATTTGGTAGAGATCGGATGATTAGGTTAGTCGTAATGTGATTGAAGCCTTGAACATTTGTGTGGAAGCCATTACATTTCAGTCAAGATGGCGGCCATATAAAACATGACACTGAGGTTCCTTTTGTTAGTACTACCTCTGTGCCATATTTCGTTCCATTCGGTTGCACCGTGTTCGAATTAATAGGGGGAATCGATTTTCACACAAAGATGGCCGCCATCCGCAAACTATTACGCTGAGGACCTATTAGATTGGTCAAAGGATGCTCCCTCCATAAAGGTATGTAGTTACAAAATTTGGTAGAGATCGGATGATTAGGCTAATCGTAAATTGATTTAAGCTTTGAACATTCGTGTGGCCGCCATTACGTTTCAGTCAAGATGGCGGCGGTATAAAACATGACACTGAGGTGCCCTTTGCTAGTGCTACCTCTGTACCAAATTTCGTTCCATTCGGTTCCACCGTGTTCGAATTAATATGGGGAATCAATTTTGACATAAAGATGGCCGCCATCCGCAAACTATTAGGCTAATAACCTATTAGATTGGTCAAAGGATGCTCCCTCCATAAAGGTATGTTGTTGCTAAGTTTGGTAGGGATCGGATGGTTATGTTAGTCATAATTTAACTTAAGCTTTGAACATTTGTGTGGCCGCCATTACGTTTCGGTCAAGATGGCGGCGATATAAAACATGACACTGAGGTGCCTTTTGTTAGTACTACCTCTGTACGAAATTTCGTTCCATTCGGTTGCACCGTGTTCGAATTAATCGGGGGAATCCATTTTCACACCAAGATGGCCACCATCCGCAAACTATTACGCTGATGACCTATTAGTTTGGTCAAAGGATGCTCCCCCCACCAAGGTATGTTGTTGCAAAATTTGGTAGAGATCGGATGATTAGGTTAGTCGTAATTTGATTTAAGCTTTGAACATTTGTGTAGCCGCCATTACGTTTCAGTCAAGATGGCGGCGATATAAAACATGACACTGAGGTTCCCTTTGTTAGTTCTACCTCTTTGCCAAATTTCGTTCCATTCGGTTGCACCGTGTTCGAATTAATAGGGGGAATCAATTTTCACACAAAGATGGCCGCCATCCGCAAACTATTACGCTGATGACCTATTGGTTTGGTCAAAGGATGCTCCCCCATAAAGGTATGCTGTTGCAAAATTTGGTAGACATCGGATGATTAGGTTAGTCGTAATTTGATTTAAGCTTTGAACATTTGTGTGGCCGCCATTACGTTTCCGTCAAAATGGCGGCGATATAAAACTTGACACTGAGGTGTCCTTTGCTAGTGCTACCTTTGTACCAAAGTTCGTTCAATTCGCATTCACCGTGTTCGAATTGATACGGGGGGACAGACATTCAGAGTACACACACTCACACACACACAGACACACACACATACACACACACACACAGACTCACACACACACATACACACACACACACACACAGACTCACACACACACATACACACACACAGACAGACACACTTTTTTCGCCCTGTGTTGATCTCATAAGTCTACTTTCATTTTTTGCAAAAATCGAAAGTAGGCTAATACACTTGCTATTGTTGAGACATGTTCATTGAAATGTTCGATAATCAATGACCGGAAAACTAGGGTTGCTTGCTAAAAGGAATTGGCCATCCATAAACGATTCAGATAGCATTCATGGCAATGTTGTAGTGGACAATTGAATTATGAAACTGGTGATGATGATGATGATGAAAAAAGCGAAGCTTGTAGTTTAACGTGACCGTTAATCTCGAGATCATGAGCCATGGGACCTCCTTTTCACGTGGAATAGGAACCACAGGACATGGCATTTCACTTCGAAAATCTCACATGCATTGACCGGGAATCGAACCCGGACCGCCTTGGTGAGAGGCATACAGCTAGACCGCTGAGCCACCACGCCCCTGATGATGATGATGATGAAGATGATGGATAATTTAAAAAAAATATAATATTGTATGGCCACTGTTGCCGGGTGCAAACTTTGTTAATTAACACCCAGAGGGAAGCCGAATTTAGTCGTTCCTTGCAACGCTACGAAAGTCAAGGAGGTTAGATATCTAAGCTCATTGACACTATAGCACTTTCTAATAGAGAAAGGAGAAACCTTTGTGTTGGCGGAAAATCCCGAGATTAATTTTGCCATTATGAACACGGCCTACTGAATTCAAATGGGCTCTTTAACATCCCAACGATGTATGACATGCATGCCGTTATCTTTGTTGCCTTTCTAAAAAAATCACTCACCACGGCCAGGAGCGAACCTGCAAGCTTGGGGGTTGGTAGTTCGACACCATAACCACTCACCGACCGTGGCAAGCATGTTAATTATAATAATAGGTCTATAGGTGAGCTCAAACACGAGAGAGCGATTCCATATGACCCTGTATTGAAGGGCTATAACGAGAAATGTTATTTATGGTGCTCGTAACATCATCCATATTTCGGTAATCATATGTTTCTGGTCAACATTTCCATGTCCTTGGACGCAAGACACCGTATTTTGAGCATTGTTGTTATTAATACATGCGATGCGTGTAGTCAGAGGGAGTGAAGGGCAATGCTCATGTCGAAATGTTTAATGAGTGTTTACGGTTGGGCCCTATAAACTGTGCTCACAGGTGGCCTAGACCGCCAGCAAGGACAGCCACATTTAGAGAGCGTCTTCAGACAAAGAAGCTCTCCTGTACAAGTGCAACGTGATCTAATACGGGCTACAAGGTTTCATTGAACTGCTCAACCCAGAAACCACAAGAGAAGAGAGATTGTATCTGTTCTCCTCACATTGAATTACAAAATCAGTGATACTACCTACATGAATGTTATGCTAATACATTGGTCATTTCATCAAACTATCAAGCCTTCATAGGGAGATTATGGCTGCTTGAGCTTTTGGTTCTCGCAGTAAAGAGCCGCGGGTGCGCTTCATAAGAAGGGGTCTAGCGCGCAGTTCGCTACTTCTGTGGGGTCCGGGTGGGGACACCAAGAGCCCACTGATGAGCCAGCTTGGTGTCGCAGGCAAAACCCCACAAAAGACACGGAGACACGGCCCAAACCTGGACAAATTGCTGAGTTTTAATTCACTGGCCGTGAAAGCCAATATAGGGCTACCATCTTTTTTGGAAGCCTTTAAAGGGAGGTTATGGCTACTCTCGCAGTAAAAAGGCGCAGGTGCGCTTCATAAGAACGGAGGTAGTGCGCAGTTCACTACTCCTGTGGGGGTCCAGGCAGGGACACCAAGAGCCCGCTGATAAGCCAGCTAGGTGTCCTAGGCGAAACCCCCACACAAGACACGGCACAAACCTAGAAGAATTGCTGAGTTTTAATTCACTGGCCGTGAAAGCCAATATAGGCCAACCATATTTTTGGAAGCCTTCAAAGGGAGTTTATGGCTGCTTGAGCTTTTGGTTCTCGCAGTAAAAAGGCGCAGGTGCGCTTCATAAGAAGGGAGGTAGCGCGCAGTTCGCTACTCCTGTGGGGGTACGGCGGGGACACCAAGAGCCCACTGATGAACCAGCTTGGTGTCCTAGACGAAACCCCACACAAGACACGGCACAAACCTAGAAAAATTGCTGAGTTTTATCTATTTATTCTTTATCATTCAGTCAACACGCTTTAGCCTGATAAAGGGGAATTTTGACCGTCGCTCGGTCGTCTCCAGATCCTACACTAACTAGACGAGTCATGTTTATATATAACAAGATCACTATCACTACATGATCCAGTGGTAATGCCTTCTCCTTTTGTGGGATCAAATCTTAACGCAGGCGGTATTAAGAAAATATCGATATACCGTTACTAGGTGGTTAGCAAGATAGGCTTTGTCCTGAAGGGTCCTGTATTCGATTTTTGATCGGGCCATAGGGATCTTAATCTTCAGTGTTTGATTCTCCTGGCCGGAGGACTGGGTGTTTGTGATATCTTCATTATTTAATTCATCCTCTTCACGCCACTCAGGTCACCCTTGGGCGTCAACTCGAAAGATCCTCACGCACTATTTACTGTACGTCATTCAGTGCGTCCTGACCTGGGATTTTAGGAAAGCGTATATACAGTACGTTCGACCCAAGCCACCACTGTACATGTTCTCGGGTAGACCAATCGATGGGATTCCTCCTCAACAGTCACATTCTACCTATTCTCCTTGTCCTGATTCGATTTTACTCTTAATCGTAATGACTATCCGTAAAATTGAGTTTTACATTTATTTATTCACTGTAGATGAATTTGTAGACCACCTCATGGCGCAGTGGCTAGCATTGTTGGCTGTCACCCCCGAGGTACCGGGTTCGATCCCTGGCTCTGCCAAGAATTTAAAAATCTTGGAATGGTCTGGTATGGGGTCTCCCAGCCTCGTGATGCTAAATGAGAACCTGCCGGATGCTATGGCAGGAGGTGGAGTTGAAAGGAACTGGCCACCCTACCACACGCAAACTCCGGCTCGGGATGCCTGGTTAGTGATTCCTTGACGAAGTCAAGGGCTCTATTCAGGTCGCTTACGTCCCTGGAGGGGATGTGGCACTCCAAGATCAATTTGTGGTGTGTATCATCATAACTTTCCAGAGCGATTGTGATGGCTGTGGTAGTGTGTGTGTTTACATTATTGAGGCTAGGATTTGAAAGGAGGCGGGCACAGTCTTAAGTAATGAAACAACCCGGGTTATGCTGGAGTAGAAGTGGAAAACCACGGAAAATGACTTCTTGGATGGCTGAGGTGAGAGTTGAACGCTTCTCCTCTCATTTACGACTCAATAGACATAATGTGTTCCGTTCCAAACGTTCGACTAGGGTAAATGTGCCTAATAAGGCCCACTTAACGTTTAAAGATTTTTTTTTGTATTTTTACTAGAAGGGGAAAAATCCAAACGTTGTCCTGAATTTAACTTGAAAGCAAGCAGTAATGAAAACTTGGGGTGATAATTAGAATCACTGGAAAATATTTCAATATGTCTACCCCTTATTATTCCCGTTTCCAACGGGGTTGGTGTATTTCTCGAAATACACGTTCAGTCAGAGTCAGCTCTTGCTGCTCTTTGTTTTTCTATATTAATTTATTTATTTAATTTCCCTTCCCGCAGACACCAACAGCGAACCCTTACATTCTATTTTCCCCGTGCACTTGCTTATGTTCTGTATAAGTTTGTTCTAGAGGTGCATCTTCTACGGAACCAACCTAGCAGCATCTTACAGCTACTCTCTGAAGTTCTTCAATCTCCTCAGGTCAAGAGGACTTCCTCAACACTCCACCAGGCGTCGTGTTCGTCGCCAGCTAACTACTCCATGAAGAAGCCTTACTTGTACAAGGAATTTTGTTTTTGTAATGTTTACTATGCTTGTATAAACACTTTTGTTTCCTTCCCCTTCCCCTTCCCCTCGGCTACCCACCCCTGTCGTATGTGGAATCGCTCGTCCTCACTTCATGTTCTGCCGTCGAGTACAGTGCAAAGCCCTCCTACGGGCCAGTCTCCTGTTCTTATGAGACATTTTTAAACTAGTCGCCATGTCTGCATTTTAAGTCAACGGTCACAAGGAACCATTGCCTGCTCTACACGAAAGCTAAGTACAAAACTTCAATGGTTTTAAGCACATTTTAATGGCTTTTAAAAGGGCCAAATGCTTTTAATAATATTATAGACAGTGTGTGGAATTGCTAACTATTGTGCAATAACCGTCTTCGAGGGATTTTTCTGGTCATGCTTTAGCTATTTAAGCTGGCTTTAAGACATGTAATTCAGTACTTCTTGTACAAATTAAATGAGAATACCTTCCCACACCGAGGGATTCATGTTAAATTAATCACTGTCTATAAAACTTTGCTTTCCACCGCTGGATCTCTCTTACCCCAATTAACTGTCAAAATAGCTCCAGAACATTCCATGTAAACCAATCTTTCTACTATTCAAGCAATCTAGTATTTTCCACGCCAAAACATGGGAATACTTTTCCTCACCGAGGAATTCATGTTACATTAACTGCTGGTCAACACATAATTTGCTTTCCACCGTGGGAACTTTACCTCATCATTCAACTGCAACCCATAAACTTTCCAAAACAATAAACTGATTCAAGCTCAAATTACACTAAGTGTTCTTCATAACTGCAATAACTTTCTCTTGTTCTACGAACCTACATACACTACGATAGTGAAGTTTTTCAACTTATCAAAAACTATCAGTGCTTCGAATTTGCGTGTGCTAAATATCTTCCCGCAGCGGTCGGTTGAGAAAAAAAAATCTGGCCAGGACTTGTTCCTAAAGTTCCTATTCCCCTTTCCCAAATACCTTTTACTAACCAAATTAAATTTAACTATTGGGTTCTTTCTTTTTCTACGAGGCTTAGCCCATAGAGGCTCCCTCCCATTTTGTTGGATTTACCATATATTCACTCTGTGCAAACTGTAGCTAGTCCACATTTTAATATGTATCTTTCCCTTCTAAAATTAGGGAATCGTACTTTTTCTAATTATAAAGGAGTTAACTAATTGTATAATCCAGGCTTCGTTAATGCAACCTGTGCATTTTTTGTATATCACCTCCAGTAATTTCTATTTAAAATAGCGGTAATTTCCGCTTGTAGCTTTTCTTTTTTCCTGTTACAATCAGGAATCCAATATTTGTTCATAGCCCTTTCGATTGCCACAAAGGCATTCTAAAGGTGCTTAGTTCGTAACTAATTAAACTTTCAAAGATAAAATTGCTTTACAATTATCGTTACAAACTTCAAATTTCTTAATCGTTGGCACACTTTTTAAAAATCTTTGTAAGATTTTAGTGCTTTATAAGGTTCGAAACTTATACTCCATTTAATATTGTTTATAAATTGTAAACCTCTTATTATTAGGTCTGAGACCTTGGCATTTTATAAACAATTGTTACTCTTAACTCAAATGAAATCCCAACATAAGTATTGTTAAGTTTCTAAATTCTATACTTCTTGTTTAATAAATCAATTGTTTTCCTTTTTGCTTTATCTTTGTCGCTAGGATCACGATTAGGCAGAACCTTCTCTTCCCTGATTCTTCCTCTAAGCTTAAGCCCTCTTTACGAAAACGGATAATTCCTCAAACAATAAAGTCTTCAATACTTGTTGCATTTAAACTAAAATTTCAAGTAAAAACATTTTCAAAGTTTCTCTTGGTTTTCATAGCCAATTCCAGCAAGCCATTGAGCCAAGTTAAGCTAGCTCCGCAAGCTTCCTACTGGTAGAGATTTTCTTTCTGACTTATGGTTTATTTTCAAAATTTAAGTTTTTAGAGTTAGGTTTGAGGTCTTCCTCTATTCTAAACTTTTAATCGGCATCTTGCTGGGTAAAAGCTTAGTTTCCCTTAAGTGCAACAATTGGTATTTGTATAAGATTTTCACAAAAAACAATAACAACATCGCTAAAATCATCAAAACCACTTTGTCTCTTCACTCACAGGGAGCATTCGATCGGTTTGCCAGAGATCCAACAGTGCCCAGAAATAAAATTATCACTCCAAATTCAAATCTTTCCAGCATTTCTAAATGCATAATAAAATCTAACCCTTCTGAAGGGAAAGTTATTACATCCTTTCCTTTTGGCTTACTTTGTCTTGCCAGATTACCACCCATCCCATAGTACTGGAATATTGGCTCGGGATGGAAAGAGCACTTCCCAAGTGCTTGCAGGCTACCTCAATTCATGCTGCGCTCTTCGCGCGTCTTGTGCGAGCCCCCACTAAAGTAAAACATCTCATAAGTTTTTCACGGCAAAATTCCCTTTTACATATGAACTTGCTGAAGTACCCGTGCTTCTCTACGCGTCATAAATAAATTAAAATGAGAAGGTGACAGTTAAAACAGGGGATAGGCGAAGTTCTGCGCAGAGGGAGAATAAGGATGGAACATCTTGTCCAACTACACCGTTCGGCGTTGACCGTGTTTTATAGCACAAATTTAGGTTTTACTCGCTAACCGTTGGAGATACTTTTCGGATAGAAAATGTAATTTTAAACCTCGTATATGCCATCAAAAGTTTGCCATTTCTTAGCGTACTCTTTTTATTTGAAATGGAAATATGAAAGTTTGAAACCAAAGGGTGTAGTGACGTCACTAAAATGGTCGCCTTCTTTAAATAGTGAAAAGTATTGAAATCAAAAGTAACCTATGTTAACTAGGTAAATCAGCTACTTCAATGTAAAATTCATGTAAATCGTACCAGTGGTACTTGCGTGATTGAGTAATACACAGACACACACCATATCATTTTTAGCCTCGCTTCGCTCGCGTCATAGTCGTGTCATATTGTTGTTCAATGAAATGCAGGTTTAACCCCGTTAACACCCCTTTAGAACCTGAATATCCAAAAATCCCTCCTTAGTAGACGTTTTCGACACACAAGAAACATATCCCCAAAATATCACTCTTCTAACTTTAATAGTTTTGGTTGGTCGATGAGAGTGAACATCCAAAAATCCTTCCTTAGTGGACATTTTTCTTCCAGAATTTCACCCTTCCCCATAGGCCTCTTAAATTGGATTTCTGAAAAAACCGTCGAACACCTATTTATTTTATTTATTTATTTATTTATTTTTAAGCTGATTGATTTCCTCCGAGTTCCAAACTCCTCGCCTATGTCGTTTAAGAGATACACGCTCCGTTAGGAATCTTTCAACCCCCACTTGTCATCCCTTTCACCTCATAATATACACTACATCGAAAAAACAATAGACATGTGTCAGCTTATTTTTAATGATTAGTATATATGCCACGTATCACATCCCCAAATGAAACCACACGTGAGATATTGTTATTCTATGAAATGCACGTTTACTCCCTTAACACCTCTTTAGAACCTGAATATCCAAAACTCTTTCCTTAGTGGACGTTTTCGACATACAACGAACATATCCCCAACATTTCATGTTTCTAACTTCAATAATTTTGGCTGGGCGATGATGAGTGAGTCAGTCAGGATATTTTCTTTCATTTATTTATGATAATTTCACCCCTCCCCATGAACCCCTTAAATTGGATATATGAAACAGACGGTCGAACACCTATTTACTTATTTAAAGCTGTTTACCCCTGAGTTTTATGAGTGAGTAATAAGTCAATTCGTTAGGACACTTTCTTTCCTGTTTTTTTTTCTCTCCAGAATTTCACCCCTGTCCAAGGGCCCCTTAAATTGGATTTGTGAAAAAGTGGTCGAACGCCTATTTACTTGCATTTTAAGCTTTTTTTTTTCGCCCAATTTCAAACTTTTCGTCTATGGCGTTTCAGAGATACCCGCTCCGTTAAGAAACCTTCAACCCCCAATTTTCGCCCCTTTCACCTCATAATATACACCACATCGATAAACCCTTAGACATATGTCTGATTATTTTTAATGATTAGTTTATATACCGAATATCACATCCCCAAAGAAACAACTCAAGAGATATCGTTATTCATTGAAATGCAAGTTTACCCCCTTAACACCTCTTTTAAACCCGAATGAAAAAAATCATTCCTTAGTTGACGTTTTCGACATACAGCGAACATATTCCCAAAATTTCATGTTTCCAACTTTAATAGTTTTAGCTGGGCGTGATGAGTGATTCAGTCAGACAGGACATTTTCTTTCGATTATTTTTACCAGATTTTCACCCCTCCCCATGGGCCCCATAAATTCGATTGATAAAAACACGATTGAACTCCTATTAACTTATTTTTTTAGCTGTCTTTTTCCCCTGAGTGTGATGAGTGAGTGAGTTAGTCAGTTAGGACACTTTTTCTCCTTTTCCCCCCAGAATTTCTACCCACCCCATTGGCCCCTTAAATTAATTTATGAAAAAACGGTCGAACACCGATTTACTTACTTTTTAAGCTGATTTTTTTCGCTGAGTTTCAAATTTCTCGCCTATGTCGTTTAAGAGATAGGCCTTCACGCTTCGTTAGGAATCCTTCAACCCCCACTTTTGACCCCTTTCACCTCATAATAATACACCACATCGAAAAACCCTTAGACACATGTCTGCTTATTTTTAATGATTAGTTTATATGTCGAGTATCACATCCTCAAATGAAACCACTCGTTAGATATTGTTATTCAATTAAATGCAGGTTTAACCCCCTTAAGACCCCTTTAGAACCTGAATATCCAAAAATCCTCCCTTAGTGTACGGTTTTGACATGCAACGAACATATCCACAAAATGCCATGTTTCCAACTTCAATATTTTTGGCTGGGCGATGATGAGTGAGTGAATGAGTTAGGACATTTTCTTTCAATTTATTTTTTTCTTCAGAATTTGACCCCTCCCTATGAACCTCTTAAATTTGATTGATCAGAAAAAAACTGTCGAAAAGCTATTTACTTACTTTAAAGGAGTTTTTCCCTCTGAGTTTGATGAGTGAGTCAGTCAGTCAATCAGTTAGGACACTTTCATTCCTGTTTTTTCCCCCCAGAATTTCACCCCTCCCCATGGGCCCCTTAAATTAGATTTATAAAAAAACGGTCAAACACACATCTACTTATTTTTACGCTGATTTCTTTCCGCTGAGTTGCGAACTCCTCGCCTATGTCGTTTAAGGGATACACGCTCCGTTAGGAATCATTAAATCCCCACTTTTCTCCCCTTTCACCTCATAATTTACACCACATCGAAAAACCCTCAGACACTTGTCTTCTTACTTTTTAATGATGAGTTTATATGCCGAGTATCACATCCCCCAATGAAACCAATCGGGAGGTATTGCTATTCAATGAAATGCAGTTCTACCCCCTTAAAACCCCTTAAGAACATGAATATCCAAAAATCCTCTATTAGTGGGCATTTGCGGCCCTTGAGGAAGCTGCATACCAAATTTCATTCCAATCCGTTCGGTGGTTTCTGAGATTTCGTGATGAATGAATGAGTGTGTGAGTGAGTGGTAATTGACAAATATATAGTAGATAGTGTCAAGTCTTTGTTATGCTAAACTCGGTTGACAGTGCTGTGTGAGCAGTTGAGTAACTAATGGGATTTCATGTAAAGATCCTCATTTTCTATACCGGTAGTTCAGAGCGCAACTCGCATCCAGTCGGCCGTGTCTCGACTTGAGCTATGTTGCCACGGAAATGATCTGCCTTGCCATTCCTTCATGAGTATATTTTATGATTTGACTACCAGTAGTACCCGGCTTCGCCCGGTGGAATGATGATAATATCTCAGTCTCATTAACACTCAACGTGATAAATTATTTTTATTTATGTACAAGCTGTACCCGGCATGCGTTGCAATGCCAATCAAGGAAAGTGTTGGCGTTGTAATATTGTTTCTTGAAGTGCTTTTGGATACACAATATTTTGTTCAATTTCCGTTAACTGCCTCTAAGCTATCATAAAATGGATTTACTAATTTAGAAGCATTCGTGGTAGCGTGCACAACAAATCACCAAAGTTTCATCACAATAGGATGAATGGTATAGTAACGATGATGGCACTTTGTTGAAACGCTTCGCGCGGCGTCACTCATTCGTTGCATCCACTCGTGCACTACCTATTGTAAAATGGATTTGCTAAGTCGAAACCCTTCCCTGTCGTGTACACAACAACGCATCAAAGTTTCAACGCAATTGAATGAATGGCATATTAACACATACGGAATTTTGTTTAAACGATTCGTGCGCCGTCATTCATTTATTGAATCAACTCGTGCACTACCTATTATACAATGGACTTACTAAACCATCAGCGTTACCTGCAGTGTACACAATATCTCACTCAAATTTTATCGCAGTCGGATGAATGGTATATGAACGCATACGGGATTTTATTCATACGATTCGCTCGCCGTCACTCATTTGTTGAATCGACCCCTGCACTACCTATTGTAAAATGGATTTACTAAGCCAGAAACCCTCCTTGAAGTGTACTCAACATCTCACCCAATTTCCATCGCTATCGGACGAATGGTATTTTATGAACGCATACGGGACTTAGTTAGAACGCTTCGCGCGTTGTCATCCTTTTGTTGCATCTACTCGTGCGCTACCTATTTTAAAATGGTTTTACTTAGCTAGAAACATTCCTTGGAGTGTACTCAACATCTCACCCAATTTTCATCGCTATCGGACGAATAGTATATGAACGCATACAGGACTTTGTTGAACGCTTCGCACATCGTTGCTCATTTGTTGTATCTACTCGTGCGCTACCTATTGTAAAGTGGATTTACTAAGCCAGAATCCTTCCTTGGGGTGTGCTCAATATCTCATCCAAGTTTCATCGCTATCGGACGAATGGTAGGCTATATGAACGCATACGGGACTCTTTAGAAACGCTTCGCGCGTCGTCACCCATTTGTTGAATTTACTCGTGCGCTACCCATTGTAAAGTGGATTTACTCAGCCAGAATCCTTCGTTGGAGTGTACTCAATATCTCACCCATGATTCATTGCTATCGGACGAAAGGCATGTGAACGCATATGGGACTTTGTTGAAACGCTTCGCGCGTCGTCGCTCATTTGTTGAATCTACTCGTGCGCTACCTGTTGTAAAATGGATTTACTAAGTCAGAAACCTTCCTTGGTGTGTACTCAACATCTCACCCAAGTTTCATCGCAATCGGATGAATGGTATATGAAAGTATACGGGACTTTTTAAAACGCTTCTCGAGTCGTCACTCATTTGTTGAATCTACTCGTGCACTACCTATTGTAAAGTGGATTTACTAAGGCAGAATTCTTCCTTGGATTGCGCTCAATATCTCACCCAAGTTTCATCGCTATCGGACGAATAGTATATGAACGCATACGGGACTTTGTTGAAACGCTTCGCGCGTCGTTGCTCATTTGTTGTATCTATTCGCGCGCTATCTATTGTAAAGTGGATTTACTAAGCCAGAATCCTTCCTTGGAGTGTACTCAACATCTCACCCAAGTTTCATCGCAATCGGATGAATGGTATATGAACGTATACGGGACTTTTTTAAAACGCTTCGCCCGTCGTCACTCATTTGTTGAATCTACTCGTGCCCTACCTATTGTAAAGTGGATTTACTAAGGCAGAATTCTTCCTTGGAGTGTGCTCAATATATCACCCAAGTTTCATCGCTATCGGGCGAATGGTATATGAACGCATACGGGAGTTTGTTGAAACTCTTCGTGCGTCGTCGCTCATTTGTTGAATCTACTCATGCGCTACCTATTGTAAAATAGATTTACTAAGCCATAAACCTTCCTTGGAGTGTACTCAACATCTCTCCCAAGTTTCATCGCAATCGGAAGAATGGTATATGAACGCATAGGAGACATACACACCCACAGACAGACAGACAAACTATCACGGAGCATTGATTTTTATATATATTCATTTCTTACATTATCAAACCCAGTGACAATGTTTCTACATAAGTCACTATGGGAAGGCTCTGTAAAATAATGATCATTGTAGTGTTGCTTAGTAGTATAATGGACGTAACATCTAGGTCATTTGCCCTTTTGATGAGGATGATAATGAAGACGACTACTTCTGAACGGGTATTTCAAACTTACAAACTAATGGAAATACATATTTAAAAAAATACAGGCTAGGTAGACTGTGGTGTTGGTTAGTAGTATAATGGACGTAACATCTAGGTCATTTGCCCTTTTGATGAGGATGATAATGAAGACGACTACTACTGAACGGGTATATCAACATTTCAATCTAATTGAAGTACACATTTTAAAAATCACAGGCGATGATGACTGTGGTGTTGCATAGTAGTATAATGGACGTAACATCTAGGTCATTTGCCCTTTTGATGAGGATGATAATGAAAACTACTGTTGAATTGACACGACAAACTTAGAGAATACCGTAATAGAAATATTTCAAAATTCACAGGCGATGAAGACGTATTGTGTGTGGTGATTAGTGGTAAAATGGGCGTAACATCTAGGTCATTTGCCCTTATGATGATAATAATAAGGTAATGAAAAATGACTACTAAACGAACATGGTGTAATTTTAAATCTGATATATGTAATTCAGATTTCTTCCTTCGATGTCTTCCAAAGTCTGAACCTTATTTTCTGGCTTAGGCCTATACTCGAAGCTTCTGGTGAAAGAGCTTATGAAGTACTGCTCGGGTCCAAGCTGCACGAACCTGAGAATATCGCAGTTGATAACGATATATGATGACAGACGTTCGGGGTGTTCCCGGTCCTATACATTGGCCGGTGAATCACCCACTCTTTCGTAACACTACAGTGGTTTGAGCAAAGGCCCTGTATGAACATCAGCGTAGTCAGCAATACCAGGTAACACGTCGGCCTCCGGACAGTCCTCTCATGTCACCTCGCGATGAATCAGCAAGCTATTCTCACACCTGCCCCCTCCTCCAACCCTCCACTCCCCAGGGTCTCACAACTTGTGGAACGTGCTTCTACTTACTGGTGCCGGGCTCCTTTCAGTTCTCTTTCCAGTCAGCCTCCCTTGGTCAAACTCTTGTTCTCTTCCGACCCCGATGGTATCAGGGTATCCGAGGCATAGCGACTCTTTCACTTTCCCGCTTTAATTGGCCCTTTTCTAATCATTCCTGATAGCCTCATTCTTCGAGGTGTCGGCCTTCTTTCTCTTTTCTTAATATCTCATGTCTTCTGCTCAAGGCCCTCAAGGAGGCAGGGTGCACCCTGGATAGTGCTACTTCCTCAAGGGCTCATGGCTGGTGAGTTCGGGAACTGGCAACCCTGAGGGTTTCCTGAGCTGGGCCCGGTTTTACCCCTTTTTCCATTGCCTGAGGGACGGACCCTGTCCTCTTTCCCTTTCCTATCTGCATTTCGTGGCTCTCCTTCCTTCCAAGTCCTCAATTCTCATTTATCTAGGATTGAGGGCATTTCATTTCCTCCTGTCTTTTATTTCACTTATTCCTTTCCTTTGTCCTTATCTTCTTCTAGCCCATAAGTTGTGTAGTTAGTTTTAGTAATAGTTTCATTTTCACGATCCCCCAAACCATTAGGGACGATAACCTCGATGTTAGGCCCCTTTAAACAACAATTATCATCATCATCATCATCATCATCATCATCATCATCACAACTGGCATTGACCAATTGGGTTATTGTGGTATTTAAAACTTCCTGTAAGTCCCTCACCCTTTTGTGTTACATACATTATTTGTAGCTAGAAACCTTCCCTGGAATCCACACAACAACTGACCCAAGTTCGGATGAACGCATATGGGACATACACACACTACAACTATTGAATTGGCACGTCAAAATTACAAACTAACGTAATAGTAATAATGAATCACAGTCGAGCAAGACAAAATTTGGTTTAGATGGGTGAAACAGTGTAGATTTTTAGCAAAGGGCCTAAATGCAGGGAAAGGAGTGGTCTGCCCAAATTTTCAAGTAGAGAGGGTTACTCGTCGGGTTCCAAACGGTATGTATGTAAAATTTGGTTGAGATGGGTGAAATGGTGTAGATTTTTGCCAAAGGGCCTAAATGCAGGGAAAGGAGTGGTCTGCCCAAAATTAAAAGTAAATGCAGGGAAAGGAGTGGTCTGCCCAAAATTTCAAGTGGACAGGGTTACTCGTTGGGTTCCAAAGGGTAAGTATGTAAAATTTGGTTGAGATGGGTGAAACGGTGTAGATTTTTCTCAAACGGCCTAAATGCAGGTAATGGAGTGGTCTGTCCGAAACTTTAAGTAGACAGTGTTACTTGTCGGGTTCCGAAGGGTAAGTATGTAAAATTTGGTTGAGATGGGTGAGACGGTGTAGATTTTTGCCAAAGGGCCTAAATGCAGGGAATGGAGTGGTCCGTCCGAAATTTCAAGTGGACAGTGTTACTCGCAGTGTACCAAAGGGTAAGTATCCGAAAGTTGGTTCTGATCGGTGAAAGGGTGTAGATTTGTGTCAAAGGGCCCAAATGCAGGGAATGGGGTGGTCTGTCCGAAATTTAAAGTGGACAGTGTTTCAAAGGGTAAGTATACACATTTTGGTTCAGATCGGTGAAACAATGTAGATTTGTGACAAAGGGCCTAAATGCAGGGGATGGAGTAACCTCTCCGCATTTTCAAGCATACATTGTTAGTCGCAGTGTTCCAAAGGGTAAATATACAAAATTTGGTTGAAATCGGTGAAACGGTGTAGATTTGGGCCAAAGGGCCTAAATGCGGGAATGGAGTGGTCTGTCCGCAATTTCAAGCAAACAGTGTTACTCGCAGGGTTCCAAAGAGTATGAATACGAATTTTGGTTCTCATCGGTGAAACGGTGTAGATTTGGACCAAAGGGCCTAAATGCAGGGAAAGGGGTGGTCTGTCCGAAATTTTAAGTGGACAGTGTTACTCGCAGGGTTCCAAAGGGTAAGTATACACATGTTGGTTCAGATTGGTGGAACGGTGTAGATTTGTGCAAAAGGGCCTAAATGCAGGGAATGGGGTGGTCTGTCCGAAATTTCAAGTGGACATTGTTACCCGCAGGGTTCCAAAGAGTATGAATACGAATTTTGGTTCTCATCGGTGAAACGGTGTAGATTTGGACCAAAGGGCCTAAATGCAGGGAAAGGGGTGGTCTGTCCGAAATTTTAAGTGGACAGTGTTACTCGCAGGGTTCCAAAGGGTAAGTATACACATGTTGGTTCAGATTGGTGGAACGGTGTAGATTTGTGCAAAAGGGCCTAAATGCAGGGAATGGGGTGGTCTGTCCGAAATTTCAAGTGGACATTGTTACCCGCAGGGTTCCAAAGGGTAAGTATACACATTTTGGTTCAGATCGGTGAAACAATGTAGATTTGTGACAAAGGGCCTAAATGCAGGAGATGGAGTAATCTCTCCGCATTTTCAAGCATACATTGTTAGTCGCAGTGTTCCAAAGGGTAAATATACAAATTTTGGTTGAAATCGGTGAATCGGTGTAGATTTGGGCCAAAGGGCCTAAATGCAGGGAATGGAGTGGTCTGACCGCAATTTCAAGCAAACAGTGTTACTCGCAGGGTTCCAAAGAGTACGAATACGAATTTTGATTCTGATCGGTGAAACGGTGTAGATTTGGACCAAAGGGCCTAAATGCAGGAAAAGGGGTGGTCTGTCCGAAATTTCAAGTGGACATGGTTACCCGCAGGGTTCCAAAGGGTAAGTATACAAATTTTGGTTCAGATCGGTGAAACGGTGTAGATTTGTGCCAAAGGGCCTAAATGCAGGAAAAGGGGTGGTCTGTCCGAAATTTCAAGTGGACATTGTTACCCGCAGGGTTCCAAAGGGTAAGTATACAAATTTTGGTTCAGATCGGTGAAACGGTGTAGATTTGTGCCAAAGGGCCTAAATGCAGGGAATGGGGTGGTCTGTCCGAAATTTTAAGTTGACAGTTTTACTCGCAGGGTTCCAAAGGATAAGTATACAAATTTTGGTTCAGATCGGTGAAACGGTGTAGATTTGTGCCAAAGGGCCTAAATGCAGGGGATGGAGTAGCCTCTCCGCAATTTCAAGCAGACAGTGTTAGTCGCAGTGTTCCAAAGGGTAAATATACAAATGTTGGTTCTGGTCGGTGAAAGGGGTCTGGATTTGGACTAAAGAGCCTAAATGCAGGGATTGGGTTGGTCTTTCCGAAATGTTAAGTAGACAGCGTTACTCGCAGGGTTCCAATGGGTAAGTATACAAATTTTGGTTCAGATCGGTGAAACGGTGTAGATTTGTATACATAACAGACAGACAGACAAACAGACAAACTTTGTGCTTTATATATATATATATTTACTTAAAGTTTTGTACTGGATTCTCATCCTATCTACGAATACTCGTCTCTATGCCGAAACCTATCTCCTTTTCTCTCTTATCATCTTCCCTTAGGTAGTGTTAATCCTCAGCAAAATCCTACTAGGGGTAGGGCATGAGATGCGCTGAGATTCTATGTGGCATATGGTTTTTACAGCCATATACCCTTCCTGACTTCTAATTTATGAGAGGAATTAATGAGAGCTGAAATGCATGAAGATGAATGAGACTGGGCAAGTATGTGGAAGGAAACGGCCGTGGCCTGTCAGATAGTACCGTCCCAGCATTTGCCTGGAGTAAAAAATGGGGAAACCACGCAAAACCATTTCATGGACGGCTGACGGTGGGGCTTGAACCCACGTCTACCAAGTCTGCAGAGAGCTTGGCCGCTTGGCATAGCGCTGCGCTTTAGCGAGCGTAGCTACCGCTGTCGGTACTGGAAACTATTTCAGTAGTAATACAATATTTTACAAAGTGAGTAACGGGCCTTATTACGAACACCCGTTCCAAACAAAGCACACTACTTGTCCCAAATAAGGTCCATATGAAAAGGGAAAGAGTTAAAGAAATGCACATTAAGCGGAAAATACCTATCAATACAGTGTATTAATCTACAAATCACATTCTTTGAAATTATATACACCAGGTTTATGTATGTTAAATTTCAGAAACATGTAGATGGTTTATTAAAATGCCTAGAAATAGTAACAAAAGGAGCTTCGGACGTCATTTACTACTCGACTGAAGCAAACATCGAGGAATCGTTCGCTTCAACACCATCTTGTAGTCTTTAGTCTAGCCGTTAAAGGTTAGTAGCTATCAGAAACAATAAGAATCGTCTTGAATTTCGAAATATCTGCTAATACAATCACAGATGGGCCTTATTTGGCTCAAGTATCTTAGTAGGCCTACTGTATTAAAAAACTCATGACAACCGGAAATCGAATCAAGGGGACCATGTAAAGGGGCAATCTGAATAGAAATAAGCTAATATCTTTCTAACGGAGTTCAGAAAAAGAATACAATAATACGTATGAACTTGACAGAAGTAACCACCAATGATGACTGCCATAGCCAGTCCCTTTAAAATTCCTCTTTATTTGTAACTTATATCTTTCAACATGTTCTAAGGATTGTTTAAGGGTAGGAGACGTAAGACGTAAAATAAATGTAAAACGTAAAATGCTTCCTCGGTGAGTCCGTGGTAGAGTGTCTGCCTCATGAACCCAAGATCGCGAGATCGATTCCCAGCTGAGGGAATAGGATTTTTTAGGCTGCATAAATCAACTGCATTCCGGGTCGTACGATGTCAGATCGTAAATGATCTCTTATATAACGTTTGGTGATTAATGAACGAATTGTCCTACGGCGTAGCCATGCTTGTTACATTGTACATTAAGGCCGCGGAGGCAGTTGCAGCAAGTCCGGAGATCATAGGTTCAAATCCTGGTACTGATAGCAGCTATCTTGAGTGTGGTTTTTCCTGATATTTTCCTCCCTCCCTCCAGGCAATCGCCACAATAGTACCGTATTTCAAGTCCCGGAGCTGCTACTTCATCCCCGTCCTTAATTGCCTGCAGCTACACACACTACTACAGTCATCACA
Organism: Meconema thalassinum; assembly: GCA_946902985.2. Classification (NCBI taxonomy): domain Eukaryota; kingdom Metazoa; phylum Arthropoda; class Insecta; order Orthoptera; family Tettigoniidae; genus Meconema; species Meconema thalassinum. The sequence goes on along the minus strand of OX336390.1, from coordinate 396,662,263 downwards.
TAAATATCGGTTATCAGACAAATTCAACACATATCTAACTACACGGGACCTATGACAAATATATCCCAAGCCCCTAGAAATGAATTAATAACAACAACAGTAATAAACATATCCACTGAACGTAAATTAAGCCTAAGTGAACAAAATCTGAAGATGTTGCCTTGACAAATGAAACTAGGCATCCAATTCAGCCCACTATTTTGTGCTACATATCCGACTAGTGTCACTTCAAATGATACCTGTGTCTGTAATATTTTGGCTTGTAGGTTGAAATGAAATCAAAGCTCATTAACCTAAATCTATGAACACAATGTCTTGTAAGTTATAAGGAAGTGCACACAAGCTATGTGACAGAAATCATAACTGATATCTCTTGGCAAAGCCCAGATCGCTAGCTGCTACACACGAGTTTTATTTAGTATATAAGTAATTCTTGTAATTTACTTCAGGCACTAGGCAATTAATTGTAATTCCCCGCCCAGCCTAATTTGGACACACTCATGTTGACCGACTGAAAAGCTTCCACTAATAGCTTATCCATATCATGAAGTTTAACTTCAGAATTTGGATGGTCAATTGAATAAGAAAACTTGCTTAGCTCCCTAGTTTGTAAGTAGGAACCCATTTCCAAGATGGCTGTGACGAGAATTGAACCCACCTCTTTTCAGCTTTACCACAGGAGACTAAATGTAACTCATTCAAGACCTCAGTCCAAAGTAAAAATGTCTTGGCAAAGCCAAGATCGCTAGCCGCTAGACACGAGTTATATTTATATCACACTAGCTGTACCCAGCAAGCGTTGCAACGCCAATCAAAGAAAGTTGGCGTTGTAATTTTGTTTGCTGAAGTTCTTTTGGATACACAATATACATAATATATTGCTTTTCCCATGAACTTCCTCTAAACTATTGTAAAATGGATTTACTAAGTCAGAAACCTTCCCTGGAGTGTACACAACAACTAACCAAAGTTTCATCGCAATCGGATGAATAATAATAATAATAATAATAAGAAGAAGAAGAAATATACTCGAGGATAGAGAAGATCACAGACACAATGCGAAAACGCAGAGTTTGCTTCTACGGTCATATGCGACGGATAATCGACTCCCGATGGACGAAACGTATCTTCAGTATATTCGACTCAAAACCAAAAACTACAATGCCATGGTATGTTAACGTCCAGAATGATCTGAAAGAAATGGGGATACGAGCAGAAGATGCACAAGACCGAAATCTTTATAGAGCAGCTATCAAGACGTTTGGAACTTTCTGGGACGAAAAATGGACAACTGGTGCGAAATGGACAGAAGAACGTCGTGCTAAACACAGTGAGCTCATGAAGACAATGTGGATCAAGCGAAAAATGAACAAATGCCAGAATGTAAAATGAGGCTTATCGTGGTCCCTAGTTGACCGATTAGCGAAATTGAATGAATGAATAATACTATCGTATGGCTTCGGATGCCGGGTGCAAGCTTTATTACTTGACACCCAAAGGGCAGATTGCATGTCGAAATTTGTTGTTCCCTGAAGCACTATGAAAGTCAAGGATGTTAGATATCTAAGCTCCTTTACACTATAGCGCTTTCTAGTGGAGACAGGAGGAACTTATTTGTGTTGGCGGAAGATCCCAAGATTAATTTTGCCATTAGGAACACGGCCTACTGAATTCAAATGGGTTCTTAAATATGCCAACAACCTACGACATGTATGCCGTGATTTTTGTCGCCTTTCAAAAATCACTTACCACGGCCAGGAGCGAACCTTCAAGCTTGGGGTTGGAAGTCCGACACGATACCTCTCATCCACCGTGGCAAGCAATCGGATAAATGGTATATGAACACATACGGGATTTTGTTGAAACGATCAGCTCGCCGTCACTCATTTGTTGAATCTACTCGTGCCCTACCTATTGTAAAATGGATTTACTAAGTCAGAAACCTTCCCTGGAGTATATACAACAACTCACCAAAGTTTCAGCGCAATCGGGTGAATGATATATGAACGCTTAAAGGACACACATGCAAACTATCACATAATTTTCATTTTTATCATCATAATTGAATCTGGCCAACTAAAGACCACGTAAATAACTCTTCATGATTTCAATTTCCTTTGGCGCCATTATTTCTTCATTCTCTTGCCCACAGCTTCTTTCTTTTCAGCTGTCCAATGTTGTTTCTTCATGGCCGCTGTTTCTGGCTCTAGGAACCCCTCAAATATGTGTATCGTATTCCTGAAAGTGGTTCTGTTGCGGATGTATTGATCAGTGATGTTCATTTCTTGTAGATCCTTCTTAGTGTTAGCAAACCATTTTGAAAAATGTTCTTAAGTGAGTCTGTTGTCGGGCATGCTTGAAACTTCAATAGTACCCATTTTAAATTTCTGCAGCATAAAAATAAAGTGTTCTTTGGTGCTTAACGCCTTAATATTTAACAGTAATAATTACCACGCTTACTAAGTGTTTCCTTGTATGAGGCTCCTTTTGGGAACATGGCTGTCTGTGGGTGTTACTGTAGGTTGCATATTTGGATCTGATGATGCTCGCTTGACGAGCGAAACATGTCATCCTTTAGTTTTCATCTTCTTCAATAGTTCGTAGCAATATAATTATATAAATCTTAATCAAATGTAATAAATTTCAGGATATTTTTCACATTTTCCAGTAATTGGATGTTTTGTGTTGACCGACTGAAAACTACTATATTAGTCATCAGATTCGTCCTGCATGAATATTAAAGGACATGTGATTGACTATCTTGGTAGGCGCCTGAAGGAATCTGAGAATTTAAGCACGTTCTTAAGTACAGTTATTAATGCCGGGATAACCAGATGAGTTAGCCGTGGTCGTTACGGCATGACTGCTGGCAGTCGCTCACATCCGGGAGGCGAGGAGGTTCGAATCCCCCCGCTGGCAACCTTGAAGATGGTTTTCTGTGGTTTCCCATCTTCCTTCCAGGCAAATGCTGGGGTTGGTCCCTAACTATAGGCCACAGCCGCTACCTTCCAACTCCTCGGCCTTACATTCCAACTTTTCTCCCCAACGGTACTTGTAGCTCATCCATTTGATGTCCGTCTCGAAGCAGCTACAAAACTGGCGAGCCAAACATGTCCTCGGACACTCCCGGCAATAAAAGCCATACGCTACAAAAAAAATGCCGGAATAAAGATTAAATAAGTTAGATTTTATTTCCTAGTTGTCTCTGTATTACCATACACTGTGGAATAATAATTGTGCCTTCAATTTCTTAGTTTCATCCAAGTATCTTCTGTTATATATTTTAAAATGGATTTTACCCTCTAGGTTGGTGGTTCCCAAGAACTCAGCGAGGGAACTCACCACTACCGCCTCTACGGGCAGTGTCCTTGAGCTGGGAGCATCTGGTCGGAGTGGATACAACCGATAAGGTGTGATCAGCACCTCGCCCAGGCGGCCTCAACTGCAAAGCGAACAGGGGCATCATGAGGGATGGGAAGGGAGGGGATAGGCAAAGAAGCGGAAAGGAGGCGGCCGTGTCCTGACAGTAGGTACCATCCCGGCGTTTGCCCGATGACGAAGTGGGAAACCACGGAAAACCACTTCTAAAACCACCCTCTACTCATTTGAGCCACCCGAGGCTGTGTAGACCCCGTTCCAGTCCTCATACCACTTTTCAAATTTCGTGGCAGAGCCGGGAATCGAATCCAGGACCTCCGGGGCGGCAGCTAACCATGCTGATCGCTACACTACGGAGGCGAATCTGTTATATTTAATTAATATAAAACTATCGGTTCTTCAGCTAGCCACGTGCCTCAAAACAAGCAGCTCAAGGCCGAAATTATGAAACTCCCTCACCTTCTCCTTGAAAGAGGTATTTTCCACGTGTTGCTAGTAAGTGCCTAGGAACTCAGAACACGTTATGGGAGAAAATGGAGGACGTTTACTTCTAAATTACAAAAGATTAAGTATTTATATTATCCGTAATGACACACTAATGGCAGCACATTTTTATAATAAAAGTATGAAGAAAGTGCTTCCAATGAAAGGATACATTGATCTTAAGGTAGCGGTATATTCTAACACTTAACTTAGAGCGTTGAAATGGATAAAAATACAGACACAACAATAGTTACATTGAAATTTAAAATGCAAGTGAATAATTTAAAATGAATTGTGTGTGAAATGGAATCACTACACTAATGGTCTGTTACCTACAGATCATGTCTTTGAACGTGATATGTTATGTGTGTAAGCTAAATACTATATTGGATAAGGTTAAATTACACGGTTACATTATAACTGAAGAACACAGAAATTGTTAGATAAACCGTGTGTGTATCTCTGTATAGTACAAAACCAGGTCCATGATTCTTGGATGCAACGGGTAATCTCGAGAACCACTGGATGGATTTATATGCAGTTTTCACCATTCTGTAAAGGATTTCTCGAGGAAGGTTTCTGTAGAACATCAGTTGCCGTGCGCCTTTTAAGCTTACATTCGGTAAACCGTTAAAACTATCTATATACTATGAGTGTAAGAATTGTCCAGCAAGAAAAGTTCTATAAAAAGGTCCGTGACAGCATATCTCTATCTTTAATACATCACCCACTATAAGTGTATTTACGTTTTAATTACTTCGAACAATCTCCATTCAGTGGAGATTTTAAATTACAAGCTGCGGAGTGAGTTTACGACGAGTGGCCCTATCATCCCAGCTTCGGCCAGCATCAAACTGTCGAGTCGTGTCAAGTTAATACTTCAATGAAGGGTATATACGTGTGGATTTTCGCTGTTCACCTCAGCTTTTCTGAATTGCGTCTGGGACCTGACATCCGTTCATCTTTTAAGCCTACGCTGGGTAAACCGTTAACAATACCGTGCGAAGCCGGGGCCCCGGGTTGCTAGTCTCAATATAAGAAAACCTGGATGCAAACCTTGCCAATACAGATATAAAAACACGAGTAAAACACTTGAGTGTTGCACGTTTCGGGGACCAATTTCAACACAGATATTATCCTGGAATTTACCCACTAAGATGTGTTCATAATATTAGTCTTCATATTGTCTGATAAGGGGGAAATTAATCCTCTAAACTTGTTAACACTTAATAGTTTATAATATTTTCATATTTGTTTTGGCAAGGTTGGCATCCAAGTTTTTCTGTTATTGAGATACCAGGAGTATTGAACTAAACTGAAGAAGTTAAAAAATATATAACAAGTCAGTAGAGAAAAAACTAATTGTTATTTACTTTCTGTAAAACACAACTTCTTATTTTCTTCAAATACAATGCTAGTATAAAAGCAGTTATAAGATACATTAACTGTCTAATGTGTCTAATGAAGCATTCTTAAGAAAATACTTCTTAGCTTTTTCCCTTTCATCCTAGAATTATATTTATGCCGACATATATTGAGCTTAGACGAGTAAGAAATATAACTGAACAAGACATATAAATGATAATCTACTCACTGAAATACAATATTTTATCAATCAAATAAGCTAATGATTTGTTTGAGTACACATTTCAATATCGTATCCTAACGGAGCGGTTATAAGTACCACCCTGCCATATGCAGTCCCGAAGCCCTAGAATCAGCTCACCAATTCCTGTATCTACGTTCGTATCATACACTTTTGATATCTCACACTCCGCAACCTACAATGTGGAATTAAAATTGCATGAAGAGGATCATTCAAATAGGTGTACAGCCAAGCTTCTAAGAGAGATGTATAATATAATATGTTTTTATTAGAGCCTCGTGAGGACAGTTGACGACCTATCTGGTTAGGGAGTAAGTACCTATGGTCAAGAAAGCTAATATCAACAGTGACCTCCAGAACTTACCTAAGGAAGATAACTGCTGGTCAGTAAAGCGCGGACGAAAAAGGCCTGTTGTACCACTGAGCTAGTGAGGTTGCATTCTAGTTTGTGTTACTCCCCAAGAAATGACCTAGTTTTCCTTCTAATTGTCTGTAATTTAATCATGTAGAAGAAACATGAGTTAGGTAAACATTTCTCGACACTTAAACGTGAGCGTTATTCGTAAATAGGTATATGTAGAATTCCAAACCATCATAAGGATTCCAAAGATGTGATATACCGATAGATCCGATAAACCTCTACTTGAGAAGTGTTTTCTTGATGTTGCACTTAATGGTCGACACCCATGATCCATTTTGAGTTTCTACAATGCTGATGGTAAAACCAGGATGTAATATTTGAAATATAGAAATGGGTGCCACGGTAAATTCCAAGTATTTACCACAGCCAGTAGAATATACTGTAAAATTGAAAATTATAGATAGGGTTGGTTATGCACATCTCCAAATCATTTTCACCTAGTGGATAAGGAATTCACTTTATTAATATTTTCCCTTTATAATTCTTCCATGGTGGTAACTTTCTCAGGACGCAGGCTAAAATTGGGCTTTATTTGAGTGAAAGAAATTGGTACCAAAGAAGAATTGTTGCTTGAATATGCTTACCATGCGCTGAAGAAAGGTTGAGATTTGCCATTAAACAATAAATGTGCTGTACTGGATATACTATTCAACCAATCATCTAAGAATGATGTGATACGAGGTGAATTTCATTTTTGAAGGTTAGAAGCATATAAGTCTGTTAAATGATTCTTTTTGGCCAAGATTTAGGTGTACAGACACTTATCAATTACGTGGCCTTTGATATCCTTTGCTCATTAAGTCTACTTTAAAGATGTTCATTGCGTTCCTAGAGTAATAATGTCAATATTTTTATGAGTTTTTGCATCCTATTTAACTACTAAGACTTTGAGAGACGCCAGGTTGCCAGAATTTTGCCCTGAATAGGTTATTTAACGTGGCAATAAATTTACTGTCAATCAAATAAAAGAATCGCGTTTCAGTCTGTCAACACATTAATATACCCAATTAAATAGAGTTGTGAATGCAATTATTTACCACTCTTAATAATCTGTAAAATATAAAATTATACAATTATACACTTTTCAAGGAAGTAAGGGAGAAAGAAATCTTATAGTTTTACGTGACCGTATCTCGCGATCATGAGCAACGGAACCTCCATATTTCGTGGAATCCGACCCACAGAAATTGTTATTTCCCTTCAAGAATCTCACATGCATATCCTGGAATCGAACCCAGTCTGCCTTTGTTTTAGGCAAGCAGCTTGAGCTCTGTATCACCACGCCCCCTACACTTTCATACTTTGATACACTTTTCTGAATAAAACTTTTAAAATAAGGTGTCAGAAAATTATATCAAAATTTAAAGGATATAGTTTCCTATGTTTCCTATGTTGGTAAGTGTGATAAATAATTGTTGTGTCCACCCAAGCCCATTCGACACATAAATGTATTGACCAACTGAAAAACAATTATTTTATGAGATAATGAAGGCAACACTTATGAAAATATATACGTGTATATACTGTATATATATAGGTATATTTGCTCAGAAGATTCTCTTGAATTTAAGCACCCTCAAATACCAACTCACTACGCAGGGATTCGACCTCACAACCTTGGAAAAAGTAGCCGAGAATGTTACCGCTTTTCCACTCAGCCAGCCACAAGAGTGTTAATTTGCTTGTCAATTAAGGAAAGCCGAAAGAAGCTCCACAACTCAATGAAACAGTCTTCATAATCAAATGATATATTGTAGAGCAGTAGGCTTAAGGGGTCTCCTTCCATCTTCGGAACGGGTGCCAAAATTAATAGACAATGGACTATCACTACTGAAACACAAAGGTGCGCAATCATAGGACTCGCGATTCACGGATTCCACCATAAATTGTGTGTAGGAACTATATACCATCGAGCAAATGAACAATGCGTGTCCAAAATATGTGGCAAAAAGTCTGAACTTAACCACTTCAATCAGTGCAAAAACAGGACATGAACTTATAAAAGCAACGAAGTAGTCAGTTATGGAATGCTCATTCAAGTGCAAATTTGCATTAATATTTTACTTTTATATATGAATTGCAGCCAATGGCCATAGCAGTTTTTTTTAATTGAACGCCTGTGAGCTCCCAGCAATTTCAATTTCAAGAAGTTTCACATTAGGCCACTGTGACTGATACCTAGCAGCGAACGATGCAACTTGATAGAGCGTTTCTAACCAGCCAAATATAACCTACGAATTTGACTACACACTACCAATTGTAGTTGTAGGTTCATTTACATGGCATAAATATATGACATGGGCCAGCCAGCTTTACTTCCCCTCCGAAGGAAGGCGAGCTGAAGGGCTTTAACGCTCTTAAAAATCCGACGACTTCGGCTGGTTTTGAACCCGCGATCTTGGGCATAGCAATTCAGCATGCTACCAACTACGCCAACGCAGTCGCTAATATTTTCTAAACCTTTCCTGGCCATTCGACTGCAATAAACTTATTAGTATAAACAAATGGCATGCTTTACCGTATCAATAAGTACAACAAATATGTTGTTGTTTGAGTCTTCAGTCTTTTGACTGGTTTGATGCAGCTCTCCATGCCTCCCTGTCCTGAGCTAATCGTTTCATCTCTACAGTAAGTATGTAGTTAGTTTTAGTTGTAAGTAGGTAGTTAGTTTGTCTATTAGATATATGCCATTGTTCTATTAGACTGTGGTGTGTGAGTGTGTCTGGTAGCAGTTGCATTGTTTATTATTTATAGTTCATTGTTTCAGTAGACTGTGATGTGTGAGGGTGCATGTGAGTGTGCCTGGTGACAGACTGTTTTAGTGGTAGTATTTGTTGTTGGTGGAACCTAAGTTTTTTGTTAGTAGAATTTTGGTACTTAATTGTTAGTACGGTAGAAGGTTAGTATTTTTGTTAGTAGAATTGCTCTTTACTTATTCTGAAAGGGAGTAGCAGCCTTTCAGAATAAATCAATTCTTTACTAGTCTTATAGACGGTTAAGATATTGATAATATAAGCCAAATAATGGCTACACTGCGTCCTCCTGCACGGCTGAAAGCAACGGGAAACTACAGCCGTATGCTATTCCCGAGGATATGCACCTCTCTATGCATAATTACATGTGATGATGGCCTCCTCCCTTGTAAAATTTCAATCCGGAGGTAAACAACAAATATATTTCATAAAAACATTTTATTTGATCTATCACACCATACAATGAGAAAATTCATTTAAGAATAAAACTTCTTAAATAATCAACATAAATGAGATGTTAAATAAATGTATCACTTATTCTCTATGAACATGAAGGGCTTGGTTAGAGGGAAAAGTGCGTTCAAGGCCATCAGAGATTCACCCGCATACCTCAATATTAGTAACAATGTCAAGATATAACATTAAAGTGAAAGGAACTCCGATAAAATATCACGAAACATGAGTAAAAACATTTCTAAATTTGTTTAAATAATTTGTAGTAGATATGTTCGGTACATACTGGCCTCTGGAGTGATTTGACCACTCACATTAAAGACTGGCTTTCCTTCGAGTGATAAATGTACTGTAAGTATGGTTTTAAATAACAAGAGTAAAGACTATGAAAAGGTTATAATACCTAGTGCGAATATATATTTCCCATAGAAAAAATAGTTCCCACTTTAATTTAGAAGGTACATTACTTCACAAGAGATCGAAAATGTTCACGTTAATTTAGAAGCGTAAGTATTTACAAATGAAATGTTGAGTAATCTTGAACACATAAGTTTTCAAAACGTGATCAGTGCAGGGTGAATATAATATTTTATACGTAAACTAAGATTTACTCGAATATCGAGATTGAGTGGAATGGAAGGTAATTTGAACGCTCGTCTGAATTTTAGTCTGTATTTAAGACTAATAAATTCCAAGTCATCTTGTATCGAGCTGCCCGGACACCCAGGTGCTCTTGATAGAAGTCAGTCTTGACTGTTATGTACAGTGCTATATCCTGGAGCAGGATTCTTGTGGTTTAGTAAACTAGAATCTTCTCTGAGGAGGAGTTTCAGGGGTGGGGGGAAGAGACGCGAGGTAGTCCAGAGCCCTCTGGATGGCCTCAGGAATGGGTGGTGGGACGGGGAGGTGATCTCCCTGAGGCTGGAAGCCATTCTCATCAGCGACGTACGTCAAGCGGATCTGAACACCCTCGGGTGAGGTGTAAGACGAGGATCCCTGGGCGACCTGAGCCTCAATTTCTGGCTGACCAGCATTCTTTAGGTAGCCCTGCTCATCGGCGCTGATTCCATTGCCAGTCTCGAAGCTGAAACAGACATTTGAGAGTTAGTTAAAACAAGAACTAAATTATTATGAATACATAAAGAAGAGCAATTATTCAGTAAATATTTATATTCAGTAGAAATAGCGAAACTCCCAGATACAATAACGGTGACGGCAATCATGGCTTCCCTCGTAAGTTACCTCATTGTTAAGCATATTGTTCAATGGATTTAAAAATGCAGCTTTCGTCATGTCATTGTACAGTATATTAAGTCATCACCAAGATAACCCTGTCATCACCGCAATCAGTAAGAAACTGGTATGGGCACGTTAATCATTGTGATCAAAATCATCCTGTCCAGACATCTCTTTCCATTACAGAACCAAAACGAGGTTGATGATGCCGAAGAATAATGTAGTGAAGATATGAAGGACATGTGAGATTTAAATCAGAAGGAATGCACTCTTCAGATCGGAAAAGTCGTGTCCAAGTGATACATGGGAGAGTACGCATTTCTTGCACTTAACGAAAGAGAAAAACATTGCCCAGCTAATCCTGAAGATTGGGTTTTATTTGCAGTCTAGATCATAATTTAAAATTCGTATATAGGCTAAACAGAATATATATTGACACAAACTTGTGAGGAAAACTGGGTAATTGCCTGACGTGAAAAGTAGCAGCCCGTCATCTAAACATAAGTGTACCAAGCATCTGAGGGAAGCGTTGTTTGGACCACGTTCAGCTGTCAGTTTCAGGATCATGAGTCAACTAGCCTAAATGTTGTGCACAGACATTATAAAACACTTTTGACCTCACAGAACATTTCTTACAATGGAAATAAGAAAAATGCGAAAGTTGATCCAAATAGCTGCATGTGTATTAGTAAATTAGCATTTCGAAGGGCAGATTACATTGTATGGATGATTAGATAAAAACAAAAATATTCCGGAGGAGGTGACCCTGATGTTCCAACCCAAAAAGCAACATTCTTCATCTTCATCACAAATTGTTGCTGATCGTCTATCGAGTTTCATTATAATACTTCACACAGTAATTTCTATTCCTCAAGCACTAGGTTTAAATTTCACATTGCCGTTGAGAAAATATTCGTCTGAAATATGGCATCAAGGCTGTTAACTTTAACTTCAAAATCAATAACGAGTGTTGACTTTCCGGAAGGTATGGCTTCATTTTTCCTCCGAACAGTCACATATTGTACTACATTCGTTCTGAAGTTTCGGTTTTCTGGCCTCAAATTATTAAATTTGATAACATCTGGTAATCCTCAGCATGCAAAATCATGCGTAGCTGAAAATATATGACAAATTATGAAATCAACACTAACTTAGATTCCGTCTAAAGTTTCAATTGGGCTTTGCATCTACTGTAGAGCTTGCTGCCAAACGTAAGCAATTGTTTACGTAAGTCACAATCAGTGATTTTGCGATGAAGTTAAATGTATTCGAAACAGTTGTTTGAACTATTTAACAGTTTTTTTTTCGTTTTCTATCACCAGGCAAATAATGGGTCGGTTACTTTCAACAGGTCCACGACCGACTTCCTTCCAAATTCCCTTCCCTGACTCTTCCTTCATCAGATCCAAGTTATCGGTCTCCTGTCACCATCTCCAGTTGCATCTGATGACAAAGTGTGTTCACCTTCCAGGCACCGTCCTTGCGATGGTAGGGGAAAGATCCTTCGCAGAGTACGTGGGTGAAGCCGAGATTGGAGGAAAAGCGATTGAAAAGGAAACTTAACACAAACATCAAAATAACACAGGCAATCAGAAAAATATTCATGCAAACACATGGAGTGGGTGATGGCCACGGCCTACATAGAGCCACAATAAGTGCAAAAGTATAGGGATGTTATCGACCTGTTAACCAATGCACAATGTGCGAGCTCTAAGTTGATTGAACAGCTTTCCAACGTTTACTGCGTACCTAGGAACCTCAAGGTGGATACAGTAAATAAAGACCTTTAGAAGTAATGTCAAATCTCAATTGTGTATCTCGCTGATAATTCGTGCTGTCACTTAAGTTCAAAGCTCCTACGGCACAGCCATACATGTTAAATCTCTTACCACGACCGAAATGTGGAGTTGCAATCAGCAGAGCTCAGTGTTTCGAATATCATCCTGAGGGGCGTTTTAGATACTTTCTCCAGGTGGGGAAGGTACCTAATTGCAAGTTCCGATGTACCCACTCACATTCCCTGACTGTTATAATTATAGTTACACACATTTATAGCCATCACTGAAACAGAGGTTTTCCCCCCAAAGTAACTTTAAAATCAATTAGCAATGAACTTTGTGCAGCATATAATATGTTATATCATGTTTAAATGTGACATGAGTGTGCTAAGCCCATGGAATTATATAGTAATGACTTTCTATTCTTATAAAAATACATTTTGTCTTTTTCACTGACAAATATAATATAAAACATCTTAAAAAATGTGAAATATTACAAACATTACGTTTTCTGATAAAAATAGTAAGTATGCGGTTTTTGCTGAAGGTATATAATAACGTAAAAGTGAATAAATGGCAGTAATTGTGACCACGTTCAGTCATACGTTACTGGAAATGTAGATTAATCCACCCGTTAAAGACGTCAACACATATGTCATATGATATTATTATTATTATTATTCACGTGGGTGTAGTTAATCAGTGAATAAATAATGAAAATAACACAGTAAAATTCCACGCAGTGAAAGTTCAGTGAATGTAAATATGAAAATGACAACTCCCTGAGAAAGTTAACTATAATTAATTCGATAATTATGCAGACTACATCATGTGGAGCAATGTTACCGAGGTGACTATTGTCTGCGAAGTATTGGCACCAGGCTAGGAGGTCCATCCCAGTTATACTTGGAATGCAGTTGCCACATCACGTCTGTGGGTAGGCTGCAGTTAATGGTTCATCTCCTAGAATAACTTTCAGACGTGTTTTCGCGACTTTCTTTTTGTTCCCTGCTTGTTTCAGTGACAATGTAATACTAGTAAGCTTGAAAAGGTCGAAGTTGATATGCATTGTGAATGATTTAACTCTCTTAAACATTACACGTTACTTTTACTTTTAGGAGATCGAAGGAATCTCTATTTTATTAGGTTACACATTTCGTAGAAGTGACACCTGAATCTCACTTAATACGATCAACTTCAGGAGGCAATGACTGAAGAGGAGAATGTTATAATGTCTAAGTTCATAAAGAAAATATCACTTTTGTTGATTTATGGAGTGGTTTTACATGCGTCTTCCCTTTCAATATGTGTAAAGACCACTTGCATAATCTGAAATAAGTTTCAATAGCTAAAGTTACTTAGTTTGAGTTAGGCTGGTTGGTTCATGAGTTTATGGGCTGCGATAACGCGGTCATGTAGCCCCATGTACTTTGGGTGTGTGTAGAATCTGTCTGATAACCGGTCTTAATTGTGATGACTGTATTAGTGTGTGTATCTGTTTTAATTCAAGTAAGGACTGCAGACATTGAATTTCAAGTAGTTCCTACTTTTGCCACCAAACGCCACCGTCAACGATCAACTAGTTCAGAACTTAGTTACCAGATGCCACCGCAGTCGGCTCTTGACGACGAACGTAGGAACCTAAGAACGTTAGTCAAATGTTTAACATATAAATAATTTAGCTTCACACAGGTGTAATAAGTGGAAGGTATTTTCACATGCCATAAATCTATGACATGGGACCGCCGGCTTTACTTCCTCTCCGAAAGATGGCATACTGAGGGATTTATAACGTTCTTAAACAATCCGATGACTTCGGCCGGGTTTGAACCCGCGATCTTGGGAATAGAAGCTCAGCATGCTACCAACTACGCCACCGAAGCCGCTTAGTTTAAGTTAAACTGAGAGTTGATTTATTGAAAATAAAGTATAACTTGAAAATCCTAAATGCATTGGGAATTTCTGGACGTCATTCATAATTCTTCAGAAACTTTTCGGACAATTTACACTACGGAAATCCTGACAAATATTAATCCACAACACAATATGAATCAAGTTTATCTCATCAATTGCTCACCACTTTTATCAGTATTGTGTATTAATGATATGTGGCTGTCTACAGTGGGTCTTTATTTAACAACAAAATACATAGTTTCGGTTTCATGAAAAGATATATTCGCTTACATGAATGTGTCTTACAAATTCCCTTTCTAAATGTATGACAAAAATCCCGGTAACATGAAATTAACTGTAACAGCTAAGAATATACTTTTATCACACAGAGTTTTGCCAAACATCTTTTACAACTTAGGGATTATTCCAAGAAACATTTTATCAACGATTGCACACTCATTAACGTCACATTTTGATGCTATGGTGTGTGTACAGAATGGTTGGAGTATTATTTTATTATTAAAGAATTACTGAAGTTCTGTAATGGTATCTCTTAAGTCATCCACCCTGTGATTGGTTTGGAGCAGTTCTCCAATCTGTTCAGTTCTACAAATAGTATGCTTGGAAACCCAGTTCAAGTAAAACAATTAATCTTATACTTTCATACACTTCTGGAAAGGAGAAGTAATTCATGCAATTCTCGAAGAGAAGTATATACAAGTAAATAAGTTGAATAATCCATGAAATATTTCTCTAGGTTAGTAGATGTGATTCTCTGCCCAATTTCATTGGACGTACGGGCCCCAACCTGAAGAAACAGACAAAAAGAAGTCCCCCTAAATTCCAACCACCCCGTACTGTCTCGATTTTACCACCTTGAGAGCCTTGAAGTTATAGGACTTAACGGTTGGCACAATTGCCAATTATGTCTGTTAGGACATAATTTAACACTGACTGCTTTGCATATGGACTCAAACACTGTACCTCTTAGATATAAACTTTCCATATGGGTATGAATAGTGTTCTGAATCCATGTAGTCACCTGTGATTTCAAGAAGTTTGTACGTACAATTTATAAAATAAATCGTATAAGGGCACATATCATGGTCATCATACCCAAGAGTGTGTGTGGCCTATATGATAGCCCGAGTTATTGTGGTCTGTGTACTATGAGTGTGTACTGTGACCCTGGGAAAATAGCAGCCGTGCATTTCCCTTCGACATTTACGAAAATTTAATCGGTACAGGAGGGATTTCCTCCATCGGGAGTTTTGAAGCCATGAATACAAAATAATACATTTTAACTGGATGCAACTTAATGAGGTATTCAGTATATTTGAAACAATCCTCCCAATGGGACATATGGAGAGCATACATCTATGATAAATATGTATTTTGACTTTAAAACAGTTTGTGCTGTCCTACAACATACTAAATGACAGAACTTACAAGTGGGTTGGCTCAAGGGTTTTCTCAGTGTCGCACTTTTCCGAGCCAGTAAAACAAGAAATTGAACCATATATGGTTGATCCAAACCAGTGATATGTGCTTCATAACAAATAGAAATCAGCCCAACTTTTGACATAACAGATTATTGCCTCGTGCATTGCACGCCCTGTCTCGTATTTTCTCAGCGAAAAGGTCTTAAGACGTTCAATATCGGCCACACTACACTCATCTTTGATACTGAATATCAAATTAAATGTGAAGCCTTGCCCAAAGCATACACAACTGGCCAATAAACCTTACAGAATTACATCCCTCCGTGTTGTAGCTAGTAAGGCTAAACAGCATTTTGTAATCACTGTGTGATGAGAATGGGATGAAGAAGACTTATGTCTTAAGAGGCGGAACAGTTAGGTCATCTGAACCTGATTGGGATGGGATATAAACTGGTAATGACATCAGTTCAACTTACGGAGGCCTTAAGTTATGAATTATACTCATATTAGGGTCCATTATGTGCGTCAAAGTTGAATCTTTAGTGGCGTTACACATTTTGACAAAGACGATCACAGATCTTCCTCAGAAAAGCTCATTTCAGAATGCATAAACATGTGAAACAACGTCATTCCTCAGGCATGAGCATTTTTATGTACTGTATGTAGTACCAGAATGAGAGAACTGGAAATATTCAGTGCCTTCATTGTTAAAATCCGAGATTATCCTTGAGTAGCTAGATGTCTTATCAAACTCGACAAAGTTTCAGATACTCTTACTGTAGATATGGCTTCCATAACCCAGGATGTTGGGCTTCTACTGTATATTAGAGCTATCGTATTGTGTTGGTCTCGTCATAAACGCAATAACATAGCCTTTGTACTCTCTCGGGAGATCTCAAAACAGAGCGAACATTATATAGCTGAAGATCTGAGAGGGAAATTAATTTTACTACCCAATGAAAAGTCTATTCCTCACCTGTATCTGTACGATCCATCGAAGTTGACCTCGTTTTCCTGTCGTAATATAGGAATAGGCTCGTTGGGGTTGACAGGGCCTGGGTTCTGCCTAAATTGTGGGGCTGCGGATGTTAAGGTGAGCAGCGCCAAAGCGAATACCTGGAAAATAAAATAACGTCGCATTGAGATAAACGGACAAACATTCAACTATATTTTTCACGTTCCATGCACCAAGACCCATAATCTGTTATAGAAAATAGAAAACCCGAAATGTTACCATATTTTTGTATAGATCGACCACCATACAATAAACATATTTTTCTTTCATGATTACCACAAGTTAACAGTGAAACATCGGTCTGTAGATAATATTTTCCCACATTATTTTCGTGATTCGTTTGAGGGCAGGAAGTCACTTCAACTCCTCACGCATTTCTGAAGTCTTGGAAACTGAAACTATAGAACACTATGAGGGCAAAGACCAGAACTCAATCGCTCTATTTTGTGATGTTCGAGCCTCTGATATCGGAGTTACAAATAAAAATGCTTATTAAGTATGGTATTTCTAAGGTATTTAATTTGAAGCTTTATAATTTTAAAACGGACTACCATCAGACCTCAAACACGAATGCCCTGTATTCCGGATAGTTGTTATTTTGATGTTCTTGTTTTAGTTGGTTCATTTAGGGGTTTTGCGACATCGTGGCCATGTAACCCCGTGTACTTCAGTATGTGTGGAATTTATCTAATAACCTGTGTTGTTGTGAAGGCATTAGTAGTGTGTGTGAATTTGTAATTGGGGGTATGGTATAATTATAAATGGATTATGATTGGAAAACCACGGTAAACTATATCTAGGATAGCTGAGGTGAGAATCTAACCATTTTTAAATCAATTTCACCTCACAAAGCTAAGTGTACCCCGTTCCAACCCTCACACCAGAATTCAATCTCTTGTCAGAGCTGGAACAAGAGAACCTTTCGAACCTGAGTCTCAATACTTGCTCCGACACCACAGAAGGTTGTCCGGACAAATGTGCCTTTGGGTTGCAATGTGTTCTTCTATTGCTTTACTTAAGGGAAAATAACACCTCGGTCAAAATCCTATGTAATTGTTGAGTGCGGTTATTGCCTGCTATCTTGTTTTTAATTTGGGAGTGTCATCAAACTCAACTGTAATTATTTGTTGATACGAACATTCGTCCGGAATGAATATAATTCTAATGGGTTCAGCCCACATTCAGATTTCAAATGTTGGTTACTCAGTTTAGGGAGTGCGACAACACGGTATCTAGCCCCGTGTACTTGGGGTGTGTGTAGAATCTGTCTGATAGCTGGTGTTAATTATGATGGCTGTATTAGTGTGTGTTATCTGTAATTCAGGTATGGACTGCAGAATATCAATTTGAAGTAATTCCTACTTTTGCTACCAAATGCTACCGTCAACGACACCTAGCTGTGAACTTGTCTACTAGATGTCACCTCAAACAGCACCTGGTGGCGAACTTGGAACTTAATAGAGCGTTAATCAAATCTAACCAACAAATTTACCGTCACACAATTGTAGTTAGTGGAAGATTCTTTTACATGCCATAAATCTATGACATGGGTCCGTCGGCTTTATTTCCGCTCGGAAGGAAGGCATACTGTGGGATAGTTAACGCTCTTTAAAAATCCAACGATTTCGGCCGGGTTCGAACCCGCGATCTTGGACATAGAATCTCAGCATGCTACCAACTACGCCACCGAAGCCACTAGATTTCCAACGTATGACCGCCGAATAGACTGCAGAGGTGAACTCCGGCATTTACCATGTTGGGCATGTCAATGAGTGATCCTAGTGTGACCTGAAGGGAACATGAAATGATAATTGAACCACTCTTATGAAACACGAATTGCAGCTCAGTGAAACTTCATGTCCAGTTGCAGCAGAAAGACGTCTTTGTTACTTAACCCTACCCATAAACAAGGAATCATCCTACAACTACCGTGTGCTCCACCAATACAGTACTCGTCGCCTCCTTCGGTCAACACGTGACGCATGGTTGGCACCTGTGAGATCCAAGTTTGATCACGTTTCTGCCAAGAGAATAATATAATTCTGGTATGAGGACTGGAACGTGCGGTAGAACTTAGAAGAGGTCGGTTCGTTTCGCACCTCAGCCAACCTAGAAGTGGATTTCCATGGCTTTCAACTTCTACTCGAGGCAAATTCTGGAATGGCACCTAACGTCAGGCCACGGCCACCTCCTACCCAACTAATGCCCCAGTTTTAAATACGCACACGAATACAGTCACTGCAGTAATAGGATGTATCTGACAGATTCCACCCACTCATGCCTACACAATATCAAACCAAATGCATAGGAATCCATGGTGACGATGCCACAAAGTTCCTAATTGAATCAACAACAACAACAACAGAACAACAACAACAACAACAAAAGCTAGTCCACCATTTGTTAGCATTGCAAATAATCTCTTCATATCTCGTTGCCGCATTAATTCCAATTGAATCTTTTAACTCAGGCTGTTGCAACCAAGCTGCTCGCCAGTGAGCAGCGGAGTACTCGCCGCCTTGCGTCAGTAAACCTGCAACATGGAATACAGCTCTGGTGTGGGAGCTGCCATCATTGCGTGGTGGATACATCAAGACTGGCAGGAAGCGCATGGACTTGTGTCATGACTTTCGCCCAGTGACGTATTGGCTATCACTCCCAGCCCCAGTCCCTCTCCAACCGTGCTCCGAGCATCACTTCTGAGTACTCGCGTGTACGCATACTCAAACTCGTGGATTTGGAAAAGGCTGTTTTAACTGATTCATCGTGCAGTGAACAAGTATTACAATCCATATAGGTGTTGGCTAGAGAATTAAGATGATATACGTGGTATCGGATAGATCCCATTCTGGAGGTGATTTCGTCGAAACACTTAATGATCGGCCATCTTTATAGGACATATTTCAGCCTCGATATTAAGAATTATATGTGGATGATGAGATTATCTGCAACGTACGCTAATACAGTTTCACAAGGCATTAGCTGATGGTTCATATGGGTCAGGACGTCGATATACGCGAGCCTTATTTGAACTATCTTTTGATCCTTTATTATGTCTTTATAGAATGCAGTGTTGAATACCGTACGTGC
This sequence comes from Meconema thalassinum, assembly GCA_946902985.2. Taxonomy (NCBI): domain Eukaryota; kingdom Metazoa; phylum Arthropoda; class Insecta; order Orthoptera; family Tettigoniidae; genus Meconema; species Meconema thalassinum. The sequence goes on along the minus strand of OX336390.1, from coordinate 396,642,715 downwards.
TGTTATCTGTAAGTCTTGGAGGCACAAACATATTAATATTTATAGAATGTTTCACTATGAGAGATTAATTATTCCTTAAAACGTGAGTGTTATAGCTGCTGTATACAACCCAAAATATTAGTAACGTGCAAATACGGCACCGATAATGCAAAAGTCGTCCCGAACTGAAACATCAGCTATTCAGTCAATCAGTGAAAATGTTTGAGCTTAATATCAAATATAGAGAGATTTAAAGCAATGTTTTCTGTGTTGCCTCAGTGACAATAGGAACGGGTTAAGTCCATTTTTTTTTTCAGAAATGTGTTTATGGCGCATTCTGGTGGCCAGCCATCGTCACTACTGATCAGTTGAAATTTATTTCAAATAAAGCGGATTGTCACCGAGATAGATATGTATTTATTATATTTAGTGGAAATGGGAAGAACGTCCCATATCCTCTCACTTTTATCATAATTTAACTTGAGCTGTTATTTGATTTACATGTACTTCCTTTATAAGAAATCCATTTGGGGGAAAAACCTATATTGCTTATCCTCAATTGGGGTGTTTTAAGTATTTCTTTTTAGTGTTGAAAGTTTAAGTTCGCTCATCTGAAAAATTTACAGAATGTGACTTACCCCGTTTTTTCCCGTGAAGTCTTCAATTGTTATTGCAAGTTTTCAATCAGTCAACACAATGTAACCCCAATTACTGTGACATGCAAGAAAACAACCTGCACATTACATGTGATTACATATATTTATTTGTTACGGATTACAGAATAGTTAATAGGATGACATGTTTCGCTCGTCAAGTGAGCATCATCAGATCGAAATATACAAGACTGCAAGATACAATATTAATTGCTAATATTAGATAGTTAAACTAAATCAATATCAAATGGTTAAACTAATAAGACAGGAACTTGATATGTAGCTGAGTCCCGCCCGAACTACCTTTTATTATTTGTCAATGTTCATTCTTTGTTCACTTGTTCATTCTTGCCCTTTGATAATATGTACGGTTAAGGTATGGAAACCATATTTATGCATGGGATCTGGGGAGATCTTTCGTGAGATAGGCTACACTATTCGTATTGACACTTGGCAGAACATAAAATGTATTTGTATCTCTGCTAGATCCTAATATATCTTATTATATTGTACAAAGAGTTATTTTGTAATATCGGATAGCTGGTGTAAGTGATACAACTAACACGAAGATCTGCACGTGTGGTAAACAAATACAGCTTGGGAATCAATGTGTTCTGCATAATGGCTGCCACTCATTCTCAGAGTAGTATCGAGACTAGCGTGACCTACATCTTGACCAATAATCAAAACTATATCTGTTAGCGCTGACGTCCCAGTAGCCTAGAAAATCAAGGGTCCTGATTTGATTCATGTTACCTTTGAGCAGCTTTAATTGTCTACTCATGTATAAGCTTTGCATTGCTCCTTTTGTGCAATGGTGATGTTATTACATTAGGCCCATAATGTATGACATAACGTAGTTGCAAAACCTACTGGAAAAAAGCACAGAGATGTAATGAACCTTGCCTTCTTTTGTGTCCCTCCATGTGTCATTTGGTTTTGCAAGCAGTTATGCTCACAGATAATGAGGGAAACAGTTGTTTCGGGACTTGAAAATCAGTTTTCCCCCCGTGTTGTTTGCAATAATTCACAGGTAGATATTCATTAACATACTGTGTTGTCAGTTATCACAAGGTAGATTTCATTGGTGCCTTACATAAGTAAAGCTGATTTTTCGTCGTTCGAACTGAATGCATTCATTAAAAGACATCAGTCGGCAATTCTACCCCCACCCCGCAACACAGTCGTGTATAATGTCTGCTAGGGGAGCTGAACGTCCAAAAATCATAGGTTCGAATACCGATGCTGTCAGTGACCATGCTGAATGTGACTTTCCCCTGTCTTTTCCAAACTCCTCCAGGAAAATGCCAGGATTGTACCTTGTGTTTAGTCGTGTAGTAACTACCCCAGTTGAAGACCCTGTTAATTACAGTTATGCACTCTAATGCAATCACTATAGAAACACACGCTATCAGTAAATACAACACACGCAGATGTACATGGAGTTGATGTCCCTCAAGTGTAGCAAAACAAGTTATCCCTCTCACAGATTTTACTATTTATTTGAATGCAGTGAAAAAAGGTTTTCTGACCTACGACCTTTTAAGGTTTTTAATGTCGCCAATGATATTATTCCAGAACTCCCTTTAATAGTTTTGATTCTCCTGGATATTTGGAATTTGGACTTATTGGCATCTCCTCCTGATAGAAAAGAAAATATATGGCATGTAGCCTTTGGAGAGACCTCGTGCATGTCCTTAAAGTTTACGTCTATAGGATAGCTGAGAGTTGTGGTGAGGGTGAAATAAATGATGAATACATCATAAACACCCAGTTCCCAAGCCCGGAATCGAACTCTGAGCCCTGCGGGCAGCAGCCTATCCACTTCGCCACAAAGCCGGACTGTATGTGAGTAATAATTATTCTCAAATGTCTAAGGTATACATTATTAATAATTTTCGGAATGCGTCCAGTTTGAACAGTTTTCCACTAAAATTAGCAGTTTACGGTAATGTTTGTGGGTAAGTGGCAATTAAAGTACTCAGTCTAATTATAGTTAATTATAGTTGAATATAGTTAATTTACACGTACCTCATCATGATAGAAAAAGAAATACGTAAGCATAATATTAACAATCGCGCAATCTACAAGCTCCCATTATTCCTATTTACAAATTTTTAGCGGGATTAAATTTTATAGGGGACTGAAGGCTGTTCGGCCCTTGCACAGAATATGTAAAGCATTTCTTTGGCAAGAATACGGTAGCCAATGAACTTGGTTCTTACAGGAGATACATGTATCCTTCGTGCCAACCAAGGCCATTTGTACTGAGATTGAGGGCGTGGACAGTTGAGCAATCCCCGCACGTAGACGGTGCGCATTCGTGAGGTCGCTAAACCGCTCCCCTTGTGGGTAGACAGCCCGGCGCGCTCGTCTGTGTTACATTGTTCTGGCGGGAGAAAGTGGTAAGTGGCTCGCTATCTCGGTCACGTAATGCCCAGTAACCTTGTTACATAAGGGAGGAGGAGTTCAATGCTTCCCTAGCCTTGACTTTCCTTTCAGGAAGTTCTGTCTTACAGCACTAATTGGTCCTATCGTGCGTAGAAGCGAGTATATTGTATCGTCATAACTGTGTTCAGTTACACCTGGCCTCTAGAAGTTATACGTCACCTTGATCTCAGCATGGCATCACAGAACAACGGTCCAGCTGAGTAATCGAACATGCTAACAATCGTTTCATGGGGCAGATGATCTAGTTATTACAACCCAAATGACAAGAATCTCACCACCACAACCATCACTTCCCACGACAGATTTGAATGTCCCCAATATTCAGATATTTATGCTTTAAATTTACTAGACCATTCCGAATCGGTTTGGTTTTTCCTATTTCTTTCCACATCACTCAATCCAGACAAAGGCTTATGTAGTGCGTTAATTACATTACGTGGTAGTAACCTAAGTGTACAGGTATACGGGTACACTACTATAAACACCACAATATCAGTGAATAACACTTAATTTCGAGATACAAATGCTAGTTTACAGATACAATGGTCAATTATCGTAATTAAGGAAAATAAAAATATAAAATAATAAGAGAGAGGTTATCAAGAAAGGATATTATGTCTCAAAAGGTTGGTACTTTCAATTGAATAGAGCTAACTTGGGTGGTGTGTGTTATAAGGTTTATGTTAACTTACGTCAATGACAGCAATAGTGCATTTTTCATATTATTTATTTATTTTTATTCTTGTAAATTATAAGACAAAGATGAATAGAGAGAACGTTTTCGTAAAGAAGTGTCGTCTGGAAATTATAAATAACAATTTGCAGCTAAAAATGGTAGACTGAGAATGTTGTTATGCAGTGGCGAAATCTTGTAACATATACGGCAGAAGAAAAGAAAGAATTACTTGGCCGTGGAATTCAATATTCTATCTTCTGAAAAATGTATGCATGTCTTAGTTCCCATTGCAAAGATGGACTACAATGTATTTGATATGGGACTTAGAAGAAGGAACATCTCATGTTATTTTATTTTTTAAATTTCGTGAAACACCTTTTAAAATTGGGTACAATCGTGTTGACCGACTGGAGAGCATAATTTTATCATTTTAAGATTTGGTTTGGCTTTGAGCTGTCCCTCACAACTTTCCTCAAATCTCACATTTTTATATGATTTTGAATTCTAATTTTTGAAGCACATGTAAAATCTCCAGTCAAAAATAAACCCCTTACAGTACAAATGGAAGCTTTATTAGTTTCATTTTCATTCCGGGTAATTAATGAAAATCATTTCCTTTTTCAAATAAAAGTTCATAGAAATACTAATTAAGGCCACGCTGGCATGACTGAGTTTCAATTTGTTGCGGATAGTTTAAAATACGCTTTGCTGTGTCTGTGATTCCTTGCTGTATTTGTACAAGATTTATGACAAGCGCAGTCAAGTAATTATTATTATTAGTATTTAATGTTGATAACATATGTTAACAAAAACGTAAAATTAAGCAATGTCTACAATTGTACCAAACGTTGAAGGGCTAAAGGGCCCGGAAAGGTTTCAAGTTGTTAGTCATGGAGAGCCCTATCAAATTAAAAAAAACAAATTTCGAAAATCACTTCCCGCTTCAATGCAGTTCCGGAAAAACAGCTTCAAATTGCTTGTTTCTTTGCTCGTTTTGTTTTTGATTTATATCCCAGCCAAATTAACTTATGTACATACGGTACTTCTTTCTTTAATGTGTTACTTGGTTCAGTACCCTCTGGCGTTGTTTGATTTTTTGATAAATCTTCACACCAGAAGTAAGTTAGTTATAAGGGCTTCAGTGAAACTCTGCATTGACTCACACTAACGCTCGTAGAGTTATAAAAGGCAAACTGCTAATCTAATCGACCAGATTCAAAATGTTTAAATACACATTCGATGATTAAGAAAAGGACTTTAATTTTTGGAATAAATAAAGAATATATTTTCATATGTCATTATATTTAATTTACCTAAATTTTTAGTTAGAGGTTGATGATACGTAAATTACCAAGTGTATATCTCCTAAAGGTACAATGCACGTAAATTCCCAAGTCCATATCTCCTAAAGGAATAGTGTTTACAAAGGTCCTGTCTATGACATTAAAGGACGTTTTCAACATTCAGTTGCTGGCCTGAGGCAGTGGATTTTGGCTCTTAAAGATGCAACACCCTCCCGCTTACGTAACGAACTACTTCAGTGCTACACCGTCGCTGTTCTTAGTTTCACTTATATATTAGAAAGAATAACTAATCACTAAACTAGGAACATAATCCTACAAATAGTATCAAGGCTGCGCAGAGAAAGAGAGAGAGTGCTGATGATCACCTGAATAGCCAGCATGGTGCAGAAGATCACTGTTGTTGTTCTTCTGAAGTGCAAGATGAGTTTGTGTCTAGGAGATGCCAGCACGCGGTATATATACTCTTCTCCTTTCCCGTGAGCATGTCGCCGGTGCATTACATCCCCCCACCCCATCCCAAGCCACACCACACCGCGCCAAGCCGTGGCCAGCTAAAGGTCAAGTTGCGGGTCGCAGGATGCTCTGGTGAGTGGCCAAAGGGCGTCCCTAACTTTCTCACTCACTCTTCTTATACATGGCTGATGATTTACACCTGTAGCCTACTGCAGTTTCGTCAGTCCCTTGTTCACATATTCAATAGCCAATCTTTCTGTTCATCCACTTTCGTTCGAAGGCCGCATGTAATTTATAATGTTCCTTACAAGGATCAAAATATAGAAGTAATTGTTAAGGTAATAATATATAATTAAATGCTTGCAGTAGAAAAATGATTTTTCGTATTAAAATTCCTTATACAATTCCTAATATTTGCAAGCATTATCTTCTACTATGTAATAACGTTGTCAATAAACTGAAAATCGTATTCAAATTGCCACAAAATTATCACATTGCGATAGCTAACGTTTGTAACCGGTAACGGCGTTTTTTGAGAATTTCTATGTTCAACAAACACATGAACATAACACAAAAGTTAAAGAGGCCAATTTTCGTTTCATGTTTTGTTGCTTCATTTTTGAGCTAAAGTATATCCTATTCGCAGCTCCATGTACTAGGGTGTGTGTTAAATATGTTTGTTCTTATTTTTTGTGATGATTATAGTAGAAATTATATTAATTACAATTGTAAGTATTTAATACTGGGATTGGGATCGGTCCCCTGGGGCTTGAAATATAGTACAATCCCAGCACATTCAAGAAGTGACTCATTTGAATCCCGGGAAGAGTTACACGTAAGGTGGTGGTTTTCAGGCTTGGGATTTGAACCTTAGATCCCCCAAACGAAATTACAGTTCACAAACTTACAAATAGAGTCTAACTTGACGTACTCAATTACTAGGTGGTTGTAAATAGTATAACTACTTCTGTTAGTGTGGTTGAAAATGTTATAACTCAAATACAGACATTGAGAACTCTGTAGAAGGTCATTGTTTCAGTTAAGGGCTTGATACATCGTCACCATTTAGCCCTGTGTACTAACCTGTGTTATTAATAATGTGCTTAATAAGTATCAACTAAGGAAGGAGATACCCGTACACATTATGTTAGGAATCATTCTAACATTTGCCTGGAGTAGATGTGGAAAACAACGGGAAAATATTACTAGGACGGTTAGGGTAAGAATCGAACCCACCCGGCTCTTCCCAGCTCTGTCCCAAGAGGTTGAGTGTACCCCGTTCCAGCCTTGAGAACATAAGTAAATACTTGGAAGGGGCGGAAATCAAACTCAGGACCTTTGGTACCGGAGTCTCAATACATACTCCTATACCACAGAATTCGGCACCGTTGGGGGTCGAGAGGCTATGGATATAGGAGTAACTTGAAGTACGGAAATTCTCTGTCCTTTCAAAAAGTGTTGGACAAAGGATGCATTACTAGAAATCTTCCTTCTGGTATTGTCACTTGATCCATAAATTACATAGTTCATATTGTGTGTGAGGACGAAGGGGAGAATAAGATAAGTGCCGAATGAAAACATGTCAAGTCCCATCAGTTTGTTTTGGTGCATGTCTCTTCTGTATGGTTTGTTAATAGTCGACCGGTGATGGAGGTTTCCTTCCAATTGTCTTAGGAATATTGCAAAAGATGACGTTCATTCATTCATTCATTCATTCATTCGTGGATCCATTCATTTTTAATTGAGATTGATAGTCTTTCAGCGTCCAGTCTATTCTACAAGCCTCTGCGTGCGAACAAGGCCTCTCCATGTTACCCTATTAGCAGTTTGCACTACAGCCTCCTCTGCTTCCACATCTATCACATTGAAATCGTTGAATTCTGAATCTAACCATCGCTTCCTAGGTCTACTTTTGCCTCTCTTACCCTCTATAGCCTCTTAGGTAATCCCTCCCCTCCCATTCTCATTATTATTATTTGCAATCGTTTCATTCTGCCGCAGGGTGATTACTCCTGCGGCGGCGGGCCCCCTTAGACGGTTCCGCCGTCTCTTCGGCCAGGGATATATAGTGTTAGGGAGAGGTAGGATTTTGGGTGATGGGGAAGTTTGGGTTTTGGAATTGGATGAAGGTGTATGTGATTTTTATTTAGGTCGGAGCTGTGATATTTGGAGATGGTTTGTTTAAGAGATGAAACGCTTCTGGGGGCGGAGAGATGTGAGTGCAGGAATGGGGGTGACTGCTGTATTACTTGAAAAGGGGCTTGAATTGTTAAGGAGTACTGAAACATGGAAACAAAACCCGATATCGCCAAAAGTAGACATATATCGACATATAATGCTCAGGAGATTTATTGTTTTAATTAGTAGTAGTATTTATAAGGGAGAATGTAAGTACGTACATTGTGGAGATTTGTTGTGTAAGAGATCATTGAGGGGCAGGACCGTGGTTAAGGTGATGTGTAGATGAGGCATATTAAGGTGTTGTCTGTGGTGTAAATGGAGATTTTTAAAAAAAAAATGTATATATGAAGGTGATTGAGGGGGGTGATCGTAGGAAAAGTGGTGTTTATATAGGGGATAGTCGGGTGTAATTGTAGACGTAAAAATGGGGAATAGTGCTGAAGGATGACAGTAGTGAATGGAGATTTATGTTATTTTTATTTATTTTTATTGTAGTGATTGTGGGGGATGGCCATGATGCGTATGTAGTATGGTACGGTAAAGTTGGAGGTGTGAATGGAGAATTATTTTAAGATATGAATGGATGAATATGATAGAAGCTTATGTTGGTGACGCTGAATGAGATGGAATGGGTGATAGTATGGGAGGATGAATGAGATTTTTTAAATTTATTTATTTATTTATTTATTTATTTATTTTTGTTTGATAGGGGGTTTATGGTAGCGTTATCGGCAAAGAGGATGCCGGCTGCATGATATTATGGTGAGATCATGGACTGATGGTGTATTAATTAATCCGACGCCGGCAGGAGTGCCCGGAGGGTGTAGATGCCCAGCTTTGTGCAGACTGTAGCTCGTAGGGGTTGTGCAAGGAGTGGTGTTACTATTGCATTTCTAGTCCGCTAGGCTCGCTGTAGGTAGCGGCGCTGTCTGAGCTCGATATAATATGTTCTCCCATTCTCATCACATGACTGCACCATCTAAGTCGGCTCACACGAACAGCTTCATATCTGGTGGTCAATTCTAACTTAGCCTTCATATTTTTAATTTTTAATTTCATTACGAGTACCTTCCTGCCATTGCTCCCATTTCTTTACCCGTGCAATCTGTCATGCTACTTTCATATCAGTTACCTCCAGCTTATGTACGGTACATAATGAATCGTCCCATCTCATACAGCACGGTCAGTCTAAATACTAAGCGATTTAGAGACTGTTTAGTCACTGAACTAACTTCTTTCTTGAAAATATAGTAGACTGCAATTGAAAATGTACTTCATTGCTTTTTCTGCAATGTGGTTCTAACTCCTTCCTCATATTATCATCCTGGAAGAATACACAGCCCAAGAACCTGAAATGTCTCACCTACTCCAAGTTAGATTCTCCTCCCTGCATCCTATTTCCTTGCGTATCTTAGTTGCATCATTGCGTAGTGGCTAGCATTTTTGGCTGTCACCACGGAGGCCCGGGTTCGATTCCCGGCTCTGCCAAGGGATGTAATTCTCGTCTGAGGGCTGAAACGAGGTGTACTCAGCTTCGTGAGATAAAACTAAGAAGAAATGGGTTCGATTCCTATCTTAGCTACTCTAGAAGTGATTTTTGTGGTTTCCCCCACCTTCACTCCAGGGAAATGCTGGGATGGTACCTAACTTAAGGACATGGCCGTTTCCTACCCAAATCCTACCTCGATTACAAATACACACACCAGTACAGACATCACAGTAAAATAGGTTATCAGACAGCTTCTACACACCTAAGTACACGGGGCTACATGACCACGATGTTGGAAAGCTCCAAAAGAATCACTAACAATAACAACTCTCTACCAAATCACTTTCATTCTTGAAATGCTGAATGCTGAGAAGATAAGAATAGAATACCCTCTGCTCCAAATCTCGGATAACCAGAGATTGGAACTAGAGTATTATTTATTCCAACCATCACCCAATACACGTGATTATTACAGTGTTTACAGCGATTCCCCAACAGTCTACTACAAAAATTCTCCTCCGTAAGATTAATACCTCGCAACTTAAAATTTGAAAATAAGGCACAAATCTACAACTAATTTACATTGTATTAAATGTTACAAACAATTATCAAGACACTAATAATGGCTATTAATTATGCACTAACATAATCTTATCCTAGTTGATACAGGGAGGCTTTCCTAGACTTTAACTAAGTTTTATAGTTTAGGAAACCATATCCTGTACCCTTATACTTATTTCACATGCATCTTTGTTCTGGTTTCTGAGAAGATAATGAAGATGACAATCATTTTCGAATGATATTCATTGCTGTTGCAAACAACAATCAAAAAATTAAAACGCAAGTTTAAAATTACAAGCATTCTTCTGATAGACACGAAGTTTGGAAGTTGTGAAGAAAGAGGATCAAATCTGAGACCGTCCTTGGCGTTCTAATTGAAATCTGCCTGCAAAGCAAACTTCAGAATTTCACCATATCGGTACATGCCCAAGTAATATTCACTTAAAATGAAGGAACCACTGCATTATGATCTACATAGATATGTATAATACATAGTAGATGGAAGTATTATCAGATGATTTCAGGTGTGACAGATCATTAAATTTCCAAGGTAATACACCACCTATTCGAGTACATCGCGTGTGTAAGAGAGCCTTGTCCAAGCTTTCGTGTCGATTAACCAGCTGGAAGATACAAACGTTTAAGATGTAAATATATGTATGATCAACGTCATAATTACACTATGGACCTACTTGGAGCATGACAGATACGTCATGTATGGTTTTAGAATCCTAAGCATGTCTCGTACACGTCATTCAAACTGAAATGTAAGGGCACTGAGCTTACAGTAATTAATCTCATTAGATTTGATCTTGTGATTTGGCTCACACTTTACACAGCTCCAGTATAGTGGTTTTGACAACAGAAGAACCTATTCTATAATAATAGAAAATATATGTACACAAGATTTTGATTCATCCCTGTACTTCCCAGATCTCTGGGTTGCCTAAATGACGGAGTGTATCGTTCAAAACTGATGTTTGCAGAAAAACTGCACTTTGGAATTGTATCATTGTTGTTGTTCAGTCTCCTCAGGGACAGTGATCCGAGTAATAGATCATCACTACGATCTTCTTCTGCTTCGAATAGTTCCACGCACTCCCGCCATCGAACAAACCAATGCCAGTTAGTTGCTCCAGGTTGTACTGCTTCTTATAATGAGAATCCGTTGGCTCATAAATTCGTAGTTCTTCTGCGTCAAAATTAGCAGCTTTTAAAACAGACAAATTGTTCTATTATATATCCTAATGAGGAGTCTTCTTTAGTGGCAAGCATGTCCATCCCTCTACTGCTGCCGTCAGTAGTAAAGCCACGTACCTTTTCGAAAAATAGATTTTCCTCTCAGTGCATGAATTGCTGCTGACCGGCTCTGATGGTGTCAGGCCTATCGGGCCAGCTCCCAGGACGTGAGTAAGGGTTTGTATCTCTCTGGAGGCATCAACTACACAGGTTACCGTTCTGAGTTCTACCTGGAATGGATCAAACTGCGGGAACGTAGCATTCACTTTAATAATGGGTAATTTTCCGGTGGCAAATTGTACACTTACAGAAATTTACCAACTATAATATCAAACACACGTAATGTACAAAAGTTGCGATTTTGAAACTATCGTAATTACATCGTAGTATTTACACAACATTTGTCTTGTCTTTGGGGAAAGGCTCTAAGACTGTGGCGGGCAATAAGTTCCTATTATCAAAACCACTATTAACGAAATAATATTTCCCATAATTTGTACGCTGCGGTCGGCCCTTAGCTTTGTGCAGATGACCTGCCCAGCTCAGGTAGAAGTCTGATTGTACTCCCCATGCTGGCCGATTAGTCTAAGAGTTGAACATAGCGTATAGTCTGGATTTCACCCTTATATCTTCCAGACATTCCCAAACTACTTTTTCTATCATTCAAGTAAAACTACTTCTAGGATTGAAATCGTTGGGCACAAACCTAGCAGCCTTCCTCTGTACCATTTCTAGCTCATTGATGATCCCTACTTGATATGGATCCCAAACCGCTGAGCTGTATTCGAATAGCTGCCTCACCAGGGTCAAATATCCTAATTATTTTGTGATGGAACTACTGGCTTTTAATACCCTCATTACAAAATGAAATCATTTGTACGCTTTGGAGACGACGCAACTCACATCGGCACTCCATTTCATAAGTTACATGGATGACCAAGTACGTATTTCCGAGCCAATATTATAGGTATATTGTAAATCATACTTTCGCCCTCTCGCTATTCTCATGAGACTACATTTACTGGTATTTAACTTAATTTTGTTGTCGACCTCCCATTGATGGACCAGGTTGAGGTCAGTTTGTAACTCAGCGTTGTCTTGTGAGCTATGAATATTATTCGGTATTGCAAAATCATCCGCATTTGGTAAAGTGGTAAGGCAAAAATTCATTACTGTGGGAACGACGACAGTAACAAAGAAACGTATTTATACAGATAGGACCTTGATATGAGTAAGGTATGCAACCTTTCCTGTTGGTGCTAGCGAGCCTCCAGTTCACCGATAAAACACGTCAAAGTTTGAGAAGTCTCTTGAATGCTAGGCCACAATCGGTCGCAAAATATTAGAATTTTATTTGTTATGATGAAACGATGATCTTTATTATTTATTATGCCTGGTGGATTTAATGTTAACCGTCCTATTGGTTGCACACTTAATAATTCACCGTTCTCACGGGCAGGTTTCTGCCCCCCAGCTGAGTTGATTCTTACTTCTACAATGTTTTAGATAACTCCTAGCTTTCACTTCCTTACACATTCGTTAATGGTACAATATACGGAGAGGATCGTTCGAGTGTTTACTTATTTCAAGAAGTACTTTACAGCTTAACCCATTAATATTAATTGCGATGTTGGTGGACTTCCTCTTACCACATCAAATGACAAATCATCGCCAGTCCTTGAAGTAACTCACAGAAATATCTAACAAATTTTGGTATATGATTCACATCCCAAATCATGCTCATATCACCATCGGCCTATGCGAACGAAAATTCTATTTGTAATCAAAGAATCAACTTTCAGTGAAGTTAGAATGGAAATTGTGACATTTCTATCCCCTATTCTAAATATTTGGTCTCTTTGTAAAAATAATCTACCAGCTTACTCTTGACGAATGTCAGCTATAATTCAAAATTGTTTTCCACCTATACATGGTCTGGCTCCATGGCTAATTGGTTTGCGTACTAAGCTTTGGCCCGAAGGGTCCCGGGTTCGATTCGGGGCTGGGCCATCAGGGATTTTAATCTCCTGGGGTTAATTCCCGTGGCCAAGGGACTGGGTGTATGTGAGGTCTTCATCATCGCATCATCCTCAGTAAGAATCTCAGGTCGCCCACGGGCGTCAACTAGAAATACCTGAACTTGGCTTCTCAGGAAGCCACACGAAAAAAAAACCTATACATGTACTAGTTCTAGTTCAACTATTATACTCATATTCTTCACATGTGATAAAATCCATTCTTTTATTTTTCATTCCCGGAAACTTACTTGGGGTCTGAAGTTAAGTTAAGACAAGAATGTACGCATTTATTGTCAAATTGATTAACAAAAATTTAACAAGTAGTTCCGTGAAGAACTATACAGCCTATTTTCATATATCCTACTTATGATAATTGCCTCTATCAACATGCAGAATTTCAGTTTGATTGCTGTAATACATTCCTAGATATTGAGAACCGTCTAAATATTTCGGATGGTCGCCATGTTGAATTTTTACATATGAAGGTATTAGAGTTATATAGGACTGTGCAGGTGTAGTAATCAAACATCAATCCCATGATTAGGACGCAAGAAATGAAAATCAGATTTTAAAATTTTACAGAGCAGCCATCTTGTGGTTATGAAAACAATTGAAATAAGTTAGACGCTAGTGGATTGAAATTTGTATAAGCATTTACCATACCAAGTTTTACTGCGCTCGGATGGTTAAATCGCGAGAAACGTCCATTTAAATATTAATATTTCGCGTCGCTACTATGTTGGATTTGTGCTCACCAAGTTATTGAGAGTCCTGCTGGTGAACTTATGTTCATAGCCTCTATCAACCTACAAAATTCCAGTTTGATTGCTATCATAGATTAATAGATATTGAGAACAATCTAAATATTTCTGTTGGCCGCCATGTTGGAGTTTTATATATGTAGGTCATAGAGTTATGTACTATTAGATTACGATTTTTGCGTAGGTTTATTATTCCAACGTTCACTTCGATCGCATGATTAATACACAATGAATAAAAACTTAATTTTGAAAATGCGCACAGCCGCTATCCTGAGGTTATGTGAACAATTGAACTGATGCCAGTGAATTGCAATGTGTATAAACATTTACTGTACCATATTTCACTGAGCTCATATGCTTAAATCGCGAGAAAAGTCTATTAAAATGTCTCACCTTCGCTTGGCCGCCATGTTAGTTTTGTATTTTACAGGTGTTTGAAAGTCTCATAGCTGAACTACCAGTAGTACCCTTTATTACCGTACAAAATTGCAGGGTGATATCAGTAATAGTTTCGGAGATATAGAATGCCGGTGAAATATTTCGCACAGCCGCCATCTTGAGGTTATGTAGACAATTGAATTAAATAAGATGCCAGTGCATTACGATGTGTTCAAACATTTGCTGTACTAAGTTTGGTTGGTCAAATCGTGAGAAAGGTCTATCTAGAAGTTTCAACTTCGCTTGGCCGCCAAGTTAGTTTTGTAGATAACAGGTTTTTGAAAGTCCCATATGTGAACTGTTAATAGTGCCCTTTATCACCGTTCAAAATTTCAGGGTGATATCAGTAATAGTTTCGGAGATATGGAGTGCCGGAGAAATATTTCGTACAGCCGCCATGTAGGATTGGTGGGACGTAATACAATTTGAAGGGCACGGTCTGGGTCGGCCAAAATAGTACTATGACCTTACCGAGTTTCTTCGAAATCGCTCCTGCCGTTTAGAAGTTATTAGGACACACACACACACACACGCACACACACGGATAAAAGGTGATCTCATAAGCCATTTTTTTCATAAAATGAAATTAGGCTAAAAATGTGGTTTGATGCTAGTGCTTTTAGGTAGATTTCATTAGAAAGCTAACTATTGCAATGGGTACCATGTTTCGACTTCCGGAAAATTTCGACATATCTTCGCGTTTCACGTCCCCCAGACCCCAAAACCACCGTCAGTTCAAAAGTTTATATATAATTTATGTATATATGTATCTATATATATATCTCAGTTTCTTGTGGACACGATAACTGCCGTAATATTGTACCAATCACTTTGAATTTTTTACATAATATGTATCCCTATAAAATTTCGGTCGAGTTCGTTAATGGGCAAAATCGGTCGAAGGGGGGGAAAATGGGGGGCTTTTTTTCGAAAAAGTGAAATTTCACTATAACTCTCTTAATACGTGAAATATCGAATCCATTCCAAGTTCATAATATGTGTCGGATAAGTGCCAAAAATTTATGTCAAATAAGTGTTTTGATAGCACCAACCATTGACCAAAGGGGTGGAAAAAAGTGGGTTTTTCGGGAAACATTAATCATATCTCTCTCAATAGGCACAATATCAAAACCGTACAAAATGGAAAATATTCCCCTAATAATTACCTAAAACTTTTGTCTGAAAGAATTTTTGATATGACCCACCATTACGCCAAGGGATGAGAAAAATGATTTCGGAATTTTTAAAAATGCCAAGTGCCATCAGAGGTTACCATAACAACGCTTTTAAATTGATAAGGGATGATCTATCAGAGGTTGCCAAGACAACGCCATTGACGAGATCACATTCATTTTTAGCCTACTTTTCACACTTTTCAAAAATGAGGAAAAAGTAGACTTATGAGATCGATCCGGGAAAATGTGTCTGTCCTTCTGTCTGTCTGTCATTCCTTCTGTCTGTCTGGCTGTGTGTGTGTGTGTGTGTGTCCCCCCCTCCCCTATCAACTCCTAAACGGCTGCAGCAATCGAGACCAAATTTAGTATGAGTAAAGTTGTATACCGGAATATCTCAGGCCCATATTTGAAAAAGATGCCAGTGCTACCAACTGCTAAAAAAACGCACTAGAAATTTGAGCTCCATGTTGGATATCTTGGAAGGTATACATGGGAGCTATTATAAAATTGGCAAACATGTAGATAATACTATTTCAGTTTAATTTCCAGGTGGCCATACATGACAGCGTTGCCGAAATATTTTTAAGCCTTCTGATAAGTCCAATATTTAAATGCATATAACTTCTACACTATCAATTGGATTTCAACCAAATTTTGTATGTAATATGTGTACATAAACAGGTATGACTGAGTGTATTCTTAAGAGCCACCAGGGCTGCCAACTGTCAATAAATGTTATCTCTATTATTTTATCTAAATACCAATATATCTGAAAGTATGCAAGCCGACAGGTTTAAACTATGCACACGTAAATTACCTGACATTTTACATTAATTTGGAGTTACTTATATACGTCAGTTCTACCAACATGATTCTAAGCCTGCTGATAGGACCAATTTTTAAATACATGTAACTTCTATACCAACAAATGGATTTCATCCAAAATTGGCACAAAAAGATATAATATTTCAGATTATTTCTGACCAGCACTCGCATGACATTGTTGCCAACATGCTTTTACGTGTACTAATAGATCCAATGTCTAAATCCATGTAACGTCCTTTGAACTTCAACCACATTTTGTATTCTGTACCTTAGGAGATGGAAGTAAGAATATATTCAGTCACCAGAGCTGCCAACTGTATTGCTCTATTAGGCTACATTATGCCTAGTATACCTTATTTCGAACTAATTAAGACATTTCGATATTACCCACTTAATTTCGTCATTATTCTAGATAGGTTCATATACTGTAGATTAATCTATGGCATGAATCTTAATTTTAAGAAAAGTAGGCTCTTTAGTTCGTCACGGAACTTCTTGTTCCATCTGACTATGAGAGAAGCGGCTAACTGGTAGCATGCTGAACTTCTATGCCTAAGGTCGCTGGCTCAAAGCCGGCCAAAGTCACCGGATTTTCTAAGAGCGCTAAAAATCCGTCAGCATGCTTTCCTTCGGAGGGGAAGTTACAACGTTCGTTGCAAGTTGCTGGTTGGGGTGGCATCTAGCAGCCAAGTTCACAGCTAGGTGTCGTTGACATTAGTATTTGGTACAAAATTAGGTACTACTACTTAAAATTGACCGTCTGCAGACCTTACCTGAATTACAGACTAATACAGTCATCACAAATAACACCGTTTATCAGACAGATTCTACACACACCCAATGTACACGGGGTTACATGACCACCTTGTCGCAGCCCCTAAACTGAGGAACTAACCAACATCTCTGCGGGA
This sequence comes from Meconema thalassinum, assembly GCA_946902985.2. NCBI lineage: Eukaryota > Metazoa > Arthropoda > Insecta > Orthoptera > Tettigoniidae > Meconema > Meconema thalassinum. The sequence goes on along the minus strand of OX336390.1, from coordinate 396,625,601 downwards.
GATAAAATTTTGCGTGAAGAAGTAACAGACTGTTAGATAGTTACACATTAGTTCCAAACTTGCATAAGGACAGTGTGATCACAAGTATAAAAATGAACCCCAAATGACAAGAAGGTTACCATCCCCATAAGACAGTAAAATGTTAAAAATATGCATAGAAAGACGACAAAATGTTAACTAACCTCCAATTGTAAAATACTTTCTCGCAATAAATGAGGTCTGATCCTCCTACGAAAACCTGCATATTTTGCATATTATAGCCTATCCCCTAGTTTGCCCGGTGAAATCTACCTCCGCCTTCCGGCGTGCCGAGAGGAATTTTTTTTGTTTGCTGTGTTCTTCAATATTTATTGCTTTATTTTCCCAAAAATGGCAATATCCTGAAATGCATTCAAGAAACGGGAGATTTATTAACGCCTCATGAATATTTTTAGTGGTTCAATTTTTGAGAATGCACTATCTTGAGATTAACACCTAATATTTTACAAAACCTCATATTTTAATGTTTTGAAATAAAATGTATTTTGGTGGTTCCCGACTCCAGCCACTTCAGTTTTCGTTTAAAATTGACCATTGTGGCTCACCTTCCACAATATAAACTTGTGAAGAATTTCGATATATTTTAAGTGAATCGACCAGTTATATTCTGAAATCAAATTTTCTTTTCCAATGAAAACCTCAACTTTATACGTTCTACACACTTTTACTGCCTGTGCTTTCTTACACATTCACTTCATACATCTCCTAAATATATTCGAAACTACTGCAACAACTCACATTAATGTTGGTGAAGACACAGAGGAAGGTGTGCCATATTCGATAAATTGAAGAACAAAAACCTTATGTGGATACTTAGAGTATAAACTCCCTTAAAGCTTTTTCATAGCAGTTTTACTAAAAATGGCGTCCACAGGTTTTGCACTATACCTTAAAGACCTTGAAACTGAATTGTAGTAATTTAGTTCAGCCCTGGAATATGGTAGTTATCACACTCGCTATGTTTTTGTTGTTGTTTCATTTTAGGGGCATGCTCTTGGTGGTCATTTAGCTTCGTGCAATTGGGTGTTATCGAATTTATCTGATGACCTGTGTTATTGTAGTGTCTGTAGTATTGTGAGTATTTGTAATTCAGGCCAAAATGAGGAAAGAGATGGCTGAGGCCTTAATTTAGTCATTTTCTTGCAGTAAAAGTGGGGAATAATGGAGAACCATTTCTAGGATGACTGGGATAGGAATCGAACCAACATCTTTTCAGTCTTTCCTCCCAAGGCTAAGTGTACCCCATTCCAGCCCTCAGATCAGAATTAAAATTCCTTAGCAGAGACGGGAATCGAACCCGGACCTCTGTGACGATAGCCAATAATGCTAGCTACTACACCACGACGATGTGGTCCAACTATTATCTAACTAGCATTAAGTTGGCACTTCATTAAAATTTCGTTAATAGTGTACCTAAGTACAAACCTTTGATACAAACGTACGTATGCTATCTTGCATTCCTCGTTTTAACAAAAGCGCACAACTAAGGGTTGTAAAATTGCCTCAATATACGTAGAGACATGTCTGAAACGCCAGGAAAGAGAAGTGAATATCTAATGGTAATAAAGTGAAACGAAGCAGAGAATACAATACAATGGATATGATATAATTTTACTTTCTTCTTTCTTCTTTTTCTTTGATATTTCATCATAACTCCCCAGGTCAAGGAGAGGTTAGCAAACAAACAAGCTCAACGTCGCTGGGAACAACTCGAAAATAAATTTAAAAGTCAGTGGTAGATCAAATCTGCGGTTCTGTTTTCGCTTACTTTGTGAATACAAGGTCAGCTATGATCGCCGCGAAGACAGATGCAGCGAGTCCGGAGATCGCAGGTTTGAATGCTGTTGCTGACATGGGGCTAACATCAGTGTGATTTTTCCTCGGGTTTATCCCCACTCCCTCCAGGCAAATGCCGGGATAGTATCTTACCTCAAGTTTCGGGGTGCCTACCCCATCCCTGTCCCTAATACAGTATATTAACACACACCAATACAGTCAAAACAGGGATACAGATTATCCAACAAGTTCAACACACACCCAAATGCACGGGAGTGATGACTACAGTCAACACAGTAATATAGGTTGTTCAACAAGTTCAACACACACCCAAATGCACGGGGGTGATGACCATCTCAAGCCCCTACATTTGCGGCTAGATTCAACCAAATAAAACAAAACATTCTCTTCACATATCTGCCATTTTAGCAATAACAAATTGGCTGCTACTTGAATTTTCAATTTCTAAGTCGACTTAAGGTTAAACCAATTATTTACGAACTTATGAACCAACCTCTGAAAGGAATTGGACGTCTATGTAACACACGTTGTAATATGGTAATATTGAAATATGGTACGTTCATCAGTTTCCAAGTAGACCTAATATGAGACAGCTAGTGTGTGTATGTCGCCGCCTATCAATTGCTAAACGCTTGAACCACACAAATGCTGCGTAACTAGCCATCATCCCGTGCACCTTACACTAACTTTGAATTTTGCCGCCATTGTAGTGATTAGGCCAAAATGGCGGCTACTTAAATGATATTATCTGGTCTGAAGGGTGGGTGCACTCAGCCTTGTGAAGCAGAACTGAGAAAATGAGCTTTCGATACCGACCCCAGCCATCCTGGAAATGGTTTTCCGTAATTGCCCATTTCTACATCAGGAAAATGCTGGAATGGTTTCAAACTGAAGGCCACGATCACCTCCTTCCCAATCCTCACCTCACGATGGAAGTATCGGGTAAGACAGGTCGAAACTTATCTTGAAACTTTGTGGACGCAATCGTTGTACTATAAGAGGACAGCGTGCGGAAAATCAGCCGCCAGATTGAACTGCAAGGCTCCGAGATCATGTAAATCAATGGGAAGTAGCGAGTACCACACATGTTGGCAGGGACAGCCCTGACTGCCCAGGCACTCAAGGCCGGACGCCCGACCGCCTGCACATACGCCCCGCCACGTGACAACTCCGAGTGCCTGAGGGATGTCCAGCTCATGCCTGCGTACCAGGATGTCAGGTACGATTTCGGAGCCTTGGGTTCAATCTGGCGGCTGATTTTCCGCACCTTGTCCTCTTATAGTACAACGATTGCGTCCACAAAGTTTCAAGATAGGTTTCGACCTGTCTTACATGATACTTCCCTTGTCAGTTACAAATACACACACCACTACAGACAACACAATACGACAGGCTATGAGACAAATTCTAAGCAACTGAACCCGATCATCAGTTCATAAATTCTGCAATGGATTGATCATTACATCAGTACAGATGCCAATGTTTAGTCAAACATAGAGAACACGGACAAGCAAGATTATGTAGCAAATGTATGAAGGAAATGCCATTTCAAGTCCTTTAGAAAATGACGAAGGCAGTGGGTTCACAGGCGGAGGAAGTACTGAATAGCTGTAGAAAAAAAAAAACTGACTTTAATTTTAATTTTATTTTTAATTCTAATTTAAATTTAATTTTAATTTACATTTTAATTTTAATTTTGTATTTTTTATTTTCTTTTCTTTTTCTTTTCCTTTTTATTTTTATTTTTATTTTTATTTTTATTTTTATTTTTATTTTTATTTTTATTTTTATTTTTATTTTTATTTTTATTTTTATTTTTATTTTTATTTTTATTTTTATTTTTATTTTTATTTTTATTTTTATTTTTATTTTTATTTTTATTTTTATTTTTATTTTTATTTTTATTCTTATTTTTATTTTTAGTTTGATTTTATTTTTATTTTTATTTTTATTATTCTTATCTTTATTTTTATTTTTATTTTTATTTTTATTTTTATTTTTATTTTTATTTTTATTTTTATTTTATTTTTATTTTTATTTTTATTTTTATTTTTATTTTTATTTTTATTTTTATTTTTATTTTTATTTTTATTTTTATTTTTATTTTTATTTTTATTTTTATTTTTATTTTTTATTTTTTTTATTTTTATTTTTATTTTTATTTTTATTTTTATTTTTATTTTTATTTTGTTCTTGGAGGCTGGAGGCTGGATTTAGACAGCTCCTTAACCCGGTCCATGAGTCAATCCTAATTGGCTACATGGATAATTCTTGCCAGGTGCGTCCACGTCCAAGTTCTGGTGAGGACCCAGTCCTATGGGGTATAACATAGGCCCCGTGCACAGGGTTACGTGCGAAGACCTCAACGGAATCTGCAGCGGAGAAGATGGACTTCAGAACGGTGGAGATTGCGGAAGAGGCAACCCAGTACTCAGGGAATAGTATGAGTACAGCATCAATCGGCAGCGTCTGTTTCCCATGTTAGGGGCGGCTGCAAGGGCGTCTGTTCTCCATGTTAGGGGCGGCCTGAATAATAGCTGGCAGTAGCTTCATAAAATGCCTTTGGGAGTGGCGACCCCATCGTAATAATAGCCTAAAATGGAAATGGCACTTCCAATGATTCGGAAAAGGTTAGGGCGTACCCTGCAGGCGACGCGCAGTTCCTTTGGTACTGGGGGAACTGTGAGAAATGGGCGACCAGTAACCGAAATTAAAGTGGGAATCATGAATGTCATGACCCTGACAGGCAAGGTGGAGGAGGTGGTAGACTTCATGGAGAGGGAGAATGTTGGATTGATGGGGCTGAGTGAAGTGAAATGGAAAGGTAAAGGAAGGAAGAAATTGAGGAAAGGATATACATTATACTGGAGTGGTGGCCAAGAGGCAAAAAATGGCGTGGGACTGATAACCTCGAAACAACTGGAGGAGTATGTTGAAGTGGTAGAGTGTGTGAGTGACAGAATAATGAAAATTAGAATGAAGATGAAGAATGACGTGATGGACTTCATACAAGTGTATGCACCACAGACTGGAAACAGAGAAGAAGATATTGAAGTATTCCTGGAGGATGTAGAAAGAGTAATCTCAGATGTAGAAGTGGTGATCATGGGAGATATGAATGCACAAGTCGGAAATGAGAGACAAGGAAAGGAAGAAGTCGTTGGACCATATGGATATGGGAAAAAGAACCGGGAAGGAGAGGAACTTGTAAACTTTTGTGAAAGGAATGGACTGATAGTGGGTAATTCATGGTTTCGGAAGAAAAACAGCAGGAAAATTACGAGATATGGGTGGGGTGATAGAAGAACAAAATCAGTAATTGACTTCTTCCTGGTGGAAAGGACTAATCGCAGAAAGCTGATGGATGTGACAGCTTTACCAGGAGAAGCATTTGATGGGGACCATAGAGCTGTGGTGGCAAAATTTAGATGGGGAAAATTGGAAAACCTAAAGGAGATCAGAGAAAGTAAAATAAAAGTATGGAAATTGAAAGACAAAGCTGTACAGGAAGGTTTTCAGGAGAGATTGAAGCAACAAATCCCAGTTACTGAAGTGGGAAATGTAGAAGAGGAATGGTCCCACTTTAAAAAGGCATTTGCTGGTGCAGCAGAGAGTGCTTGTGGTAGGACATCAACAAGAGTGAAAGAGAAGGAGACACCATGGTGGAATGAGGAAGTGAGGAAAGCAGTGAAAGAAAAGAAGTCTGCGTGGAAAGAATGGAACCGAGATCAAACAGAAGAAAGCAAAGGGAAGTATCACGACAGCAAACGGAGGTGTAAGAAAGTGGTAGGAGAAGAAAAGAAGAAAAGTTGGGAAGAATTTACACGAAGAATGGAAACAGATGTAAGTGGCAGTAAAAGGATGCTGTATGGGCTTCTAAGAAGTAAGAGGAAAGAAAGAGTTACTACAAAGCTGGTGAAAAAGGAAGATGGAGAGTTGTTAACACACCCAGAAGAGATAAAGGGACGATGGAAGGAGTATTTCGATAAGCTATTGAATGTGAGCAATTGTACTGGTGAGATCGAAGTGACACAGCCTGACGACTCTATAATAGAAGATGATATAACAATGCTGGAGGTGGAATTATCAGTACAGAAAATGAAGATGGGAAAAGCAACAGGGGTGGATGAAATCAGTGTAGAAATGATAAAGGCTGCTGGACCTGTTGGTATGCAATGGCTGTATCGACTGCTAAAGTGTGTGTGGAAACGGAAATGTGTACCAGAAGACTGGGAGAAAGGGCTAATAATACCAGTGTTTAAGAAAGGGGACAAGAAAGTGTGTGATAACTATAGAGGGATCACCCTCATATCACAGGTAGTAACAAGATGTTCAGTAAAGAACATATAGCCTACTTTCTCCTAAATGCATGGGTATTGTTATAACTCTTTGTCCTTTTCAAGGAGTATGATTGAATGTTGGTTGTAGTAGCTTGTTGAAATACAACGTGCTATAGGGATATTAAACATGAATATGAGGTGCCCTTTGCTAGTGCTACCTCTGTACCAAATTTCGTTCAATTCGGTTTCGCCGTGTTTGAATTGATAGGGGGAATCGATTTGCACACATACTTGGCCACCATCTGCAAACTATTGGGCTGATGTTCTTGCAGTTTGGTCAGAATATGTTTCCCACATAAAGATATGGTGTTGCAAAATTTGGTAGAGACTAGATTATTAGGTTGGTCGTAATTACATTTTACCTTTTAACATTTGGGTGGCCGCGATTACGTTTCCGTCAAGATAGCGGTGATATAAAACATGACACTGAGGTGCCTCTTGCTACTGCTACCTCTGTACCAAATTTCGTTCATTCGGTTCCACCGTGTTCGAATTAATAGGGGGAATCAATTTTGACATAAAGATGGCCGCCATCCGCAAACTATTAGGCTAATGACCTATTAGATTGGTCAAAGGATGCTCCCTCCATAAAGGTATGTTGTTGCAAAGTTTGGTAGAGATCGAATGGTTATGTTAGTCGTAATTTGATTTAAGCTTTAAACATTTGTGTGGCCGCTATTACGTTTCTGTCAATATGGCGGCGATATTAATCATGACACTGAGATGCCCTTTCCTAGTGCTATCTCTGTACCAAATTTCGTTCCATTCTGTTTCACCGTGTTTGAATTAATAGGGGGAATCGATTCTGACACAAAGATGGCCGCCATCCGCAAACTATTAGGCGAATGACCTATTAGATTGGTCAAAGGATGCTCCCTCCATAAAGGTATGTAGTTGCAAAATTTGGTTGAGATCGGATGATTAGGTTAATCGTAATTTGATTTAAGCTTTGAACATTCGTGTGGCCGCCATTACGTTTCAGTCAAGACGGCGGCGATATAAAACATGACACTGAGGTGCCCTTTGCTAGTGCTACCTCTGTACCAAATTTCGTTCCATTAGGTTCCTCCGTGTTCGAATTAATAGGGGGAATCAATTTTGACATAAAGATGGCCGCCATCCGCAAACTATTAGGCTAATAACCTATTAGATTGGTCAAAGGATGCTCCCTCCAAAAAGGTATGTTGTTGCAAAGTTTGGTAGAGATCGGATGGTTATGTTAGTCGTAATTTAACTTAAGCTTTGAACATTTGTGTGGCCGCCATTACGTTTCTGTCAATATGGCGGCGATATAAAACATGACACTGAGATGCCCTTTGCTAGTGCTACCTCTGTACCAAATTTCGTTCCATTCAGTTTCACCGTGTTTGAATTAATAGGGGGAATTGATTTTCACACAAAGATGGCCGCCATTCGCAAACTATTAGGCTAATGACCTATTCATTTGGTCAAAGGATGCTTCCTCTATAAGGGTATGTTGTTGCAAAATTTGGTAGAGATCGGATGATTAGGTTAATCGTAATTTGATTTAAGCTTTGAACATTTGTGTGGCCGCCATTACGTTTCCGTCAAGATGGCGGCGATATAAAACATGACACTGAGGTGCCTTTTGTTAGTACTACCTCTGTACCAAATTTCGTTCCATTCGGTTGCACCGTGTTCGAATTAATAGGGGGAATCGATTTTCACACAAAGATGGCCGCCATCCGCAAACTATTACTCTGATGACCTATTAGTTTGGTCAAAGGATGCTCCCCCCATAAAGGTATGTTGTTGCAAAATTTGGTAGAGATCGGATGATTAGGTTAGTCGTAATTTGATTTAAGCTTTGAACATTTGTGTGGCCGCCATTACGTTTCCGTCAAGATGGCGGCGATATAAAACATGACACTGAGGTGCCTTTCGTTAGTACTACTTCCGTACCAAATTTCGTTCCATTCGGTTGCACCGGGTTCGAATTAATAGGGGGAATCGATTTTCACTCAAAGATGGCCGCCATCCGTAAACTATTACGCTGATGACTTATTGGTTGGGTCAAAGGATGCTCCCCCCATAAAGGTATGTTGTTGCAAAATTTGGTAGAGATCGGATGATTAGGTTAGTCGTAATTTGATTTAAGCTTTAAACATTTGTGAGGCCGCCATTACGTTTCCGTCAAGATGGCGGCAATATAAAACATGACACTGAGGTGTCCTTTGCTAGTGCTACCTTTGTACCAAATTTCGTTCAATTCGCATTCACCGTGTTCGAATTGATAGGGGGGGACAGACATTCAGAGTACACACACTCACACACACACAGACACACACACACACAGACACACACACAGACTCACACACACACATACACACACACTGACAGACACACTTTTTTCGCCCTGTGTTGATCTCATAAGTCTACTTTCATTTTTTGCAAAAATCGAAAGTAGGCTAAAAATACTGGAAAGGATATTAGAAAGAAGAATGAGAAGAAAGGTGGAAGGAGAGTTGCAAGAGGAACAGTATGGCTTCAGGAGTGGAAGATCCACAGTGGACCCAATCTTTAGCTTGAGGCAGGTGATGGAAAAGAATTGGGAATATGGAGAGGATTTGATCATGACTTTCATAGATCTAGAAAAGGCATATGATAGTGTCCCCAGAGAGAAGGTATGGGAAACCATGGTTAAGAAGAGACTGGGAAGAGAAATGTTGGAAATGGTGCAAGCAATGTACAACAACTGTGTTAGCAGGGTATTGACCCCAGTTGGAAAGACAGATTGGTTTAGGAACAAGACTGGACTAAGACAGGGGAGTGTGCTGTCACCTCTTTTATTCATAATGGTAATGGATGAAATTGTAAAGGAAACAAAGGAAGCATATGAACATAAAGAAATGAAGTTACTATTATTTGCAGACGATATTGTGGTCTGGGGAAGGAACACCGAAGAAGTGCAAAAACAACTAGATGCACTGAATGAAAATATTCAGAAGTATGGCCTGAAAATCAGTATAGAGAAAAGCAAGACCATGGTGATGACAAGAGGGGAAAGACAAGGAAAGGGCACTGTGAAAATTGGAAGTCAGAGTTTGGAAATTGTGGACACGTTCAAATACCTAGGAAGTGAATTGATGCAAACTGGTAGGTTGGACATGGAGATTGGCAGGAGGGTACAGCAGAGCAATGCATTCTATCAAAGTGTAAGAAAACTTGTTTGGGATAAGGAAGTATCAAGGAAAAGCAAGGAGGTAATGTATAAAATGTACTATGTTCCCATATTAACTTATGCAGCTGAGACTTGGACCCTGACGAGCAGGCAAGAGAGTAGAATCCAAGCCAGTGAAATGAAATTCCTAAGAAGTATGATAGGTAAGACAAGGAAAGACAGAGTGAGGAATGAAGATGTTAGGAAGGAAGTTGGGATGGGAAAACTAAATGAGAGAATTGAGAAGAATAAACTAAGGTGGTTTGGACATGTAAAGAGGATGGAGGAAAATAGAATACCAAGACAGATGCTGGAGGCCAAGTGCAAGGGTAAGAGAGCAAGGGGAAGACCTAGAACAAGGTGGATCGATTCAGTGAAGAACAGCGTGAGAAAAAGAAGTCTGGACTGGGACAAGATCGTGGAAGAAGAATTGTGGAAGGAAAGAGGAAAGTGGAGAAGTGCCATAAATACCCCGACCCGGCAGGAGCTGGATAAGGGGAAATGATGATGATGATGATTTGTTCTTTGTTTTAATTTCTATATACGTAATCTATTTTTATTCTTTTATTTTGCTTTGTTTTATATTAGAAATTAATGTCTATGCTGTGTTGGAATTAGTTTAGTAAGGAACTTAACTCCAATTATAAGACAATATTAAATGTACCTACCATTTAAGGGTTTTGGGCATTATGACCATCCGTAATAGAGTATGACTCGTAATTCAGACTAGCAGAATGGCACCATACCGGCATTTCTCTGTAGTTGAAATGGAAACATAACGTTTGTCAATATAATGTCTCTGCAATGAGTGACGTTTGAAAATATTAACATATTGTGGATGGTAAAATTCAGACGTAAACTAGTTTGAAGTAGTTATCTGCATTTTAGAACATACACCTACCTACACATCTGTAAGACAGCAAGTTAATTCCATTTCCTGGCTTCATACTAGCGCAGTTATTAGTCTTGAGAACAACGTATGTAGGCTTACTGAACTCGTCCTATGACGTACGTGACTGGTTCCAATTGAAAGTGATTCATATGGTGCAGAGGTCACAAACTCCCGGAAAAGTACTCAGTAACTTGTAACCTTTCACGGCTCCCACACTCGTAAAGGCACGTGGTGAGAGTTAAATATCGTCGGTGAATATTAAAGCTATATCCAGTTTAAAACGGCTTCTTTGTTGTCCCAATCTCCCTGACCAGTAATTCGACTCACTTTGTGGTTGACGCATTGGATATCTCTTACTACTACACCTTGTCATCCACCCAGCATATTGATGTGCAAAATTCATCTTAAGTCTGAACTTACAAAGACTCATTGATCGCACCTTGCTGTCTTATTTGATAGATTTCAGACGTAAATTTCTGATATATCCCATACCCTTCAGAGCAGATATCCTCTTTCTTTTTATAAAAAGCAGGAGAAACCATGAAGAAGAAATATGAGGTCTGTCATCTCAGTAAAGACGAGACATGAGCCAATATGGGCAGGAATATGGAAGATACCCTAGGACTTGGATACCCTAATACTGTCAGTGTCTGTCTTTCCTCGCTCGCGTTCCCGTCTCACTCCCTCCCGTACTGCCTTCGCTGTGGTGTGGTTCATCAGTCGAACGTCAAACAGTATATATTGTAAATATGAAAACAAATTGAAACAAATCCATAACAAGGCTAAACAAGTAGTTCCATGAAGAACTAAATAGCCTATTTTCATATATCCTACTTATATTAATTGCCTCTATCAACATACAAATTTTCAGTTTGATTGCTGTAATAGATTCGTAGATATTGAGAACCGTCTAAATATTTCGGATGGTCATCATGTTGGATTTTTATATATAGAGTTATGTACTATTACATGAATATTATTGTGTAGGTGTCTTATTCAAACCTCAATCGCATGATTAGGACACAAGAAATAAAACCAAGATTTTAAAATTTCACTCAGCCGCCATCTGGTGGTTAGGAAAATAATTTAAATGAATTACATGCCAGTGGATTAAAATGTATGTAAACATATACCGTACCAAGTTTCAACTCGATCGGATGGTTAAATCGCGAGAAACGTCTTTTGAATGCTTAAATTTCACGTCACCGCCATGTTGGATTTGTGCTCACTAGGTTATTGAACGTCTCATATGTGAACTTATGTTTATAGCCTCTATACACATACAAAATTTCTGTTTGATTGCTGTCATAGATAAATTGATATTGAGAACCATATTTCGGATGGTCGCCATGTTGGATTTTAATATATGTAGGCCATAGAGTTATGTACTTTTAGATGACGATTATTGTGTACGTTCATTATTCAAACGTTGACTTCGATCGCATGATTAGAACACAAGACATAAAAACGTAATTTTGAAATTTCGCACAGCCGCGATCTTGAGGTTATGTAAACAATTGAACTAAATTGGATATCAGTGCATTGATATTTGTATGGTAATTTGTTGTACCAAGTTTCACTGTGTTAGGATGGTTAAATCGCGAGAAAAGTCTATTTAAATGTTTCAACTTCTCTTGAACGCCATGTTTGTTTTGTAGTTACCAGGTTTTTGAAAATCACATACTGCAGGTGAACGTCTAGTAGTACCCGTTATCACCGTACAAGATTTCAGGATGATATGAGCAATAGTTTCGGAGATATAGAATGCCGCTGAAATATTTCGCACAGCCGCCATGCTGGATTGGTGAGACGTAATACAATTTGATGAGCACGGTCAGGGTCGACCAAAATAGTACTATGACTTTACCGAGTTTCACTGAAATCGCTCCTGCCGTTTATGAGTTATTAGGGGTGGGGCACACACACACACACGCACAAAGGGTGATCTCATAATACTAGATTTCCATAAATGAAAATAGGCTAAAAACAATAATATGACCAAAATTGCAATGCTTTAAATGAGTTCCGTGTTACGTAATCTGCTAGTGCCGGTATGCGGATAACCACGCGAACCACAATGCACTGTAGATGCGTTGGACAACCATTGCCTGACTCAGTGAGATGCGGCGAAGAGCTGTCGCACCGCCGACAGTCTGCCCAACGAAGAGAGCCAGGAGCCGGCCTTCCGGCGTGTGGCGTAGTATAGCTAGCACGCTGAGCATGCAAAGGCTGGACGCTGCTGCTACAAAGGGAAGTTAATTGTGGTCAATGCATCAGCTACGCAAACGATATAGCATGTCTTGTAGGTCGAGATGACCAGAACATTATTTTTAATTTATTTACCTATATAATGTATTAATTCAACTTGCATTTTTAATGAATCACCAAGTATTGAAAATGATAATCTTATTATATAATACGCTAAGGTGTATGTTTCACAAAACTCAAGCTCCTAAACCAGAGGGTGTGGTTTGTACCAAAATCTTCCAAATTGTCTACTCAATAGTACAGGAAAAATCTTGCATTTCTTGAAAAGTCAACGGAAATATATTTATTTGTTTATAAAGTGCTCATCTTATATATAAAAGTGAAAGTCTGTATGTATGTATGTATGTATGTATGTATGTATGTGGGTTGGTTCCGTATACAAATCTACACCGTCCCACCAATCTCAACCATATTTTGTATACAAATAGTTTAGGACCCAGAAGGAACCGCTGGCTACATGCATTTTCTATAGTCTTTCTCATTCTTCTGATCTCGGCCTTTTTGCACTCGAGCAAAGGCAAATAAAGTTAGAAAATATACTGATAAAATAATGGCAAGGCTGGCCATCTCCATGGCAACACTAGCTCAAGACGGGGCCACCAAGTTTCTATCTATTTCGGTGAGAGACCATGCTACACCCACTGCCAGCTAGATCGCATCCCTCCAAGCTGCTTTAAACTGCCTGTCCATTTAGCACAAGATAGGTTGCAGCATCAACCCACTGTGTTCGCCGCGGCATTTTCACTGCCAGCTGGATCGCATCCCTCCTGTCTGCTTTAAACTGTCTGCCCATTCAACACTCAGACGCGTACTGGCAGGACCTTCTATACTACCGGACCTGACACTGCAATCCAAGATGGCCGCCGTAGTTGGTGGTCGGACATCAAATGCCTGACGTGCGTCACAATCCAACACGACACAAAAGAACATCATGACGTGATTTTGCCTGCTGTTAATTCATTTTATGGGCTTGGGACATCTTGGTCATCAGCCCCGTGCAGTTGTGTGTGGGTTGAATTCCTCCGATTACGTGATGAATGTAGTAGTGTGTGTAGCTGTGTAAGGGACAGGCATGGGGAGGAACCCTAGGAGTTGAAGTAAGGTACCACCGGAGTTTCATCAGGAAAGGAATAAAATAAAATAATGTTGAGGCCCACAGGAGAGATCTGCAGAATATCTTGGCTGAGTGAACAGGGAAAGTTGTAAATGTTCCTGTAGGAATTTCAATCCCTTTTTAGTAAGTTACATATTATTCGGGGCATGTTTGCCATCTCTTGATGAATGCAGTACATTTGCATTTTTCTGTTGGCACAGGCTAGAGTAGAAAGAGGCTTTTCGCCGATGTCTCAGTCTCAATTATGGCTGTGGTTATATGGAAGCTACTGAGGTATGGGTGCTACATAGTAATGACATTCAGGGCACAGTCAGTGCCTGTTGGCACAGGCTAGAGTATCACCGATGTCTCAGTCTCACTCATGGCTGTGGTTATATGGAAGCTACTGAGGTATGGGTGCTACTTAGTAATGACATTCAGGGCACAGTCAGTGCCTGTTGGCACAGGCTAGAGTATCACCGATGTCTCAGTCTCACTCATGGCAGTGATTATATGGAAGCTACTGAGGTATGGGTGGTGCTTAGTAATGACATTAAGGGCACAGTCAGTGCCTGTGGATGCTGTGAAAGGTTCTACTCATAGGGTTAGTACTGCTGTACTGACTCAGTGAGGAAGGCAATGACAAACTACCTCACTCCTCTTCTTGCCTAGTACGCCTCAATATAGCGCTGCCATGGGTTTTTGTGGGTATCCACCCACATAACCTAACGGCAGTGCCTTTTGAGGATCCAACCAGCTTTCGGGCTGACTACCTAACATACATACATATTATTCTTAAAAATAAATGTGACCAACCAGATGGTGTAGTTCTTGGTTGTCACTTCTGGGGTACAAGTTTGATTCCTGACTGTCAAGAAATCTCAATTCTAGTCTGAGGGTAAGAACGGGCTACACACAGCCTAGTGAGGTAAACCGAGAAATGTTGGGTTCGATTCTCCGCTTAGCCACCCAGCAAGTGGTTTACCATGGGTTCCCACACATACTGAAGTTAAATGCCTAGGTAATTCCTATCATAAGGTCACGACTGCCTCCTGTAAATCCGTCAACAAGTAGGCTAGTCGTATTCATTCATTCCTATTAATGAGATTAAATGGAACTCTGTCAAACGGGGCGGCTTCGGTGGCGTAGTTGGTAGCATGCTGAGCTTCTATGCCCAAGATAGCGGGTTCAAACCCGGCCGAAGCCATCGGATTTTTAAGAGCGTTAAAAATCCCTCAGTATGCCGTCCTTCGGAGGGGAAGTAATGCCGGCGGTCCCATGTCATAGATTTATGGCATGTTAAAGAACCTTCCACTAATTACACCTGTGTGAAGCTAAATTGGATAGGTTAAGAATGTAAAAAACGCTCTTAGGTTTCTACGTTCGTTGCCAAGAGCCGACTGCGGTGGCGTCTAGTAGCTAAGTTCTGAACTAGGCCTAGTAGTCGTTGACAGTGGCGTTTGGCGGCAAAAGTAGGAACTATTTGAAAAATTCTAAGTTGCAGTCTGTAATTAAATTAAAAAACAGAAACACGCACTAATACAGTCATCAAAATTAACACCGGTTATCAGACAGATTCTACACTCACCCAAAGTACACGGGGCTACATGACCTCGTTGTCGCAGCCCCTAAACCTAAGAACCAACCAAACTCTGTCAAAGGCATGACGTGTGTCAGAATCCAACCCAACCGAAAATAACATCATGACGTGATTTTGTCTGCTGTTAATTCATTTTATGGGCTTGGGACTTCTTGGTCATCAACCCCGTGAAGTTGGGTGTGGGTTGAATTCCCCTGATGGGAAATTAGAAAATAGGCACCAATGGCTTATCTTCATAATAATTGGATTTGGATCCAGTCACACAACAGTTTCAAGGCATATCACCACAATTTTAGCATAACCTATGTATGAGAAAGCCTACTGGTAGTTTATTAAAACGGGATCCACACCAAGTACGTGATAAGAGTGATATCCTTGGACAAGCAGGCGTATAATTGGATGAGAGAACACTGCAGACAATTGAAAAAGTAGGTTATGTTCCTACGTACGGTAATCAATTTTCAGATCTTCTTAAACCTTGAATTGGAATACGTTAATTATTGCTATGCTTGCTCATAATGAATTACCATTACTAATAACTTATAAACTCTAAACAGAATAATAAATAGACCAAACTTACCCACTGATTGGCAATAGTATTATGGTATCACAAGCGTAACAGAAGTCACCGGTATCTCGTATTTAAGAAGCACTATTGCAGACATTTACTTACACGAACGTGTAATATCATTAAGCAATAATTAATAAGCACAGATAATCATGGGAGACGATTGCTAACCGAAATTCACATCACTATCACATCGTAAACAAAACGACTCAACTAATAAACAAAGCATGTAACCACCAACAGCGACAGCCATCTTTCATCAGTCCCGCCGCCAGTGTCAGGTCCGGTATTATAGAAGGTCCTGGTACTGGATATACTGTATATTAATTCACCACTAGGTTGCAGCGCCAACCTTCCGCGGCTTTTTTAGGGGACGATACCTCAAACGAAGGGTTTTTAACTTTGGAGGCTTAATATCGAGATCGAAAAAACGCGAAAATATGGCACTAAGTTAGTTCTTTTGTTATTCAATCGGCATAAAGTATATGCTATTAATTCAGACACATACAAGCAAATTTTCAGTATAAAGGAAATAAAGAAATACAAAACGAAGGGTTTTTAAGTTTTGAGGCTTAATATGGAGATTGAAAAAACGTGAAAACATGGCACTAAGTTAGTTCTTTTGTTATTCAATCAGCATAAAGAATATGATATTTATCATTTAGACGTTCACGGCCCGTGACACTATTGATAATGTAGAATTTTGGGCTTATGACGTGTTTTATTTAATCAAACTCTTCGAAAGAAACCATGTTTGTCTTTATCAGGAATAAGTGAAAATACGACTAATTGTTGCTAAGAGAAAGCAACAAAGGATCTAAAAAAGGTGCCTTAAGATGGACGCCATTATATCCCCATGTTAGGGACAACGAAAAGCAGCAGTGGGTATCTACAGAGGTCCCTGTACTTGTGGCGAGGCTTATATCGGGCAGACTTCGAGAACGATATGTACTCGCATTAAGGAACATAATAGATATATCAGGCTCATTCAACCTGATAAATCAGCTGTTGCTGATCATGCTTTATCACCTGGCCATGATGTCATGTTCCATGGAGTGGATGTTCTTGCCCGTATAAAGCAATATCGTCCCAGAATCATTAGGGAGGCGGTTGAAATACGTAAACACCCAGATAATTTCAACCGCGACACCGGCTACATTCTCAGTGTGTCCTGGGTACCTATTATCAGAACTCTCAGAAAGTAATGCACTGCTGCTTTTCGTTGTCCCCTAACATGGGGCTAAAATGGCGTCCATCTTAGGGCACCTTTATTAGTTTCTTTGTTGCTTTCTCTTAGCAACAATTTAGTCGTATTTCCGTTTATTCCTGATGAAGAAAGACATGGTTTCTTTCGAAACGAGTCGAGTTTGATTAAATAAAACACGGCATAAGCTCAAAATTCTACATTATGGACAATATGATATTTATTTATTATTTATCGTGTGACTAGCAACTAGTTTAATTACAATATAACAAATGTATATATGAATAAGTAAATCATATGTACAGTATATAAATCACAAGAACATTGGTTGCGATCACATTCACAAGCTTTCCGTTGTCCCTAACATGGGGCTATAATGGCGTCCATCTTAGGGCACCATTTTTAGCCTACTTTCGATTTTTGCAAAAAATGAAAGTAGACTTATGAGATCAACACAGGGCGAAAAAAGTGTGTCTGTCTGTGTGTGTGTATGTGTGTGTGTGAGTCTGTGTGTGTGTGTGTGTGTATGTGTGTGTGTGAGTCTGTGTGTGTGTGTGTGTGTGTGTCTGTGTGTGTGTGAGTGTGTGTACTCTGAATGTCTGTCCCCCCCTATCAATTCGAACACGGTGAATGCGAATTGAACGAAATTTGGTACAACGGTAGCACTAGCAAAGGACACCTCAGTGTCATGTTTTATATCGCCGCCATCTTGACGGAAACGTAATGGCGGCCACACAAATGTTCAAAGCTTAAATCAAATTACGACTAACCTAATCATCCGATCTCTACCAAATTTTGCAACAACATACCTTTATGGGGGGAGCATCCTTTGCCGAAACCAATAGGCCATCAGCGTAATAGTTTGCGGATGGCGGCTATCTTTGTGTGAAAATCGATTCCCCCTATTAATTCGAAAACGGTGCAACCGAATGGAACGAAATTTGGACAGAGGTAGTACTAACAAAAGGCACTTCAGTGTCATGTTTTATATCGCCGCCATCTTGACGGAAACGTAATGGCGGCCACACAAATGTTCAAAGCTTAAATCAAATTACGATTAACCTAATCATCCGATCTCTACCAAATTTTGCAACAACATACCTTTATAGAGGAAGCAGCCTTTGACCAAATGACTAGGTCATTAGCCTAATAGTTTGCGGATGGCGGCCATCTTTGTGTGAAAATCAATTCCCCTTATTAATTCAAACACGGTGAAACCGAATGGAACGAAATTTGGTACAGAGGTAGCACTAGCAAAGGGCATCTCAGTGTCATGTTTTATATCGCCGCCATCTTGACAGAAACGTAATGGCGGCCACACAAATGTTCAAAGCTTAAGTTAAATTACGACTAACATAACCATCCTATCTCTACCAAACTTTGCAACAACATTCCTTTATGGAGGGAGCATCCTTTGACCAATCTAATAGGTTATTAGCCTAATAGTTTGCGGGTGGCGGCCATCTTTATGTCAAAATTGATTCCCCCTATTAATTCGAACACGGTGGAACCGAATGGAACGAAATTTGGTACAGAGGTAGCACAAGCAAAGGGCACCTCAGTGTCATGTTTTATATCGCCGCCATCTTGACTGAAACGTAATGGCGGCCACACGAATGTTCAAAGCTTAAATTAAATTACGATTAACCTAATCATCCGATCTCTACCAAATTTTGCAACTACATACCTTTATGGAGGGAGCATCCTTTGACCAATCTAATAGGTCATTCGCCTAATAGTTTGCGGATGGCGGCCATCTTTGTATCAAAATCGATTCCCCCTATTAATTCTAACACGGTGAAACCGAATGGAACGAAATTTGGTACAGAGATAGCACTAGCAAAGGGTATCACAGTGTCATGATTTATATCGCCGCCGTATTGACAGAAACGTAATGGCGGCCACACAAATGTTTAAAGCTTAAATCAAATTACGACTAACATAACCATCCGATCTCTACCAAACGTTGCAACAACATACCTTTATGGAGGGAGAATCCTTTGACCAATCTAATAGGCCATCAGCCTAATAGTTTGCGGATGGCGGCCATCTTTATGTCAAAATTGATTCCCCCTATTAATTCGAACACGGTGGAACCGAATGAACGAAATTTGGTACAGAGGTAGCACTAGCAAAGGGCACCTCAGTGTCATGTTTTATATCGCCGCCATCTTGACGGAAACGTAATGGCGACCACACAAATGTTCAAAGCTTAAATCAAATTACGATTAGCCTAATCATCCGATCTCTAGCAAATTTAGCAACAACATACCTTTATTGAGAAGCATCTTTTGACCAAACTAATAGGTCATCAGCCTAATATTTTGCGGATGGCGGCCATCTTTGTGTGAAAATCGATTCCCCTTATCAATTCGAACACGGTGAGACCGAATGGAACGAAATTTGGTACAGAGGTAACACTAGCAAAGGGCACCTCAGTGTCTTGTTTTATATCACCGTATCTTGATGGAAACGTAATCGCGGCCACCCAAATGTTAAAAGCTAAAATGTAATTACGACCAACCTAATAATCTAGTCTCTACCAAATTTTGCAACACCATATCTTTATGTGGGAAACATATTCAGACCAAACTGCAAGAACATCAGCCCAATAGTTTGCAGATGGTGGCCATGTATGTGTGCAAATCGATTCCCCCTATCAATTCAAACACGGTGAAACCGAATTGAACGAAATTTGGTACAGAGGTAGCACTAGCAAAGGGCACCTCATATTCATGTTTAATATCCCTATAGCACGTTGTATTTCAACAAGCTACTACAACCAACATTCAATCATACAAAGAGTTATAACAATACCCATGCATTTAGGAGAAAGTAGGCTATATGTTCTCTACTGAATATCTTGTTATATACTGTATATAGAGATAACACCACATATTTCAACACTCGAATAGAGCGATTAATATTCGTTGACCGTGGTCCGCGGTAGAGTCAATTATTGTTGTTGTTTTTGATACTTTAGGGGTTTTGTGGCATCATGGTATTGTAGCCCCGTTTACTTGGGAGTGTGTAGAAGTTATCTGAAAACCTGTGTTCCTATGATGTCTGTAGGCTTACTAGTGTGTGTACTTTTATACGAGGTAGAATTTGGGCAGGAAGCTGCTGTTGTTGTTTCATTTGAGATGCATGGACATCATGGTCATTTAGCCCCGTGTACTTGTGTGCGTGTTGAATTCTGTCTGATAACCTGTATTATTGTGATGGCTGTATTAGTGTGTGTATTTATAATTCAGGTGAGGATTCAATCAATCAACGCTTATTATACGTATAGCACGTTGTATTTCAACAAGCTACTACAACTAGCATTCAATTATACTCCTTTGAAAGGACAAAGCGTTATAATTATACCGATGCATTTAGGAGAAAGTAGGCTATATGTTCTTTACTGAACATCTTGTTTAGTTTCTCTGTTGCTTTCCCTTAGCAACAATTTAGTCGTATTTCCGTTTATTCCCGACGAAGAAAGACATGGTTTATTTCGAAACGCGTCGAGTTTGATTAAATAAAACACGGCTTAAGCTCAAAATTGCACATTATGGATAATATGATTTTTATTTATTATTTAACGTATGGCAAGCAACTAGATGAATTACAATATAATAAATGTATATATAAATAAGTAAATCATATGTACAGTATATAAATGACAAGAACATAGGTTGCGTTCGCATTCACAACGACATGTCCAGTTGTTGACGCCAGTCCAGAAAGGGAGATGCAGCAGAAATAACATCATGAGGTGAGCCAGCATACTTCCTGATCGGACATTCTTGAATAATATGCTCTACGGTTTGAAGAGGAGCTCCGCAGTCACAGGCAGGAGAATCATGAAGTCCCCATTTATGTAGCATGGCGTTACATATGGCGTGACCTGTTCTTAGGTGATTTAACTTTACCCACTGGTTTCTCTTCAGGTTAAATCCCGGAAGTCTTATAGCAGGATCTAGAATACCTTGATGTCTCACAGGAGCAGACTTCCAGTTTTGGCGCCATTGTTCCGTGCAATTAATATCAGGTATGTTATGCCATATTGGGTTCCTTGATCTAAGACGACTGGAGGAAAGATCATTAAGCACTTCATGAATTGGGAGATCCTGTAGGGGATTTTGTTGATGAACCTTTCTCCACTTACGTGCTGTTGCTTCGTGTCGTCTTAGGCCTGGAGGTGATATGATACTGATAGTGTTTAACCAGGGAGTTGGGGGTAGATCTCAGTGTACCTGTTATGACCCTCATACTTTCATTCAGATGAACATCGATCTTTTTAGTATGAGCACTATGGTGCCACACTGGGGCACAATACTCTGCTACAGGATAAACCATGGAGAGGGCAGTCGAGCGTAGTGAAGTTGCATCAGCACCCCATGATGTGCCAGCCAATTTCTTCATGATATTGTTCCGCGATTTGAGTTTTTGGCCTGTGTATTCCAAGTGTTTCTTGAAGGTTAAGGAACGGCCCAAGGTGATGCCAGATACTAGGGCTGAAATTGTGCTTAACTCTTTGCTGGCAGAAGGTCACTTTCAGCTGTTGGTGGGCAATGCGGTTGCAAACATGATATTAATTTAGACACATACTTACGGTCAAATTTTCAATTTAAAGGAAAGCGAAACATACATGGTGGTGGAGGTGATTGTTTTCAAGGGGCGAAATGTCTAGCTCATTTCCCCGTAATTATACGGTAGGGATGATTTAAAAAATACAACTACTTCCAAATAATTTAAATTTAACTTACATACTAGACGATATGAAAAGTAAAGAATTAGGGAAATAAAAGACAGGGAAAAGAGATGCCTCCGGCCACCGAAGAAAGGGATGTTGATTAATTTAGGGGCTTTGGAAAATCGTGCTCATATAGCCCCGTGTACTTGGCGGTGTGTTGAATTTGTCTGATAAACCGTCTTATTGTGATGGCTGTATTAGTGTGTATTTATAAGTCCAGTGAATTGTCCGATGGTAACTCATGAAATGAGATCCCTCGGCATTCAAACTTGACCTGTTCTGATTTACAAAAGCACACACATCAATACGCCATCAAAAAATACAAAACACAACTTCACCATTAACATCAATACAAAACAAATGTCTGTAACAGTGACTTTGAAAAGCTGCGAACACAGCGCCTATATTTGGAAACGAGGTTGTACGAATAAACCAATACTGTAATATTTTTAATGGGCATTTTAAAGCAGCCAGGAGGGATTCAATCCAGCAGGCAGTGACCACACCATTTATTATCTAAAGTACGATAAAAACATTAGAAATCTGAACGCAATAATAATCTGAAACCGTATCTCTTTTATTAACAGGGGTCGTAATAGCGAAATGAAATTAAAAAAGAAATACATTGGCAAACCCTGCATTCGACATACTATTGCAGATTATTCTTAAAGTAGCATTATTTTCTTTGTGATTAGATTTTGGACGATAAGGACCAAACAGTAGCTACGGCGGTAGTAACACAATTTGCCACCAGGACCGATGTGGTGGTGGTAACACAGAATGACACCAGGTACCGCAATGGACAGAGACAATCCAAATATATTAGTGTTGACCAAAGAGGATATAAATAAAGTGTTGACTAAGGCTAGCGGTAGCCATGACAACACTTGGGTTATTGAAAAACGAGTGCTGTTCTTTGTACATATATCTGATCTATTATTTCTTCAAATAAAATGGGTGTTCATCCCACATTTTGCTGATTTCCTATGTCTTAGCCATTTTAGTGCTTACTAACGAATGATATTGTGTAATGGTGTAGTTATCACGAATTCCCTGAACTCCGCTATAGCATTTTAGTGATCATTACGGTATGGATTTAGAGAATATATTTCTTATCTTACGAAATATTTTAGGGGCTAAAGAAGCCCAATGTGTTCTCAATCAATGCATCGTATTTAACATTAAACTGGGATTATACGTTGTTGCATTTACTTTAACTAAGTGAGATAGGTTGGATGGCTCCTCTGTTTGTTTAGGGGCTGAGACAACGCGGTCATGCAGCCCCGTGTACTTTGGATGTGTGTAGAATCTGCCTGATAACCAGTGTTAATTGTGATGGCTGTATTATTGTGTGTTATATGTAATTCAGGTAAGGACTACAGATAGTCAGTTTTAAGTAGTTCCTACTTTTGCTACAAAATGCTACCGTCAACGACACCTATCTGCAAACTTGGTTAAAAGGTACCACCGCTACCACAACCTGACGGTGAACGTTGGAACATAATAGCGTTAATCAAATTTAAACTACAAATTTTACCTTCACACGAGTGTAGTTAATGGAAGGTTTTTTACACCACATAAATCTATGACATGGCTCCACTGGATTTACTTCCCCTCCGAAGGAAGGTATACTGAGGGATTTTTAACGCTCTTCAAAAATCCGATGACTTTGGCCGGGTTTGAACCCGCGACCTTAGGTATAGGAACTCAGCATGCTACCAAATACGTCACCAAAGCCGCCCAATATGAGATAATAGGCATGGAAATACAGCAATACTGTTCCCTAATGTGCAGCTATAGTAGCCTACACACTGACTTATGTACATGAATAAGCCATTTCTCATTAATCACACCATTTGTGCGGGGTTAAAAATCGTAAGTATATTTGACTCCAGAATGATGACTTTATATTCCAAACATTGAATAATTTAAATATGTTTCCTTTCAAAAAAGTGGATGCAATAATTTAACAAGATGTTCAGTAAAGAACATATAGCCTACTTTCTCCTAAATGTATGAGTATAGTTATAACTCGTTGTTATTATCAAAGAGTATAATAGAACTATTCTTTGTTGAAGACCTTAGAAACGATTTACCTCTACCAAACGCCACAACCTAGATAAAAACTGCTACCATTAATGAAGAAAGAAAGATAAGAAGTATATCAAGAATGTTATGGATCTGGAGACATAATCGACCGGACTGGCTGCGTGGCTCAGCGGTAACGTTCTCGCTTGCTGGGCCCTAGGTTGCAGGTTCGTATCCTGGCGCAGTCAGCTGGCATTTGAGGGTGCACAAATGCGAGGGAGCCGTGTCAGTACATTTACTGGCTCGTTAAAGATCCCCTTCGGGCCAAAATTCCGGCACCCCGGTGTCTCTAAAAGCAGCAGTAGTTAAAAGGGATGTAAAACCAATAACATTATTATTATTATTATTATTATTATTATTATTATTATTATTATTACATATATGACCTGCCGTGGGCAACATCCAACTTTGAGTTGAGGCATGTCTTTACACGTCTGGTTGTGCATGGCTTTCACAACCCTAATTGAATTAACAAATCTTTCCATGACCCTACAGAGACGTGTGTATACAAACTATGTGGATATTTTCGATTGCTATTTGCCTGAAATAAAAGTAGTAATTAATAACCTGAACTAACACCAACGGCTTGAATTCAGTTACTATGTGAAATCGTTTTGTTCTTTACTTCAAATAACATTTTCAAGTAACGCAAAATAGGCTGTTACAAACCCTTTAAAATAAAAAGTAAAAATGTATCGTAGTATCATCTTGTCATTCTTCAAATTCGATGCGCATAGAATGCCAATGGTATAGTAATCAATGCAGCCCCACGTAGACTAGTCGTGACATCTAGTGGTGAAATATCGAACAATATAATCCTAACAGAGCGAGTGCATTCTAGCGGCCATAAGAAGAAACTTTTCAATAAAATCTGGAAGTTAATAAGTAGGTCGGCGTGCAGTTACCTTTTTGGCAGCTAGATGTCTCGAGTAAATCTGCTGGCGAATTATGTTTTAATTAAATATATATATTTTACACCATAATATGCACAATATAACGCTTAATTTTAAAACGTCTGAGTCATTACAAAACAATAAACATATAACATTTAAAGCAAAAAACCTAGCTCTGATCGGGTTTGAACCATAGGCATTTGAGCGATAGGCTAACGCTCTACCACTTTTTATTATTAGCTCTTTACAGAATTACAGAATTTTCAGATATGATAAATACCATACTAATACATCACAAGAAATCCAGATAGTGTCCATATTTATCGTACAATTGTCCACTTTCACTAAGCTTCCAACGCTCTTTTTGCAGGTGATACCTGAGATCCAGGAAAGAGAAATGTTGATCATTGTCCATCACGAAGTGTACATATTGGCCCATTATCCACACAATGGCAGTCTGTTTAATTTGGGGGAAGGTGGTCACCGACAAACGAACCAACTTCCTGTCATCAAGGTCATCCGTGGGCACATTTAATAGTTGACATACTTTTCCCTTACACCACAGCCACGTGGAGGCAACTCGCGTGCATGATGTGAAGCGGTGTATCGCCGTATCAGTTTGACCACATATAGTACACCATGGGTAAGCTTCAAGATGGATGGTATATCGCCGTAGAGCGGTTGGGATGAGATCGTTGAGGAAGATAAAAACCTGGGAGTGTACAGCAGAAGAAATGGTCATAGCCCCAAAATTTTTCCAAACAGTGGGCCAATGGACGTAGAGGGTGGTGGCCTCTATTCGCGGTTTGGAGTGTACCACTTGCCGCAACATGTTATAGATACTTTTCGTCGTTGGAACAATCCCTGAAGGCATTTGGCGAACAGTTTCCAGAAGGTGCTGTTGATGGTCCCGAAATATCTTCGGCAAAGCTCTATCACAACCACGGGCTGTGTTTCGAATATCTTTGTATAGCGCTTTCGTAAAAGTGTCATGTTGGGAAAGAATGGTGATATCGTTCTTGCAGAGGAGTGCACGGCATTTCATGCCATGAGCTGTTAGCCCTAGCCCGCCTTGCCGGGATGGGAGATACAACTGTTCCCGTTGTACTCGGAACAAAAATCCTTGCCATATAAACCAACCTGTATATTTTGCCAATTGGCTCTCAAACATTTTGGGAAGTGGGAAAAGTTGTGCGACATACCATATTTTAGAGAGCGCAAACACGTTGAGGACCATGACCCGTTGCACTATATTGAGGTTTCTTTGACCAAATTGGATCAGGACTCCCCTAACTTTGGCAATGACCTTAGTCCAGTTTGCTTGCACTGTGTCCAGAAGCGATTGCTTCCAGGTAATGCCAAGAATTTTCAACTCATTTACTATCCGGAACCAGGGCTGTGGGGTAATCACTGAGTTAGTATTGAGCGGAAGCAAAGCAGTTTTCTGGGGGTTCGATTGTGCTCCAGAGGCGATATGCTAGAGCTGAAGGACGCTATCGATGTGGGAGATGTCTTCTTTATTGCGGATCAATATTGATACGTCATCAGCATAGGCGCACATGCCAAAAACATGTGTGGACAGTTTGTAACCCTGTAGCTTCACCTGGGTAGTCCGAATGAACGGTTCAAGGCCAATGACAAAAAGTAGCATAGAAAGGGGACATCCTTGCCTAACTGATCGTTGTATTGGAATCAGAGGGGAAAGAAAACCGTTGACGAGCACTCTAGACGTAGCATTACAATTTATCATACGAATGTAGTCAATAAGGATTTCAGGAAATTCGAAGTGTTGCAAGACCATGTACAAGTATTCATGACTGATGCGGTCGAAAGCTTTATCAAGATCTAAGGTGAGAAAACTCATTGGCTCAGTGGGGAGCATTTCGGCTTTTAGGTGTAGGTCCCATAGTATCGCTAAGTTTGTTAACAGAGTTCTTCCAGGAATACTGCAACATTGTTCATCACCAATGATATCAGGTAGAACAGTCTTCAATCGGCATGCAAGTACTTTGGTAAGGACTTTATAGTCACTGCAGAGCAGAGTAACTGGTCGGAAGTCACCAACTGCCATGGGAGAGGATGTTTTTGGTATGAGGACTATGGTACCCTCGTGATGTGATTGACAAAGAGCACGACGTTGGAGAATGGTTCGCAGGACATGACAAAATTCTTTGCCAATGAGAGGCCATAAGTGTTTAAACATTTCATATGGCAGTCCATCAATGCCAGGTGAGCGGTTGTTTGGGAGTTGTTTAACCACAGAGTGAATCTCTTCATCCGTAATATCCGCGCTGAGCAGAGTTTTGTTGTCCGGAGATAGTTGGGTACTGCAAGATGACAGCAATAGGGTCACCTGCTGTGGATCAATGGGAGCCTTAGCGTAGAACCGTTGATAAAATAATGATATTTCACGACGTATAGCGTCAGGGGAGGTGACGACACTTCCAGTACTGGTGCGGAGGCGGTGGATATATTTACGTTGCCGCTCACGTTGTCCTTTGGCGATATGGTATACACTTGCACTTTCGTCCGGGAGCACTGTACGATCTTTTAAAGCCACGTTTATATGAGCGAGCGTTCGTTGCTGTAGAGACAGGAGCTTGGTTTTAACTTCCCGGATCTGGTCATATATACGTTCCCCAGCATCAGATCTTTGATGGAGCTGGCGAAGAACTCGATAGTAAAATTCAACTGTATCCCGTCTTTCCCGACCTCGTTGGTAAGATATGTTCTTAAAGACGCGGCGGATCCCTGGTTTAACTAAAATATCCCACCAGTCTGTGCAGTCGCGAAATTTGCATTTTTGTTGGACCCATCGAATCCAGTGTTGTCTGAAAATATCTTGGCATTCCTCCTCCAGTAAAAGCGAGCAATTCAGCTTCCAATAACCTCTTCCTATGTGAAATATGGGATGGGGCTAAGAGATTCTACATACGACAGCATGGTGGTTAGTGAAACTGGCAGGTATCACTTCATATCGTCTAGGCTGGATAAGTTCCTGTGAAAAGTAGATGCGGTCAAGTCGTGATGAGGAGTTGTGACTTATACAGGTGTAATGGGGCAGGGGCACTCTTAAACTATCCACAGCATCAATGAGGTGTAGGGAGGTAAGAAGGGTCCTGAGAGCCGGGTTGACACCTTGGTATGAGCTAGTGGAATCATCTGGGCGTTGAATACAATTGAAATCCCCTGCAAGAATAAGTTTTTCCTTAACGTCGTGCAGATGAGGCAGTATACTCTGTTGAAAGAACATTTTCCGTTCCACAAGTTTATTGGACCCGGATGGGGCATATACATTTATCAGGGTGGTATTGTTTATGTGTCCAGATATTATGCGTCCTGATGGATGACATAGCACACCTTCGAGTGGGATATCATGTCTTATGAGGAATCCGGTCCCTCTATTCGTATTACCGGTATTGATGTATTGATTGTAGAAGGCAGATATGGGCAAACAGGGTAGAGCAACTTCTTGAATGAAGGCAATGTCAATGTCTGCATCTCGAAGGAATCTCTCCAACAGTTGAAATTTCAGAGGGCATTCTATTACATTGATATTCACAGTGGCCACAGTGAGAAATTGCGCCATTAAGAGAAGTATAAAAGTTGTACTAGACATACTGGAAGGTGGACTCGAGAAAAATAAAAAGAAAAAAAAGACATAGGTGAGAAATATACTGGTGCACTATGTCAAATTAGGTTGAGATATTTCCTTTTGACTGCCATTCATAGGCCGGCTGTCAGCGGTTGAGAGCGTTCGTGGGTCCCTATATGACGTAGAATGAAGATTTTGTTTCTTTTTCACAGCTGCGGGAACGTTTGTAGAGCCAGTTTGATTCTTCGGGGCTGGTACGGCAATCGAGGCATTTGTTTTAATCTTCTTAGAGACGTTCTCGGATCCCCGATCAACATTCTTAAGTGAGTCGGTAGGGACCAGCGAAGGTGGGGGCAGTGAAGGCAAAATTTCTGTGGCAGCCTGTAGTGACGGCATAGTTGGTTCTAAGGCTGCGATACAGGTTGCCGATAGCACAGGGGCACTCTGTGGCTCGCAGCTCTGGTCAGGGCAAGGTACCAGTTCTGCGTCAGATGTATCCGAGGTCACTTCTGGTGTTGTCCCAGCTGACTGATCAATAAGCATGTTTTCATATGACGTTTGCTGCGTCACAACTTCCGAGTATTGGACACGTCATTGTTGTGTAGGAGTTATACCGAGGGGAATCATTTTCTTTGGGCAGTTAATACGTAGATGTGTGGTAGCATTGCAAATTAAACAGGTCTGTTTCTGTCCATTATACGTTATATAGCCAGAATGGCCACCAAAAGTCTCAGTGGAGGGGATATCTTGCTTGATTTCCATAGTGACGGCACGTATTCCATTATACACCGGGAACTGATAAGCAGAAGGCCATTGTTCTTTCCTGACGTCACTCGCAGTGCCATATTTCGACAGTACGGATTTGAAAATTTCAGGGTGTACTTCGAGTGGGACATTAAATATACGCACTGTGGTAAAATTGGAATCCGCTGTGGAGAGCTTAACATTTGTCATTTCGCCTGAGTCATACTGAAATTTAATAGGATCTGCAAAAGTATTTAACAATTTCTGATAAATAGATATGCTGATTACCTTGATGTACATGGTTTTTTCGTGCGCATTTAACTGGATGGCTTCTACTTGGTCGACAGTCAACCGGAGGGTATCGCCAATCCAGCGGTGAATTTCTCCTGGTGAGGGGCGAGAACTCTGCCTGTCCCATTGGCAGCGTACGGTGTTTTTTCTCTGGTATCCGGACATGATTTTCAGCGGGGTTTTCTGGGTTTCTGGTTTTGTTGTCCTATCTGGAACACTACTTGAAAAAGTATTGTCCGAATGACACACGGAAGGTCAGTACACACGTGGAACTAAAGAAGCACCGGTATTAGGAACCGTAAACTCTTCCAATGCGGTCACACAGCGCGCACACACGTACCGCACTCGGCCACGACTAGTGACCAACCACCACTGAGCTAATTGTGTCAACGAATATCGTTCTATATAAAATGACTTACATAGAACTTGTTAGCAAATAATGATTTATACTAAACGATTTCATCACTGGAGTATATTATTTATATTTAAAGCATTTCATACAAAGTTTATTTATTTTGTATCAGTACGCTATATTGCATGCAATACTCAAATTAGTGAAATATAAGTCTGGCACAAGATATCCGCTGCCATCTTGTCTTATTACTGAATCGGCTCAGCTTTTTAAAATCACGTCTGCACTATAGTATTACAAAATAAACTTTTAATTTCGAACGTGCCTCTTCCTTTAGAACAGTTGAAACGATTCTCGGCTCGATAATCGGAACTGGTGGGTCCCATGATATGGATTATAAAGTTTGCATAATTCGCACGGCCGCCATCCTGAAATGGTATGGCGGACGACCTTGTAGTTTGGTCACAAGACGCATCCTATACGAAGGTATGTTGTTACCAAATTTGGTAGAGATCGGATGATTTGGTTAGTCGTTATTTGATTTTACGTTTTGAACGTTTGAGTGGCCGCCATTCAGCTTTAGTAAAGATGGCGGCGATATAAAACATGACACTGAGGTGCCCTTTGCTTGTTCTACCTCTGTACCAAATTTCGTTCAATTCTCATTCACCGTGTTCGAATTGATAGGGGGGGGGAACAGACATTCAGAGTACACACATTCACACACACACAGACACACACACACACAGACTCACACACACACATATACACACACACAGACTCACACACACACATACACACACAGACACACTTTTTTCGCCCTGTGTTGATCTCATAAGTCTACTTTCATTTTTTGCAAAAATCGAAAGTAGGCTAAAAATTAAAGAGCTCTATGTGAACAAAACGTCTAAATTACACCCATTACAACAAAAATAAAGACTATCAGGAAAGTACTGTAATTTTCAGACTAGATCCTTGAGAAATGTGCATATACAGCCCTTTTTTTTGTTATTGATGCATTCTCTATTATTTATTGTACTCCACAGTACTTTTCGCCTAGATTTACAGTGAGTTCATATTGCACTTGATTAACTTCAGAGCCTTGGATAACTATGTTTTAAACTCACTTAGGGGCAAAGTGAATATACTTTGCGAAATATATTGGCATGTATCTTTCTATAACAAGTAAATACACCTCCCGGGCAACGCCGGGTAAAATAGCTAGTAAACAAATAAACAAGACGATAGCCCCTGCTTGAACTGTGTCGCGTACAGCCCGCATAGCACTAGGGACGGGCGGATAGTCTGTGCACATGGGGCGCACACAACCCATTATGCGAGAGTTCTCGCACGGGTCCGCTAGTAAGCATATAATAGGCAACAGATTACAGTAAATATGTCACATGTGAAAAGAAGAGAATAATTCTGTTCCATTTCGTTCAGGTTCAGCGCTGGCTTCTGCAAGGCTAGGCAAGGAATGTAGTCATTGATGATGTGAATATTTTACTCTGTAGCATCGAGATTGTGGGAATATGGTGAATTCTTCACTTGATGAACATATGTGACTTCAGACAACTAATCAGAATGATGAAAGTTCTTTGTCAGTCAACCAAGCACAACAATGAGACAATGAAATTAGCTGGCACTTAGCCACAGCAGATGTTTTCCCGCTATTTGCAAGAGATGACCCGACATAGTCACAGAATGTGTCTGCTTGTATCTTAACAAATCATCCACCTTAATTGCAAGTGGAAGATTTTCAGTAATTAGAAAACTTAAGTGCAGCATAATTCCATTAATGTAGTTTATAAATTATTGTCAGAGTGCCAAGAGAAGTCAGTTCGGCACGCTGCGATGGGAAGTGGTGTGTCGACTGTACACATGCGCAGTCTGTCTATTCCTGACCTAAATATATCGACAGTCAGTAACTGCTACTTCCACATCATGCCTGTTGATTATGCAGCTTTATGTTTGTAGTCTGTCACTGACGGCCCCTTCCCATTACTCCCATTCGCAGAGAACAGAGCACAAATAAAGAACAGAAAAAAGGAGTGAATGAGTGAAACTGGCAGTGGCTTACTTGATTTTCTTTTTGAATGAGACGCATGCAGTACGCGGGAAGGCATCTTTAGCTAACTTCTCCTTGCGCGCAGGCAATTAGAAAATACCCTCTTGCGGTTTGCCTGAAGTTTAAAATGGGGAACCGTGGCTAGTCATTTCGGTGACGGCCGGTGGTGGGTTTCGAACACGGTTACCTTCCAAATCAGGAGATAGTCTGATCCAATGGCCTTGCACGTTATTGCCCTGTAGTATTCGAGTTCCTTTATTACTGTTGGCTATTAAATGTAA
Source organism: Meconema thalassinum (assembly GCA_946902985.2). Classification (NCBI taxonomy): domain Eukaryota; kingdom Metazoa; phylum Arthropoda; class Insecta; order Orthoptera; family Tettigoniidae; genus Meconema; species Meconema thalassinum. Next base: position 396,593,566 of record OX336390.1, on the reverse strand, counting down.
TATTTATTTAGCATACAGTAGTTTAAAAATTATTTTAATTTTGATGCACAGCCACTACTTCCTGTTTGTAATTGGACAGTGTCAAAACTAATAAATAGTTATAATTTTTTAGCACAGTCGATGTGTTAGTCGCAAACGTAAACACATTATGAGGCTCCTATGACTTACTACCCTACCAGCGAATTGTTACCGCTGGTGGAAATCGGATCTAATGCGATCCACCCAGCCACACGCCTGCGAGAGATATGCAGTTGTCGCCAGCGAACCTCATCGCTTGTCGTTTGTGTGCATGATTGGTGCTGGGTCGTGCGCTGTGCGGTGTGTTCTCATTGTAGGCCTGTGCATGCGTTCTCCGTCTTGCCCCGCAGACGTTCGCTGCAGCCAATACGAGGCGAGATGACGTAATGTATACAGAACAGCCCCACTCCACGTCTAGCGGTAACAATTCCCTGGTAGGGTAGTAAGTAAGGTCATAAAAGAGTCATCGGTACCATTTTATTAGAACATCGTATAATTTTTCCACCTGCACACAAACTGGTAATATTGGGACCAGGAGTAGATCTTACTACCATTGGTCCACTGAGGAAAGTGTTTTAATGCGAATATATTTTCTTGGGACAGATTGAGGGTTTCAGTTGTTAGATCGAGTAAAGCACGAAACATTTATTACTGTAGATGGAATGTTCGACTCATGCGGTACTAGAACCCATGAACTCCAGCTTGTTTGCCGTTACTGTACCACGTCTCGAGTGTGGGGAAACTTGAATAATCACTGTTAGGGTGCATAACCCGCCGAAAAGTGGAGTATGCACTCCCAAAATTGAAAAAAAAAAAGCACCAGGACTCGATGGTATGCCTGAAAAAATCTCAAATATACTTGGAAGACCAATTATTGTTATTATTGCTGACTCTGTGGCCATATTACAGCACCATATCTTCAAGATTGCCAACACCTGACATTTCTGATAAGAAAATACCACTATATTTCAAATTGTTTAAACAAAAAGTTTGTTAATGGAATGTCCTAACAAGGATTGAGGGATATGCTGTCTCACGGCATCTTGGTAGAAACCAAGCAGCTCCAGTGTTTTATTACATTGTGAATAAATATAATAAGTATTTGACGTCTTTCATAGGATTCCAAGCATATCAACATTCATTTTGCTAGGAGCAGATGGCTTAGATATTATGCCCATTAAAATAACGATCATCACCACTACCACTCAAATGCACGTCGCAAAAACATGGATAGGCCTCAGTGAGTACACACGCATGTCAAACACAGTCAGAATGAAACTGCCGCACTGATGTGTTCCTGGACAGAAGGAACGCACGCACTGTCAGGGTTCTTACTGGATGACCAGGACTCAACTGGGTGCTTCCTTATCCTTATACATCAGTTTGTAGCTATGGCATCAACCACTTACACTGAAAACTATTGTTGGTGAAGTTTTATTTACAGGCTTCAGAAGTTGTGGTCATCCGTCTCCATGTGTTTGTATGTGTACACTATGGACTCTGTGTGACGATGACGTCTGTTGTTGTAGTGTATTTATTAGTGTGTATACTGGAGAATTAAGGTAGGCTAAAAGGAGGCAGCCTTGGTCGTAAGTTATGCCCATGCCAGACGGCATTTGTATGGGGAAGAAGTGAAAAATACTAAGAGAAGTTGTTTAATGATATATTAAACGACGTACTTGTTTGAGAATATCAATGATTCCATCCTCAGCGTGAAAAATATTATACTTTAAAAAATAGTTAAACATTGTGAACAAAATGGATATCCTTACAAATAGTTTTAATTTAAATTAATTAAGACCTTGTAAATATATGAATTGATATTCAATTAGACAAACTACTTTAAAATACTATGTTGAAATTCTATTAGTATTTCGAAAAATATATTAGGCTAATAGAAGACTTCCTTTTTCTGAGAATGTAGATATGTGAGAAGGCATGAAAGTCGTCGTTAAATTTGAAAGAATTTTCTAAAGTAAACGTGAATAAATATTATCAAAAATCACTCGAAAATTCAAGATGATTCTTCACATGTACGTCGTTTCATATTTCAATTTCTGTTAGTATTGATCAGGCGGATTTTAAATTTATCAATTCTATCAATCAATACGGATATATCGACTTACCATTTTTAGCCTATTTTCCTTTATGAAAAAAAATAGGCTTATGAGATCACCTTTTGTCCATGTGTCTGTGTGTGCGTGTGTGATTCACGCGTGTTTGTACCCCCGCCCCCGTAAAAATCTAAACGGCCGGAGCGATTTCAATGAAACTCGGTAAGTTATAGCACAATTCCGGATGTCATGCCCTTAAAATTTTGTTACGTCTCACCAATGCAACATGGCAGCTGTGCGAAATATTTCACCAGCATTCAATATCTCCGAAACTATTACAGATATCACCCTGGAATTTTTCACGATGATAAAGGAAACTACTAGAAGTTCACCTATGTGACATTTGAAAACCTGGTAACTACAAAACCAACATGGCGGCCAAGCGACGTTGCGACTTTTAAATAGACGTTACTCGCGATTTAACCAACCAAACGCAATGAAACTCGGTACATTATATGTTTATACACATTGTAATGCACTGACATGTAACTTAGTTTCATTGTTTGCATAATCTGAAGATGGCGGCTGTGCGAAATATTTCACCGGCATTCTATATCTCTGTAACTATTACCGGTATCATCCTGAAATTATGTACGGTGATAAATGGCACTACTGGAAGTTCATCAATGAGACTTTCAAAAACCGGTTAACTACAAAACGAACATGGCGGCCAAGCGAAGTTGAAGGTTGAAAGTTTTAATACACTTTTCTAGCGATTTCATGATCCAAACGCAATCAAACTTGGTACAGCAAATCCTTATACACATTGTAATGCACTGGTATCTAATTTAGTTCAATTGTTTACATAACCTCAAGATGGCGGCTGTGCGAATTTTAAAATTAAGTTTTTATCTCTTTATTTCTTGTGTCGTAATCATGCGATTGAAGTGAAAGTTTGAATAATGAACCTACGCAATAATTTTCCTTTAATGGTACATGACTCTATGGCCTATACATATATCAATCCAACATGGCGACCAACTGAAATATTAGACGGTTCTCTATATCTACGAATCTATTACGGCAGTCAAACTGAAATTTTGTATGTTGATAGTGGCAATTAATATAAGTAGGATATATGAAAATAGGCTTTAGTTCTTCACGGAACTACTTGTTTTTTTATTGTGTACGCATTCTAGAAGTGAAAAGCCATATAAAATGATGTATCAGATGACTGGGGTGAAAATATAACCTACTTCTTCCCAACTGTGTTCAGTAGCCCCTGTTTCAATTCTCAGATCAGAATGAAATTTTCGATATATCCAGGAAATTTGGTACAGAAGCCACAATAAGTAACGCTACACACAGAAGGTGTCTACTCCTGCTCTTTGACAGACAAAAGTACAATCGTCGACGTCTGCAACATATCATTGATCCCTAACTGTTGCTTGATTGTATGTATGAAAGCAATTCATAGTGCAATGTTTCCGCATTTCTTTGACTTACGGTATTGCATTACATTGGGGAAGCCGCCCAATCATCTGTGGTGCCCTTTTACGTCGGTGATTTATGAGAAACTACTCACGCGATATCCTGTAAGCAGTGTACGCTGGAAGGTAATAATTACAAACAACGGGTCTTTTTTGTTTCATACCACTGAGTGCCCCGAATAGCAACAATGATTAGACAAAATACACAAATAGAAAGAAAGGTAGTTTTGCATGACCGTTGATCTCGCAATCATGATTTACGGAAACTCCTTGTTACGCACACTCAGAACAACAGTACCTGACATTTCACCTAAAAAAATCTGACATGTATGTGGGAATCAACCCGGTCAGTCTGTGTGAGAGGCAAGCAGCTTGACACTGCAATATCTTGTCCCTATAACTTAATTACAAAAACAGAGCTGATCAAAGACCTCCTCGTGGTATAGCGGTTAGCATTCTTAGAGATCACCCCGGAGTCCGGGTTAGATTCCCGGCTCTGCCCAGAAATTCTGGTCTGAGGGCTGGAACGGAGTCAACTCAGCCTCATGAGGCAAGAATGAGTAGTGGAGGGACCAATTCCCAACTCTGCCATCTTTAAAGTGTTCTTTCGTGGTTTCCTCACTTCTACTTCAGGCAAATGCCGGGATGGTTCCACGACGGTCCCCTTCCAAATCCTCACCCGAATTACAAATACACACACTAATATAGCCATCAGAATAACACAGGCTATCAGACAATTTACACACACCTAAGTACACGGTGCTACATGACCGCGAATTCACAAAGCTCTTAAATTAATGAACAACAATAAAATTCGATCAAGAAAAATTATAATTATATATTGAAACATGTAGTTCCGTAAAGAACTAAAGCCTATTTTCATATATCCTACTTATGTTAATTGCCTCTATCAACATACAAAATTTCAGTGTGATTGTAATATATTCGTAGATATTGAGAACCGTCTAATTTACGGATGGACGCCATGTAAAATTTTTATATATGTAGGTCTCAGATGCATGTACTATTACATGAAGATTATTGTGTAGGTGTAGTATTAAAACTTCAATCGCATGATTAGTACAGTACACAAGAAGTAAAAACGAGATTTTTAAATTTCGCACAGCTGCCATTTTCTGGTAATGAAAACAATGGAAATAAATTATATGCCAGTGGATTAACATTTGTATAGCCTAAGCATTTACCGTTACGAATTTCACTGCACTCGGAAGGTTTAATCGTGAGAAACATCCATTTAAATATTTATATTTCACGACGCCACCATGTTGGATTACTGCTCACCAGGTTAATAAAAGTCCTATAGGTGAACTTATGTTCATAGCCTCTATGAACATAAAGAATTTCAGTTTGATTGCTGTAAAAGATTCGTAGATATTGAGAACCGTCTAAATATTTCGGATGGTCGCCAAGTTGGATTGTTATATGTATAGACCATAGAGTTATGTACTGTACCCAATTGTCATCATGTGGAACATGTGTTCGTATCCCAGCTAACTCACGGTCTTTCGAGGTATGGGACGTTCCTGCCCACCATACGACCACATGCTCAGGATTTGAGTCTACCAGGTAACTACTCTACATGAAATAAACACCATATTCCTAAAATAAAACATTTACTGGTATAAAAATCAGGGCTATACAACAAATACAAATAAAGGACAAATTATATTTAACTCCCACAATTAAAATGAGGGTTATTTTGTGAGTCTCTTCTTAATTATTGCTACACTGCACTCAAATCTATTTCTAGCATCCTATCATTGATACTTTCAGACTTCTACGAGTCTCCATAGTGTTCATCATGTGATACAATTTTACATAAATGGAGTATCACAACACAAAAAGTCACATATCACATCTAAATGACATTAATACTGTAATAATAAAACATTACTCCGTTTCTTATGGCATTTACTTTGATTAGCATAAATTCATTATTCTATGCCTTAATTAACAAATATTTGTTGTGTCGTGTGAACCATCTTCCTTCTTTTCCATCAATATGAAACGCTTAAAAAGTGGTACGTTTCCCTTCCAAAATAGACATGGATAGAAATGTTTATAGTTTCACCATACAACGATTTTCTGGGTCTTGTCGGGCTTATTATCGTTACAAACGTGTCATGTTCTTAGAAATCACATACCCGTCTGCATAAATTAGCGTGAACTGGCAAAAATGCATTCTAAAAAGGTGCCTAACAATTTATTTGGTTCAGTGTTCCTCCTCAGAGAATAACTGGGCCAAATATTATCCGATTTCATTGATCCAACAATGTATGTGTGCTGAAACACATCATTTAATTCAATTGGCATCATCATAACACTCATATCTTAATTGCATATCGAAATATCGAGATTCTTCAGTGTCCCACTATGACTTTAATTTAAAGGACTGGCGGACCGACGTCCCCTTCCCTTAGCAGGCAATAAAATTAGTTCCGGCAGGCCGTGCAAGATGGCCGCTCGTCTCAGTGGGCTATCCCCTCCTTCTCATCTGCTAGCAAGGTCAAGTTTGTTTACAATCGCAGTACAGTAGAGTTACGCTAGGTGTTGTTCTTAAGTAATTGAGTCATTATAATTATTTAACACCTATATTTATAGTGTATCGGGCTCAACTCGGCTCCTTATTAACATTCATGGCTGGGGATGGATCCTGTGATAGTCTTGCCGTTCTGTGGTGAATACTGGTGGCTTTGGACGCGCATCATAATGAGAATACAGGATTCTCACCAGCAGCTGTCTCAATAATAACATAATAAGGAAATCTGCGTTTCCTAAACGACGAATATGACTCTTACCTCCCAGGGCAGATCATTTTTACACATGCTCACGGAGTCTCGACGGACTTCACTCGTGGCGATAATTCATGCAAGCGATGGATAGGCTCTGTCCAATTCGCTGCGAATAATAAAAGTATGCACAACGGCGATACTAACTCGTAGATTAGCCAACTTCTCACCTAACGTGCAAGCTATACTAGTTTGGTCCCCGCAATATATTTACGTAAATCACTGGATTCTACGTTACTTCTGCACGCTATATGTGGCTCAAACAATACTTCTCATAGATGACTCAATTGTTAAGGCACCCGCGTTCTCTCTGTAATAACACTTAAGCCAAAGCTTTAAATAGCTCCTAATAACAAGTATAAATTTACTGGCTTACACTACTTTAATGGTCCTCAAATACAATCCTAAGAATTGACCATCTCAAATATTCATTCAACACTTCATTGACACTGAAAAACTCTCGTATCTCGCTATATTCCACGTTACTTTCTTACTGTTTAACAAAATACAGTATCTTTATATTAGACATGACACACTTTGAACATTATTTAGGCCAAAAATGCCTATTACATTACTGTTGCCGACCCCAGATTATTATTATTATTTATCATTTAACGTTACCGTTTCATTCATCACAATTTTAGGCCTGACTGGCCCTAAACAAATCACCTTCCAAGCCATATTCTATTCAAGACGAGTGGTGAAAACTCGTTCAATAAGTGACTGTTACATCTTAGTCTCAAAGTGATGCATCGTTGTATGGTGAACCATTTAGTTAGAATAACATTGTAAATTGGTACTCACTTTTTATTTTTCGCTGGATTATACCAGCCTTTCAGCTCCGGACCCAGCATGACGCTTGATTTAAGCCATCATGCTATATCTTACACGACACTTGATTTCAAATATTTGCCACATGATAAACATACTCTTATCCGTGGCTTCTTTCACTTTTACACAATACATATTAATCACAATACACATCAACACTTTTTAAATCACTATAACACAATTTATGTACACTTTCTCACTATTTCACAGGTTGATCCTTAATCGGACTCCACCTACGCCTGACCTCAGAGATGCGATGCAATTACGCCAACCGCTGGTCTCCGTGAAAGTCTAACTGCGTTTACGGGCGTTCGATCCTCGTCACCTTCAATATCGTTCAGTTCACTGTCAAGATTAATTGGCGATGCCTCCCAGGCTCCCATAATTGTAGTGATCCTGATGAAAATGTCATATACAACTCTGACAATACCTCCTGGTATATGTTATGTCCAAAAACATTATTATTACTCTTTCGCTGTAGCGAAATTATATTTGCGTCAGATAATGGATAAATATCTGTATTAAATTAACTTCGACGCACTTCATGATTATACTTATGAAGCTGTATGCTGTGCTTATATTGTTCTTCAATTGCTGAGCGTCGATACTGTAACATTTCGCGTGCTTACTGGCAGCGTATTAGTTACGTGTATACTGGAGAAGAACTTGAGAACAGACTGAAGACAACTGAAGACAACTGGCTTGGTCTGCATTGCTCCCCCTTATAAAGGTTTCTCGTAAAAACTAGTCCACCGGACATACGGGTGCGACTCCTTCCTTGAAATAATACATTTTCAGCCGAAATGACATATACACCTTGTTTATTTAGGTGTGGAAGTTTCATAAACGTTCGCGTGCCGGCGATCGCTTCGGCCAATTAATTACAATTAATTGCCTTATTCCATCGCGTCAGGATGCCACCATGGTGATTCCCCTCTGGCTGGTCACCAAATCACTCCTCTCGAGCGTAAGCTCGGTGTTAACACGCTCATTTAGAGATATAGGCTTTAATTTAGGTGTCAGACCCCTCCTAAATTATCTCTCCTTGAATATATTCACCTGGGTGTACATTTCACTCCATTTCAATGCTCCACTTGGCTGTAATTAATTAATTTCCGTGGGCAGTAATCCCCACCATAGGTTCCATCGATGTCAAGCGGTGAATACCCGAGTCATTAATTTTGAGCTGTCTACTCGGTCCAGACGAAAGTAGTTCGCTCGGTGCCTACAATCTCCACCCACTTGCCAACTCCAATTAGTAAAACGTCAAACTGGCCTGCTTTCGTTCTTGTATGCTTCGAAAACGTATATTTGCTTGCATTTGCTTATAATTCTTCACCTTAAACTGCTATGATATTCACATACAGGCCGTGAAATCATGCTACATTATTATATGTCATTATTTAACGCATTGCTCTTCGGGTTCCCTAAAAATGTTCCCCCTCAGAGATCGATGGTTCGATTCTAGTTAGAATCATGTGCATGGTCTTCTCTGATAAGACCTGAGTTCGATGCCATTCTGCCGTGACCGATTGGGCACAGTACCATTAAAGGAAAATTATTGCATAGGTTCATTACTCAAACATTTATTTCGGTCGCATGATTACGACACAAGAAATAAAAAAAATATTTTAAAATTTCGCACAGCCGCCATCTTGAGGTTATGTAAACAATTGAACTAAATTAGATGCCAGTGCATTACAATATGTATAAATATTTAATGTACCATATTTCACTCCGCTCAGATGGTTAAACCGTGAGAAAAGTCTATTCAAATGATTCAACTTCGCTTGGCCGCCATGTTCGTTTTGTACTTAACAGGTTTTTGACACTTAGAAATATAATCTTTTAGTAGTGCCCTGTATCACCGTACAACATTTCAGGGTGATATTAGAAATAGTTTCGTAGATATAGAATGCCGGTGAAATACTTCCCACAGCCGCCATCTTGAGGTTATGTGAACAAATGAATTAAATTAGATGTCAGTGCATTACAATGTGTAGAAACTTTTTCTGTACCAAGTTTCATTGCGTTTGGGTGGTTCAATCGCGAGAAAAGTCTGTTTAAAAGTCTCAAATTCGCCTGGCCGCCATGTTGGATTTGTAGTTGCCAGGTTTTTCAAAGTCTCATAGGTGAACTTCTAGTAGTGCCCTTTATCACCGTACAAAATTTCAGGGTGATATCGGTAATAGGTTCGGAGATATTGAATGTTGATGAAATATTACGCACAGCCGCCATGTTGGATTGGTGAGACGTAATAAAATTTGAAGGCCACGGTCGGGATCGGACAAAATAGTTCTATGACCTTACCGAGTTTCATTGAAATCTCCCCAGCCGTTTAAAAGTTATTAGGGGGGGGGGACACACAGACAGACAGACAGACACACACACATACGCACACACACACACACACACACACACACGGACAAAAGGTGATGTCATAAGCCTATTTTTTCATAAATGAAATTAGGCTAAAAATAATGTCCTTATGCCTCTTTACCCATTATTGACGCTGGACCAGTCGTAGAACATCTTATTGTCTTAAGATCGCATATTCGAATCCTAACTGTTCGAATCAAGCTTTTTAAGGGTGGTAAGAACCTACAGCACTCCGAGTCGTATGATGTCAGTTGTAGATAAACTCTCGCATCGTTCTAGTAATCACATTTACACTGATATTGAAGTGAATTTAGAATTGAACACTCAATTACGGCAAAAGTCACGGTATGTTTGAAAAAACTGTTGTAAGGGTAACAAAAATGTGAATATATGGAAGGGTAATAGAAGAACTGTAAAATTGAATAGAAACATTTTTAAACAGAATAAATTGTACCAAAATCAGCAAATAGTTTGTAATATTAAAAAAAATACGCATACTCACTTGAATATTTGAAATGAAAGAAGTGACGGAAATACCAACGGAAATTCACCTTTATAAGATCAGTAGATAACCCGATTCAGTTTTGAAGAACAACTCTCACCGCTGCGGCGTACATGGACAAAGTTAACAAGCGATCTCAGATATTAAAACTCAGCAATTTTTCTAGGTGTGAGGTTTCACCTAGGAACACGAAGCTGGCTCATCAGTGGGCTTTTGGTATCCATGCCCGGATCCCCAGAGGAGTAGCGAACTGCGCGCTACCTCCCTTTTTATGAAGCGCACCTGCGCCTCTTTACTGCGAGACCAATAAGCTCAACCAGCCTTAACCTCCCAATGAGTTGCTGATTTCACTGGCCATGAAAGCCAATATACTTTCTTTTTGGAAGATTTCAGATATTTATTTATTTATTTATTTATTTATTTCTTCTTCTTGTTTCGAATAGGCCATCTATGGACCACGACGTTCAACTGTTACATTTGGAGTGGGCTTTGATGTTTGCCCAGTAGTTACGCATCCTCTGGCTGTGTTGTTCCTTCCTCTCCTGGGTCCAGAGGGCACCTGTTTTCTTTCTTGGCGGTTTGTCCTGGAACCTCAATTGCTGAAGCATCTTCCTGAGAGATGTCCGGCCTTTTAAGACTCTTTCCGTCCCTCCAAGTTCTTGCAGATCTTTGCTCACTTCCCACAACCATGGTGACTTGGTCTTCCGCTTTTGCCAGTAACCGAGGAGCTGATTGGTCAACCTGGTAGGATGCATCCTGTAGACGTGTCCATAAAATGCTAGACGTCGTATATTTATTTATTTATTTATTTATTTATTTATTTATTTATTTATTTATTTATTTATTTATTTATACTGTATGGTATCCTCTGCTTGACCAGCCTGTTGCTTTCTTCTGATGTGCCCTCCATAAATTCCTGCTCAGTGTATCGTATGGATCTGCCGGCCACTGCGAGGACTGAGCTCACAGACATGATGAATGTGTAGCGTTATCAACAAGGTGATCTGCAGTCGTAAATCTCCTTGGCCACTGAAACTAAAGTTCAAAGGTTCAGTCACGGATACAATGAAGTGTACACTTACATAAGACTGCTAAGGAGTTTATTCTGATCTGAGGTCTGGACGGGGACACTCAGCCTCGTGAAGAAGAGCTGAGAAGAGGTGGGTTCAATTCTCACTTCAGCTATCCTAGAAATAAACACCTCAATAACACTGGCTATTAGACAAATTATACCCACACTCAAGCACACGTGGCTTGATGTTCATGCCGCTAAATTGACCAAGAAGACGAATGTTCGGGGTGTGTTCTGTATAAGTGTGTATTTTATAATTATAATAGGGATGGAGACTGATTTCGAATATTAAGAAACTGTAGGAATCTGCAAACAAATATATATTAATACTCATTATAATTATGACAGGTATTAATCATTTTATAACACTATAAAGATATTATATTAGGTACCAGTAATTTCCATATAAAGGTAAAAGTATACATGTTTGATGAGCGGCACAGAACTAACAGCTGGATCGCCACAAAGCAAAGACTTTCTCCATCACGGTGATCGAACGCATTAAATATGGTGTTTACGTGGATGCAGGGAGAAATGACCGAAGTCAAGATTCCCGTTGCTGTGAGTTTAACGGGTATGAAATCGTTTACGTAATGTTTCGAAGTTAGGGATGTGATTTGAAAATTCGCAGTTAATATTTAACTTGGTATCAATTGTTCAAAACTTTAGTCTCTCACTCTAAATATTGCCAATTGTTCAAAATGACTTGATCATGCTCTCAATGATTCTTTGTCAGTTGTTCAAAATAACTCTTGCAACATTTGTAAAGAACATTTCCCACTGGAATTCGTCCTCAGCCAATTAGTCATGCATTTTCATTTAAGATACAATTTTCTTTACCATCTCTTCTTTATTGTTCATTTTATTCTTGGCATATTCCCAGCGATTCCTTGGCACCTACAATGAATTTTCCTAAATTATCCAAAACACTACTCATTTTTCTCTTTTCTGAATTTCTAAGATTCTTTATAACACTACGAAAAGGCTTTCCTGCCCCTTGATCTAACGTTTTTAATTTATCTCCAAATTCTTCCAATGATTTCCTTTTGGACTTAAATATAATTAGTTAAATTCTGTTCCTTTCAAGTATGTAAAGCTCTCTGTCTGCCGGATTCCTTGTTTTGGAGCCATTTTTTAAGCCTTCATTTTTAGCCCATTTAAAATTTATGAAAAAATAGGCTTATGAGATCACTTTTATCCATGTGTCTTATCTGTGTGTGCGTGTGTGATGGTGTGTGTCCCTCCCTAATAACTTCTAAACGTCTGGAGGGATTTCAATGAATCTTGGAAAGTTCATAACACTATTCAGGATTACCCCGACCGCGCCCTTCAAATTTTGTTACGTCTTACCAATGCAACATGGCGGTTGTGCAAAATATTTCACCAGCATTCGATATCTCCGAAACTATTACTGATATCACCCTGGAATATTTTGCGGTGATATAAAAAAACTACTAGAAGTTCACCTATGTGACTTTTGAAAACCTGGTAACTACAAAACCAACATGGCGGCCAAGCGAAGTTGCGACTTTTAAATATACGTTTCTTGCGATTTAACAAACCAAACGCAATAAAACTTGGTACAGTATATGTTTATACACATTGTAATGCACCGACATCTAACTTCGTTCAATTGTTTACATAACCTCAAGATGGCGGCTGTGCAAAATTTATCACCGGCATTCTATATCTCTGAAACTATTACCGGCATCAGTCTGAAATTTTGTACGGAGATAAGGGGCACTACTGGAAGTTGATCTATCAGAATTTCAAAAACCGGTTAACTATAAAACAAATATGGCGGCCATGCGAATTTGGAAATTTGAAATAAAACTATCTCGCGATTTAATGATCCAAACGCAATGAAATATTTATACACATTGTAATGCACTGGTATCTAATTTAGTTAAATTGTTCACATAACCTCAAGATGGCGGCTGTGCGAATTTTAAAATTAAGTTTTTATATCTCGTGTCGTAATCATGTGATCGAAGTGAAAGTTTGAATAATGAACCTACGCCATGATTTTCCTTTAATGGTACATGACTCTATGGCCTATACTGTATATAAAACAATCCAACATGGCGGCCATCCGAAATATTTAGATGGATCTCAATATCTACGAATCTATTACAGCAATCAAACTGAATTTTTTAATGTTCATAGGGGCTATGAACATAAGTTCACCTAAAAGACTTTCAATAACCTGGTGATCACAAATCCAACATGGCGGCGACGCGAATTATAACTATTCACATGGTCATTTCTCGCAATTTAACCATCCGAGTGCAGTGACACTTGGTACAGTAAATCCTTATACAAATGTTAATCCACTGGCATCTAATGTTTTTCAATTGATTCCATAACACAAGATGGCAGCTATGCGAAATTCTAAAATCTCTTTTTACTTCTTGTGTCCTAATCATGCCATTGAAGTTTGAATACTGCACGTACACAATAATCTTCATGTAACAGTACATAACTCTAATACCTACATATATAAAGCTCCAACATGGCGACCATCCGCAATATTTAGTCAGTTCTCAACATCTACGACTCTATTACAGCAATCAAATTGAAATTTTGTATGTTGATAGAGGCAATTAACATAAGTAGGATATATGAAAATATGCTGTATAGTTCTTCACGGAACTACTTGTTTACTTTTACAAGCACACTTCACCTAAATAATTTCACCAATTTCCTGTCCCTACACGCTGTTGCCCCAAGACATGCCTTTGCTACTTCTAGTATTGCTATCCCTGTATCCTGACCACTCTGTGTCAATGTCCTGCAATTCTATACCATCAACACTTTGGAACTCATCCCATGATTTTCTGTCTAAATTCCTTAATTCTGGAGATTTTCAACCCTAATTCAAATAGATCTCATGGTCTTCACTTTTCTGCTTAATTCACAGTAAATCAATTTGTGGTCTTTTTCATCAAAAGAGACCCTGAATATCGTACAGTTTCTTATCAATTTCCAAAATTGAAAGTCAATAATTGATATAGTCTATGATTGACCTAGTTTCTCTACACTCCCATGTGTATCTGAGAATCTCCGTATGCTTCGAGAATGGGTCCTTAAACAATATCAACCACAAATCGCAGTATTTACAGAATTGCTCTAGACTGAGGGAATATAAAAGATATATACAATTTGACGCGCGTTACTTTATGTTGAATTAAAATCTTATGTAATTTAACATTTATAAATATTGTCATATACATATCCGCGGAACATAATTTATTAATTACAAATGCGCAAAAATTGTGGAAATTACAAAAGATACAATAACCTGTGTATTGAACAGTTAGTGCAGAAGTCGATGAATGATTTTCCATGGCTTGTGCAGTTAATCAAATTATAGCGTTCACAATTTTGGTCACAGAATTCACAGATGCACATCGAGTTGAGTTCGTGGAAGCATTTCGTATTGTACATGAAGTGGTGGTAGCCATGCACCGATAGTGAATTGACAAAATGTCGTAAGTCTTGGTTCGCTTCTGTCCAGGGTCTATTTGTGTAAAACTCCATCCAAATATCATATCATTTTAAGTTGCGGTCTTCTATTGACCTCTTCTAGGTGTCCGTAGATGGCAGCAAAAACTTGTATCTCACATCCTCTGATAAGAAGGGCTCTCTAGCAAGTTAGCATACCAGCACTGATCTGATGATGTTTGCCTGATGAACGAAACATATCACTCAATTAAATCCCTCCCCCATTTATTCGAGAAGTGTGTTAATAAGAGTATCAATAATTCATGTAATAGGTCTTAAGCACACTCGTGTTGACCGACTGAAAATCAAACCAGTTTACAGATTACTCGGCAGCACTGCAATATGCATCCTTACATTTCATTATTAATGGTCACGTACACAAAACGGTCACAAGCTTCCTTTGTGGAGGCGTAATTAGTTGCCACTAGGATGAATTTCACTCTGCATCTGCCAAATATGAACAAGCGTGCGATACAGACTCCGATTGGAGATAGTTTAGGGTCTGTAGTCTCTTGTCCCCATTTTGACTAGGATGTAGAGGTCTAAGTTCCATACCAACTTATATTTAACATTTAAACAAAATGTACACAATAATGTTCGCACCTCGAGTGGATGTAAATGAGGGAGATAATGTTAGCTTTGAGAACAGAGCAATTTTCTCCATATCCAAAGTTACTTCGTCTCGAATGATGCAGATTTTGATCTATCCCCTGAGTTTCATGAGTCTATTGACGAAGATAACTGAAATATTGTCGAATCAGATTTCAAGAATTTATATTACATCAGTGGCGTAACTAGGGTTTACTTCTGGAGGGGGATCAGTTGAGTCAAAATTCCATGGGGAGGAGGGGGTTGAGGAGGGAGGGGTTTGTACTCGGAAATAATGCGACATAAGCAATGATGCCCAAGATCGCGGGTTCAAACCCGGCTGAAGTCGTCGGAATTTTAAAAGTATGCCTTCCTTCGGAGGGGAAGTAAAGCCCATAGATTTATGGCATGTAAAATAACATTCCACTAACTTCACTGGCGTGAAACAAAAATTTGGAGGTTAGATTTGATTAATGCTCTATTAGATCCAACGTTCGCCGCCAGGTGCAAGTTGCGGTGGCATTTAGTAGCCAAGTTCACAGGTAGGTGTCGTTGACGGTAGCATTTGGTAGCAAAAGTAGGAACTACTTGAAATTATCGTCTGCAGTCCTTACGTGAATTATAGATAACACACACTAATACAGCCATCACAATTAACACCCGTTATCAGACAGATTCTACACACACCGAATGTACCGGGGCTACATGACCGCGTTGTCGCAGCCCCTAAACTGAGAAACCAACCAACAAACTGAAGTTTCAAAACGTCCTATCTGTAATGATTTCGTGTTTGATTTCATTGGCAAATGATACCTTGATTTGCTCTTATCAATGTACTGAGCCCGTTCGGTCCAAACTTTCTCTGCACCGCCTCCTGTATCTTGATGTTCCAGTTTGTCTGCAGACTAGCATGTTGGCTGCTGCAGGTCAATCTCGACTCTCTGCGCTTCCTAGATAATATTTCAACTTGTAGCTGTCGACTTCCAAAATCGATGTCATGATGACTTAATGAGTGGGCTCAGCACAAATGCTCGAAAATTAACAATTAACAGTTGCATTGATAATGTGACATGAAAATGACCATGTTAGCTCTGCTCCTTATTGACGAAATATAATAAGTTCTGAAGATATTAACCTTAAGTCAATATTAAATTATACATTTATTGTACCGCTTTCGGCAAATAATTCTTCAGCGCAAATAATAATATGAATAGAAAAGCTAGACTTACAGTACATTAAAAATTTTACCATAAAAAGGTTGTTCTCAAAACTATTTCTAAAAATTAATCGTCTAAAAGCTAACGTAAAACACATAAACTAAAATTTAAAAATTATAAAATCCAGTTTTCTTCGCGTAATCACTTGGCTCTTTTTATTCCCAGACATCGTATAAATATTAATAAACTAGAGTTTCCAACTAAAACAGCAATAAAAGTATTTTTAGCGTATGGCTTTTAGTGCCGGGAGGGTCCGAGGACATGTTCGGCCCACCAGAGTTTGTAGCTGCTTCAATGCGGACACCCATGGGGTGAGCTACAAGTACCGTCACGTGTGGTGTGTTGTCTGGGGAGGAAAGTGTGAATGTAAGCACAAGGAATTGGAAGGTAGCGGCTGTGGCCTATAGTTAGGGACAAACCCCAGCATTTGCCTGGAAGGAAGATGGGAACCCCTAGAAGGTTGCCGGCGCGGGATTCGAACCTCCTCGCCTCCCGGATGTGAGCGACTGCCTGCAGCCACGCCGTGACAACCACGGCTAACTCACCCGGCAGCAATACAAGTGAACACAATATTACTCACTTTTCAAATGACACTCACACTCGGATATTAAGGAATGGTAACTGACAAGTGGTGTATTTTTAGAAAGGGATGAGATCCGTCACACTTCCTTCCCTCTGGCTAATTGAACATCTGACTATTTTGATCATTCAGCAAGTATTCAGTTAGCGTACACACTAAACATTTTACAGCAGCGAAGAGAAATGTTCTCATTAGTCCGAAGTTTGGTTTTATTCAAAATTAGAAATCTTCAACATATTTCATATTTGGTTCTGATCGATTTCCCTCATCACCTCCCGTAGTTACGCCATTGTATTTCATCAGTAGGTATCACTGAAATCGTATCTCATTTCTATTGGCGTCCCCTTGCTTTATTCCAAATACCAGTCCCAACAATAATTTTTAAAACTACACACCAACACAAAGACTTACAAACTTTCATTGCTGCATGCTCATACTGACCAAGTACATTAATTCTGATGTGTTGTGGTCTTTTGAACACTGATGCCTTTTATTGAAATGTTGGAAACCATTTTTAGCCTATTTTCAATTTTGAAAAAAATAGGCTTATGAGATCACCTTTTGTCCGTGTGTGTGTGCGTGTGTGTGTGTGTGTGTGTGATTCGTGTGTGTGTCCCCCCCCTAATAAAATCTAAACGGCTGGAGCGATTTCAATGAAACTCAGTAAGTTCATAGCACTATTCCGGGCGACCTCGACCGTGCCCTTCAAATTTTGTTACGACTCACCAATCCAACATGGCGGCTGCGCGAAATATTTCACCAGCATTCAATATCTCCGAAACGATTACCGATATTACCCTGACATCATGTATGGTGATAAAGGGAACTACTGTAAGTTCTCTTATGTGATCTTTGAAAACCTGGTAACTACAAAACCAACATGGCGGCCAAGCGAAGTTGCGACTTTTAAATAGACGTTTCTCGCGATTTATCCAACCAAACGCAATGAAACTTGGTACAGTATATGTTTATATACATTGTAATGCACCGACAACTAACTTCGTTCATTTGTTTACATAACCAAAAGATGGCGGATGTGCGAAATATTTCACCGGCATTCTGTATCTCTGAAACTATTAGCGGTATCTCCCTGAAGTTTTGTACGGAGATAAAGGGCACTACTGGAAGTCCATTTATACGACTTTAAAAAACCGGTTATATACAAAACAAACATGGCGGCCAAGCGAATTAGAAAATTTGAAATAAAACTTTCTCGCGATTTAATGCTCCAAATTCACTGAAATCTGGTACAGGAAATATTTTTACACATTGTAATGCACTGGTATCTAATTTAGTTCAATTGTTTACATAACCTCAAGATGGCGGCTGTGCGAATTTTAAAATTAACATTTTATTTCTTGTGATGTAGTCATGCGATCGAAGTGAAAGTTTGAATAATGAACCTACCCAATAATTATCCTATAATGGTACATGACTCTATGGCCTATACATTTAACAATCCAACATGGCGACCATCCGAAATATTTAGACGGCTCTCAATATCTATGAATCTATTGTAGCAATCAAACTGAATTTTTTATTGTTCATAGGGGCTATGAACTCAAGTTCACTTATAGGACTTTAAATAACCTGGTGATCACAAATCCAACATGGCGGCGACGCGAAGTATAAATAATCACATGGACGTTTATCGCAATTTAACCATCCGAGAGCAGTGAAACTTGGTACAGTAAATCCTTATACGAATGGTAATCCACTAGCATCTAATTTATTTCAATTGTTTCCATAACCTAAAGATGGCAGCTGTGCAAAATTTTAAAATCACCTTGTAACTTCTAGTGTCCTAATTATGCGATTGAAGTTTGAATACTACACGTACACAATAATCTGCATGTAACAGTACATAACTCTAGGACCTACATATATAAAATCCAACATGGCGACCATCCGAATTATTTAGTCGGTTCTCAATATCTACGAATCTATTACAGCAATCAAACTGAAATTGTGTATGTTGATAGTTGCAATAAGTGGGAATATGAAAATAGGCTATATAGTTCTTCACGGAACTACTTGTTCATAATTAAGATAATTGCTCTGCAGTCGGTCGACACCAATTGGGAGGGTGGGGAAGTGATGTTTATTTTATCGCCGAATTATCTCAATGAAGGGTTACATGAATCATTTACACGTTAACCCACAATTCTCTAACAAATTAGATGACATGTTTCGTTCGTTAAGTCAGCATTATCAGATTCAAGTATTTAAAGCAAAATATCTGTACAAAACACTACCAAACCCACAATCCACCCACAAATGGTGACTGCCTTCCAGCAACAACCCGCTAAAAGCACGACATTTTCTTTAAGTGAATACTACTGTTGGTAAATACTAAGGCATTAAGCACCTGAAAAAATAACTATTTATTTTAATATTTACAATGTTGCAAGACTGAGAAATGTCGAACCCATCCACAAACAGTCCCCCTCCATGAAGATGTTGCTACTATTGCTGTGATACGCTAAGCAATAAGCTCCAAACTAGAATAGTAAACTAATATGCAGACATGGTCTCCGAGTAATATGCTGAAATAATTGCTTGCCTTTTGATAAATAAAAGGCTCGATCACTTTGTCAATTTAATCTCAGTGGTATGAACCAACCAGCACAGATGTTAAACCTCTTGTCTGTAAACTCAGATTGAAGATCTTGCTAGCTAGTCAGGCACCCCTTTTAATTTCAATGACCCTTGGACCACCATTGTGGGCCTGTGTAATTAGGAGTCAAGAGTCATCGCATGTTCTCATGTAATATTTGATTAATCGCAGGAGAAAGTTCTGGAATGTCTGGATGATTTAACACCAGAGTGGGTCGTAATAGATCGCAGGCTAACCTTTACTTTTCAAAATATATTGTCTCTTTGCTTACGCTAGTTAACAAATATATGTTGTGTCTTCCAACGCTCGGTATACAAATCAACGATCCCTGATTCAACGTTTTTATTATTATTATTGTTATTATTATTTATTATGTATGTATTTATCGTATGGCATACATGGCTCACGTCCGTAGGTATAACCTCCAATTGCCCTACCAGTGACCCCCGGGTGGTGATAAACGACCAATAGCGATCAGGCTGTCAGACTATCCATGTGATCTCCTGGCTATCAAACATGAAAATGATTATTATTATTAATAATATTATTTGACACCGGACTGCATCGACACATATTGCTCTAGTGTTGATATGAACTAAACCAATGCATTGTCTTCTACTCTGGGTGGGCAACGATTTAAGAATTTGTAAAGGATCTTGTGTTTGATGAGTTTATATCACTTTGTACTTAATGTACAATGAGTTCACATAATTTAATGTTCACATGCAGTACCCTTGTTTATATTTGAAAAACCTGCTGCCTCACTACCAGCCTAACACTCTTGGCAGACTTTTGAAGTCCCACGCCTTTCTGCTGCAATAACCTCGTCATGTTAACATATTTACTTAAGATGATGTTTTATTAGGTGACTATTGATGAGTCAATTTAAATTTCCACCATAATGATTGGCCTCCAAATTCACCTGAAATCAATCCCGGCAGGACACGTTTGGTAATTAATAGAAAGGCAT
Organism: Meconema thalassinum; assembly: GCA_946902985.2. NCBI lineage: Eukaryota > Metazoa > Arthropoda > Insecta > Orthoptera > Tettigoniidae > Meconema > Meconema thalassinum. The sequence goes on along the minus strand of OX336390.1, from coordinate 396,572,934 downwards.
GCCAGATCAATCACTTAACCATCTCTAATGAAGGCGCAGTTGCAAACAGCCTAGAATAATGTTGAAAAGTATTTCCTGAAGTTGTTCGGTACCTAAGCTTCATTTATTCGTAATTTAGTACTGAACATCAAAATGAAAAATAGGGAAGAAGAATGCTGTCGTTACCAGTGAGATACCTGATATTCAGTATGGTGGAACATCCACCACCCATTAATTCCCTTATTGATGAGTACCAGTCCCGTGATGTGTGGATTTCCCCACACTCAAATAAGTAGTGCAGTTTCTCCTAGGGGTGTATTTTCATAGTTCACCTCGTGGCGTAGTGACTAGCATTCATGGCTCTCAAGCAAGGTCCGAGTTCGATTCCAGCTTTGCCAAGAAATTCAATTCTGGTCTGAAGACTGGAACGTGTTTCACTCAGCCTATGAAAAAAAAAATCAGCAGAGGTGGACTTGATGTTCAATCTGCCTAATCAGGATTTATACGTGTGAGTTAACAAAAGTAGCATGTTGTATCTTCCAGCGTTCAGTCTACAAATCCCTCAGAACAAATCCATGACCTTGCTGTGGGAGCCATGGACGTTTTCTCTACGCCACTACGCCTTGGAAAAAATGCACTGTGTGTGGAAATGTTCCAGAAGTGGTTTTGCTTAGTTTTCAACTCTTTTCCTGACAAAATAATGTTGGGATGGAGCATGGCCAACTCCTACGAAGATATAGTTACAAATACACCTACTAATATATCCATCACTATGATGCAGGTTATCAGACAAATTCCACACACACACAAGTACTCAGGGCAACATGATATCGACATCACAGAGCCCGCTAATGAACCGACAACAGCTGTATTTTCCTATGCCATTAGTGTATATGGCCGGTCCCGTGGTGTTGGGACCTGCCTCGCACCTGGAGACTCCGGGTTGGATACCTGGTACCATCAGGGATTGTAGTAACACTGATGTGAGGGCTGGAACAGGGTGCACTGAGCCTCGTGAGAACAATAATGAGTAGCTGCCTGACAGTGAGGCAGTGCCCCGGTCACGGGGACTAACATTAACGGCTGAGGGGACCTGATGCGCTGACCACGCGTCACCCCATAATTGAAGCCCAGCGCGGATACCCGCGGATACCCGCAAATTGTTTCGTCTTGCAGATATAGCTTGCATGGCTGTGCGGATAGCGGATAATGTTTAGAGTAAATTTGCGGATAGTGTTTAGAATACAATGTTGAACTGGATTTTTTAGCCTACTTTCGATTTTTGCAAAAAATGAAAGTAGACTTATGAGATCAACACAGGGCGAAAAAAGTGTGTCTGTCTGTGTGTGTGTGTATGTGTGTGTGTGAGTCTGTGTGTGTGTGTGTGTGTGTGCGAGTCTGTGTGTGTGTGTGTCTGTGTGTGTGTGTGTGAGTGTGTGTACTCTGAATGTCTGTCCCCCCCACCTATCAATTCGAACACGGTGAATGCGAATTGAACGAAATTTGGTACAGAGGTAGAACAAGCAAAGGGCACCTCAGTGTCATGTTTTATATCGCCGCCATCTTTACTAAAACTGAATGGCGGCCACTCAAACGTTCAAAACGTAAAATCAAATAACGACTAACCAAATCATCCGATCTCTACCAAATTTGGTAACAACATACCTTCGTATAGGATGCGTCTTGTGACCAAACTACAAGGTCGTCCGCCATACCATTTCAGGATGGCGGCCGTGCGAATTATGCAAACTTTATAATCCATATCATGGGACCCACCAGTTCCGATTATCGAGCCGAGAATCGTTTTAACCGTTCTAAAGGAAGAGGCACGTTCGAAATTAAAAGTTTATTTTGTAATACTATAGTGCAGACGTGATTTTAAAAAGCTGAGCCGTTTCAGTAATAAGACAAGATGGCAGCGGATATCTTGTGCCTGACTTATATTTCACTAATTTGAGTATTGCATGCAATATAGCGTACTGATACAAAATAATTAAACTTTGTATGAAATGCTTTAAATATAAATAATATACTCCAGTGATGAAATCGTTTAGTATAAATCATTATTTGCTAACAAGTTCTACGTAACTCATTTTATATAGAACGATATTCGTTGACACAATTAGCTCAGTGGTCGTAGTTGGTCACTAGTCGTGGCCGAGTGAGGTACGTGTGTGCGCGCTGTGTGACCGCATTGGAAGAGTGAACGGTTCCTAATACCGGTGCTTCCTTAGTTCCACGTGTGTACTGACCTTCCGTGTGTCATTCGGACAATACTTTTTCAAGTAGTATTCCAGATAGGACAACAAAACCAGAAACCCAGAAAACCCCGCTGAAAATCATGTCCGGATACCAGAGGAAAAACACCGTACGCTGCCAATGGGACAGGCAGAGTTCTCGCCCCTCACCAGGAGAAATTCACCGCTGGATTGGCGATACCCTCCGGTTGACTGTCGACCAAGTAGAAGCCATCCAGTTAAATGCGCACGAAAAAACCATGTACATCAAGGTAATCAGCATAACTACTTATCAGAAATTGTTAAATACTTTTGCAGATCCTATTAAATTTCAGTATGACTCAGGCGAAATGACAAATGTTAAGCTCTCCACAGCGGATTCCAATTTTACCACAGTGCGTATATTTAATGTCCCACTCGAAGTTCCCCCTGAAATTTTCAAATCCGTCCTGTCGAAATATGGCACTGTGAGTGACGTCAGGAAAGAACAATGGTCTTCTGCTTATCAGTTCCCGGTGTATAATGGAATACGTGCCGTCACTATGGAAATCAAACAAGATATCCCCTCCACTGAGACTTTTGGTGGCCATTCTGGCTATATAACGTATAATGGACAGAAACAGACCTGTTTAATTTGCAATGCTACCACACATCTACGTATCAACTGCCCAAAGAAAATGATTCCCCTGGTATAACTCCTACACAACAACGACGTGTACAATACTCGGAAGTTGTGACGCAGCAAACGTCATATGAAAACATGCTTATTGATCAGTCAGCTGGGACAACACCAGAAGTGGCCTCGAATACATATGACGCAGAACTGGTACCTTGCCCTGACCAGAGCTGGGAGCCACAGAGTGCCCCTGTGCTATCGGCAACCTGTATCGCAGCCTTAGAACCAACTATGCCGTCACTACAGGCTGCCACAGAAATTTTGTCTTCACTGCCCCCACCTTCGCTGGTCCCTACCGACTCACTTAAGCAGGTTGATCGGGGATCCGAGAACGTCTCTAAGAAGATTAAAACAAATGCCGTACCAGCCCCGAAGAATCAAACTGGCTCTACAAACGTTCCCGCAGCTGTGAAAAAGAAACAAAATCTTCATTCTACGTCATCTAGGGACCCACGAACGCTCTCAAACGCTGACAGTCGGCCTATGAATGGCAGTCATAAGGAACTATCTCAACCTAATTTGACATAGTGCACCAGTATATTTCTCACCTGTGTTTTTTTTCTTTTTTCTTTTTTCTCGAGCCCACCTTCCCGTATGTCTAGCACAACTTTTATACTTCTCTTAATGGCGCAATTTCTCACTGTGGCCACTGTGAATATCAATGTAATAGAATGCCCTCTGAAATTTCAACTATTGGAGAGATTCCTTCGAGATGCAGACATTGACATTGCCTTCATTCAAGAAGTTGCTCTACCCTGTTTGCCCATATCTGCCTTCTACAAACAATACATCAATACCGGTAATACGAATAGAGGGACCGGATTCCTCATAAGACATGATATCCCACTCGAAGGTGTGCTTTGTCATCCATCAGGACGCATAATATCTGGACACATAAACAATACCACCCTGATAAATGTATATGCCCCATCCGGGTCCAATAAACGTGTGGAACGGAAAATGTTCTTTCAACAGAGTATACTGCCTCATCTGCACGACGTTAAGGAAAAACTTATTCTTGCAGGGGATTTCAATTGTATTCAACGCCCAGAAGATTCCACTAGCTCATACCAAGGTGTCAACCCGGCTCTCAGGACCCTTCTTACCTCCCTACACCTCATTGATGCTGTGGATAGTTTAAGGGTGCCCCTGCCCCATTACAGCTGTATAAGTCACAACTCCTCATCACGACTTGACCGCATCTACTTTTCACAGGAACTTATCCAGCCTAGACGATATGAAGTGATACCTGCCAGTTTCACTAACCATCATGCTGTCGTATGTACAATCTCTTACCCCCATCCCATATTTCACATAGGAAGAGGTTATTGGAAACTGAATTACTCGCTGTTACTGGAGGAGGAATGCCAAGATATTTTCAGACAACACTGGACTCGATGGGTCCAACAAAAATGCAAATTTCGCGACTGCGCAGACTGGTGGGATATTTTAGTTAAACCAGGGATCCGCCGCGTCTTTAAGAACATATCTTAGCAACGAGGTCGGGAAAGACGGGATACAGTTGAATTTTACTATCGAGTTCTTCGCCAGCTCCAGCAAAGATCTGATGCTGGGGAGCGTATATATGACCAGATCCGGGAAGTTAAAACCAAGCTCCTGTCTCTACAGCAACGAACGCTCGCTCATATAAACGTGGCTTTAAAAGATCGTACAGTGCTCCCGGACGAAAGTGCAAGTGTATACCATATCGCCAAAGGACAACGTGAGCGGCAACGTAAATATATCCACCGCCTCCGCACCAGTACTGGAAGTGTCGTCACCTCCCCTGACGCTATACGTCGTGAAATATCATTATTTTATCAACGGTTCTACGCTAAGGCTCCCATTGATCCACAGCAGGTGACCCTATTGCTGTCATCTTGCAGTACCCAACTATCTCCGGACAACAAAACTCTGCTCAGCGTGGATATTACAGATGAAGAGATTCACTCTGTGGTTAAACAACTCCCAAACAACCGCTCACCTGGCATTGATGGACTGCCATATGAAATGTATAAACACTTCTGGCCTCTCATTGGCAAAGAATTTTGTCATGTCCTGCGAACCATTCTCCAACGTCGTGCTCTTTGTCAATCACATCACGAGGGTACCATAGTCCTCATACCAAAAACATCCTCTCCCATGGCAGTTGGTGACTTCCGACCAGTTACTCTGCTCTGCAGTGACTATAAAGTCCTTACCAAAGTACTTGCATGCCGATTGAAGACTGTTCTACCTGATATCATTGGTGATGAACAATGTTGCAGTATTCCTGGAAGAACTCTGTTAACAAACTTAGCGATACTACGGGACCTACACCTAAAAGCCGAAATGCTCCCCACTGAGCCAATGAGTTTTCTCACCTTAGATCTTGATAAAGCTTTCGACCGCATCAGTCATGAATACTTGTACATGGTCTTGCAACACTTCGAATTTCCTGAAATCCTTATTGACTACATTCGTATGATAAATTGTAATGCTACGTCTCGAGTGCTCGTCAACGGTTTTCTTTCCCCTCTGATTCCAATACAACGATCAGTTAGGCAAGGATGTCCCCTTTCTATGCTACGTTTTGTCATTGGCTTTGAACCGTCCATTCGGACTACCCAGGTGAAGCTACAGGGTTACAAACTGTCCACACATGTTTTTGGAATGTGCGCCTATGCTGATGACGTATCAATATTGATCCGCAATAATGAAGACATCTCCCACATCGATAGCGTCCTTCAGCGCTACCATATCGCCTCTGGAGCACAATCGAACCCCCAGAAAACTGCTTTGCTTCCGCTCAATACTAACTCAGTGATTACCCAACAGCCCTGGTTCCGGATAGTAAATGAGGTGAAAATTCTTGGCATTACCTGGAAGCAATCGCTTCTGGACACAGTGCAAGCAAACTGGACTAAGGTCATTGCCAAAGTTAGGGGAGTGCTGATCCAATTTGGTCAAAGAAACCTCAATATAGTGCAACGGGTCATGGTCCTCAACGTGTTTGCGCTCTCTAAAATATGGTATGTCGCACAACGTTTCCCACTTCCCAAAATGTTTTAGAGCCAATTGGCAAAATATACAGGTTGGTTTATATGGCAAGGATTTTTGTTCCGAGTACAACGGGAACAGTTGTATCTCCCATCCCGGCAAGGCGGGCTAGGGCTAACAGCTCATGGCATGAAATGCCGTGCACTCCTCTGCAAGAACGATATCACCATTCTTTCCCAACATGACACTTTTACGAAAGCGCTATACAAAGATATTCGAAACACAGCCCGTGGTTGAGATAGAGCTTTGCCGAAGATATTTAGGGACCATCAACAGCACCTTCTGGAAACTGTTCGCCAAATGCCTTCAGAGACTGTTCCAACGACGAAAAGTATTTATAACATGTTGCGGCAAGTGGTACACTCCAAACCGCGAATAGAGGCCACCACCCTCTACGTCCATTGGCCCACTGTTTGGAAAAATTTTGGGGCTATGACCATTTCTTCTGCTGTACACTCCCAGGTTTTTATCTTCCTCAACGATCTCATCCCAACCGCTGTACGGCGATATACCATCCGTCTTGAAGCTTACCCATGGTGTACTATATGTGGTCAAACTGATACGGCGATACACCGCTTCACATCATGCACGCGAGTTGCCTCCACGTGGCTGTGGTGTAAGGGAAAAGTATGTCAACTATTAAATGTGCCCACGGATGACCTTGATGACAGGAAGTTGGTTCGTTTGTCGGTGACCGCCTTCCCCCAAATTAAACATACTGCCATTGTGTGGATAATGGGCCAATATGTACACTTCGTGATGGACAATGATCAAAATTTCTCGTTCCTGGATCTCAGGTATCACCTGCAAAAAGAGCGTTGGAAGCTTAGTGAAAGTGGACAATTGTACGATAAATATGGACACTATCTGGATTTCTTGTGATGTATTAGTATGGTATTTATCATATCTGAAAATTCTGTAATTCTGTAAAGAGCTAATAAAAAAAAGTGGTAGAGCGTTAGCCTATCGCTCAAATGCCAATGGTTCAAACCCGATCAGAGCTAGGTTTTTTGCTTGAAATGTTATATGTTTATTGTTTTGTAATGACTCAGACGTTTTAAAATTAAGCGTTATATTGTGCATATTATGGTGTAAAATATATATCTAATTAAAACATAATTCGCCAGCAGATTTACTCGAGACATCTAGCTGCCAAAAAGGTAATTGCACGCCGACCTACTTATTAACTTCCAGATTTTATTGAAAAGTTTCTTCTTATGGCCGCTAGAATGCACTCGCTCTGTTAGGATTATATTGTTCGATATTTCACCACTAGATGTCACGACTAGTCTACATGGGGCTCCATTGATTACTATACCATTGGCATTCTATGCGCATCGAATTTGAAGAATGACAAGATGATACTACGATACATTTTTACTTTTTATTTTAAAGGGTTTGTAACAGCCTATTTTGCGTTACTTGAAAATATTATTTGAAGTAAAGAACAAAACGATTTCACATAGTAACTGAATTCAAGCCGTTGGTGTTAGTTCAGGTTATTAATTACTACTTTTAATTCAGGCAAATAGCAATCGAAAATATCCACATAGTTTGTATACACACGTCTCTGTAGGGTCATGGAAAGATTTGTTAATTCAATTAGGGTTGTGAAAGCCATGCACAACCAGACGTGTAAAGACATGCCTCAACTCAAAGTTGGATGTTGCCCACGGCACGTCGTATATGTAATGATAATAATAATAATAATAATAATAATAATAATAATAATAATAATAATTGTTACGTGCAAGTGCCCGTCCCAAAAGTTTTCAAACATCTATTTACCCATGGATGCAGCTCTTGACATTTTTGAAAAGACCGCTTCGTCGCTTGGTTCCGCCTGTGACCACGAGATGGTAGCTGCTGTCGGACTTTGGAAGTCTGAACGTGGTTCCTGTTTCTCTCCATTAGAATGCGTTGGTTGTACCTTATTCAACTCATCCAATTCCAGTCTTGTGTGAAAGACAATTATATTCTTCGTCATGAAACAAATGCCGCTGTATGCATGATACCGCCAAATTATTTACTAAATTATGACATTGTTGATTGATGTGTCAAGCCTTGATTGGACGATAATGTTTACATGAATGCAGTTCGGTTCTTGACGCAAAAATTCTCCGCCATCTTGTGAAGTCCATTAGCTGTCGTAAAGAAAGCATCAAGCCGACTGGTCGTAAAAGGTGTCACCGCTGATGGGGGCTCTGGCCCCCATCCTCTACGAAATATAAATATATTCAACAGGAAATTTGAATACATATTCAACTAAGAAATGCCTGTGCTCTTCAGGGTGTGAATTTCATCGTTTCGCCGTGAAGTGGACGTGTGAAATGTGGTCGCATCTCCATGCGGACCTACGCTTGTGACCAAATCGAAGCATGTGCTGGGCGGGTTTCTTCAGGGCAATATGTGCCACATTTTATTTTATTTAAAATGTGTTAGTTTTTTGTTTTCATTGTGTCTCCGCTGTGAAGTTTTAAGGTACGTTTTTTGTATTTAATTTATCTAATTATTTTATTTTGGGAGCTCTAGTTTTGGCCTTGTATGAATGTTGATCTTGTGTTGTGTTTTGCCTGGTAGGCCTAAAATTTATTTTCTGTTTTAATAACGTTACCTGATTTATTTTACTTTTGTTATCTTTTCTTCGTACCTTCTGGAGACACATTTCTAGTTTATTTTACGTTTAAATTATTATTAATTTTCTTTTGCCAATCTTAGGATTGATATAGTATTCAATTTAATTTATTTATGATCCGTTGCCTTTCACTGTTGTAATAGTATTTAGACATAATTGTTTTCCTCCGTCCATTTCCTTCTGCTGATGTTAAAATTTAATTTTACTAATTGTTTGCCGTAGTTTCGATCAGGCATGCGGCCCCTTGTTTTGAGTGGCCATGTTAGTTTTTTGTTTTAACGAGCTGCATTATGGTCTCGAGGTCAGTCAATTGGCGCCTACAGCGAAGCTCAAACGTGTTGTGTTAACTTAATATTTGTTTTATTTTTATTTTACCGTGTTGGTTTAACCTTATGTTTTTTGGTGAATGTTCTTGTGTTTTTCTTAGTCTCTAATATCGGGAATTTCTTAATTGATCATATTTTATTTTATTTAATTTAATTTAATTTTAATCCTGTCCTTTTTTGGGCGTGGCCTGGTCCTCCGGATGTTTGATCGATATTGCATTTCCTTGTAAATTACCAAGCCCGTTATCATTTAATTATGCTTATATATATATTTTATTTTAACTTTTGGGCTTGAACATTTTTAAAGTATTTTCTTTTGTTGGCCTTGCAAGCAAGCATGTTAAGCGGAATCTTGTATTCCTTGTAAGTTACTCTGGTTCATGCATGTTCTCTTTCTGGTGGAGGTGTTCCTTAAATTTTAACATTAAATTTTACATAAAATTTTAATCTTCTGTTCTGGCATTATTTCGCCGGCAGCAGTTCTGTCGGTTTGTGGGGGGTGTCTGTTGAATAGCCTGTGCGTTGTCCCCTTCTCCATCTTCCTTCCACTCCTTTTGAGCTCTGCTATTGGGACATGTCTTCTGGAGGTGATTTTATTGCTGAAGCGAGGCGGACCTCTAAATAAAAGGTAAGTAGGCCCATCCACGCTGGCCGTCCACGGTGTCATTCTGGTAGCAGACCGAGCTCGAGTTCGTTTCCGTAACTATCCCCTCCTCAATACCCGCAGGCTCGTTTTATGGACCCTTCTAGTGCTGATGGGGCGGTTGTTGGTGGGATCTTGTCATGACTGTGCACTTGATATTATGTAAAGCTAATCCTTGTCGTTTGTTTTATTTCATGTTTGCCTCTGAATATCCATGTGGTGAGCTGTAAGTGACCTGTTTAGAAGCGAGGCGTTTGCTGCTATATGTTACCCTGTTTGTATGCAGCATCCCCACTGAAAAAGAAGCTCGGTGAGTGACTGACATGTGTTCTTGGCATGGGAAATGGGGATTTCTTAATATTCTGATAGCCTAAATACTCGAGTGAAGGCATCCTGGAGCCCCGTCTGAAGCTGTTCGCCATGTGCTTTGTGGAAATTTTGTAATTTAGCTTCCTGTTCTCAAGCCAAGCAGGCGGTGACGTATGCAGTTCTGGACAGCATTGTGCATGATCTTGTATTATAGGTGGTGGCTGTGTTCGAGTGTCAACCTAATCTGTGGTGGTGGTAATTGGTAGTGTTGGTTTTGTCGTGAAGGTGTAAACTGTCCTTGTAATTCCTAAAATTTGTTTCCTTCTATATTGGCTGTCTGCATTCTGTGTTTTTTTAAATGGCCGACAACAATAATGTTTTCGATTTAATTGACTTAAGAGATAACCTTGTGAATTTGGAGTGTTCTTCTGGGGTTGAACGTGAATCACCTCTGTTTACTAGGTCTGAGGTTTTGGGTTCGATTTCTAGTAGTGGTTTGCCTGCCCCTCTTTTGTCTAGTTCTGGCTCGCCCAGACCTCTTAACCCTGCTTACGGTCATTCTTCTCATGTTAGGTCACCTAATGATTTCCTGGGCCCTGCCGACCCATTGCATCCCGGTTCCTTCTCTAGTAATGTAAATGGTTTGTCTCCTGTAGAGGCTGCCCTGGTAACAATGTCTCTTTTCCTAATGCTACATTCTCGCCTACCGTTAATTATGGGTCGATTCCTCATTCTATTTCTGGTTTCTTAACTAAGTTAAAGCATTTCAACCTAGATGACGTTACCTAAGTGGTCCAATTTTTAAAGCAAGTGATCGAATTGGGTAACCATGACTCGATTTTTGGGATGTCGGAAAATCAGATTTTCCAACTGTTATATCCGGTTGCTTCCGGTATGCTGCGCGATAAGCTAATTGAAGCTATCCACCTCCGCATGTCCTTAGCCATGTTTATTAGGGAAGTGTTGTGGTTTTTTGTCCCTGCGAGTGCCCTTAGTGCTCTCGAGCAAAAGTTTTTATATCGTGTCCAAAGGTTGGATGAGTCACTTAGTGACTATGTCAGTGACATTAAGGTGTATGCCCAGGTATTTGCATCCCCTTTAACTGAACGACAGTTGGTGTCATCGATTGTAAATGGGTTTTCGCCTCAATATAGGTCATACATGACTATGTGTACCAGACCTTCGTCTTTTGTCGAGCTGAAACAGGTCGTTATAGAGGCTATGGCTGTGAAACATGCAGATTCCCTTCGTGTAGCTAATGTTCCTCCTCCGTCCTTGATGTCTTGTCCCCCTCCTTCCTTGATGTCTCGTCCCCCGCCTAAGGTTATGTTCCACCCAAGACCCAATATTAAGTGCCACACGTGCGGTGGCGTGGGGCATGTCAAGAAGGTGTGTCCGAGTAACCAGGTTGAGTATCGCCAATGACGGGACGTTGTGGAGACCAATTCGAGTGTTACTTCCAAGGATATTTCTGTGCATAAGAATTTGGGAAAACCCTGTGAAGTTCCTGGTCGCCCTAATAATGAGAATCTTAATAACTCTATGAAAACTAATTCATCACGTGCTAATTCTGCTTATGTCGCTGACCTACCTAACCTGTCCGTGAACAGTGGCGTGGCAAGTCAGACTAATTCTAAACGTTGTGTGAAACCTGTGGTGCGGGTGTCCTCGTCATCTACTTGTAATCGTGTTAGAGTGAGTAATGATTTTGGAATTTGCACTGTGGCTAAAGGATAATCCCCGTTTATTGAAATTTGTGTTAATGACGAGCCCGTTTCTGCGTTGCTTGATTCTGGTAGTGTCGCATCCTTTTTAAGCGAGGACTGGTTTTTATCTATGAAGAGTGTTTGCAAATTTCCTGAGTTAGAGCCTAACAATGAATCTTTTATTTCGGTAAATTGTTCAAACTTAAGTATTTTGGCTAGTATGACAGTCAAAATTCATATTCTAAATTTTTCTTGGAAATTTAAATTTTTGTTGCCAGAAATCTTTCTTGTGCTGTGGTCATTGGAGCTAATTTCATGTCACACGTTGGTATGCTTCTTGATTTTGGTGCTCGCAACTTATGGTTTAAGTTTAATCCGCAGAGTAAATTATCATTTAACCCGATTTTATCTTCTCCTGCTGTCAATTCTGTTAGTGAACCTATGACTATTGAGGATCTCGGTCTGGAAAATTTAACGAGTCTTCAAAAGGATGCCATAAAGAGGTTATGTCAGGAGTATAGCGATGTATTTACTGGCAAGCTGGGTGTAACCCATTTGATGGAGTACAAGATTGAGCTAACCGATTCTGTGCCGGTGCGTTCCAGCCCGTATCGCCTTGCCCCGCCCAAGATGGCTGAACTTCGTAAGATTATCGATAAGATGTTAGAAGACGGTGTAATCCAACCTTCTATCTCTGCCTACTCATCCCCTGTATTTCTTGTGACAAAACCTAACGGTGGTTTTCGGCCGGTGGTCGACTATAGGGCCCTTAATCAAAAAGTTGTTTTGCAATCCATTCCTTTGCCGGACCTTCACACATGTTTTAGTTGGTTTCGCAACGCGAAGGTGTTCACGATCCTCGATTTAAATTCTTCTTACTTCCAAATTCCCCTCTCTCCTGAATCCAGGCATGTTACTGCTTTTTCCACTGACTGGAACCTGTTTGAGTATGCCCGTGTCCCGTTTGGCCTATCCACCGGTGCCGCTTTTCTGAGCAGACTTCTGGACAAGGTGTTTTCCGAAATAAATTCAAGTTTGTGTACCACTACCTTGACGATGTGGTGATCTATTCTGAGTCCTTCGAGGAACACGTTGATCATCTGAAAATTGTTCTTGATCGGTTGCGTGACGCTGGCCTTACCGTCAAATTGTCCAAGGTTTCCTTTGCCAAGCCCAAAATTTCCTTCTTGGGACATATTGTTTCTGAATCTGGTATCACCGTGGACCAGTCTCGTACGCAGGCCATCAGAGATTTTAAACCACCCAAGAACGCCAAGGGTGTTGCTCGTTACATTGGTATGGTGAACTTCTTCCGTAAGTTTATCAGTAACTTTGCCGACCGTGCTGCTCCTCTAAATCATTTACGCAAAAAGGCTGTGAAGTTTGAGTGGGGTCCCTCTCAGCAGGCAGCCTTCGAAGATATTAAGCTTGCGCTCTCTAACGCCCCTGTGTTAGCCATTCCGGATTTTGGGAAACAGTTCATTCTGCAGACTGATGCGTCTGGTCGTGGTGTTGGTTGTGTCCTACTGCAAGAATCTGATCTGGGTAGGCAACCTATTGCATACGCTTCTCGTACCTTAACGGACGCAGAGAGGAAGTATTCCATTTACGAACTTGAGGGTTTAGCTGTGTTGTTCGCTCTAGAAAAATTCCGTATGTATCTTGAGCACACTAAGTTTCTCCTTGAGACCGATAACCAAGCCTTGAGCTGGGTCTTAGGGTAACCCCGTAAAACTGGTAGGATTGCCAGATGGGCAACTAGGATTCTGTCATTCCAGTTCACTGTCCACCATATTCGTGGGTCCGAAAATGCGGTAGCTGATTCATTAAGCCTCATGTACGAGGAAACAGCTGAAGAGGATATTCAAGAATGTGAACCCGTAAACCTTGTATCTGCTGTAAATTGTGTCAATGTCGTTCTTAGCAATTCCCCTGTGCTTTTTGAGGATGTGAGACGATTCCAGAAAGACGATCCCTCCTTATCTAGCCTTATTGACCGAATCAATTCTGGTGAAGTGATCAAGCCCCACTCTCTGAAGGACGGTGTATTGTGTTGTTTGTCTCGTCATGACCGTCTACCTAAAATTGTGCTCCCGTCAGTCCTTATTCCGGAAATCTTTCGTTACTATCACGAATCTCCTATTGGTGGCCACCTAGGAGTATTCAAGACCCGAGCTAAAATCAGACAGTTTTTCATTTGGCAAAGTATGGATGGCGACATCAGGAGGCTCATTAGGAATTGTGCTGCATGTAGTATTAGCAAACCTCCGGTTTCTACTAAGGTTGGCCTGTTGTCATCTGAACCGGCATCTAGACCCATGGAGAGGCTGTTTATCGACCATGTTGGGCCGTTCCCTCGCTCTGGTCGGGGAAACCAATTTGCGCATGTTTGCACCGACGGTTTCACCCGGTTTAGTTGGATTTTCCCCACCAGACAGGCTACGACCAGTTCCGTCATAAAGTGTCTTAATTCCATCTTTTCATCTTTTAGGCCTTGTCAGTTCCTGGTGTCAGATAATGCCAAGTGCATTGTATCTCATCAGTTCCGTCAATTCTTATTTGATTATGCTATTTCGCATGTAACCACCACTCCCTATTTTCCTAACCCGTCTCTCGCTGAGCGAGTCAATCGTAATCTCAGTTCTGCTCTGATTGCTTTCCACCACGACGACCATTCCAAGTGGGATTCTAATTTGCATTGGCTCAATTTTGCTTTCAACACCGCCGTGCATGAGAGCACGCAAGCCACCCCTTTTTACTTAATGTTTTCCTTTATGGCTAATTCTCCGTTGTCCTACCTGTGGAACCTGCACGATCTCCTTCCAGACAGTTTCACGCCCGAGGATATGAGGGCGAAATTCGACAAGGCTAAAGAGAATATTAAGGTATCCCATGACCAACTTGCCAGGCGACACAATGCCTGTCGCAAGCCAGCTGATTTGGAAATTGGTGATGTTGTGTACGTCCGCAATTTCGAGCCCAAGGGCGTCAGTAATCTAGTTTCAAGCAAGTTAACCCCTCGTTTTAAAGGCCCATGTTATGTAGAGGCATTCTTGACCCCTGTTACTCTTCTTGTTCCAAACCCTAAGGCCAACAAAATTTCTAGAGTGCATCTATCGCACATTAAGCGAGGTGGAGAGGTGTCTAATGAGGAAATGCTACAGTAAATTTTGTAAAACGCATTTTGTATAATGTAGAGTATCCCTAACCTTCATTGAAGCCTACAGGTATCTGTTCCCTCTGGAATTTTGAACTGGATATGAAAACTCTGATGGGATACAAAATGTAAATGTTGGGAAGTTCCCATTTTAATGCTAAATTGTAAAAGTGTACCTAAATTTTGATGTTTTCATTGAAGTTGCTAACATGTAAGTTGGACTCGGTGGGAGATCTAACTCATGGTAACCTTGTATTCCTGTTCCCTTTGGGAATTGTAGTGGTCATTCCTCTACCGTAGTTCCTTCTAAATGTATAGTCTTTTAACTCGTGTAATCTTGAAATGTACTTCGAATCTGTAAAAAGGTAAACTTGTTAATGAAATTTTGTAAGCACGGATCTAGGGCATGGTCAGAAATATTTTCTTCATTTAAATTCAAACTTGTTTCTCTTTTGTAAATTGTAGTAAGATATTGTAAATTCTGTAATCCTTTTTTGAAATCAGATTAACTTCGGTTTTGTAAATGGCTGCCCACGCGTCACATAATATCTTGCACATTGCTTCCACCTACTTCGTTTAAAGCGAACTAATTTTGACTTATTGAAAATGTATCTAACGTGTTTCGGACTATGAAAGCACTGCTGGTGCTGGTGTTCTGCATTTCTGAAGATTTTGGACACAGTGAAGCTGTTAACTAAGTGGTTTGCGAGGTGATCAATTATCCCTTCACTGATAATCTGACCCTGCATTCTTCCTAACCAAAACGATGCGGTTTCATCCATCAATTGGAGTTAACTGGTGAACATTATCTTCGGGAAACATCTCTGGTGAATCGACAAGTTAAGGAGTACTGTCTATGCCTAGGCATATTCGTGAACGGTGTTCACGCTTAAGGGAGGGAGACTGTTACATGCAAGTGCCCGTCCCAAAAGTTTTCAAACATGTATTTACCCATGGATGCAGCTCATGACATTTTTGAAACGAACGCTTCGTCGCTTGGTTCCGCTTGTGGCCACGAGATGGTAGCTGCTGTCGGACTTTGGAAGTCTGAACGTGGTTCCTGTTTCTCTCCAATAGAATGCGTTGGTTGTACCTTATTCAACTCATCCAATTCCAGTCTTGTGTGAAAGACAATTATATTCTTCGTCATGAAACAAATGCCGCTGTATGCATGATACCGCCAAATTATTTACTAAATTATGACATTGTTGATTGATGTGTCAAGCCTTGATTGGACGATAATGTTTACATGAATGCAGTTCGGTTCTTGACGCAAAAATTCTCCGCCATCTTGTGAAGTCCATTAGCTGTCGTAAAGAAAGCATCAAGCCGACTGGTCGTAAAAGGTGTCACCGCTGATGGGGGCTCTGGCCCCCATCCTCTACGAAATATAAATATATTCAACAGGAAATTTGAATACATATTCAACTAAGAAATGCCTGTGCTCTTCAGGGTGTGAATTTCATCGTTTCGCCGTGAAGTGGACGTGTGAAATGTGGTCGCATCTCCATGCGGACCTACGCTTGTGACCAAATCGAAGCATGTGCTGGGCGGGTTTCTTCAGGGCAATATAGTGCCACATTTTATTTTATTTAAAATGTGTTAGTTTTTTGTTTTCATTGTGTCTCCGCTGTGAAGTTTTAAGGTACGTTTTTTGTATTTAATTTATCTAATTATTTTATTTTGGGAGCTCTAGTTTTGGCCTTGTATGAATGTTGATCTTGTGTTGTGTTTTGCCTGGTAGGCCTAAAATTTCTTTTCTGTTTTAATAACGTTACCTGATTTATTTTACTTTTGTTATCTTTTCTTCGTACCTTCTGGAGACACATTTCTAGTTTATTTTACGTTTAAATTATTATTAATTTTCTTTTGCCAATCTTAGGATTGATATAGTATTCAATTTAATTTATTTATGATCCGTTGCCTTTCACTGTTGTAATAGTATTTAGACATAATTGTTTTCCTCCGTCCATTTCCTTCTGCTGATGTTAAAATTTAATTTTACTAATTGTTTGCCGTAGTTTCGATCAGGCATGCGGCCCCTTGTTTTGAGTGGCCATGTTGGTATTTTGTTTTAACGAGCTGCATTATGGTCTCGAGGTCAGTCAATTGGCGTCTACCGCGAAGCTCAAACGTGTTGTGTTAACTTAATATTTTTATTTTTTTATTTTACCATGTTGGTTTAACCTTATGTTTTTTGGTGAATGTTCTTGTGTTTTTCTTAGTCTCTAATATCGGGAATTTCTTAATTGATCATATTTTATTTTATTTAATTTAATTTAATTTTAATCCTGTCCTTTTTTTGGGCGTGGCCTGGTCCTCCGCATGTTTGATCGATATTGCATTTCCTTGTAAATTACCAAGCCCGTTATCATTTAATTAGGCTTATATATATAATTTATTTTAACTTTTGGGCTTGAACATTTTTAAAGTCTTTTCTTTTGTTGGCCTTGGAAGCAAGCATGTTAAGCGGTATCTTGTATTCCTTGTAAGTTACTCTGGTTCATGCATGTTCTCTTTCTGGTGGAGGTGTTCCTTAAATTTTAACATTAAATTTTACATAAAATTTTAATCTTCTGTTCTGGCATTATTTCGCCGGCAGCAGTTCTGTCGGTTTGTGGGGGGTGTCTGTTGAATAGCCTGTGCGTTGTCCCCTTCTCCATCTTCCTTCCACTCCTTTTGAGCTCTGCTATTGGGACATGTCTTCTGGAGGTGATTTTGCTGCGGACGCGACCCGGACTTCTCAAACAAGGTAAGTTGGGCCCCCATTCCAGGTAGCAGTGATTCCAGGTGTCGCAGTGGTGAAGCAGAGCGTTGGTTATCGAGTTACTGACGTGCTGCTGGCCATGCGGCGGTGTTATTTCCAGGTGTAGCAATAATAATAATAATAATAATAATAATAATGTTATTGGTTTTACATCCCTTTTAACTACTGCTGCTTTTAGAGACACCTGGGTGCCGGAATTTTGGCCCTAAGGGGATCTTTAACGTGCCAGTAAATGTACTGATACGGCTCCCTCGCATTTGTGCACCCTCAAATGCCAGCTGACTGCGCCAGGATACGAACCTGCAACCTAGGGCCCAGCAAGCGAGAACGTTACCGCTGAGCCACGCAGCCAGTCCGGTCGATTATGTCTCCAGATCCATAACATTCTTGATATACTTCTTATCTTTCTTTCTTTCTTCAATGATGGTAGCAGTTTTTATCTAGGTTGTGGCGTTTGGTAGAGGTAAATCGTTTCTAAGGTCTTCAACAAAGAATAGTTCTATTATACTCTTTGATAATAACAACGAGTTATAACTATACTCATACATTTAGGAGAAAGTAGGCTATATGTTCTTTACTGAACATCTTGTTTTAAATAATTTTAGTTTTTGCTATGATCTGCGTCTTCCGCGTTTCTGGTTATTTCTCTGTTTCCTTTCGCTTGCATTGTATGAGAATAATACAGTAGAGAAGTGAGAGAAGTCAGCCATGGAAATACTCTGAATTAGTGTTGACTTTCGCCAAAGAAAATTCCTTTACTCCTGTGCTTGCCTGCGTGGGTATATCCGACGACTAAGTAAGTGCTACAATCAGCCCCCACTGTTTTACATAGCGTTACTCAGAGGGAAGAAACTCAGTCAACATTGCCTTGTAATTCAAAAATAACCTAGGGGGACGAATTTCTCTTCAAATGTCTAAATGTGTTGCTTTAATACTTTTTGTAATAGCCTACATTTAAAATATTATTATAATGTAAGCGAATTTGGATAACCAACGTGCGGATACGGATAAGAATCGCACGGTTGCGTGGCGGATGCGAATAACAATCGTGCGGATGTGGGCCGGAAGCGGATAACATTATGTTTATCCGCGCAGGGCTCTGCTCATAATCTCCAGGCCAAATGGCTGGGCAGCGGTCGCTTGTTAGGCCTGGGACCTTCAAGGGCTGTAGTGCCACGGGGTTTGGTTTTTGTTAGTGTACCTAGGTATATAATGACAATGAGCAATTAATATCACAGTTGTATCACTGTGTCTGTGTACCCATACATTCGCTTGAGAAACGTTGCTTTTGTACTAGTAAGCAGTAGTAGTTGTTTTTGTTTTTGTTTTTGTTTTTGTTTTTGTTTTTGTTTTTGTTTTTGTTTTTGTTTTTGTTTTTGTTTTTGTTTTTGTTTTTGTTTTTGTTTTTGTTTTTGTTTTTGTTTTTGTTTTTGTTTTTGTTTTTGTTTTTGTTTTTGTTTTTGTTGAAAACCTTTGTGGCATCGTGGTTATGTAACCTCGTGTACGTGGTTTATGAGGAATCAGTCTGATAACTTCTGTCATTGTGATAGCTGTAGCAGTGGGTGGCTGGGATTTGGAAGGAGGCAGTCGTGGTCTTAATCTAGGAACCATCCTGACATTTGCCTGAATTAAATATGGGAAATCACGTAAAACTACTTCCAACATGGCGGAAGCGGGATACGAACCCATCTGTTCTCAGTTGTGCCTCACAAGGCTGAATGTGCCCCGTTCCAACCCTAACATCTGAATTAAATGTCGTGGCAGAGGGAATGGAGCCCAAGATCTCTGGATCCGAAGCCTCAATACGAACCCCAAGAACACAGAAGTCGGTCAGTGGTAGAGGATGGAGCGGAACAACATTGCCTTATAAAAGATCGTCCAATATCTAAGATGATACATTAGATCAAAATTTGCAGCCCTGTTTCTTCACAAAGTAGTCACTCCGATAATTAATATATATATTTGTAGCTTTCCATTCCATCAAAAATAATTCGTATTTTCTCAGTGATCGTCCACTGAACATCACGTTCTTTCACATTTCAGGACTGCAATGGGAAGATGTAGACCTGATATCAGATGTTCGATTCATGGTGTTGACAGTGACCATCCAGAGTATGGTTTCTCGCTATTTTATCCCTGTTTACCCACGCAAACGCTGAAATTGTTTGTAAATTCAAGTCCTGGGACAACTACCAATACTCTTAACTCCATTAATGCTTGCCACGGTGGGTGAGTGGTTAGCGTGTAGGTCTAGTAACCCCAAGCTTGCAGGTTCGCTCCTGGCCGAGGTATGTGATTTTTGAAAGGCGGCAAAAGTTATGACACGCATGCCATACGATGTTGGCATGTCAAAGAACCCATTTGAATTCATTAGGCCGTGTTCATAATGGCAAAATTAATCTCGGGAGTTTCCACCAACACAAAGTTCCTCATCTCTCTACTAGAAAGTGCTATAGTGTTCAAGGAGCTTACATATCTAACCTCCTTGACTTTCATAGTGCTTCAAGGAACAACGAAATTCGACATGCAAGCTACCCTCTGGGTGTCAAATAACAAAGCTTACACCCGGCACCCGAGGTCATACGATAATATTAATATTATTAACTCCATCAATTACAATTTCATATACTACACAGTTACCACAATGACGTAGGTTAGTAGTAATATCATGAACACACATATAGTCGGTTATGATGATCCAAGATGACTCCAGTACATCAGAGAAGTATTAGCAGCAAATTCTAATCGCAAGGCTAGGAGAAGTAGCAGGAAATACCTCACAGTGACTAATGACATGAGTTAGAGGTGAGCACAACAGCTGTTTCATTGTGGAGGAAAGTGGCTGTGTTATGACATTAAATCAAGAGTAAGGAAGGGTCTTCAGTGACAGACGGAAATATGACCATATGCGAGTTGAATTCCTTGATTCATCTGACCAAGACATTACATAAAACAGTATCGACCATCATGACTGAAATACCGTTAAGAAATATACATTTTATCTACTGGTGTGTAATTCTAGCTTGATACAGTCCTGTGAGGTCTTGTGAAAGATTTCCCTAAAGTCACTGTGTACCTACAAATACAAGCTATAGTCATCAAGGATTATTTTGGAAAATATCAAGAGATGTTTGCGTCCAGTAGTGTAAGTCTAAGTAGTGTAGGCTATTGTTTTTTGAATGAATAGGTTTGTCAGGGAATGTTAGTTGTGCATTTATATTTGAGACAGACTATACAAATCTTGTGTGAGAGAGACTCATTTTTGTTAAACTATGCGATGCTCTTATTTTGCTGTATGTACTGTATGTATGTGTGTAAAGACACCGTCGAGATCCAGGTTTTCGGAATCATCAGGGGTAACTAAATTAAGTTTATTCAATAATACAAAGTAATTACTGAACCATAATAAAGAGTCAAGTATACTGTCAAACAACTTCGGTAAAACAGTGACTATTTACTTGAGGTGCTGTATCCCCTCGGCACAGAATTCTCTTAAATAGGTTTAAATTTTACTTAATATTGCTATGCATTTCTCTGAAGTTCTGTGTGCTGGGGATCCAATTCAGGTCTACAACACTGACAAGTAGCTAGATGCTGGACGTGTACATAGAGTCTCACAAACTAAAATTGAGCGCTCTCTTGCGAAAATTACAACAGCGAGTTTACACGATAACCTTTACAGTGGTGTAAGGAATTATAAGTGAAAATGAAAATCCACAGCCTGCTTCCAGTCTCCGACCGGGTCAGGAGTAGAATGAATGAAGCCCCCATCTAGCGGCGAGGATATGAACTGTGCCGGCTGCCGAGGCCAGACGCACTCCTCTGGGGCAGTGATTAAATGAATGACAGATGAAATGATAGTGGAGAGTGTTGCTGGAATGAAATTTTGACAGTGAAAACCGGAGTACCCGGAGAAAAACCTGTCTGCCTCCGCATTGTCCAGCACTGATCTCACATGGAGTGACCGGGATTTGAACCACGGACATAGAGGTAAGAGGCCGGTGTGCTGCCGCCTAAGCCACGGAGGCTTAAGGAATTACAAGTAAATATGTATTATGAAATTGTGCTATTCATTATTGGAATAGCAGTGGACTCGAGAACTGAAATAGAACTTCATATAAAGAATAATACGAGATATGGCCTCAGTAGAGTCTTGGTACAGATAATTGAAGAGACCTGAAGTTAAAATCAACTACCTGGTCATCCTTCAGATCAAAGCGTCCTAATCACTTAGTCACGAAGCCGGACAATTTAACGAAATATTGAGAGTGCATGTGAACTTGAATTTAATATATTCTGTCATTTCATTGCCCGGAATAATCGAATAACGTTACACGCATTGTTTTCAAGAGCGTGTAACCCACACTCTATGGATACGCGGATGTGCCTTCAATAATCATACATACCCAGTGAACTTATAACGAACCTTACTCTAATTCAGAGTTTGAATGACAGTACCGTACATCAGTAATCGTGAGGAGGAATCAATAAATTGGGACCTGGTTATAATCTAATTAGTCCATTTGCATGTTACAATCTCATGATTGCTTTCATCTGCCAAGCACAATAGTTATATCACAGTCCGGAAGTCATGTTCTGATGAGAACTTTAGGTTAATGGTTTTCGTGATACGCCTCGGAGCATCCATTATTTTCATTGTTCTGTCCACTGTTAAATATTGATTCAGGAAGCTTGCAATCATTCTCTCCAATTTTAGAAAATGCATTAACAATTTTATATCGACACAGGACAGAGTAAAATGTGTTTTCTTATCAACGTTTTAGTCGAATTCATGCCTGTGATTATATGGAAGCTAATGAGGTGTTTTAGGTGTTGAGTGATGGCATTTAGGGCACAACCAGTGTCTGTGGATGTTGTGAAAGATTCTACTCATAGAGAGGCAGATGACCTCGTAGTTCCGCCCCTTAAAACAACAATAACTAACTACCATTCTAATCATAGAGTCAGTGCTGATGCACTGACATAGTGAGGAAAGCAATGACAATCTGCCTCACCCCTCACCTTGTCCATTACGCCTCACTGTAGTGCTGCCGAGGGGTTTTGTGGACTTAATCTACGGTGGTGGGGCTCTCTGAGGAACAACCCTCCAAGCTTACGACCTAACAGAATTATAGCACATGTCATTCAGGCGGCAACTCATCTGTAAATAAAACATTTGCACAATTATGGGTGCTCGGATAAAACATAGTTTCATGATTTGAAAACATTAAGATTAATTGTTTATGTTCGACGATGTCGTACTGTAAATATTATATGTCAGAAAACTGTAGTCTACTATATTGAGGCTCATTATAGTACAAGTTTTCATTATGGGACAGTTTCTCCCACCAATCAGAGCTGAAGAAACAGTTGTTTGACAAATTGGGTAAGGATAGCATCGCACCTGCTCAGTGTTCCAAGGCCTTCTAATTTAAATTTTACTGCGTGGCCTAGTATCATAGTGGGGTAATCGAGGAGACCACGGTCAAATACAAGGTATTCTCTGCGTCCCATGCGCTCTTTTCAGTACATAAAACTGGCGAAATCTCGACAGATGTTTATGATTATTTATGTTCGAACATAAAATAGTTATAATAATTATAGTCGAACTTAAACAGTCGTACGCAACTCGCCTGTATAGGTAATTAAGACACTCGTATGGAAATTATAAAACTCGCGCTCGTTGCATAATGTACTATTTCTGCTGTTAATGTTACTGTTGTATTATTTTTCAGTTTAGGGTCTTATTATGACTTCTAGGATTTGGGTAGAAGGTGACCCTTGGTTTCAATGTAGTCCCCGATGGCTTACGTACCGAATCGAATTCAACCCCTCCCAGTTGCACATCACGAGGCGGAGTGAAGCCTGTTTCAGCCCTTAGACCAGAATTGAATTTCTTGGCAGAGCCAGGAATCAATACTGGGCTTCCACGGTGACAGCCTTGTATGTTTGTCAACACGGCACGAGAGAGAGAGAGAGCTACAAGTCCTGAGATCAACGGTAACCGGGCGCAGATGACGATTAACATGTAAGTAGTGGTTCTTTAACGGTCCTATATCCTCCTCCTCCGCACCCTCCTCACAAGATGGCGGCGGCGCGCAACGACTTACATGGCGCGCTTTTCAAATAAAGCTGGTGAACATGGCTTAACCTAACCTATCCTAGTTAAGCTGACGTCATGCGATGCAAGAGTCGCAACTGAACGCCCGGCTACGCTGACCCTTTAGCCTAATTTCTCGCCAAATTTTCCGATATCTCACGAACGCATTGT
This sequence comes from Meconema thalassinum, assembly GCA_946902985.2. Classification (NCBI taxonomy): domain Eukaryota; kingdom Metazoa; phylum Arthropoda; class Insecta; order Orthoptera; family Tettigoniidae; genus Meconema; species Meconema thalassinum. The sequence goes on along the minus strand of OX336390.1, from coordinate 396,549,189 downwards.
CGGATTTGGACGTGTGACGTGTCAAATGGCTTGCCTTAAAGCCCTGTTTATGTTGTTAATAGGTTATCATTTTTGAGAATGAGGGAAACAGACTTTTTAGGGTAAAACCATGATTTTAGACTTATCATATCTCGCAAATCAATAAGGCTAGAGACGTGTACGAGGTGTCAAATGACCCGGGGTGACGTCCTCTTTCGAATATAGTATTTATTAAAAAAAAAAATTGACAAGGGGCCTAACTGCACTTTTATTGATATTTTTTTTTAATGGATGATGGGGTAACTATTTTAGCCAGTAGCCGATAGCCAGCGACAGACCTGGTTTGTGTGTAAAGCAGTGTGTGGAACTAACGTGGTTCGCCAGTCCTCACTACTACAATCTGATAACGATATGAAAGGAAAGTGACGAAATGCATGTGAACACGTTTGAGATGAAATTATTGCCGACCCCCTTGTGAAACAACATGTAAGCTAACAAGTCACATCCTGTTTGGTTCATATGTGAGAAAATGCAAGTTCATGTGTAATATGACCTGGCACAGGTGTTCGCCTTGCACATTAGCTGTACACGCGCATGATAACAGGATGTGCAAGGGTGTAAATTGCCGAGTCAGTAAAAATATAATGCACATGTAGGAATGACATAACAGCCAATAGCTAGGCGAGAGCTGTGGACAGCAGTGGTGGGAGGTGAAAGAGAGGAGAAGGGAGGGGAGGGGTGGTGTAAGAGAGAACACAGGTGGAGAGAGAAAGAAATATGTGTTGCTCATAATACATCTGGAGCTGAGGACTGTACACATAGGGCTATAAGTGGTGTACAACATGCGTGAATAAATAAATATATGTCACATGGGTTCACACAACATGCAATTTATTAATCCAAGAATTAAAGGCTGAGCTAAATCCTAACCATTTTACATACATTTTATTACCTTTTTGTTTCAACACTTGTTCCACAAGGTAATGTTCTGGAATCGCGGTCCTTTGGAATTCTTGGAGATTAAACCTGACTTTTATGGGTTGATGGTTGAGGTCCTCGAGTAAATAGGTGACTGGGCTGTTCAGGGTGACTTGACGAATTCTAAATAGTTCAGTCTCCCAATTTGGTGTGTGACCCTTATAAAAAGCAAACTCAAATTTGCTCACACGAACATAGTCCCCGATGATAAGTCGGTGACGTTTAGGGTCTGCTGTTTTTATGGGGTTAAACAGTTTATCCAGTTGCGGAATATTTTTGGTCACAAGTCGTGGCTTGGTCCCAATGGTTCTGTGTTTAGTGTCATTGTAACGTGACACTAGCTCAGGTAACAAGTCAAGCCAGCGATATGAGCCTTGAGCGGTAAACGCTTTCCACATATGAGGTTTTAATGTTCGGTTAAACCGCTCGACCACACTGGCTTTGAGATTGCTGTACGTGGTGTAATGGTGAATATCCAAAGATTTGAGAAAACTAGAGAAATCCTTGTTGAAAAATTCCTTTCGCTGGCCAGATTGTAACAACTGGAGTTGAAGTTTGGATTGTTGAGTAATATGTTTTAAAGCTTTGGTGACTAGCGGGCCAGACTTGCGAATCACGGGTTGAAAAAAGGCCATTTTGGAATACACATCAATGACCGTCAACATATAGCATACACCATTGTTAACGGTAGCATAGGGAATCATCTCCACCTAATCGGCTTGCCAAAGTTCATAAATCACATTGAGTCGCTGATACTGATGTCTAGCTGGGCGATGAAACCCATGAGCGAAGCCCACTTTAATTTCGAAGTAGTTCTTCAATTTCTTGAATTTCCCAATCGAGACTGGTATGGCCGGCTTGACGTGAAGCATGCAACAGTTGTAGCCGCTGGACGAGCTTATTGGGATTATGCCAGTACGTAACATCCACAAGGGCTTTTAATGTTTGAAATGTCACTCCCGAAGCAGACACATTACGACGAGCACTTTGACTGGTTGGATACATTTTTGCAAAGATAGTTCTATATTTTTGAGATATATTGGCATTCACTTGTTGAGTGGGATCATACTGTCTTTTGTGGGCATGGGTGTCCAATAGAATGTATTTATATTTGCCAAGGTCCTGCTGCGTATAATCATGGGAAAATGGTGTACGAGATAATAGCAGCTTTAACAGTCCTGGCGTTAATTTATAGTTGATGTCTTTAATGACAGCTCAAGTACGAGCAAATTTAATCGATGAATCACCAATTTTAAAACTGTCATTCTCATAGCGAACACCATACGTTGTATCTGTGTTTCCAATAAATAGATCGGTGAAATAGGGTTCCAGTGTTGGTCCATAATATTTTATTAAAATGTTTTGGAGTTGAGCTTTATGTTAAGGGGTGGCCAAGAGTTGTGAAAACGGAGACGATCTGGAAGGGCAAGGTGTTTCGACCACGGCCAATGATTTCTTTGTTTTTAAAATCTCTGCGAGGGGTGAGGATTTTTGTTGAGGCGTAAACACTTGATCATCCTCATTCTCAACATCGCTAACACTAGTCAAATCTTCCTCTTCCTCTTCCACAGGGTCCTCGTGTAGCGTCTGCGTGGCTTGTGAAACGGTGGGTAGCGTTTCAGATGACTTGAAAGAGGGTTTAAACATGGCTTTTAGCGCAGGTGCTAAATATTGTTGAATAAACAAAGCATTATCCGCGCGTAGTCGTTTCAATTGACAAAACTTTTGACGAATAGTATTTTTTGCTCTAATAATATGATTTATAATTGACTCCCTGCTAACGCCATGGTGCCTTGACAAATGACTTGAGAAGGAATGAGACAGTGCCTTAAATAGTAATAAAATGATCAAACCCAAAGTGATAACGTCCTTGGTTGAGTTCACTTTGATTGTCAATCACTAAACAGGCATGGCGTTGGGTGTTCCAGCACTTGGCACACAATTCGGTAAATGTTTGGAATGTCATATCTGGATTGACATGTTCATTATAAATGTGAAGAATATTCCGCTCATCCTGGCGAAATAAAACAATGACAATGGCATTGTCACGAATAAGTTGTTTGCACATTTTAGAATACGTTTCTTCAAGATAGAAGCAATCAATATGGTTGTGACGACCCATGCTGAAATAGCTTTGAATGATGGCTTGGCGTTCAGTGGATACATCATCAAAAATCATTGGTGAACCAGGCTTCACCTCATCCGGTGCAATAACATTTTCTAGCATGGAAAATGAGAAATAACTCATATTCTCTCTTTGCAATTGAGACATGACTTGATCTAGGAACATGTAGAGGGGTTGGTAGAGAGATTTTGTACAAATATAAATATTTTGAAAACGCAGACCATTAAGTGCTGTGTTGAGCGTGAGCAAAAATTGGTCTTTCCACACCCCCGAAGTTCCCACGATGATGCAGCGAATGGAAGATGGAGAGAGTGAACCGTGGCGTTGTTCATGTGATGTGGGATAGAGATGGGAAACCATGTCCACCACAGGGAATGACTTTTGATGCTTAATAATCTTCACATCAACTAATGGTTAGAGAGGTTAGCAGGCTGTCTCTATAAATGGAATCATTCTTTGCAATAGAAACAGTAGATCCCTATTACAGATTGACGACGGATGTTTTTGGACGTGCGTTCACGGCTAAAGCTAAGTTTGCCCCCATATATGATCCTAAACGGGAAACAGACCCTGCTGATAAACACTATGTGGATAGATCTGTAGTGCCACGCACAAAAAAGGTGATTATGACTTTAAGGAAAAGCGATTAACCCATGTGAAACATCCTCAAGTGTCTACGGATGTCACTACAAAAAAGTATGTGGATAACAAGGTGCACGTGTTATATGACAAAGTGCCTCAGCTTACTGCGGATGGCTATACGGTTAATCATAACCGCATTATTCACGTGGAAGACCCACACAAGGAGATGGTGATGTTTGCACCAAACGCTACCTCACCTACCAAATGGAAAGACTTTATAAATATGTTCCATCCATATTTTTAGTGTATCTAATGAATGAAAGACGTGTGAATGACAGGAACCACTTACCACTAGTCAATGACAACCTAACGTATGTGCTTTCTTCAGGTTGAAGACACTATCGATTACACTATGATGGAACTATACACATTAAACAATCCATGCCTGATGATAACCATTTGCATGTAGAGATAAACCTTCATAGGATGTTGGTCCATAACCATCAAACGGTTAATGAAGGTGATGAATTATCATTTCATCTCATGCTTACATGGGATGAAAAGCAAGCAGGAAAACCATAAAAGATTTCCCATTTGATGTGGAACTTGAATATACAGCCATGAAATAAGGATGACACGTTAGTTGGCACTTAAACTTTCTTGTAAAATGTTGTTGGTCATCATCATGGTAAAACAAAGATATGTAGTGAAAAGGAGTAAAAAAAGGCCCTGTCATTGACAAAGCATGGGGTTAAGGCATTGGTTGACAAGCCTTTGCGAATGAAAAACAATGTGTTAACGATAAAGAAAGCCCTTAGAGCAGCATAGAGACGTGTTATTCCAATACCTCAGCGACAGGTTTCAAAACAAGGCCGAGTGATTCCTGCCCCCAAACGAGCTGGATTTTTAACTGCTTTATTCGCTGGTCTGGCTGCCTTAGGTTCACTTTTGGGTGGTGTTAGTGCAGTGGCCAAAACTATTAAAGCTGTACAACAGAGCAAGAAAAAGCTAAAATAAAGTCAGCGACACCATGAAACGATGGAAGCGATTGCTATGGGGGCTAGAAACGCCAATTTAAAGCCAGACTTTTATCCACAAGGATTTGGGATTTCACCATCTCGAAATACATTTTTTTAAACCACAGCCATAGCAAGACATGCCGTTACTCATCAACAAGTGGAAAGCTATGCCAAACAACTAAAGCTTTCTCATTTTCGGGGTGTGTTTATGCGGAAACAATTACCACCACGACCCTGGAAACAGAAATGAGCTGTCCTAAATTTAGATGATGACCGAGGGCCAGGAACCCATTATGTAGCCTATGTGAAAGAGGGGTCATGATATGGTAGTTTGACAGTTTTGGAAATCTGCTCCCGCCCATGGAACTAGTGACCTATTTTGGAAACAGGATCAAAATATATTATAATGTAAAACGTGAGCAAGCGTTTAACAGCCAAGAGTGTGGACGTTTGTGTTTAATGTTTTCATATAAGACACAGCATAAGCAAAAACGTCAACAGTATGTCGGCAGAAAGTAAGACGTTTACACTGCATGGACGTGGACTTGAAGACAGCCTAGACTTTACCCGCCTATCGAATTGAGTGAAAGACCTGACGGGTTAGGACTTGTTTCTCTTGAAATGTACAATAGAATATACAACATACGTGAAAATTTGAACAACAAGGTTTGCTATGATGATTCTGGGCCTACCCTGGGGGATATACGATAGACCATATTCATGAACACACTTATGTAGCATTGATCAATGAATATAGTTTAAAGTCATTGCATAATGGAACACAAAAGTTTGAACTTACAGGAAATACCAACACTCATCGCTGCAATATTTTCTCTACGTTTAAGATCGACCTTAAATCACACCCAGATTCCATTGGTCCTTTACTGGGATTTAAACCACGCGTGTTGGAGCCCAACAAAAACACGATTCAGACTATGAAGTGAAATTGATCGAGAACCATCACGTGTCGGTGACGTGTAATATTATTAGCCAAGTGCACACCAATCAAGAACCATCGCATTCACTTTATGATTTTATTGTGACATCACCCAATGGCTATATAATTCGTGAAAATCCTCCAGTAGTGCTCATTCATTCTGTGGCTCATCAATAGAGATCATCAACTCATTGAACTAGATTCTACCACATCAGTGACTTAGAAGTCGGTTCTAAAGCCACTATGAAGTTGGTGTATAAAGCAACAACACCGTCTTGGAATGTTGTTAGCTGTTTGCCACGTGAATAAACGTTCACACCTAAGAACAAGCGGATTTTTAAGCATTTGGGTTACCACGTCAACCACCATAATGAATTTTATTCTATAGGTAGTGAACCACATCGAAGAGCAACCCGGGGTGGTAAGAATTGACCGCCATTCCTATCAAGATCAAAAACCAGGACTCAATAACAATGATGAAATTCAATTTGTTATCAACAACCAAGATATTTACACCCTACCACATGAATGTGTCATTCAAATTGAAGGTTGGCTCATCAAAGCTGATGGCTCTACACCTACAACATCCAAGTTAGCCAGCCATGCTTTCGCCTTTCTGTTTTCTGAGGTGCGCTACGTGATTCACGATATTGTAGCGGATAGCACTCGAAATGTGGGTATTTCAAGTGTCAAGAAACTATACCCCTCTTTTAGTGTGAAAGATGGCAGGTTGGTGTCCTGACTCGACCAATGACTGGATGGCACACACCGATGGTACCTTTACTGGATATTTACCTCTTAAACTGATTTTAGGCTTTGCCGAAGATCACCAGCGCATTGTGGTCAACGCAAGGCAAGTGCTTAGATAGAGGAGCGTTAATAATTCACTCAAGGGGGCCGAAAGTGCACCCATAGATTCAAAAATTCAACTACAACGCATACTATGGAAAGTACCCCATGTGACCCTTGATGATAGCAATAAACTGGACATACTCAAGATTGTAGGAAGAGATATGCCTTTACCCATGGAATTTAGAAGCTGGGCACTCCATGAGTACCCACTATTGCCCACCACCAACACACACAGTTGGTCTGTAAAAAACAGCTCGCCTATACAGAGAGACCACTTTACATTATTGTAGGTTTTCAAACCAATCGCAAGTATCAACAAACCAAAGATGCTACGCAATTTTATCACCTGCAGTTGAGAAATGCACATCTTTTCCTCAACGGAGATGTTTTTCCCTATGAAGGACTGGATTTGGATTTTTCAAAATATAAATTTGGCCCCCTGTACGACTTGTTTTCTAAATTTAGATGGTCGTATTATCAAAAGGAGAATTGCTCCATGTTGTCACCCCAAGCGTTTAAGACAAGGGCGCCACTGGTTGTCTTTGACTGTTCCACCTTGGAAGAGTCTGTCAAGCAATCCAATATTCACATTCAACTAGATTTTGAAACACATGACTATGTTCCAGCCAATACCACTGCCTACTGTTTTGATTATTCATCACAAACAAGTCAACTATTATCCACTGTCCAATCAAGTGACGAGTGTAAAAATAACAGGCCAACCCACGTCAAGCAGCTCAGTCATGCATTGCTTTAAAGCCTCAAGAGGTGTCACACCCATGAATTAAAAATCTGAGGAACAACGTTTAAAGAACTTTGCGACGTGTCCTGTGCATTTCATAATCCCTCAAGCCTTGGCTGCCACTGGTTTTTAGCCTACTTTTCACATTTTGCAAAAAATGAGGAAAAAGTAGACTTATGAGATCGGGCAAATGTGTGTCTGTCTGTCTGTCCTGTCTGTCTGTCTGTCTGTCTGGCTGTGTGTCCTCCCCTATCAACTCCTAAACGGCTGCAGAAATCGAAACAAAATTTGGTAGGAGTAAAGATATATACCTGAATATCTCACGTCCATATTTTAAAATGATGTCAGTGCTACCAACTGCTAAAAAATCGCAATTGAAATTTGAGCTCCATGTTGGATATCTTGGAAGGTATGAATGGGAGCTATTTCAAAATTGGCACACGTATAGATAATAATATTGCAGTTTCATTTCCAGGAGGCCATATATGGCAGTGTTGCCAAAATGATTATAAGCTTGCTGATAGGTCCAAATTTTAAATGCATATATTTTCTTCACTATCAATTGGATTTCAACCAAATTTCGTATGTGCTATGTGTACATAGACAGATATTACGGAGCATATTCTTAAGAGCCACCAGGGCTGCCAACTGTTAATAAATACTCTCAATTTATTCTATCCAAATACCCATGTATCAGGAAGTTTGCAAGCCGACAGCTTTAAACTATGCACACGTACAGTACCTGACATTATATATTAATTTGGAGTAAGTTATATACGTCAGTGCTACCATCATGATTCTAAGCCTACTGAGAGGTCCAACTTGCAATACATGTAACTTCTATACTGTCATTTGGATTTCAACCAAATTTTGTGTATGCTATGTGTACCATGCCCGATATGATTATGCTGATTCTTAAGGGTAACCAGGGCTGCCAACTGTTAATAAATACTGTCTCTATTTTGTTACCCTAATATCAATATATCAGAAATTATGCAAGCCAATAGCTCAAAACTTTGCACACGTATAGTACCTGGCATTCTAGATTAATTTGGAGTAACTAATATCGGCCTACGCCAGTGCTGCCAACATGATTCTAAGCCTGCTGATAGGTCCAATTTTAAAATGCATGTAACTTCTATACCAACTATTGGATTTCATTCCAAATTGGCACAACAATAGATCGTATTATTTCAGAATATATCTGACCAATACATGTATGTCATTGTTGCCAACATGATTTTACGCGCGCTGTTAGATCCAATATTTAACTGCATGTAACCTCCATGCTACCCATTGGACTTCAACCAAATTTTGTATTCTGTACCTTAAGAGATGAAACTAAGAATATATTCAGTCACCAGGGCTGCCAACTGTAGTTCTCTATTAGGCTACGTTATGCCAGGTATACAGTATTTCGAACTAATTAGAAATTTCGAAATTACCAACTTAATTTCGTCATTATTCTAGATAGATCCATAATATAGATTAATCATTGGCATGATTCTTAAATTTTAAGAAAAGTAGGCTCTTTTGTTCGTCACGTAACTTCTTGTTATTATTTAAAAACTAGAGATGAAGTGAAATGTGTGTCTTGTTTCATTACCATAGACCAATGGGAAGAGAGTGATGGACCCATGCAAGAACATCAGAGCTGGTCACCCACCTGCCCCTATATGTGTAGAATGGATGTGGGTAATACACCTTGCCATTCAAGCTACACCTCGCCAGTTCCTCTAGGTCATAAAAAGTTATAAAACTTGTGGACCTTATGGCGTCAACGCTGCTTCGGTGAGCAGCTCACAGTCAATAACACCCAGTTTAGAGACATTAGGACATCATCGGTGTTATGGACGTTATAAACATAAAATACTGTGTTGTTGTACGAGTTGGTACTGTCTCTATCCCAAAATGGCAAAAGCATGTAAAACTTGTTATGCCAATAAAATAATGTAATAAAAAATAGATTGTTTTGTTGTTGTTATTTCTCATCTTCCCTGACATACCCTAACCTCAATTTTTTTTTACTATAATGGGATGTAAGTCAATGTCATGGGTGTACATTAGTCATTCATAGCCAGTCCGTGGTCAGTTGGACTTGGTCCAGACAAGCGACAACATGTTGCGCACACTGATTGTGGTTTGTCAAGGGTTTAAAATTGGAGATAACTAATTTATATTTAATGAAGAGGTCATAATCGACTGTTCTACAACCTACCCATTTGGTATTTAAACCACCCTATGCTTTTGATTTGTTGTGTGAAAAAGACTGTAAACAAACCCAGTGGATTGAAAATCTAATGCAATTAGAGTGGAATCAAGGAATCATTTCGTATAAGCACCTGGACATGGTAATGAAAGCCCACTTGTCCTCAGCCAATGTGGTATTTGTAAAAGGTAATGAAAACGTCAAAGGCTACAATAATTTTAGCGCTTTACTGCCAATGTATTGATGTGATGGACTTGGGATGTCCCTCGCTCCAAACACTTATGGACCGCTGTCTCTGTGGCAGCATTACCCATACAGCCCTGGCCCATGTGTGGCAATTGTTTCATTGGCTAACCGCCAATGCCTGCTGGGAGTTGTTAAATAAAATTAAAACTCTAGGTTTACCTGTGCATGACACCAGTGAGATTTCTACAAGCGACGTGTAAACATCTACAATGCGTAATACTATGGAGAAAGGGGATGCTACCGATAAAGCTATTGGGAAGTTCTTTGTGTGCAAAAAGAAACTAGACAGTTTTACCTAAGAAGAATTATTGGCTCTTCCAAAATCGTTCATTTATTATGTGGCTGAAAATGCAGTGAAAGAAATCTGGCCACATGTACCAAAATCATTGACTCAAGACCCTGTGTTAAGTGAATTGCCACAACGTACGGATTACGATCACCATAAGCAAGTGGCAACCTTTTCTCCACCTACGGAAAAGCATATATCAAACTTGTACTGGTCATGGCGTCACTGACAAAGTCATTCAATACTTACCTTTTGAAATCCACTTACCTGGGTATCGCTATTGTGGTCCTGGAACAAAGCTATATCAACGTTTGCAACGTGGTGATTTACCTATTAATCCTTTGGATCAAGCATTCAAAGAACATGACCTTTATTATCGCCATAGTCATCCTGCATTAAGAGGTGTGGCGGATAAAGTATTGTTAAAAAAGCTAAACAACTTTTGACATCCTGTGATGCCTCAGTGGGAGAAAGGTTGGCAGCCCTCATTGTGATTAGTGCTATAAAAGGAAAGTTGATGAGTGGATATGTACATTGGAAAGGATAGAGGAATTGGTATTTCTTTGTATTCTATTTTGTAAATCCCTACTTGTTGTGAAATAAAAACAAGGTTTACCAGATCACAATGTCTTTTAATTTTAAAAATGTTGATAACAATTTCTTCTTTTTTTCATTTTATCACACATGAATATTTACAATTTCCACTTTGTATTTTTATAATAGCACATTTTATTTACACCTCCCTTGTTCAGTTCACACATTATGTACATTTTAAAATCATTTTTTATCCATAATATAAAAAGAAAAATTTACAGTAAAATGTATTACTTATCTTATTTTTACTAAACTATAGTAGCCTAACATTATACATTCTACATACAGTTCTACAAATATATCACTACTAGCAGGTACCCGCGGCTTCGCTCGCCTCATAGTCGTGTCAAATTGTTATTCAATGAAACGCAGGTTTAACCCCGTTAACACCCCTTTAGAATCTGAATATCCAAAAATCCCTCCTTAGTAGACGTTTTCGACACACAACAAATATATCCCTAAAATATCATTCTTCTAACTTTAATAGTTTTGGTTGGTCGATGAGAGTGAATATCCAAAAATCCTTCCTTAGTGGACGTTTTTCTTCCAGAAGTACACCCCTACCCATGGGCCCCTTATATTGGAATTATGAAAATGAAAACGGCCGAACACCTATTTACTTATCTTTTAAGCTGATTTTTTTCCACTGAGTTTCAAACTCCTCGCCTATATCGTTTAAGAGATACACGCTCCGTTAGGAATCCTTCAACCCCCACGTTTCACCCCTTTCACCTCAAAATATACACCACATCGAAAAACCCTCAGACACGTGTCTTCTTATTTTTAATGAAGAGTTTATGTGCCGAGTATCACATCCCTCAATGAATCCAATCGGGAGTTATTGTTATTCAATGAAATGCAGGTTTAACCCCCTTAAGACCCCTTTAGAACCTGAATATCGAAAATCCTCCCTTAGTGGACGGTTTTGACATCCAATGATCATATCTCCAAAATGTCATGTTTCTAACTTCAATAATTTTGGCTGGACGATGGTGAGTGATTCCGGACTTTTTCTTTCAATTTTCTTTTTTCAGAATTTCACCCCTCCCCATGAACCCCTTAAATTGGGTTTACGAAAAAACTGTCGAACACCTATTTACTTACTTTTAAGCAGTTTTTCCCCCCGAGTTTGATGAGTGAGTCTGTCAGTCAATCAGTTAGGACGCTTTCTTTCCTGTATTTTCCCCCCCATAATTTCACCCCTCCCCATGGGCCCCTTAAATTGGATTTATGAAAAAACTGTCAAACACCTATTTAATTATTTTTTAAGCTGATTTTTTTCCGCTGAGTTTCAAACTCCTCGCCTATGTCATTTAAGAGATACACGCTCCGTTAGGAATCCTTCAACCCCCACTTTTCACCCCTTTCACCTCATAATATACACCACATCGAAAAACCCTCAGACACGTGTCTTCTTATTTTTAATGATGAGTTTATATGCCGAGTATCACAACCCTCAATGAAACCAAGCCGGAGATATTGATATTCAATGAAATGCAGGTGTACCCCCTTAACACCCCTTTAGAACCTGAATATCCAAAAATCCTTCCTTAGTGGGCGTTTTCGGCTTACAACGAACATATCCCCAAAATTTCATGTTTCTAACTTTAATAGTTTTGGCTGGGCGATGATGAGTCAGTCAGTCAGTCAGGACACTTGATTTTATATAATAGACTAGCAGGTACCCGCGGCTTCGCTCGCGTCATAGTCGTGTCATATTGTTATTCAATGAAATGCAGGTGTACCCCCTTAACACCCCTTTAGAAACTGAATATCCAAAAACCCTTCCTTAGTGGACGTTTTCGACTTACAACGAACATATTCCCAAAATTTCATGTTTCTAGCTTTAATAGATCTGGCTGGGCGATGATGAGTCAGTCAGTCAGGACACTTAGTTTTATATAATAGATAAGCATCGGTCCTAGTGGAAAATAATTCTATCACTTGAAACCAAAAATGCATGGGACGAAAAAAAACTTCAACATATCATATTGGTTCCGGACCCTAAAAGACGTGAAAAATATAATAAAAGTAATAAAAAAAACTATTTTTCGAAATTTCATTCGAATCAATTTTTATGCCATTACTGGGACTTAGAAAATTCCGGCAAAAAGTACAAAATCATTAATAACTCCCTAAGTATTCGTCGTATGATGAAATAGCAAGAGACAAAAAAGATGTAATGTGTTATTGTCTACAACATAGGCCATGCAAAATTTTACACTCAGACATATTACGTCCCCCCCCCATATTTTCACCCCTCCCCATGGGCCCCTTATATTGGATTTATGAAAAAACGGTCAAACACCTATTTTGTTATTTTTTATGCTGATTTTTTTCCGCTGAGTTCCAAACTCCTCGCCTATGTCGTTTAAGAGATACACGCTCGGTTAGGAAACCTTCAACCCCCACTTTTCACCCCTTTCACCTCGAAATATACACCACATCGAAAAACCCTCAGACACGTATCTTCTTATTTTTAATGATGAGTTTATATGCCGAGTATCAAATCCCCCAATGAAAGCAATCGGGAGATATTGTTATTCAATGAAATGCAGGTGTACCCCCTTAACACCCCTTTAGAAACTGAATATCCAAAAACCCTTCCTTAGTGGGCGTTTTCGACTTACAATGAACATATTCCCAAAATTTCATGTTTCTAGCTTTAATAGTTTTGGCTGGGCGATGATGAGTCAGTCAGTCAGTCAGGACACTTAGTTTTATATAATAGATAAGCATCGGTCCTAGTGGAAAATAATTCTATCACCTGAAACCAAAAATGCATGGGACGAAAAAAAAACATCAAAATATCATGTTGGTTTCGGACCCTAAAAGACGTGAAAAATATAATTAAAGTATTAAAAAAGCTATTTTTTGAAATTTAATTCGAATCAATTTTTTTGTCATTCCTGGGACTTAGAAAATTCCGTCCAAAAAGTAAAAAATGATTAATAACTCCCTAAATATTCGTCGTATGATGAAATAGCAAGAGACAAATAAGATGTAATGTGCTATTGTCTACAACATAGGCCATGTATAATTTTACATATTACCTGTCCCCCCCCCCCCCCCAGAATTTCACCCTCCCCGTGGGCCCCTTAAATTGAATTTATGAAAAAACGGTCTAACACCTATTTACTTATATTTTAAGCTGATTTTTTCCGCTGAGTTTGAAAATCCTCACCTATGTCGTTTAAGAGATACACACTCCGTTAGGAATTCTTCAAACCCCACTTTTCACCCCCTTTCACCTTATAATATACACCATATCGAAAAACCCTCAGACATCTTTCTTCTTACCTTTAATGATGAGTTTATATGCCGAGTATCACATCCCCCAATGAAACCAATCGGGAGTTATTGTTATTCTATGAAATGCTGGTTTAACCCCCTTAAGACCCTTTTAGAACCTGAATATCTGAAAATCCTCCCTTAGTGGACGGTATTGACATACAATGATCATATCCTCCAAATGTCATGTTTCTAATTTCAATAATTTTGGCTGGGGATGGTGAGTGATTCAGGACTTATTCTTTCAAATTTCTTTTTTCAGAATTTCACCCCTCCCCATGAACCCCTTAAATTGGGGTTATGAAAAAAACTGTCGAACACCTATTTACTTATTTTTAAGCAGGTTTTTTCCCCATGAGTTTGAGGAGTGAGTCAGTCAGTCAAGCAGTAAGGAAACTTTCTTTCCTGTTTATTCCCCCCAGAATTTCACCCCTCCCCATGGGCCCCTTAAAATCGATTTATGAAAAAACGGTCAAACACCTATTTACTTATTTTTTAAGCTGATTTTTTTCCGCTGAGTTTCAAACTCCTCGCCTATGTCGTTTAAGAGATACACGCTCCGTTAGGAACCCTTCAACCCCCACTTTTCACCCCTTTCACCTCATAATATACACCACATCGAAAAACCCTCAGACACGTGTCTTCTTATTTTTAATGATACGTTCATATGCCGAGTATCACGTCCCTCAATGAAACCAAGCCGGAGATATTGCTATTCAATGAAATGCATGTGTACCCCCTTAAGACACCTTTAGAACCTGAATATCCAAAAATCCTTTCTTAGTGCGCGTTTTCGACTTATCACGAACATATCCCCAAAATTTCATGTTTCTAACTTTAATAGTTTTGGCTGGGCGATGATGAGTCAGTCAGTCAGGACACTTGTTTTTATATAAGAGATATAAAACACACTACAAATAATACAATATGGTGAACATTAGACTTAAGTAAAGTAATAGTCGTCAATGCGACTGTTTCCCCAAGCAAGAGTATCAAAAGTGTCGGGTATAATGAATCGTTTATTGTCTTCATTACTTAAAGCATCTTTGTTCAGCAAATTGGTATGTAGCTGATGATTTTTACTTCTAAATACACACATTTTCTCATATAATATAGTTGGGTTACTGATTATACAGTTCTTATAATCACTTCTTTTTACTCCTTTTAATTTTTTAATTACTACATCGTCAATTGTCATATAGCTGTATGATTTAGATTTTGTGACTACGAAGGTGTCTATAACAACACCAACCCATTCATCCTTAAATTTTCCAAGAACCTTTTTGTTTACTAGAGGTAAATGGTAGATATTATCCTTGGGATAGTCACTTGTATCAAACCTATTTAGCTCAGTCTTGATATCATTATAAAATCATCAGTTTTAAACTAATAAATAAATGAATCTGTGTCTGTATAAAGTGATTTGGCATTATCATGATAGTTTTTCTTTACATAATCATAGTGAAATTCATACATAAGTGTTTTTGACAATTCTAGAATGGAGTAACCCACATATATGGGTTTGTTGTAGGTTACTTTAAGGCGATTCATTCGTATTACAACTAAATCCTCATGAATAA
Organism: Meconema thalassinum; assembly: GCA_946902985.2. Taxonomy (NCBI): domain Eukaryota; kingdom Metazoa; phylum Arthropoda; class Insecta; order Orthoptera; family Tettigoniidae; genus Meconema; species Meconema thalassinum. The sequence goes on along the minus strand of OX336390.1, from coordinate 396,533,769 downwards.
TTGAACAACTATGGAAGTTGGGCTTGCTTATTAAGTTGTTTTCTCATACCATACTTTTGACCTTCATTCTCCAACTTTGTTATTAGTTTTACATCAACTCGCTTATCAACATTTCCATAGTCTTTCCCAAAACACTATTGTTCATAAGTTTATAAAAATCTTTTTCAAAAGCATTTGTTGAAAGCGTTCTTGAATTATCGTTCAGATCAATGTATGGTTTGAGCCATGCTGCCTGATGAAATTGTAATACACGATGAATTTTATTTAGTTTTAATCCATGCTGTAGACACTGTTTCAAGTTTTGATAATGTATTACATATTTACATTTATCATTTACGTTAGCAATTGACATTTTTGTTCGTGATGGTATGTATGGAGATTTCATATGCTCAGTACAAAATGGTAAATCATTGTGTTCATTTAGGGTACTCAAGATTTACCTCTAAAATATATCCTTTTTCATCGTTATCATTTACAGTGTTAACATGTAAAACATAAATTTCAGGTTGTGTCAGCCAACGAAAATCTTTTAGTGGTAGATATTGACTCATATCCCAACCAAATTGGTTATTTGCATCAAGGTAGACAATATACTTTGACGCTTCACAAGGGTTGTAGCTAGGCATGTATTTATTATTTGCTTTAGAATATCGCCCACTACATTGGCTTAATCCTCCTCGAATTGATGATTTTATAAAATTAAACATGTCTATATCAGTCATCAATTCTAAATTTACTTTTGTCCTTTTCAACTTTGAACTAAAACTTAACCCAGGAGCGGTAAAATACTGACAACGATCAAGGTCATAAATTTTCATAAAAGCATTCCTAGAATTTTCAAATACAATCTGCTAATAATAACACATCTGTCTTCAAGTATATATCTGAAAATTCACCTAAAGTTTGAATGTCAAACTGTGTCCATACACGTTGTGCATGTAAATATTCCTGATCACTGATATGACTTGTGATCAAAGAATTGTAAATTGCATCTTTTGGTGGTTTCTTGAGAGTTAATATATTCATAAGGGAATATACCCTTTCGACGAATCAAATTAAAATCGTCTTCTTTTTGGAAAGAAGCGTTGAATTTCACAAAACTGATCTGATTTTAAATTACTAGCAATTTTATCAAGACTACTTGGCATAAGGCGGAATGAATCTAAAAATCGCAGTTTGATAGTTTTTTCATTGTCAGTTTTGATATATTTTTAAACGATATGTATTGTGCCCGTTTGGACCGAGATCCAACGACCACATTTTGTAAAATACCGACATCAGATTAGAACGATAAAATATATCTCAGGGTCTATGTAGGTGAATACTTGGGTCTAATCTGGCATCCCTGATCTCGGTAATTCACAAGTAAAGTAAGGTGAGAAATTATTTTGAATTAGCCCATTCCTTAAAATCTCAATTTATTTATAGATAAAAATATGATTCGAATGGCGAAAACCTCAACAAAGATAAAACAAATCACACATGAGAAATCAACAGTCCCTAAAATATTACTAGAATGTCGTAGATATGATAATCAGAAAATTAATTAGTCCATTCTGATATCCAAAAAAAATATCAAAAAGGATATTTACACTGGTAATCACTGTTCAATAAAGAGTTCTGAGTGATTCCTAATATTTTCATGTTCGTAGTTCACTTTTCGAAAGATTGCATTTGATTTTTCAATTATTCGAAGCAAAACATTTCTCAAAAAAAAAGTCACTTGATTCATTCGGTGTTATTTCAAAATTAGACTTATTTGGAAAAAGTATCATATCACTGATTCGTTGTTTCATAACAATATCAATACTCGACTGACATAAAGTCGAATGGTAATAATTGTTCATAAAGATTTTCAATTTCCAAAAAAACGAAATTTGTTCTAAAACTTTTCATAATATTTTGAAAATTTAACTTTCTTCTTTCCTCACTTTCATTTGTTTAAATGTCACAAAATTTTTAAATTATTTCCATATGTAATTAACATTACACAAAAAATGTTGTAAACAATATAAATTATTGCTATCCACCATCGACGGATTAAATCACTTAACTCTTCACCAAAATTTTATGTTATCAAAAATTTTCTATCACCAAAATTTTCATACAATCTCACAAAAAAAATTAATAAAAAAATTATTATTATTATTAATTAATTAATTTCAAAATTTCCCTTCACTTTATTTATAACAAGTTTTCTCAACCTCTCACATGATGTATATTTTATTTGCTCATTTCCACTATTATTATTATTATTCCAAAATAAAAATTCATTAATTATTTATTTTAATTCATTTGCACTTTTCGTCTTATTATTTTTTTCTGGGTCAGGTTCAACAAAAATAAATTCATGCTCTTCAATTATTTATTTATGCATACCATTGCAACTTCGAGTTGATCCAGAAAAAATATTTGGATTAACAAAATAGTGAAATCTGACAAGAATATGAGGCGGTCCACATTGCCTAACCCTTCTTTTACAAATTTAGCCCACAGGCTCTTTCAAACATACGCACATGCTTGTGTGTCCACTACTACGAGAACAAAACCCACTTGGATGACCCCCAAGGTCTCCACAACTTTAAGTGTCGCTAAACGCACTCTAAAATCATCACCAAAATATTCTGCTCACAACATCATATTATTATTTTTTATCATATATTTTTTCTTGTAATATTCTGTCAATTACTAGACTGTGTTCTTCAGTGTTATTTTACCAATTAAATAAATTCTGGTCAATATCTCTCCTTGCCTCCCATTTACATAAATTCTCCCTAGCCTGACACATTAAATACCTGCCGTTCCTTTCTTTTCATCTGAATATTATTTTTAAGTGCTTTTGGAAAAAATAATTCTAAGCTCAAAAATCTAACTACTTCATTCTCTTCATCCATAAACTCATTTAAATTTATTTAAACTTCCAAACTTTTCTTCAAAAATAAACAAAGATATTTAATTTAAGTCCTTCCAACTAGTTAAATTCATCCACAAATTATTATTATTATTATTACAAAAAATATTTAGGCATCATCAATGTCATAAATGATTATTATCGCCCTATTCCTTTAACAAATAAATATTTAAATCTCATCTGTAAATGATTATTATTAACATCTCTTATTATTTTTATTTAATGCATTAATTATTTAATCACAATAAACAATTATCAATTAATTTAATTTAGTCCCTAATGTTCGAATATTATCACTCCCTAATTATTTATAACTTTAAATAGCATCGTTATTATTTATAATATTATTAACTTATTCACTTCACACTTGATAATTATTATTATTAAATAAATCAAATTATTTAAATTATCCAAGCCGCAATTACTTCTGCTCTCATAATAAGAATTAAAGAAAAATACTCCTATCCCTCGGAATAATCGAAATATTTCATGTTGGAACATGAACTAATGCCTGTCCTGACAAAAATCGTAGATCGAAAAATAAATTGTCAGACAGCAGTTCCATTTGTCATCCAGACAAATACAATCGAAAATCTAGCTACGGTGAAAAATGTGTATTGATTTCTGATCGTGTCTGTTCAAAAATATGGAATTCTCTAATACTACAGGTTAGTGGATAGTACATGAATAGTTGTCTTACTTCATTCTTGATGTAGAGGAAGGGCGCGTTCTGCGGTGGACACTATTCCAACAGTGTCTTCCCATGGCCATCTGCCGTATCCATATACCTCGTTCGTCTCCATGTCCTACCAATCCTACAAGTAGTTTTAGCGGCGCATGTTGATATTCGCAGTCACTCGTTCAAAATAACTCCCGCTATCACCAGTACCGTGTAACATGACGAAAAGTTGCTCAGTCATTGACTGGTACAGTACTCCTGGAGATTTGAGAATAAATCTCATATTCCAATAATGCGGGTTTCGTTTGCACGCTAAGATAAGAACACCTATTAGCTGCATAAACGAACTGATGAAATAAAACTTCTCCTGACGGAATTCGAAGTGCCTGATTTATAGTCACAACAATAAATACATCGTTCTGTAGGCTAACTTCTGTGAATGGTTTCGACACTACCATCACCTGACTGTAGATGTGACTATGTGACTATGTTAAGAATCATGGCCTTTATATAGTCCAGCGAGAAATTTTTCCAGAACCTTCCATCTCGTATCTCGGCATCTACTGGACCGATTTTAACGCTTGATAGCTCAAAATCCTTCTATTGTAATTGCCAGTAAAGTGTGCTAATTTCCTAGCGTCCATCTCTTCTCCTAAAGGCAATTCCATAAAAATATTTCTCGTGACGTATGCGGGCTCTACGCCATAAACTCACGTCACTCGCCCCTGCGATGCATGCTTCACTCAGCACTCTTGAGTCTCCTCCGCGCGTTATTCAAACCATCCATTCCCTCAATCTCTTCGACTAATAACTCTTCTTTCCAAAATAATAATGTCAACAATGTCACGGACGTGTGAACGATCCGAGTATAGTATTTATGTAGAATGACTGGAATGAATTTACTTACTCTATACTTTAGCTCAGGACAGGGAGGCATGGAGATCTGCATCAAACCAGTCAAAAGGCTGAAGACTCAATCATCATCACTTTAAATTACATTCTTGGTGAGCAGCACCACGATATTTTCCTGTTGAATGGTCATGATCGCGAACCCTGTCTGTATATAAACATTCACCACAAATAAAACAATTAGTTTCAGTTTAAAACGCATTGGCTGTAATGATATTCGTGGCTCCCTTGAAATAATAGTATTTAAAATAGAGGATATACGGATTGCATCTTTTTCATGTCTTTCCATAAAAACTTTAGCTGCATCAGGTCCTCTATAGAGCTCAAACTTATTTAAAGAGTCATCATAACTATATTTAATATAATATGCAAAGCTAAATGGTCCATTAATGTGGGTAGTGTTGGTAAAAGGTTTGACTGGATTTGATGAACATGTATTAAAAGGCTTTAACAAAGCTTCAAAGTCAGCATATATAACAAATGGTACTCGAAGCTGCTTCTCAAAGTCCTTAAATTTTAGAGTGTTATTGCCAGGAGTAGGTAATACTGTACAAACATGATTACAACCCCATTTTTATGTTGAGTTAATTCATTCTCTTTTCTAAAATATAACAAACAACCATCACACAACCACTTTTCTTGATTCATCTTTTGATAGCTGACTGCCAACAAGTCTGCTGAAATGTTTTATCCATCAATAGTGGGCATTTTCATCTTCGGTTATGCATAATAAATTAACGTGAGCATCCTTTATTCCTGAGTATAATATAGAGGACCTCTTGTTTTCAATTCCATACACATTAATACTTACATTGTTCAGCTTTTCAAAACGATTAATGTCTTTTATAACTATAGGAAATTCTATTTCTTTAAAATCCAACACTGAAGAATAGTGGGGATAAAATGATGATCTATCCATATTCTCCACTGCTGGAGTTACAGCCTACGCAAAGCATACTTGATCACTATTCATAACGTTCACAACAGCTTTCTTCCGTTTGATCCATACAGGTAAATCAATGTATGATGATGCTCGAAGGGTGTTATATTTATTCATGTTGGTTTCTAAATAAAGTACTTCAACCAACGCCCAGCCTGACTCCCTTTCCTGGAAGCCTTCACTCTTCACAATGATAGCACTTGAGATATCTTGGTACATATAACTGATATCAGTTGATCCGTTAACAATTATGTTTTGTATTAAAGGATTTGATATCAGTAATTTCACCTTCACTCCCAGTTTTTACATACAGCCCAAAGAGTTACAAATTCATTTGAATTGTTTTATGCTCTACTAAAACATTTTCTTCCAAGCCAAACACACTAGATTGAACATTTTTTTAAATGATTCAATACTTTGAGTTTTTCTTCACTAGAATGTCGATAACTCACAATTCTACTTTTAAACGCACTACCAATTTGCTGAATATTAGCAGAATTGTTTTCATGACAAGCATTATTTTTATGATTAATACAAGGCAAATGTCCCTGAATCATTGAAGAAGGTATATTAATATTGCATACATCACAATGCGTTATTGAAGGTTCACCATTCTTCATTCTTTTGGCTGAATAACTAATTTTACAATCTTTAGAATGTATACGCTTTGAGTATTTGTTTCTGAACAGTAACCTATTACTTCATTACATTCATTTAATGGTTCCGTGCAAGTTGATGCTTTTACAGTTTTTAATTCCTGTTGTTCTCCAAGCACTTCAACCATGTGGGATTGATATTGCTTTAGAGTAGAAATAACAAGTTCACAAACTAAACACGAGAAAGGTGCTGAACTGATATGTTTTAAATTTACATGTCGTGTAAGATTATCCTGCCTTTAAATGACATAGAACAATGGCTGCATACAAACATTTTAAGGTTATGTTTAGTTCCTGCATGCCTTTCAAGGTTGTCAGGTCTTGAAAACTGTTTATTACATTCACCACACTTGAACATTATGGTCACTTTCCAAATTACCTATGAAAGAAAGAAATCATCAATGTTAATAAAATAAAAATAAAGTAAAATATAAATAGTTTAATTAATATATATACAAATTACATTCTATGGTCATAGCAGAGTCTTTTATTTAATCGTTTTTGAACTCCTACCAAGTCTATTTTTAACTTTTGACTACAAAATTATATCTTGATAAAGCATTAATCAAACCTACAAATTTAGCTTTACATCATTTTAAGTACTTCCAACTTTGACTACCAAATACCATTGTCACTGACACCTAGCAGTAAACATTTGGACTTAATACAGCGTTAATCAAATCTAACCTACAAATTTAGCTTCACACACAATTGTCAAGTAGTTCCAACTTTGGCTATCTCATGTTTTAAATAATAGAAACCAGCGGTCGCCAGTTAGGTGAGCTAAGTTTGACATCATAGCCAGTCTTAAAGCAAGTCTAAACTTGTGGAACATGTCACGTGACATGGTTAAGTTAGGTAAAGTTAGGTTATGTTAGGTGAGCTGAGGTTAAGTCTTTAAATATTCCCTCTATCACTGACACCTAACAGCGAACGTTCGAACTTAATAGAGCGGTAATCAAATCTAACCTAAAAAATAGCTTCACACAATTGTTGAGTAGTTCCCACTTAAGTTATCAGATACCATTGTCACTGACACTTAGCGGCAAACATTCGGCCTTAATAAAGTGGTAATCAAATCTAAACTACAAATTTAGCTTCACACACCAATGTCAAGTAGTTCCAAATTTGACTATCAAATATTCCATTGTCACTGACATCTAGCGGTGAACATTAGAGTCTTTAAATATTACCTCTCTTATGTGTTCAAAATCTGTTAAGATTTAGGTTGGATGGAGTTAGGTTAGGTTAGATGAAGTTAGGTTAGATGGGGTTAGGATAGGTTATGATATGTTACATTCGGTTAGGTGAGCTGAATGTGACGTCATAGCCAGACTTAAAGCAAGTCTAAACATGCAGAACATGTTACGTGACAAGGTAAAGTTAGGTAAATTTAGGTTATGTTAGGCGAGCTGAGGTTAAGTCTATAAATAATCCCTCTGTCACTGACACCTACCAGTGAACGTTCGGACTTAATAGAGCGGTAATCTAACCTAAAAATTTAGCTTCACACAATTCATGAGTAGTTCCAACTTAAGTTATCAGATACCATTGTCACAGACACCTAGCAGCGAACGTTCGGAAATAATAGAGCGGCAATCAAATCTAATCTACAAATTTAGCTTCACACACAATTGTCAAATAGTTCCAACTTTGGCAATGAAATATACCATTGCCACTGACATCTAGCGGTGAACATTGGAAAATATCGCTCTAGCTGTTTAAAAGTTATTAGAGGGGTTACTGTACCCATATAACGTCATGTGGAGCACATGTGTTCACATCCCGACTGGCTCTGTCTTTCAGGGTGTGGTGCGTCTCCATACAGTGCAAACACATATTCAGGATCCGAATACTACCAGGTAGGGTAAACAACATCCTAAAAATAATATTTAATTTTAAATCATGGCTTATCATACAACAATTACAACATCCAATTGCATTTGAATTACCCCACAAACAACAGAATACACTTTGGATCACAGAAATGATAATGGCAAAAGGGACAATGAATGCTATTTTTCATCAACTGTGGTCCGCAGCTGAGATCATAACCCGACCTCACCAGGCATACTGCCACATCTCTTCTTGTGAGTCTATGAGTCTATCACTGGTGCCACAATACACCCTACTTTGCACTTCACTAAATCTGTTCCTTTATGGGAATGCATTTTCTGTCATCTGGCAAATGTTCATATTTTATGCACACTCTTAATAATAAAGATAATAATCAAAATGAATCAAATAAACATGACATCAATATTTTACACAAATAGCACTTCCATATTAGTTACTTACAGTAATTATTTGCTTGACTATCCATATTGCTTATGGAATATTTACTTTATTTCATGTGTCAACAATGCGTTAGCCATTGTTGCGATAGGTTACTTGTACAACAATGTACTTTCATTTCTGTGTATTGTGTCCTTCGTCCGCTTTCCCCACAAACGCTAACAACAGTACATTCCTAGTCTACATAAACAATGCTAGTTCGCTGTAAGGACACAATACGTCTCTAAGTCGTTCAAGATATAAGTCGATTTATAGTTAGTTTGCATCAAATCCACATTCACGGTACCCGTATGTAAATATGCATCTCAAACTGGGTTTTAAACTTCAAATAATGTGTCAGTCGCTTTTAGCGCAGTTAGTGTCCAGAACAGCTAACTTTGCTAAATATCACTCGATTTCAACAATTAAAAGACGGATATGACATCCTTATAATGCTACGAAGTCATTTCTGTAGCCAAAATAAACAATTTCCTATTAATTAATATGCCAGACCATGATAGCGCAGTCTCCAGTACACTTTATTATAGGGTCAGTAATAAACCTATCACCCTTAGTGAACAAAATAGCTTAATGGCTCGGGTCGCTAGGGACCCCTGCTGTGTGGCACGACCCTCGCCGTCCAGCCTCTTTCCCAGCTGTCTCATTACTTATTCACTCACACACCAACCAGACTTCACAATTCTCACTCTGATTCTGTTTAGTTTAAGGCGAAGCTATTCATCTTATGAACTGGATATACAAATATTTACTTCCTATCGACAGGGTAACATTAATTGGCTTCCATGTAGCTCAATAACATAGTATAGCAAAGGAGTGGGTTATACTAGGCCCAAAAGTCCAGGGGAACTGCATACGGCTTTTTATTGCTTGGATCAGTGGTATTATTGCTTGCCACTGTCACACATGAAGCCTCGGTAAGGCGTCCACGACCCTTCCGTACAAATAGATTCTCGCATCACAGTGCGGATCATTACAATGGAGTAGCTAATTGAGTTGGCAAAATTTAATCCTCAATTGCCTTCATGAAGCTGGTATGGTAGCCCAGACACCTCTCTGTCTCCACCCGCTATCATTAATACAATGGTATGCCCTATGGCGATACATCAATACAAACCTTCGTAGAATAGGCTGTATGGTCCTCACAGTGTCCTAGAAACGTTCCTTGCATTAATTAACTTAATCATCTTGATTTTACTCTTAAACTGATCGCATATCAGCAGTACCAATACTAGCTCTGTTGGTATACCGCAGATCATATGACATTTCTAGTTTCCCTTCTATATGGCGTGTTTACTGATTTTCTCCCATAACTTATCCTTACTGGTATTTGGCTTACTGGCTTTACTACTGGCTTTACATTACAACAGTTTCACTTATTACCTTTATCATGTATAACTTTAATTGCTGACACATTATGATATCATTCTTACATATAATCTTTACTTTTTAATTATCTGGGATCTGATGCAACTTTTATCACTTCATGCAAACATGTTGCATATTTCATTACTTTTGACTTTCTTGCTTGTAAAGTTATTGTTTAACTTTAATATTAGACTTACTTTGGTCTTACGCGAAACAGCTGTAAGCCAAATCATTCTCAAATGGCAAATACGTCTACATTAAATACGAGGAATGCTAGGTATGAATATTACTTCAAAATACCTTTCGACATAGACGTATCGTATCGCCAGCTTCTACATGATATCATTGGAATTTTTACTTACATTGCTCTGGTGGTCGACTCTTATGATGCCACTTTATGCCCACCATCGTGGTGCTTACAGATGCATCGTGATGGATATGTTATATTCCTTTAGTTGACACAATACACTTTTCACTTCGGTAAGACACATTTTTAATTTGCCGTATCTACACATCTTCCTGCTACATTTCATCACATCACATAATAGGCCTACATTATTTTTAACCCTGACATACCTTTATTTATATTACAGACACTTTTCACACGATTTGTTTCATACACTTCACAATTGCGTAATAACAGAGCTGCAGGTGACGCGATTTCCGATATCAAACTCCACTGGAATTCTCTATCAACCGCGACCCTGGCTACTCTGCTAGTGTGAATATTCCTCCCCCTTCTACTCAGTGTCCTTGTCTGAAGTTGCATAATATCACAATAACTGTGACATGGTTCCCTTCCCATGATATATATTAATGGATATAGTGTGACAAATTGTTGATTACTAGATCATGTCTTGCGCGCTTTATCGTATTACCCATGTGACGGTGTAATTTACTGTTCAATACCACTTTATTCGATACTGCGCGGCTTGATAACTCTCAGCTTTACTTGGCGTTTATTTCTACGGCGTCTACGCACTCGTAATCTCGTCCAATCAGTCCAGTACTGACGAACATTTTCCTGACCGAAATACTTCTATAAACCGCACACATAAAATGTTTCTGTACGCACTTGTACATTACTTATAACAGCGCGGTCTAATTCCTGCATGTTAACTTTGTATAATACTCTACACTTGTAGTTGCGCGGTCTTTGTTTATATTTCTGAGCGGACGGGCAGCACCTCCCCGAGTGAGTGCTCCAAGTCGACTGACTTCTTCATGGCTCCATGCTCTATTTAAGGCTTTCTTCTCGCAACATAGTTCTCTCAAATTCACGGACCGACCCTTCCTTTAAAACTGCAGCTCGCAGGGCTGTAACTACCTCCATCTGGTCCAATTTCTCACGGAGGTTCCATTTCCAGTCTCATGCCTGTGATTTGATCGTTCAATTAATTAATATTAATTGATCTTGGTGATGGCGTGGGTACGCTACTCCCGGGATTCCCCTACTGCGTATTACTCCAATGGTCAAACATCCGCATTCATACGTTCTCCGTCCATGAAATGCTTAATCTCCTCCAATAAGCATACTTCTTGGGCTTATAATTATTTTCTCCGGATTTTATTCATTTCGGCGTTGATCTCACCTCTCTGGGATGCCTGATTTTGATGTAATCAATTAATTTCATGCGGCGTCCTTCCCCTTCCATTCTTTCTTCCTTATGTCTTGGTGAATCCCATAGCAATTAGTCTCTGTCCTGGTCCCCCCTCGCAGACGTAAGTAGTCCATAGGCGCCATCTGACACGCCTCCTTTGACTTTGTTAATTTGTCAAATGTCAATCCTGCCTCGAAACTGTGCTTTCTAGTTCCAATACTGTATCTTACAGTGGTATGGAGATCTTTTATTTTACAATATTGCTTATAATTCCTGAACACAATCTGGATTTAAGCTGAAATTTCATGAATTGTCTTATATCATGTGGTTCTTGGTTACCACGAGGTTTTTCCCCTCAAAGACGTTTGGTTCGATACCCCAAAAATCCTATGCGTGATTTTTCTTCTCTGGAGCATCAGGTTCGACGCCAGTCAGCACAAGTACCATCGGTACATTATTTCCCCAGCAAAATTTAAAAAAATCAATAGACAAGTGAATTTCTTTTAATCAATTGCTGGCTGCCCTCGACCTCTCTCTCAGTGATTACAATAGGCGGTCGGCGACTCCGTCTGGTAGTCTGCCGTTCTTTCCCCTCTGCTGTGTCTCAAGGCTGTCTCGCATGAACGAGTTTCTCTTGTTTGAGGATTCTATTCATACTGTGGAGCTCTTCTGCTGCTTCCACGAGCTGGTCATAAAATTCAGGCAGGCCACATTCGCACAGCTTCTCACTTTCTACTTGCTTGGCACGCTCCTCTTCATAGTTGCTTTCATAACAGTGGGGCGGACTCTCTTGCCTCTATGTCTGTGCGTACATGACTGCCCCGTTCACTTGAGTGTGTGCGGCTTCTTCTTGTTCTTCAAATTCTTCCGGAGGGTAATATAACTTTAAGTTTGCGGCATTCATAATCACTTCGCTTCCATTTTCCTTCTGTTTCACTCTATAGGCATTGTTCTGCAGGTCTTTAATGATGATATAGGGCCCCATGTAGTTCGGAATGAACTTTTTGTATATCCTGCTTTCTGGATCGGAACTGGCTGGTTTCTTCAAAAGTACCCACTCTCCAACGAGTAGTGGTCTATGGTATTTCTTGCCGCGATTTCTTTGCTGTCGTCTCTCTGCTTCCGCTTTGAGGTACTCGAAGGTTCGCTGGATCCTCAATTCGCATGAAGGTTGCGCGTCTATAGGTGTTTGTATCACTCCGTTCCAAGGTCTCTCTGGTTCTTGGTCCAGATGTAGTTTTACGGGTACCTGTCCTGTAGCTTCATGGACTGTATTGTTAATACAATACTCAATAATGTCTAGCACATCAATCCATCTCCAGTTTTCTTCCTAGCAGTATATCTTCATATACTTCTGTAATTCTCGCATGACCCTCTCAACTAAATTTTACTCTGGGTGTCTTATGGTGGACAAGATATGCTTGATTCCTAAATTTTGCATCTCCCTGCGAAAATCTACACGGGTAAAACAGCTTCCATGTTCTGATAGTAGATTTTGCGGTTTCCCCGAGATTGGAATAACTCGTTCCTTCAATCTCTTGAGTACTTGCTTTGTACTGGTTTTCTGGATAGGACACTGTACTACCATCTTTGAAAAAGCATCCATTGCTACAAATATATGCTTGTTACCCCTTCTAGCCCTCGGAAGGGGTCCGAAGTTGTCTATACTCATCAATTTGCAAGGTTTTTCTGGCAATAGCGGTTTAGGTCTTTGATTCATTAAATACGAGTTGGGTTTTACTCGTTGGCATATATCACAGGTCCTTATGGTGTTCCTCACAGTCTCCCTCATTTTAGGCCATATAAATGCTTCTTTTAGTAGGGCAAGTTTTTTATCTACTCCAGGGTGACCAAACGCTCTGTGCGCTAACCATACAAGTTTTCTCTGCAGTGCAGGTGGAATGACAAATCTTGGACAATTGTGTTCTGCATCACTCCATTTGTGCAACATCTGATTATACCACAGGTAATCCGTTGACAAAGACTCGGCCTCCAAATATCTCGGTGTGTCCCTTATAAGCTTTCCCTCGAAGTAGTCGATCATTACCCGCATCCAGGGGTCTGACGTTGAATCTCAGTGATGTTCCTCAGCTGGTCCAGGGTTCTTTTATCACGGTCTTCAATTTCCACCGCTAGAATTTCCTCTTCTAAACATGTGCCGAATTCAGGTTCTAATTCCTTTTCCAGATCCGCAGCCAGCGTTACCAACTGTTCTTCAATGAATTCAGCGGCTAACATTTCTTCTCCGGTCTTTTCTTCGTATGCATGCCGTACGTTTTCTTCCGGCCTCATGTCATTCTGTTTCAATGATATCTGCATATCTGTGGCTTCATTTTCCACACGGAACATTACAATGTCCTGCGATAAGTCGATCACAACTTTATACTCTCTAATGAAGTCCGAGCCAATAATCATATTAAATGGGAGTCTGTTTACTAACAAGAAACTCTGAGAGAAGATAGAATTTCCTATTTTTAAATCCAAGAGAACCTGGTATTTACAAATCATCATTTTATCAGGTATAATGCCTTTAATTTTCACGCTTGAAATAGGTATTTTCAAGACATGACCCTTGCTCTCTCTTTCGTTTAACAGTGCTTGAGTGATTAAGCTTACTGTCGAACCCGTGTCCATCAGACTACGTATTTTCATGCCTGAAATTTCCACAAGGATACTGGGTAATTCCCTCCTTACAACAGTTTGTCCTTCTCCTGTCTTTTCAATAAGTTCTTCAGGCTTGGCGATCCAGTTGACAATATCGACTGCATTCCATCCTGTGGTTCGGCTTACATGTTGGCCTTTTAATTTCGAAGTTTTTTTTCTTTGGCACCGCCTTTCTCAGCGCGCCTTCTTTCTTCTTCATGCCGCTGCAATTCCAGGCTTTTCGCTCCGTCGTTATTGTTATAAACATCCGCCGATTTCCTGTTCCTTATTGCCTCATCCCACTTCACTTGAGATGGTCTGCTTTCGTTATCTCTTTCCTCCATGTACCTTAATGAGGCGTGGTATCTTTCTTCTATCTCGTCGTCAAAGCTTCGGCTTTGTTCTTGACCTCTCCATTGTTTATCATTTCTTTGACGGCCATACCCTCTTCTATTGTTGTAAGGTCGTCCTCTCGAACCGTACTGCTCCCAGGGCCTTCGTACCTGCGTATCCCGGTTTGAATTATCTCGGTATACCTGCTGTCTCCTTCTTTCTTCATTCTCCGCTGGGTGCCAGTTCGAGTTCATTGTTTCCGTGCTTGTGGACTTGTTACTTTTACTAGGGGCTTTAACTGGTTCAATTTGTGTGTCTGCCACGTGAACTTGTTCTGTGCTTCTGCCCTGCCTCATATTATGTGATGATGTTATGTCCAATTGCCTCAAAACTGCATCCATTTCAATAGCTGTTTTCGAATTCGCTGATATCAGCAACCTTTGCACTTCGCATGGCAACTGCTTTGCGATGGCTATACAGAGATCCTGATCTGACGGGGCCTGATCAAGTTCACGGAAACGACAAATCTGTTGTACCAAAAACTCAGCGTACTTAGTTGGATTATTCATACTGTAACGTCTTGAGTATAAGTCCAACCTCAAGTTCTGTTGCACAGATGAATCCCAGTAGCGCCTGAGAAACGCCTGGCGAAATTCCTCTACCGTATCAAATGTATAGCGGAAACTCCTAAACCAGAGTGCGCATTCTCCTTCAGTGAGTTTTTCTATTGCTCTTAGCCTACGTTCTGGCGGAACTTTCGTATCATTCAGGTATTCAGCAACCTACTTTAACCAGTACTTCGGTGTCATCGCGGATTGATTTCTCGAAAATGTTCGTGGTTTTTCCTCATTAGCTCTTATAACCGTGATTATTTGGTTTTGAGCATTATTTTCGTTAGGAGTTGACATGGCCATAGGTACACCTGGCGTCATGTACGGACTCTCATTTGGCTGTACAGGATTTCTTATTGTGGGCTGGGTTTCGAACTCCGCCCATCTGTTCCTCTGCGTCTCGCCTATGCTTCCTTCATTTGATCTAGGATTCCTTAATGCATTTTCATCTTGCGCAATCATCCTAGTTTCCATTTGGTTATTCTTATTTTCGGCTCTTTCCAACCGTGATAGCACTTCCTGTTGTCATTTAGACTTTCACGGCCCGTGTTACTATTCATAATGTTGAATTTTGGACTTATGCCGTGTTTTATTGTATTAAAATTCGACGCGTTTCGAAAGAAACCATGTCTTTCTTCGTCAGGAATAATATGGAATACGACAATGTTGCTAAGAGGAAGCAACGAAGAACATATAGAAGGTGCCCAAAGATGGACGCCATTATAGCCCCATGTTAGGGACAACGGAAAGCAGCAGTGAATTACTTTCTCAGGGTTCTGATAATAGGTAGCCAGGATTCACTGAGATTGTAGCCGGTGTCGCGGTTGAAATTATCTGGGTGTTTACGTATTTCAACCGCCTCCCTGATGATTCTGGGACGATATTGCTTTATACGGGCAAGAACATCCACTCCTTGGAACATGACATCATGGCCAGGTGTTAAAGCATGATCGGCAACAGCTGATTTATCAGGTTGAATGAGCCTGATACATCTATTATGTTCCTTATTTATTTACTTCGAGAACAATATGCACTCGCATTAAGGAACATAATAGATGTATCAGGCTCATTCAACCTGATAAATCAGCTGTTGCCGATCATGCTTTAACACCTGGCCATGATGTCATGTTCCAAGGAGTGGATGTTCTTGCCCGTATAAAGCAATATCGTCCCAGAATCATCAGGGAGGCGGTTGAAATACGTAAACTCCCAGATAATTTCAACCGCGACACCAGCTACAATCTCAGTGAATCCTGGCTACCTATTTTCAGAATCCTGAGAAAGTAATTCACTGCTGCTTTCCGTTGTCCCTAACATGGGGCTATAATGGCGTCCATCTTTGGGCACCATCTATATGTTCTTCGTTGCTTTCTCTTAGCAACATTGTCGTATTCCAGATTATTCCTGACGAAGAAAGACATGGTTTCTTTCGAAACGCGTCGAATTTTAATACAATAAAACACGGCATAAGCCCAAAATTCAACATTATGAATAGTAACACTTCCTGTTCTATTTTCATCAGACGGCCTTTATTTTCATTCGCTATTTTGAAGATTTTCTCTTTATCGTCCCTGAGGATTTCCTTTATATAAGAGATTTCCCCAGCTAAATCTTCTTTCAATACGGTTAGCGTATTTTCATTAGCTTCATTCTTTAATCCTTCTCTGATCTCTAATTCACATTTTAATCCTGTGATTTCCTTCTGCACATTCCCTTGTACCTTCGAGATTTCTGTCTGCATTTTCTTGATGTCGTCCCGATTTTCTTCTTGTTTCTTATGAATGACGGCCAAGTCGCTTCTAGTTTGGTCCACTTCTTTATTTACTTTGCTGACTTGTGCCTTAATATTGCCTGCTATTTCTTTATTCTCTACCACGATATTCTTTATCTCTGCGATTTCGAGGCATTGGTCTAGGATATTCTTATCCTGTTTTCGCAATTCTCCATCCACGGTCCTTGCGTAGCCTGCTAATCTTTCACTCCATTTAGCTTCGCTTTCCTCGATTCTCTGATCTACAGTATTAGTGAATGGGTTTAACTGTTCCTGTTGACGTTCAGTGTTCGCAGTGTTTTGGTTCTGTATGTCTTTAAGCTCGGATGCCATTAAATCTAATCTCTCGTTAATTTCGTGTTGGGACTGTTTGCACGCTTGCAAATTACTCTCGAGTTTTAATTCGATAGATTCGAAACGCTTATCGTTCGCTACCTGCATCTCTGCGATTACGCTAGTGACATTATCAATAACCTCTTCCTTAATGGAAATTTTAACATTTTCTAATTTCAAGTTAACCTCAACTTGATTAGCTTCTAACTGCAAGTTTACCTCATTCAACTTTTGATTTACCTCAGCTTGATTAGCTTTAACCTCCGCTTGGTTATCAGCCAACGTTAGGCTTATTTCGGCCTGGAATGCCTTGGCATTCTCTCTGTTTTCTGCATTTGAAACGTCAAAATGCTCCCTTAGTCCACTGATACACATTTTGTCAATCTGTAACTTGAGTATACTGGTGGGCTTTTATGGCATCATAAGGCTGCGTTATTTTGGAAAGCGGATTCCGGTTTGTTACACAGAATGTATTATTATTAATATAGTGCACATATGAACATGAAAAAGCATTGGGTATAGAGGCTGGTATCCGTATTCCCTCTTATTGTCTGACAATGCATTAAAATAGACTCATAATGTCGTTCCTCAAAATTCGACAAAATTAATTTCTATGGTTTTCCCCATGAAAACCATGCTATCTTATGGGGTTTAATGAATCCCATAATCCCCACGCTCTTGGGCGCCATGATAAATGATTGAGAAGTGCAGCCAGGTTGCCGAATGCCAAAATAGCTTATATTGCATTGACGCGGGTAATTCCATAACGAATTAATACCGCCCACGTTGCTCGGGCCACGATAATTTAAAATGGGTCTCATCAAAATTTATTTATGAGCATGAGAATCATATCGGCTATGGGATGCGGCCTGTCCCTATATTTCCCCTATAAGCTTCTATTATGATAACTTCTATCCATGATTATATCGGCCGTCTTAGTAGTCCTAATAGTTCAGATCCCAGTACATAACGTCGACCCATGTACCATTATGACGTCGTGTGGAGAACATGTGTTCACATACCGACTGGCTCTGTCCTTTCAGGGTGTGAGCGTCTCCCCACAGTGCAAACACGAATTCAGGATCCGAATATTACCAGGTACTACTCTACAAGAAAGGGTAAACAATTTCCTAAAAATAATATTTAATTTTAAATCATGGCTTATCATACAACAATTACAACATCCAATTACATTTAAATTACCCCCACAAAAAACAGAATACACTTTGGATCACACAGATGATAATGGCAAAAGGGACAATGAATGCTATTTTTCATCAACTGTGGTCCGCAGCTGAGATCATAATCCGACCTCACCAGGCATACTGCCACATCTCTTCTTGTGAGTCTATGAGTCTATCACTGGTGTCTCAATACACCCTACTTTGCACTTCACTAAATCTATTCCCTTATGGGAATGCATTTTCTGTCATCTGACAATGTTCATATTTTATGCACACTCTGAATAATAAAGATAATAATCAAAATGAATCAAATAAACATGACATCAATATTTTACACAAATAGCACTTCCATATTAGTTACTTACAGTAATTATTTGCTTGACTATCCATATTGCTTATGGAATATTTACTTTATTTCATGTGTCAACAATGTACTTTCATTTCTGTGTATTGTGTCCTTCGTCCGCTTTCCCCACAAACGCTAACAACAGTACATTCCTAGTCTACATAAACAATGCTAGTTCGCTGTAACGATACAATACGTCTCTAAGTCGTTCAAGATATAAGTCGATTTATAGTTAGTTTGCATCAAATCCACATTCACGGTACCCGTATGTAAATATGCATCTCAAACTGGGTTTTAAACTTCAAATAATGTGTCAGTCGCTTTTAGCGCAGTTAGTGTCCAGAACAGCTAACTTTGCTAAATATCACTCGATTTCAACAATTAAAAGACGGATATGACATCCTTATAATGCTACGAAGTCATTTCTGTAGCCAAAATAAACAATTTCTTATTAATTAATATGCCAGACCATGATAGCGCAGTCTCCAGTACACTTTATTATAGGGTCAGTCATAAACCTATCACCCTTAGTGAACACAATAGCTTAATGGCTCGGGTCGGTAGGGACCCCCTGGTGTGTGGCACGACCCTCGCCGTCCAGCCTCTTTCCCAGTTGTCTCATTACTTATTCACACACACACACCAACCAGACTTCACAATGCTCACTCTGATTCTGTTTAGTTTAAGGCGAAACTATTCATCATATGAACTGGATATACAAATATTTACTTCCTATCGATAGGGTAACATTAATTGGCTTCCATGTAGCTCAATAACATAGTATAGCAAAGGAATGGGTTATACTAGGCACAAACGCCCTGGGGAACTGCATACGGCTTTTTATGGCGTGGTTTAGTGGTCTTACTGCTTGCCACTGTCTCACATGAAGTCTCGGTAAGGCGTCCACGACCCTTCCGTACACATAGATTCTCGCATCACAGTGCGGATCATTACAATGGAGTAGCTAATTGAGTTGGCAAAATTTAATCCTCAATTGCCCTCATGAAGCTGGTATGGTAGTCCAGACACCTGTCTGTCTCCGCTCGCTATCATTAATACAATGGTATGCCCTATGGCGATACATCAATACAAACCTTCGTAGAATAGCCTGTATGGTCCTGACAGTGTCCTAGAAACGTTCCTTGCAATAATTAACTTCATCATCTTGATTTTACTCTTAAACTGATCGCATATCAGCAGTACCAATACTAGCTCTGTTGGTATACCGCAGATCATATGACATTTCTAGTTTCCCTTCTATATGGCGTGTTTACTGATTTTCTCTCATTACTTATCCTTACTGGTATTTGGTTTACTGGCTTTACATTACAACAGTTTCACTTATTACCTTTATCATGTATAACTTTAATTGCTGACACATTATGATATCTTTCTTACATATAATCTTTACTTTTTAATTACCTGGGATCTTATGCAACTTTTATCACTTCATGCAAACAATTTTCATATTTCATTACTTTCGACTTTCTTGCTTATAACTTTATTGTTTAACTTTAATATTAGACTTACTTTGGTCTTACGCGAAACAGCTGTAAGCCAAATCATTCTCAAAAGGCAAATACTTCTACATTAAATACGAGGAATGCTAGGTATGAATATTACTTCAAAATACCTATTTTTACATGACTTCGAACTTAGACGTATCGTATCGCCAGCTTCTACATGATATCATTGGAATTTGTACCTACATTGCTCTGGTGGTCGACTCTTATGATGCCACTTTATGCCCACCACCGTGGTGCTTACAGATGCATCGGGATGGATATGTTATATTCCTTTAGTTGACACAATACACTTCTCACTTCGGTAAGACACATTTTCAATTTACCGTATTTACACATCTTCCTGCTACATTTCATCACATAATACATTATTTTTAACACTGACATACCTTTATTTATATTACAGACACTTTTCACACGATTTGTTTCATACACTTCACAATTGCGTAATAACAGAGCTGCAAGTGACACGATTTCCGGTATCAAACTCCACTGGAAGTCTCTATCAACCGCGACCCTGGCTACTCTTCGATCAAAAGGCTGCTAGTGTGAATATTCCTCCCCTTCTACTCAGTGTCTTTGTCTGTAGTGGCATAATATCACAATAACTGTGACCTGTTTCCCTCCCCATTATCTATATTAATGGATATAGTGTGACCATTTGTTGATTACTAGATCATGACATGCGCGCTTTATTGTATTACCCATGTGATGGTGTAATTTACTGTTCAATACCACTTTATTCTATACTGCGCGGCTTGATAACTCTCAGCTTTACTTGGCGTTTTTTTTACGGCGCCTACGCACTCGTAATCTCGTCCAATCAGTCCAGTACTGACGAACATTTTCCTGACCGAAATACTTCTATAAACCTTACTCACAAAATGTTCCTGTACGCACTTGTACATTACTTATAACAGCGCGGTCTAATTCCTGCATGTTAACTTTGTATAATACTCTACACTTGTAGTTGCGCGGTCTTTGTTTATATTTCCAAGCGGACGGGCAGCACCTCCCCCGTGTGAGTGCTCCAAGTCGACTGACTTCTTCATGGCTCCATGCTCTATTTAAGGCTTTCTTCTCGCAACATAGTTCTCTCAAATTCACGGACCGACCCTTCCTTTAAAACTGCAGCTCGCAGGGCTGTAATTGCCCCCATCTGGTCCAATTTCTCACGGAGGTTCCATTTCCAGTCACGTGCCTGTGATTTGATCGTTCATTTAATTAATATTAATTGATCTAGGTGATGGCGTGGGTACGCTACTCCCGGGATTCCCCTACTGCGTATTACTCCAATGGTCAAACATCCGCATTCATACGTTCTCCGTCCATGAAATGCTTAATCTGCTCCAATAAGCATACTTCTTGGGCTTATAATTATTCTCTCCGGATTTTATTCATGTTGGCGTTGATCTCACCTCTCTGGGATGCCTGATTTTGATGTAATCAATTAATTTCATGCGGCGTCCTTCCCCTTCCATTCTTTCTTCATTATGTCTTGGTGAATCCCATAGCAATTAGTCTCTGCCCTGGTCCCCCCTCGCAGACGTAAGTAATCCATAGGCGCCATCTGACACGCCTCCTTTGACTTTGTTAATTTGTCAAATGTCAATCCTGCCTAGAAACTGTGCTTTCTAGTTCCAATACTGTATCTTACAGTGGTATGGAGATCTTTTATTTTACAATATTGCTTATAATTCCTGTACACAATCTGGAATTAAGCTGAAAGTTCATGAATTGTCTTATATCATGTGGTTCTTGGTTACCACGAGGTTTTTTCCCCTCAAAAACGTTTGGTTCGATACCCCGAAAAATCCTATGCGTGATTTTTCTTCTCTGGAGCATCAGGTTCGACGCCAGTCAGCACAAGTACCATGGGTACAGTACTTACCTTTTAATAATTTATCAACTGTTGCCACTGACTGAACTAGGTACAGGAATCTGTAAACCTATATGTACGCCAATTATCTGTATACAAATCAATCAATCAATCAATCAATCAATCAATACATTCCATTCAATAATATCAACATCAAGTAATAAATGACTACAATTCGTTAATAATAAGTACTCACCTTGCAAAATAATTTCATGATTTTCCACCAAAAGGCCTTTGCAAATGTTGAGCAGTAATAAAGCATTGTTCTCTCCTAGCGAGTAATAAAGACAGACAGTAGGAAAATATATGACACCTCACTTATACAGGGTGTATTTGATATGATGGAAGTCCGTTACCCTGGTGATAGAAAGGTCTATTCTAAGCAATTATCTTCATGAAATTTTGCCGGATCTTCATTAGTGTAGGTGGAATTAAATGACAAAAATAGTCGGTCAATGTCTTGGAAAAGGGCTTGGACTGCGTTCACCTCAGCAGCGCAGCTGACTTCTCCCCGTCGCCCTCCCCTCCAACGCTGAGGAATGTTGACAAGAGTCTGAAGTTGAGTGACCTCCTCGTCTTGTCTGTCAATGGCATTGAAATACACAAACCGAGCCTATGAACAGCTGATTCACACCTTCATGGGGAGTGGCTATGGCTACATGAGTAGTGATGGTGGATCTGTTTAGGATTTTGCCAGCCTCATGGTCTGTGCATAGAAAATCGAAATCCTAATGATTTGGTAAATTAATTGAAGGAACTGTTGGTCTATCTTTGTGTGAAGACAGTGCAGCAACTGTGATAAAATATTAATAATAAGTTATCATTATTATTATTATTATTATTTTAGTAGGCTACTACTACTGATAATAGTAGTGATAGACTTGTAGACACCCTAACTTCTTTTATTGTTTTTCTGGTATGTCGACTTGCCAGACCTTTTTGTAAGTAGGATTTCTTGTATGTGCCCTGAAATCATATTAGATTACATTTGTTTACTACATGACAACGTAGATCGCACCCTCGGGAAGGTTAACACTCTACCACCAGAGCTACAGAGGCCGACTCTTATTATTATTCTTAGACTATTATTATTATTATTATTATTTTTCTTTAATCATCATCTAAATATGGTGCTTATGTTGCGAAAGCTTACCATTACCGGCCGATATGCAAGTCGTGGGGTGATGGCGCAGCGGTCCAGCTGTTGGCCTCTCACGACGGCGGACCGAGTTTGACTCCCGGTCAATGCATGTGAGATTTTCGAAGTGAAATGCCATGTCCTGCGGTTCGGATTCCACATAAAAAGGAGGTCCAGTAGCTCATGATCACGAAATTTACGGTCATGTAAAACCGCAAGCTTCCTTACTTCCCACCATTGGCAGCCACAAGATGACTTCCCGTGGCATCCCATTAGGGATGAAGGATGTCCGTTCATAAGACCACGGCTGCTTTCTTTTCTACCCACACGGTGTGGGCATGCGCATTTAATCGTGCACCACGATCGCAGCAAGACCGGTGATTGGAGGTCTGAACTCAGCACCGACATTGGCTATCCTGAGTTTGGATTTCCCCGGATTATTCCACTCGCTTTCCAAGCACATGCCGGGATAGTATGGTACTTGGAGTCCCGGGGCACCAACCTCATTCGTGACCCGAATAACTACTGCTACACATACTACTACAGTCACCACAGAAACACAGTTTATCAGACAAATCCAACATTCACCCAACTACACGGGGCAGGAAAACAAATTTTCCAAGCTCCTAAAATGAATCAAACCATCAAAACAAGCTTTTCAAGCAGTTCCTTAAGGCCTTGGAGCAAGGTACTTGGGATCACGCCCGTACTTGAGACAATGATAGCTATGGTCTTTACCCGTTCTACATGCCTTTGCCTTTTGTTAGGGCCGACCAACGCGCTATATTTGCATTATTATTATTATTATTATTATTATTATTATTATTATTATTATTATTATTATTATTATTATGTACATGTGGTACCGTACAAGTATGAAATCTTTGAAGTAGTTTTCCATGGTTTCCCACTTCTACTCGAGGCAAATGCTGGGATGGTTCCTAACTTAAAGCCACGGCCGCCTTCTTCCCAATCCTCACCTGAACCAAATACCCACATTACTACAGAAACCACAAAAACACAGGTTATCAGACAAATTCTACCCACACCCATCTATATGGGGCTAAATGACAAAAATCATCGCCTAACCTCTCAAACAAAACATCAAGTATTTTACTTCGGTCTTAAATGCTAGTTCTGAACAGACTACGGGAAGTCGTAAATTTGTCCCACTGTATTTCATTAACGTGCAGGACGCCAATGACACAGCAGGGCTGATTATCGAAATTACTTTATACTTAGGCCTACTCTTAGAAAGTAGGCTACACAATACTACCGGTCCTAACGTTCCAAGCCATTGCGTGCAATTTTAACAACAACAACAACAACAAAAAGAACATCAATACACTCTTTTTTCGAGACGGGTAGGCTATATCTTCCTCATAACAGCCGATACTACCCCTCAACCGGTGAGGTCAGTGCTCCGATTACGTAACAACTTCCCCTCACCCGCGCCGTCCCACCTCGCCCCACCCCGTTTCCCCCCGACTGCCACCCCACATTCTGTTTGAAGAGTTTCTGAAAAACCTAAAAACATTGACTTTTTAACGATTATTATTTTTTAATTTAAAGATAGGTGACAATTTTTTTACCTAGGAAGCTTAGAATAGTCTCTTCTATCACTAGTGAAACGGACTTCCATTATATCAATTACACCCTGTATATAGTCTTATATTGCTTGTGTCAGCAGTTTTTGCAGATCATTGCAATTCCTTCCCCGTACACCTGCGAGTCTAAAGTGCAATAGGAAAACCTGTGTAATATCCGATGACTGCTGACTTTGCATTATCCACTGTCAAGATGAACACCTGCGGTTTCAAATTACTGCAGCGTCAGTCATAGCAACAGAACTGTGCGTTCTCTGTCATGTCAACAACATGACACCGGATATAACAAGTCAGCTTACTGTACGTACAATCTCCTGAGTTTTAACATCTTAAGAACATGCATTATTCTCTTTCAACTACAAATGACACGTTAGAACACATCCATCCACCAAGTTTCTCATTTAGGTCCCTTGGCAAGTCCTCAAATTGCATGTGCCCCATGTACTACGATGTGTTAATTAACCCTAGCGCTAAAACACATCCATCTACCAAGTTTTGCACTTATACGAACCAAAGAGGATGTGACTTGTTAGCTGTTATCCTGCACGTGTACAGCTAACGTCCAAGGTGAACACCTGTGCTAGGTCATATTACACATGAACTTGCATTTTCTCACGTATGAACCAAACAGGATGTGACTTGTTAGTTTACATGTTGTTTCACAAGGGGGTCGGCAATAATTTCATCTCACACGTGTTCACATGTATTTCGTCACTTTCCTTTCATATCGTTATCAGATTGTAGTAGTGAGGACTGGCGAACCACGTTAGTTCCACACAAACCAGGTCTGCCGCTGGCTATCGGATACTGGCTAAAATAGTTACCCCATCATCCATTTAAAAAAAAATATCAATAAAAGTGCAGTTAGGCCCCTTGTCAATTTCTTTTTTTTAAATAAATACTATATTCGAAAGAGTACGTCACTCCGAGTCATTTGACACCTCGCACACGTCTCTAGCCTTATTGGTTTTCGAGATATGATAAAAAGTCTAAAATCATGGTTTTACCCTAAAAAGTCTGTTTCCCTCATTCCCAAAAACTTTAACATATTAACAACATAAAGAGGGCTTGAAGACAAGCCATTTGGCAAGACACACGTCCAAATCCAACCATGCGTTCGTGAGATGTCGGTAAAGTTCGCGAGAAAGTAGGCTAAAGGGTCAGCGTAGCCGAGCATTCAGTTGCAACTCTTGCATCGCATGACGTCAGCTTAACTAGGATAGGTTAGGTTAAGCCATGCTCACCAGCTTTATTTGAAAAGTGCGCCATGTAAGTCGTTGCGCGCCGCCTCCATTTTGTGAGGAGGGTGAGGAGGAGGATATAGAACCGTTAAAAAAACACTACTCATGTATTGTAGTTATTCCCCGGTTTTCTACACTCCACCCCAGGCAAACGTCGCCTTATTTCCTGTCCCAATTCTACTCCCTAATAATTGCAATTACAATATTATAGTCAGCACAGAAACACAGGTTATCAGGCAAATTCTATACAATAAGGTACATGGGGCTGATGACCAAAATCAGGTTTATGAAACTCATTAACAACTTGTTATCGGCACAGACTAGAGTACAATATTGTGTATTTTCTCCTATGTCTCATGGATTTGATTACCGTATATGGAAACTGTTGAGATTGAGTTACCGGTATGTCGTTTTGGGCACTGCTAGTACCGATGGATGCCGTGATTGGTCAATGGTGGTGTAGTTACTCAGTGAGGAAATCAAAATGAATTAACAACAAACTTCCCAAAATGCTATAATTCAAACCTACTATCCCTGAAGATACCAGTATAATATGATTCCAATATGACACCTAAACAAGACGATCAAAGACTTAAAAACTCACCAGTGGAATTTCGAGACAAATATTTTTTCATGAGATTCAGAATCGACTTGAGAGTAAAATTCTTTGTGCTTACTCAAGTCTTATCTGGACATGGAAAAGGCAAGTAATATTTCGAGCAATTTCATATCACTTATATAAATGATTATGCATGCTTTTGTGTATCCTCCCAAACTGTGCAAAATTTGCTTTTTGACTGTCCTGCTTCCGAAAGAGAAAGATATATCAAAAACTGTCACTTGACATATTGGAATCATATTATACTGGTATCTTCAATATGTTGTCATTGTAATGTATTATCAGTAGTGCATCTACTGTTATTGTCCAACTATTACCATAATAATGTATACTAGGCAAAATAGGGTTCCTTATATGTATAGGAAACTTAATAATGATAATAATAACCCTGAACATCATCCACATAATGGTGAGCTAGAAAATTAAATAAATAACCAAGGAAGGATGAAAATCTTTATTCAATTTGCTCTCATTAAAGAATTAGAGGTTGCCAAGTAATATCACACCAAGTATTTAAGCATACCAGTAAGTTTCACTTTTAAAATGACCACGGTGGTCTGGAGCGCTAACGCGCTACCTCGTGTCTCGCTGGCATCCGGAGAGCGTGGCTTCGAATCCCACCTTGGCCGTCCAGGAGATGGTTCTCGTAGTTTCCCATTTTCACCGCCAGGAAAACTGGACGGTTCCTTTCCAACATGTCCACGGCCGACTTCATTCCAAATTCCCTCTCCTGATCCTTCCTTTTATCTACACAATTTATAGTGCAACAGAAGATTCTACAAGATGTTGACCGATTTTCATATCTCGGCAGCCTTATCTGTAGTAATGAGGACGTATATGCAGACATCAGCAACATAATTGGGAAAGCTTCGGCAGTCTTTCAACGATTGCGATCCATATGGCAATTAGACTCTATAAGTATATCCACAAAGATTCGGCTATATTCCTCTATAATCTTACCGATCGCCATGTATTTAAATGAGAACTGGAAAATATCAGTAAAATCAGCACACATGCTCAACGATTTTCACCAACGATGCTTGAGGCGAATTTTGAAAATCAGTTATCGTGACCACATGCAGTAGCGTAGCCAGGATCGACCAATAGGGGGTTATGGGTACTCAAGCCAAATTCTACAAGCATTTCGTCCCGCGGCGTAGCCGCTTTCGTCAAACGTGCACCATTGTCGCGAAGGGCAGCTGTGGTAAGTACGGATATCGTAGGTTCGAATCCCGGTGCTGACAGCGGTTATCCTGAGTGTTTTTCCCCAGGGTTTGCCACACTCCCTACAGGAAATTACCGGGATAGTGCCTTGCTCAAGTCCCGGAGCGTCTACTCTATCCCTGTTCCAAATACATTTACACACACAACTACAATCATTACAGCAATACAGGTTGCCAGAAAGCTTCAACACACTCCCAACTACTCGGGGCTGATGACCAAGGTGTCTCAAGCACCTCAAATGAATTAACAACAACTCTACAAGTATTTCCATTTCTCTATGAGATACTATTACACAAGAAAAGTTACATGTATTTTGATCCCGAATTTTTCAAGTAATACAATATGCTCAAAAGACAAAAACAAATCAGTTCTTTAAAAAATTAAGTTAATTTTTGACTAAAATGTCTCACTTCAATGGTAAATCTAGAACATTCCTGTTCCCATGACAGGAACAAAATAAACTCAAATATATCTGTGTTACCAACATGAAGACTGCGTATTTCTCAAAAAGAGAAATCATTAACAGAGGTCTCAGCAAAAGTGGACATGTCCTCTCACGATGTATGATATTGATTTATGAGTAATTCAATACCGGTACTCATCTTTATGTTTATTCAGTTTTCCCAACAAGATCCTGTGCTTTGTATTGCAATTAGCCCTGAATGCCTAAAGTATCATTTTCGAAGATTTTTGTCACCTACTAAGGTCCTTCTTACCTTACAAATGCTACATGCAGCCGGAAAGAATTTAATTGCTACAAATTTCACTCATTCGTAACTGGGAGATAACCATAATTTGGGGAATTGCTGGACATATATTTACGTAATATGAAGCAACGCGGCTGACGGTTATCTCATGCTCAAGATGTTAATAATGATCCCAAAATTAGTGTTAATGTACCCATAGAATTTTCTATGTCTTTATTAAAGCGCGTTATTTTTAATAAAAACTAGATTAATGTACTTATAACTTCTCTCCCGCCAAGAAAAGAAAAATAAAGCAAATATTGTCCCGCTGTGTGGGATTCAAAATTATTTGGCGCTATCCTCAGTTTGAAATAAGCTACAGGTTATTTCGCGGGGGAAAAGTTAGATTGGCAACCCTGGGAGGACGCAGTTTTATTACCACAGTCTAAAATACACAGTCGCGAAGCTCGCTGCGCTACGAAATTGCATCCTCTTTGTAGATGAAGCGACACTAGTGCTCGTGGCGGCCAGCAAGCTGGCAGATGCCTTGAGCACGTTATTCGCGGGACTGATGATTTCACTTTTGCAAGGGTTTCTTGAATTTTAACTCACCTGAGGAATTATTTCCATTGTGAACATAAGTCACGTTAAATCACCACTACTACAGAAAAAAAGCCACAATGTTGATATACTCACAATTTTAATTCAGAGAAACATAAAAGAATGCTCTGTTTTTGTTAGTTCAGTCCTCTATAAATATCCGTAGACACAGTTGTATGACGTATTTAATGACTCTTACGTACAATTCATAGTACATACTAGTTATAAATTCATGTTTTTGTCTGGCATCTCTACATAAAACCAAGTCCACGATTCCTGGATGTAACGGGTAATCTCTAAATCCAATGAATGGATTTTGATGCGTTTTCACCATTCAGTAATGAATTTCTCTAGGATGTTTTCTGTACAAAAACATTCATTTATGGCCAAAGGAAGCCGAGCCGTAACGATTTCAGTGAATCATGTCGAAGGAAAATCTGTCGTTCTTGCGCCTTTTAAGCTTACGCTGAGTAAACCATTAACAATTTCTATATACTATGAGTGTAAGAATTGGTCAGCATGACAAGTCCCCGACAGCATATCTTTATCTTTAATACATCGCCAACTATAAGTGATTTTACGTTTTAATTTCTTCCAACAATCTCCATTCAGTGGAAATTTAAATTACTAGCTTCGGTGAATTTGACAAAATAATACAATGCCAATTTTACAAACTATCGGCAATAACAAAGTGTACCGTACCTTCACAGCAGCAATGTGGGAGACCAGGTATTTCATAAGAGAATTAACAAACAATGTACCACATCTAAGTTTGTGAGCATTATCCCGACGACATCAATTGGCTTGCTTCCAAAGGATTCGAGAATAAGTTTATATTATTGTACAAAACCTTTATTCATTAAATCAGCTCTCTGACTATTAAAAAGCCATTTCCTACAACTGAAAATTAAAATGTCGGCACACGTTTGATATGACATCTTTTACGTTTACTTAGTCTACCGTATGTTTTAATCTTCAAAATGTATAGATATTTATATTTGATTTGCAGCCAATGGCCATAGCAGGGAATTTCACATAAACGCCCGTAGGTTCCCCAATTTCAATGTCAAGTAGTTCCAACTTAAGCTACCAGACGCCACTGTCACTGCAAACCAACGGCGTACGTTTGAACCTGATAGAGCGTGTCTAACCCAATAGCCTACAAATTTTGGCTACACACTACCAATTGCAGTTGTAAGTTATTTTACGTGCCATAAACTATGGCATGGGCCCGACGACTTCGACTGGGTTTGAACCCGCGAACTTAGGCATAGCAGTTCAGCATGCTACCGACCACGCCACCAAAGCCATGCATAGATATCCTACCGAGACATGCTTCTTTTTTATAACCGACTGGGTCCAAGGCCCAGCGGTAACGTTCTCGCCTGCTGTTCTCAAGGTAGCAGGATCTAATCCTGGCGCAGTCAGCTGGCATTTAAGGGTGCATAAATGCGAGGGAACCGTGTCTGTAGATATACTGGCACGTTAATGATCCCATTCAGGGCAAAATTCCGGCACCCCGGTGTCTCTAAAAGCCACAGTAGTTAAAAGGGACCTAAAACCAATAACATTATTATTGATTTATAACCAGTTAAAGACCTAGTTCCGTTGTTTGATTGAAAAGCTTTATAATACTTTCTACTGAGAATCCCAATTAATTGGGGTCGCCGGAGCCAATCAGGCTCATTTTGGTTTTTGCCGGGGATTTAAGGCCGGATGCCCAACCTGACGCCACGTAATTTTTTCAGATAAAAATTCCACCCCACTGTCACCGGGATTGGAACTCCGGCCGTCTGGGTGATTGACGAGCAGCTAAGTCACTGCACCCCACGCTCCCCTTGAAAAGCTTTATAATACTAGCCAAAAATCCATAGATCAATCTTACCTTTGGAAACTCGGGTGTCGTCTTTTTATTTGAACAGTCTGAATTCCCAGTCGGTCAACACGAATACATCCAATTAGATTGGGCGAGGAGTAACAACAGTACATCACCACAGATACAAATCACAACTTGACGATTTTCCGATGGGGGGTCCAATTCCCCCCCCTTGGCTATGCCACTGACCACATGACAAATGATGAAGTTCTGAGAAGAACTGGTCTACGCAGCCTGTACAAAGTCGTTTCTCAAAGAAGAATGAAGTTTGCGGGAAATGTTCTACGTATGAATGATAGGATACCCAAATCAGCATTGTTGTGGAAACCAACGGAAGGGTACCGCAGTAGAGGAAGACCTCGTAACACCTGGAAACGAACTTTTGCAAAGGACCTTGAATGCATGGATATATACTGGGAAGGAGCTGAAATCCTGGCAGCTGATAGAGTTCGCTGGAGGAAACTTGTTGCCCGATATGCTACCTAGCATTGGAGGAACTAAGTAAGTAAAGATCCTTCCTTAATTAGACCCAAGTTTGCGGTTGCCTAGGTGATCGGCCTGTAACCATCCCAGTTGTATCTTCTGTAAAAGTGTGTTCAGATCCCAGACACCGTATTTGCGATGGTAGAGGAATGATCCCTCACAGAGTCCTTGGGTGAAGCCGAGCTGGGAGGATAAGCGATTAAAAATTTTAGAAATTTAAACAAGATGTTCAGTAAAGAACATATAGCCTACTTTCTCCTAAATGCATGGGTATTGTTATAACTCTTTGTCCTTTTCAAGGAGTATGATTGAATGTTGGTTGTAGTAGCTTGTTGAAATACAACGTGCTATAGGGATATTAAACATGAATATGAGGTGCCCTTTGCTAGTGCTACCTCTGTACCAAATTTCGTTCAATTCGGTTTCACCGTGTTTGAATTGATAGGGGGAATCGATTTGCACACATACTTGGCCACCATCTGTAAACTATTGGGCTGATGTTCTTGCAGTTTGGTCTGAATATGTTTCCCACATAAAGATATGGTGTTGCAAAATTTGGTAGAGACTAGATTATTAGGTTGGATTTAATTACATTTTAGCTTTTAACATTTGGGTGGCCGCGATTACGTTTCCGTCATGATAGCGGTGATATAAAATATGACACTGAGGTGCCCTTTGCTAGTTCTACCTCTGTACCAAATTTCGTTCCATTCGGTTTCACCGTGTTCGAATTGATAAGGGGAATCGATTTTCACACAAAGATGGCCGCCATCCGCAAAATATTAGGCTGATGACCTATTAGTTTGGTCAAAGGATGCTCCCTCCATAAAGGTATGTTGTTGCTAAATTTGCTAGAGATCGGATGATTAGGCTAATCGTAATTTGATTTAAGCTTTGCACATTTGTGTGGCCGCAATTACGTTTCCGTCAAGATGGCGGCGATATAAAACATGACACTGAGGTGCCCTTTGCTAGTGCTACCTCTGTACCAAATTTCGTTCATTCGGTTCCAACGTGTTCGAATTAATAGGGGGAATCAATTTTGACATAAAGATGGCCGCCATCCGCAGACTATTAGGCTAATAACCTATTAGATTGGTCAAAGGATGCTCCCTCCATAAAGGTATGTTGTTGCAAAGTTTGGTAGAGATCGGATGGTTATGTTAGTCGTAATTTGATTTAAGCTTTAAACATTTGTGTGGCCGCCATTACGTTTCTGTCAATATGGCGGCGATATAAATCATGACACTGAGATGCCCTTTGCTAGTGCTATCTCTGTACCAAATTTCGTTCCATTCGGAATCACCGTGTTTGAATTAATAGGGGGAATCGATTTTGACACAAAGATGGCCGCCATCCGCAAACTATTAGGCGAATGACCAATTAGATTGGTCAAAGGATGCTCCCTCCATAAAGGTATGTAGTTGCAGAATTTGGTAGAGATCGGATGATTTGATTAATCGTAATTTGATTTAAGCTTTGAACATTCGTGTGGCCGCCATTACGTTTCAGTCAAGATGGCGGCGATATAAAACATGACACTGAGGTGCCCTTTGCTAGTGCTACCTCTGTACCAAATTTTGTTCCATTCGGTTCCACCGTGTTCGAATTAATAGGGGGAATCAATTTTGACATAAAGATGGCCGTCAACCGCAAACTATTAGCTTAATAACCTATTAGATTGGTAAAAGGATTCTCCCTCCACAAAGGAATGTTGTTGCAAAGTTTGGTAGAGATCGGATGGTTATGTTAGTCGTAATTTAACTTAAGTTTTGAACATTTGTGTGGCCGCCATTACGTTCCTGTCAAGATGGCGGCGATATAAAACATGACACTGAGGTGCCCTTTGCTAGTGCTACCTCTGTACAAAATTTCGTTCATTCGGTTCCACCGTGTTCGAATTAATAGGGGGAATCAATTTTGACATAAAGATGGCCGCCATCCGCAAACTATTAGGCTAATAACCTATTAGATTGGTCAGAGGATGCTCCCTCCATAAAGGAATGTTGTTGCAAAGTTTGGTAGAGATCGGATGGTTATGTTAGTCGTAATTTAACTTAAGCTTTGAACATTTGTGTGGCCGCCATTACGTTTCTGTCAATATGGCGGCGATATAAAACATGACACTGAGATGCCCTTTGCTAGTGCTACCTCTGTACCAAATTTCGTTCCATTCGGTTTCACCGTGTTTGAATTAATAGGGGGAATTGATTTTCACACAAAGATGGCCGCCATCCGCAAACTATTAGGCTAATGACCTAGTCATTTGGTCAAAGGATGCTTCCTCTATAAACGTATGTAGTTGCAAAATTTGGTAGAGATCGGATGATTAGGTTAATCGTAATTTGATTTAAGCTTTGAACATTTGTGTGGCCGCCATTACGTTTCCTTCAAGATGGCGGCGATATAAAACATGACACTGAGGTGCCTTTTGTTAGCACTACCTCTGTACCAAATTTCGTTCCATTCGGTTGCACCGTGTTCGAATTAATAGGGGGAATCGATTTTCACACAAAGATGGCCGCCATCCGCAAACTATTACGCTGATGGCCTATTGGTTTGGTCAAAGGATGCTCCCCCCATAAAGGTATGTTGTTGCAAAATTTGGTAGAGATCGGATGATTAGGTTAGTCGTAATTTGATTTAAGTTTTGAACATTTGTGTGGCCGCCATTACGTTTCCGTCAAGATGGCGGCGATATAAAACATGACACTGAGGTGTCCTTTGCTAGTGCTACCTTTGTACCAAATTTCGTTCAATTCGCATTCACCGTGTTCGAATTGATAGGGGGGGGACAGACATTCAGAGTACACACACAGACACACACACACACACACACAGACTCACACACACACACAGACTCACACACACACATACACACACACAGACAGACACACTTTTTTCGCCCTGTGTTGATCTCATAAGTCTACTTTCATTTTTTGCAAAAATCGAAAGTAGGCTAAAAATAATAGATAAATGAACTCCTAGACTTGTCCACTAATGACGGGGTAGTTATGGCTTTCAGTGTAGGGGTAAACATATCGGGCAGTAAATAAAGACTGACTTTATGCAATTTAAATGCGTCCATTAATAATTTTGAAATGGCACCTCTTGCCTATATCATTAGACTTCCAACCTCGGTATTTCCATTGGTACTCTACTTTTCTTTAGGGTAGGCAACTGTGGGTTCGTAGATGCCTTCTTCTGTGAATCAACTCTACCGGGCTTCACACTTAACAGTCGGGTCAAATCTACACCACATCCCTTTCTTCTGTCAACTGCAGTGATATCCACATGATGCACACCACCTCCTGCAGCAAGGCATTGGATTCCTCACTCACATCCAAACTAGACTACCTTAAGCCATTGGCTACTATTGTCCTCATTCCTTAGAATTTCTCGGCAGTGGCAATATCCCAGAACATGGGCAAGGGTTTCAAACTCATTGCAGTGTCTGCAAAACGATCCATCCCGAGATATGTCTGGAAGAACTCGTTCAGGTAGCCTACTACATTTGGTGTCATATTGATAGCGTCTCTCAACTCGGAAGATGTTAGGCCTTTCTTGTTAATTATTATTTATATGACTGACTGTGGCGCTGCAGTGACGTTCTCACCTTTTATGGCCTAGGTTACAGGATCAATTCTGGCGCAGTCATTTGTCAATTGAGGGTGGGCAAATGTAAGGGAGCCGTGTCAGAGGATTTACTGGCACTTTAAGGATCCTCTTCGGGACAAATTCTGGCACCCAGGCCTCTCTAAAAGTCCCAGTAGTTAAAAGGGATGTAAAACCAATAACATTATTATTATTATTCAATTGTTTATATATATTTATCGTATTGAAAAGGAAGTAAGGAAGCTTGTAGTTTTACGTGAGCGTTAATCTTGCGATCATGAGCCTCGGAACCTCCCGTTTTGCATGGAATCTGAACCACAGGACATGCCATTTAACTTCGAAAATCTGACATGCATTGACCGCGATTCAACCCGGCCCACCTTAGTGAGAGGCTAATAGCTTAACCGCTGAGCCATCACGGTCCCTTTATCGTACTAAGATACAGGGTCTATAAAAATGTCTCAACGAGAAATCAAACATGTACCCTTGATATTTCCTCTCCTTACATCCAGACACAGTGTGCTCAACAGTTTGTGAGAGAGCATCACAGTTTATCAGACTTGAGAGCTGACACCAGAGGTCCATCTTGGAAGTACTGGGCATTCTGATCGAAACAACCACCGATTACCGGGTGAATAATCTTGATATAATACCACACCTTTTCCTTTTTGAAAAATTTGGTTAATTCTCTATTAATCAAATCTTTCCGAACTTTAAGCTATTTGGGCTCAACTGGCATTAGGGTATAAAAAAATCAGATACTTATAATGGCTGATTTCATATTTTCTGTGGGGAGACAATCGTTCTTCCACTTTCTCAGTAGAATGGTCACGTACTCACAATAGTAGTCCAGTCACGTCTATCTCTTGAGGGTTATAATAATTTGCTGTTGCTTCGGAGGTATACTTCTCTATATTGTTAACTTCCTCTGCCTGGCTACTGAAGAGTTTGGATCAGATTGCTTCTCCAAATTACGATTTTTCTGTTCCCACGTATTCTCCTTTTGGAAGTCAGGTAATTAACACGTTAACTAAACTGGATCACGGCGAGGCTTCTCGTCCAAATAGAAAGATCTTATCACCCTTACCAATTACATTCGATGTGTCTTAATTTATACACTAGAAATATTGTCCTTGAAAATTATTCTCTAATGTTCCTAATCTTAACCTTGTTTCCTTATATAATTTTATAGGTATTACTGGGAAGCGTAGGGGGTCACAATT
Source organism: Meconema thalassinum (assembly GCA_946902985.2). Lineage (NCBI taxonomy): Eukaryota > Metazoa > Arthropoda > Insecta > Orthoptera > Tettigoniidae > Meconema > Meconema thalassinum. Next base: position 396,497,478 of record OX336390.1, on the reverse strand, counting down.
CTCCGTTCATTAATTGATGCGACTGATAATTACAGTGAACAGTACAGTGTACTGGTAGCGTGAAAATTCACTAAACCATGGAGTCATCTTCTATTTGAGTATAGTCACTTTGTGGAGTAGTGGCTTGGATTGTAGGCTGTTACCTCAGAGGTCCGGATTTGTTTGCCGGCTCTTCAAAGAAATTTCACGCTGGTCTGAAGGCTGGCACGGTGTACTTTCAGCATCATGAAGCATAGCTGAGGAGTGGTGGGTTCGACTCCCACCTCAGCCATCTTAGAAGTGATCCGCGTTTCACCCACTTTAACTCCAGGCAAAATATGCCAGAATTATTTCTAACATAAGGACACGATCATGTCCTTCCCGAAGCCAATCTCAATTACAAATAGAGGAAAATATGAACTAGGTCCAAGTTTTACGATTGAAAATGGTGAGGATCATTGGTGAGGAAGATGAATAGGAGTGCAAATAGTCAGTACTAATAGTTTTAAGTAACTACCAGTTGAAACCCGTCAAAACATGACGGACAATGAACAACATGTTTACTGAAGAAGTTTCCTACATACAGTAAGTTACATTCCTTCTACGATAACCTTTTGGCACTATCGCAATTTTAAGGGCGTCAAAAGATAGCACTTTCGACATTGCAGCATACTACTGGCACAAATCTCACACGGAGTGACCGGGATTTGAACCACGGACCCAGCGGTGAGAGATCGGCGTGCTGCCGCCTAAGCCACGGAGACTCCCAAAGGAGATAAAATAAGGTATGAAAATTGTATATTGTGACAATTCAAATTGAAATCAACTTCTAATGTGAATCATAAACAATATATTTTCAATAATCTGCCATGTGAAAGTTGTGATAAGGGAGGAGTACCTACTCTCAACAATTAATTAATCTTCCCCTCCATTATAATTCTTATAACTAACTACTAGCAGAAGTACCCGCTCTTCGAACGGTCTTAGGTATTAATAACCAGATGTTATCAATTGAGATACCGGGTGAGTTAGCCGAGGTCGTTGCGGCATGACTGTTGGTGGTCGCTCACATCCGGGAGGCGAGGAGGTTCGAATTCCCCCGCCGGCAACCTTGAAGATGGTCTTCTGTGGTTTCCCATCTTCCTTCCAGGCAAATGCCGGGGTTGGTCCCTAACTATAGGCCACAGCCGCTACCTTCCAACTCCTCGACCCTCCCATCCAACATTTCTCCCCAACGGTACTTGTAGCTCACCCATTGGGTGTCCGTCTCGAAGCAGCTACAAAACTGGCGAGCCGAACATGTCCTCGGACACTCCCGGCACTAAAAGCCATACGCTAAAAAAAAATCAATTGAGATACTGTTCCAATGGTTAGGGGCTTGTCATTCCTTCATAAGTTTATCAGAACGAAGTTACGAAGTTAGTTTTCTGGGAATATCGCAGACACTGTTAATTTAAGGGCCGTAAAATGTGGTTTTCGAAGACCCTTTATAGACTCCCTAGTTTTGTGTCACACATTGAGAAGCGCAACATATGCTTTGGTCGTCCTTCTAGGATAATTTTTATTTTTCGCCTATTTTAGCTTGTATTTTGAAATGTTGTTCCTTATACCCACCCTTCTATGAGAAGTACGTTGAAGAATTTTCTAAATGATTGGTGTATTGACTCATGGTTACAATACCTAATTTTACGATGCTCCAAGCACCCGAACATGAATTATAGGCGTACATAAACATAAAGATATATCAACAACACAGTATCAAACTAAATCATCTTTACGATGAACCCATTTGTCGACAAAAAAATGATTAGTTAAAATGTGCTCTCAAACTAAATTCACCTAACGTGTACTTCCTGACGTTAAAATAATATTACAAAAACCTCATAGACGAAACGCAATACATGTCAAATTAAACAAGATGTTCAGTAAAGAACATATAGCCTACTTTCTCCTAAATGTATGAGTATAGTTATAACTCGTTGTTATTATCAAAGAGTATAATAGAACTATTCTTTGTTGAAGACCTTAGCAACGATTTACCTCTACCAAACGCCACAACCTAGATAAAAACTGCTACCATCATTGAAGAAAGAAAGAAAGAAAGAAAGAAAGAAAGAAAGATAAGAAGTATATCAAGAATGTTATGGATCTGGAGACATAATCGACCGGACTGGCTGCGTGGCTCAGCGGTAACGTTCTCGCTTGCTGGGCCCTAGGTTGCAGGTTCGTATCCTGGCGCAGTCAGCTGGCATTTGAGGGTGCACAAATACGAGGAAGCCGTGTCAGTACATTTACTGGCACGTTTAAGATCCCCTTCGGGCCAAAATTCCGGCACCCCGGTGTCTCTAAAAGCAGCAGTAGTTAAAAGGGATGTAAAACCAATAACATTATTATTATTATTATTATTATTATTATTATTATTATTATTATTATTATTATTATTATTACATATACGACCTGCCGTGGGCAACATCCAACTTTGAGTTGAGGCATGTCTTTACACGTCTGGTTGTGCATGGCTTTCACAACCCTAATTGAATTAACAAATCTTTCCATGACCCTACAGAGACGTGTGTATACAAACTATGTGGATATTTTCGATTGCTATTTGCCTGAAATAAGAGAAGTAATTAATAACCTGAACTAACACCAACGGCTTGAATTCAGTTACTATGTGAAATCGTTTTGTTCTTTACTTCAAATAACATTTTCAAGTAACGCAAAATAGGCTGTTACAAACCCCTTAAAAAAGAAAGTAAAAATGTATCGTAGTATCATCTTGTCATTCTTCAAATTCGATGCGCAGAGAATGCCAATGGTATAGTAATCAATGGAGCCACACGTAGACTAGTCGTGACATCTAGTGGTGAAATATCGAACAATAATATCCTAACAGAGCGAGTGCATTCTAACGGCCAGAAGAAGAAACTTTTCAATAAAATCTGGAAGTTAATAAGTTGGTCGGCGTGCAGTTACCTTTATGGCAGCTAGATGTCTCGAGTAAATCTGCTGGCGAATTATGTTTTAATTAAATATATATTTTACACCATAATATGCACAATATAACGCTTAATTTTAAAACGTCTGAGTCATTACAAAACAATAAACTTATAACATTTCAAGCAAAAAACCTAGCTCTGACCGGGTTTGAACCATAGGCATTTGACCGATAGGCTAACGCTCTACCACTGAGCTAATTGTGTCAACGAATACCGTTCTGTATAAAATGACTTACATAGAACTTGTTACAAATAATGATTTATACTAAACGATTTCATCACTGGAGTATATTATTTATATATAAAGCATTTCATACAAAGTTTATTTATTTTGTATCAGTACGCTATATTGCATGCAATACTCAAATTAGTGAATTATAAGTCAGGCACAAGATATCCGCTGCCATCTTGTCTTATTACTGAATTGGCTCAGCTTTTCAAAATCACGTCTGCACTATAGTATTACAAAATAAACTTTTAATTTCGAACGTGCCTCTTCCTTTAGAACAGTTAAAACGATTCTCGGCTCGATAATCGGAACTGGTGGGTCCCATGATATGGATTATAAAGTTTTCATAATTTGCACGGCCGCCATCCTGAAATGGTATGGCGGACGACCTTGTAGTTTGGTCACAAGACGCATCCTATACGAAGGTATGTTGTTACCAAATTTGGTAGAGATCGGATGATTTGGCTATCGTTATTTGATTTTACGTTTTGAACGTTTGAGTGGTCGCCATTCAGTTTTAGTAAAGATGGCGGCGATATAAAACATGACACTGAGGTGCCCTTTGCTTGTTCTACCTCTGTACCAAATTTCGTTCAATTCGGTTTCACCGTGTTCGAATTGATAGGGGGGGACAGACATTCAGAGTACACACACTCACACACACACAGACACACACACACACATGCACACACACACACACACACACACACAGACTCACACACACACAGACAGACACACTTTTTTCGCCCTGTGTTGATCTCGTAAGTCTACTTTCATTTTTTGCAAAAATCGAGAGTAGGCTAATAAAACTGACCCTCACCGTTGTAGAAAGTCCTCATCCCCAGGAAGACCCCTTTAATAAATTATAACGGCTTGTGGTGCATGAAAATTCGGGATTTTTAGTCTCCAATGGCCCAAATTCCCAAAAACTGCATAAAACACAATTCCAATTCAGGAATTTTTAGAAAATAATGTTGCTGTTTGGAGATATAATAGACCTTCTGTACAACATATCACATATCGCACGTGTAAGTCACGTGTAAAAATTCTAGGGTACCCCTTGACCAACTTAATCGCATTGTTGAATTTTACAGTCTATGTTTGATTTCACGATAACCTTATAACCATTTGCAAACTTTAACAGAAATTTAATAAATTGAGTGGCATTACTTCATACAGAAATATATGGAAAGTTGGAGGTCACCTCTTGTGATAGGCCTACTGTTGTCATGGCTACCGGCTTGCATTACTTCATTAGTTTCTTCTTGTTCTTCTTCTCCTTTCGGATGGGCCAGCTAAGGGCCACGACGTTCAACTTTTCAGCTTGGTGAGGGACTTGATGTTTGCCCAATATTCGCGTATTTTCTGGCTATATTTCTCTTTCCTCTCTTTTGTCCAGATGATGCCGGTTTTCTTACAGGGTGGTCTGTCCAGAAAACTCCTCTATTTATGTATCTTTCTGAGATGTGATCGGCTTCTAATATCACTTTTTATTATCTTCAGTTCTTGGATATCCTTATTAACTACTGTAAGCTACGGTGTCACGCTCTTTCTCTTCCCCCAGTAGTTGAGAAGCCGGTTGGTTAGTCTTGTTGGGTTCATCCATGACACATGTCCATAGAAAGACAGACGTCTCTTCCTGGCCACATCTGTGATTTTCTTAGTATATCTACATAGCTCCTGATTTGGTCTTCTTCTGTACTCGTCATCTATTTATTCGTTTATAAAATAAAAGAGTGCCATATCCCCTCCAGGGACGTAGGCGACCTGAATAAGAGCCCTTGACTAAGTCAAAGGATCACTAACCAGGCATCCCAAGCCGGAGTTAGCGTGTGGTGGGGTGGCCAGTTCCTTTGCACTCCTCCTCCTACCATAGCGTCCGGCAAGTTCCCATTTTGCATCACGAGGCTGGGAGACCCCATACCAGACCATACCTAGACTTTTAAATTCTTGGCAGAGCCGGGGATCGAACCCGGTACCTCGGGGTGACAGCCAACCATGCTAGCCACCGCGCCACGAGGTGGTCTTTATTAGTTTATTAAATTAAATTAGTTTTCTGGGAATATCTCAGAAACGTGGTTTTAGAACCTTAAAACGTAGTAGCATCCGAGCCACCGAGGGGCTGAAAATGAGTTTTCTCGTCCTTGTACGTCATAATATAATAATAATCTTAATAATAATTTAATAATATAGGGTTAGGGATATAATAGACCTTTAGTACCACACCCGCCCGTGTAAATCACGTGAACAAAATTCAAGAGTACCCCTTGACCCCCTTAAGCGCATTATATACGTATTGATGATTTTTACAGCTTAAGTTGGTTCCATGATAACCTTAAGGCCGTTTGCGAACGTTCAGAGTAATGCAATAAATGGAATGGCATTGCATCTTACAGAAATAGATGGACTTCTGAGACTTCGGCTTCAATTCCTTCAATAGTATAGCTTAATAAATGAAATTAGTTGTCTGGGTATATCTCAAAAACTGTTGGTTTTAGAACCTTAAAATGTTGTTTTCGGGGCCCGTAGGGCTCCCGAGTTTTGTTTCTCACATTGAGACGCTGAAAATGAGCTTTGTCTCGTCTTTCTACGCCCATTTCAGCATGCATTTTAAGGGGGTAGGCCCTCTTTTATGGGGCGTGGTGGCTCAGCGGTCTAGCTGTGTGCCTCTCACCAAGGCGGTCCGGGTTCGATTCCCGGTCAATGCATGTGAGATTTTCGAAGTGAAATGCCATGTCCTGTGGTTCGGATTCCACGTAAAAAGGAGGTCCCGTGGCTCATAATCACAAGATTCACGGTCACGTAAAACTACAAGCTTCCTTCCTTCCTTTTCCTCTTTTATGATAGGTATGGAGAAGAGTTACATCAATGATTACTTTCGTACCAAATTTTACGTTGGTCCACTCAGCCGTTCTCGAGTGATGCGCGTGCAAAGTTGTACACAGACAGCCAGACAGAAAAAAAATTCGTCTTTGCGCGCAACCGTCACAAACCAATCTGAAACGCGTTAATAACTCAAACTTCCGTGGAAATTCAGAAAAATCAGACAAACTTTCATTAGCCTACTTTAGATTTTTGCAACAAATGAAAGTAGACTTATGAGATCTACACAGGGCCAAAAATTATGTGTCTGTCTGTGTGTCTGTGTGTCTGTGTGTGAGTGTGTGTGTGAGTGTGTCTACTCTGAATGTCTGTACCCCCCCCCCCCTATCAATTCGAACACGGTGAAACCGAATTGAACGAAATTTGGTACAGAGGTAGCACTAGCAAATAGCACCAAAGTGTCATGTTTTATATCGCCGCCATCTTGACGGAAACGTAATGGCGGCCACCCAAATGTTCAAAGCTTAAATCAAATTACAACCTACCTAATCATCCGATTTCTACCAAATTTTTCAACAAAATATATACGTATGGCGAGCGTCTTTTGACTAAACTACAAGGTCATCAGTCCAATTGCTTGCAGAAGGCGGCCATTTATGTGTGCAAATCGATTCCCCCTATCAATTCATACACGGTGAAACCGAATTGAACGAAATTTGATACACAAGTAGCACTAGCAAAGGGCACCTCTGTGTCATGTCTTATATTGCCGCCATCTTGACGGAAACGTAATAGTGGCCACCCAAATGTTCAAAGCTTAAATCAAATTACGACCAACCTAATCATCTTAACTCTACCAAATTTTGTAATATTATACCCTTAAGTATTAGGAATCTATTGACCAAACAACAAGGTCATCAGCCCAATAATTTGCGGAAGGCGGCCATGTATGTGTGAAAATCAATTCCCCCTATCTTTTCAAACACGGTGAAACCGAATTGAACGAAAATTGATACAGAGCTGGCACCAGCAAAGGGCACCTCTGTGTCATGTTTTATATAGCCGCCATCTTAACGGAAACGTAATGGTGGCCACCCAAATGTTCAAAGCTTAAATCAAATTACGACCAACCTAATCATCTGATTTCTACCAAATTTTGCAACAACATACTTTTTTGTGGGAAGCATCTTTTGACTGAACTACAAGGTCATCAGCCCAATAGTTTGCAGATAGTGGCCATGTATGTGTGCAAATCGTTCTCCCATATCATTTCAAACACGGTGGAAACGAATTGAATCACATTTTTTACAGAGGTAGCACTAGCAAAGGGCACCTCATATTCATGTTTAATATCCGTATAGAACGTGGTATTTCAACAAGCTACTAAAACCAACATTCAATTATACTGCTTGAAAAGGACAAAGAGTTATAACAATACCTATGCATTTAGGAGAAAGTAGGCTACATGTTCTTTACTGAACATCTTGTTTTTATATATAGAGAGATTACATTAAAACGCGGTGGGCATCCGCCATGTTAGTCATGAACCAAGCTGATTCTGCGCATGCGCTAGGCCCAATAATTTGGCATTTTTGTTTAATTATTGAAAAATATATGGTAACATATTTGTTTATTTTAAAAACACTCTGCAAATCTACAGGCCAAGAGCTGTCGTCAGAATGCTTTACGGAGTCAATTCGTTAAGCCGTTTCCTCAATCTCGCGGTTACAAAATTAACCTTAGCATTTTAAATATATAGATTAAGTTAATGTTCATCAGCCTGGCTCATCTGATGAAACATCTGATAGATACCCTGCTCGCAGTAGACCTTTGCCCTTTATAGCATTTACCAATGGCTAAAAATTAATAAATGAATAAATAATAAATACATTAGAATACATTTTCGAAACAGTGAGTGCCGGAAGACTTTTCATCAGGCTTCTCACTCCTTCTTCTATGATTACTGGACCAATGTTATTCCACTCATCAGAAACATATTGCTTTTTAATTCACTTACATGTAATTTTATTACGCTGTTGGTTCCACCCATAGTAATCCTTCGATTTGGGAGGTGTGTGTAGCTCATGATATGTAGGCATTCTATGAAGCTTCATGCTCGAGGTAATTATCACCAGCAATCACAAATTGTGATCTAAATTTTCTAACTTTCTCAAATGAATATTAGTTATTATGTGGACGTTGTCTATATTGCCAATACGGCCTTACAATACTCACCCTCAATTCAATTATGAATTAGGGGCAGATGACTTAGTAGTTCCGTCCCTTAAAACAACAACAACTAACTAACTTCAATTATGGATCCACCCCAGTATTTAACTATAAGTTGGAGTTTTGTACCGTGGAGTTTCTCATTCTTAGTTTATGCTAACATGGCACTTTCTCTAATAATATAGCCGTATAATCCAAAATTGGTATTATTAGTTTTCAGAAAACAGAAGACTTGGATACTACAAACTCATTCGCCTGTCAATGTTACTTATCTAATGTATCCTTCAATTTGTCACCTTCCCCAATCCAAATCTGTGTAACAAGCCTAATGTCTAACATGCAAGCAGCCATCTCAGGCCCTGGGTTTGATTTCCGGCTCTATCAAGAATTTAAAAGTATTGGTAAGTACTAGTGCGGAGTGTTCCAGCCTTGTAATGAAAAATGGGAATCTACCGGATGGTGTGACAGGAGGAGTGGACAGGAACTGGCCACCCTACGACACATAATCTATGACTCAGGATGTCTGGTTGGTGATCCCTTGACACAGCAAGGGACTCTAACCCCCCTTCCTCTACATCCCTTGTGTGTACGGCACCATGAGTGGTAATGTTCTTCCCATAAGGTTATGCTTGTTCTTATTTCTTTCTTTCTTTCTTTCTTTCTTTCTTTCTTTCTTTCTTTCTTTCTTTCTTTCTTTATTATTCAAGGCCTCAGGGCTCGTATCTACTCTTCGGTAAAGTTGTTGCTTTCTTCTTCTTCCAATAGTCCCTCATTCTCTTACTATTTATTTATTTATTTATTTATTTATTTACAAAAAGCTTGTCGTAATGTAAGCCACTGTCTTAGTAGTGCGATGCGAGGGAACGTTTTAGCTTGTAAAGGCACAAATTCGAGATAATATTTGTAAATAGTACAATATAGGCTAATCTATTCTTCCAGATGTGTTTCCTTTTAGTTTGATTAGGGATGTATCACCTTCTAGGTTAATGCTATCGATCATTTATGTAGTGTTGAATTTGATGGTGTGCGAACACTCCACACCCCGGGGTTGTTATATGATTAGGGAGAAACCATTACAATTCGCACCCATCAGTGTGACGAACTACAAAATTAATCGGGTCACATTAAAGTATACCAATGCAGTCAGGGAAATAGAGAATTAGGGTAATTTTGAACCTATATATGAGGGCATGCCAACTGATGATGAATTAAAACTGAGGTCTAGGGTAATATTGTAAAAATTCTAAAAAAATGGAAGGAAAGTATTTGCGCAATGATCAGGTGCAGAGTGGGAAGATTGTGACGGGAGAAGGTGAGAAACAGATTTATTTATTTACGTCTTTGGTAGTGGTGAAATGTTGGCCAATTATCCTCACTTATACTTAACCACATGATATGGAGCATCGCTGACGGAGCCGGAAATCGAACCCGGGACCTACTAGGCGAGCATGCTACTCGTACACAACGAGGCCGGTGTTGAGTAATAATAATAATCGCGGGAAAGATGCTTCAGTAGGATAGCCGCCAGTGGCGCCCCACCAGAATAGACGTGCAACGATGTGTTGCAATTGATAACAGGTGTCGGCAAATGGCTGCACAGTGTTACCGCAGGGCTGCCACGCCCACAGCGATAGATGTCTGTAATTAACACGGGGATGAACATTTGACAAAAAAAAACACGACCTCATTACTTTTTCAGTGCCCGGGGCGCGAAAGGGAGGTCACGTTACCACAGATCATTGAATAATGTACGATGAGTTGTCGTGTACTCTGGGACACATTCATCACCAGAAGCATTCCCTTTCTGTTTCATTACAAACCGGTTGCTTGGGTCAATGTCCAAGTGATATCAAGCAGATGAATTATATGAAGTGACCGAAAACCATTTATCACACTGTTGTTGTTTCAACTAGGCGCCTCAGGAATCATGGTGATCAGCCCCGTGTACTCGTATTTGTGTGTTGAATCTGTCTGATAATATATTTTCCTCTCATGTGTTTGCTTTTGAATGCAGAGCTAGGATTGTAATCGATGCAGCCAACGCACTGATTGAAATATTATAAACCATATACCGTATCAGTTTTGCATGAGTAATATATTAATGAAATTGCTTTTCAGTCGGCCAAAACGAGTTTACCACATTAAATTGGGCAAGGAGTAACTTTTGGTCAGCGAGTTGTTATGATATATAGTGGACGTTAATACTGGAACCTCCAAGAATCAGCAAAGTTTACACGGCCACATTATCAACTCAGTTATACAGGCCCTACCAAAAGTTTACGGACACCCGCAAGTTACATGATCATTATTCCTGTCCGTATACTTTTGGTATCGGGCATACGAAATTTTACAGGGACCTAGAGCGAGTTTCGAGGAACATTTAGTGAATTTATTATGAATCACTGTTAGTTTTGATGTTACGAATTTTTTTGTTTTAGATAAGTGTGAAAAAAATGTGTATTTTTAGCCTACTTTTCACATTTTGCAAAAATGAGGAAAAAGTAGACTTATGAGATCAGGCAAATGTGTGTCTGTCTGTCTGTCTGTCTGTCTGTCTGTCTGTCCTTCTGTCTGTCTGTCTGTCTGTCCTTCTGTCTGTCTGGCTGTGTGTGTGTCCCCCCCTATCAACTCCTAAAGGGCTGCAGCAATCGAAACAAAATTTGGTAGGAGTAAAGATCTATACCTGAATATCTCACGGCCATATTTGAAAATGATGTCAGTGCTACCAACTGCTGAAAAATCGCAATTGAAATTTGAGCTCTATGTTGGATATCTCGGAAGATATGAATGGGAACTATTTGAAAATTGGCACACGTATAGATAATAATATTGCAGTTTAATTTCCAGGAGGCCATACATGGCAGTGTTGCCAAAATGATTATAAGCCTGCTGATAAGTCCAATATTTAAATGCATATAACTTCTACGCTATCAATTGGAATTCAACCAAATTTCGTATGTGCTATGTGTTCATAAACAGATATAACTGAGCGTATTCCTAGGATCCACCAGGGCTGCCAACTGTTAATAAATGCCCTCAATTTATTTTTTCCAAATACCAATATATCAGAAAGTATGCAAGCCGACAACTTTAAACTATGCATACGTATAGTACCTGACATTCAGTATTAATTTGGAGTAATTTATATACGTCAGTGCTACCAACATGATTCTAAGCCTGCTGAGAGGTCCAATTTTAAATACATGTAGCTTCTATACTATCATTTGGATTTCAACCAAAATTTGTATGTGCTATGTGCACCATAACAGATACGACTATGCATATTCTTAAGAGCAACCAGCGTTGCCAACTGTTAAAAAATGGTGTCTCTATTTTTGTTTCCCTATTATCAATATATCATAAAATATGCAAGCCAATAGCTCTAAAATTTGCACACGTATAGTACCTGACATTCTAGATTAATTTGGAGTAATTAATATACGTCAGTGCTGCTAACATGATTCTAAGCCTGCTGATGGGTCCAATTTTAAAAAGCCTGTAACTTCTATACTAACAAATGGATTTCATTCAAAATTAACACAACAAGAGATCATATTATTGCAGATTATTTCTGACCAATACATGTATGTAATTGTTGCCAACATGATTTTAAGCGCGCTGTTAGATCCAATGTTTAACTGCATGTAACGTCCATGCTATCCATTGGACTTCAACCAAATTTTGTATTCTGTACCTTAAGAGATGGAAACAAGAATATATTCAGTCACCAGGGCTGCCAACTGTAGTTCTCTATTAGGCTACATTATGCCAGGTATACAGTATTTCGAACTAATTAGAAATTTCTATATTACCAATTTAATTTTGTCATTATTCTAGATAGATCCATATAGATTAATCAATGGCATGAATTTAAAATTTTAAGAAAAGTAGGCTCTTTAGTTCGTCACGGAACTTCTTGTTTCATATTTGATGCGAGCTGAACAGACCACTATGAAGATTACATCCACAATTTTGGTTATGAAGAAACACAAATATCTTTAGAATATTTATAATTGCAATAGAACACAATAATGTGTTTTCGTTAAGAAATATAAGTTTTATAGCCCGAAATATAAATACAGAGAAAAGTCAATAGGCAGACATTCTTTGGCCTTGGTTGGATGGGAGACCCTTCAAGCTACAGAGATCCTTTATGCTTCACTTTGTAGTCCTACAGTTGCAGCACTGTATTGGATCAAGAACAGCTTCCTCCTATTATTGATATATATTGTTATAGTTAGGCAAAGCTTAGGGCAACACGATATTTACAGATATCTCAATTGCTCTAAAATAATGTCTCTATATTCCTAGAATGCAATATTCATTATCTTATAGAAAACATTTAAACTGTTAGGGAAAAGTTCTAAGACTTCTTCAGGCAACCCATTCCATGTTTCAATACCACTGTTGGTAAAATAATACTTAGCTGAATTTGTTTTTCGAATTTTGGGCCTTATTTTGTAAGCGGGATCTCTCCTTTTCATATGATCTGCCTAATGCATTCTGTTTTTTTAATTCATTACAGGCTCTCCTATGTATGCTTTGTACATCTCCTACAGTCTTCCTTTGAGTCTTCTGTTATAAAGGGATTTCCATTCCAATGACTTTAACATGTCATATACACTGTCAGTTTGGGAGCATTTGCCAAGAACGAATCTTGCAGTTTTCCTTTGCACCATCTCTAATTTGTTAGTTAGAGCTGATTGGTAGGGCTCCCCCACACTCATGGTGTATTCTAAAATCAGTCTCACAAGACATTTGTAAGTCAATTCTCTGGCCAGATTACTGGGACCCTTCATTTGTCTCATAATAGCAACGTGCTCACGTCAGTGTAACCTATTAATTTGTGGTGATCCCGAAATAGCTGCATGACTCTGACTAACCTAACTAATCAATTATGAAACCTCATTAAGAAAAGACATGAATATAAACATGTCTGAACAATTCCTTATTGACAAAGTTTAATATAATCTGAAAATTAATACCTTAAGTCAGGCCACGCCAATTCAGGTGCTTCGCGAGCACCGTCCGGCACCGGGAAAATCACCGGTGCTCTGCTGTAGTGCCAGTGTGGTGGGGGAAGGTGAGGGGGGCAGACACAACACCGTTGTGGCAGTGGTAGGAGTGGAACGTGTCGAGGCAGCGCTTAGCGAGCCGACAGTCTTGTTGTTGTTGTTGTTGTTGTTTGGTGAATGGGGCTGGGAAAATCAGCGCGCGTCAGGCGGCGTACCAGTATGAAAACGAATAATAATAATTATGCCACTTTTGTGTACAGGCATAAATAATAGTTTTATTGCGCTCCTAATTTTCAACATTCTTTGTTTATCTTTGGCATCGCTCTGAAACCTCTAAATTTCCGATATTTGGAACAATCACTTTTGCAGTTGCAATCCGAAGTATAGTCTAGCTTCCAAGGAATCATCAGACAAACTTGACCTCGTTTTTTTTTTTTTTTTTTTTTTTTTTAATATTCAGAATTGAAAACATTTGTTCACAAACGAACGTTGTTCCGAACATAGCAACAAATTTCAGAGCAAGGGCATGAATACTCGGGAATTCTTCTTCCTCAACGCCTTTATGAAATGAAATCAAATCACCATTGTAATTGTAATAAAATTTATCTACCGCCACTACACGGCGAGGTAAGAGGTGAGGGAGGGGAAAAGCACCGGGGCGGGCATGCACTAATGCTCGCGTTGGCGTGGCCTGCCTTAAGTCAATAATACGTTGTACTTTTAATTATAGTACCGGTTTCGTGCACATTGTGAACTTCCTCAGCGACAATATATAGGCCTAATATAAGTCAAGTTGCAAGTCTTATATTCAAAGATTTTCCTAACAAAGGTTGTTTCAAATATATTTCTAAAAATTTCCTTTTAGATTACTGATGCTTTCAACTGCAAGCTGGTTATTTTCAAGAACTATATCTTTCGACTTTAATATACTGTATACTTTCAACAGACCTGATTTTTTAGAATTTCAATATGTATTTTAGCCTTTAGACAACAACCGTAAAATTTTTAGAAATATTTTTGAACTTTCAACTTGAGTTATATTATATTTTGTCGCTGAGAAAGGTCACAATGTGGCCGAATCTGGTACTATTACATATTATTGACTTAAGGTATTAATTATCAGATTATATTTAAGTTCATTATGTAAATAGAAAATATTCTAACAAAATTGCTCAGAACACAATCACTTCAAAAGCTCGCTAAGGTAGAAGTTAACGATTCAAAGGGGTTTCATACTTACTGTAATAGACTAACAGAATAAGGAAATATTTATTTCAGCAATTTGACGCGTAACGAAGTTGAACTAAAAACCTTCTGAAACTTCCTAATTGTAAATACTGTCGTACAGTCTCGCTGGCATCGGGAGAGAGTTGGTTCGAATCCCACCTCAGCCGTCTTGAAATTTGTTTTCACTGCCAGGCAAATGCCGGGACGGTCCCTTTTAATAGGCCCACAGCCGATTTCCTTCCAATATCCCTTCCCTGACCCTTCCTGAAAAATAAAAATAAATGGTCATTGTCTGCATTAATAAAAACGTATTATAAGTGTTATAGACCTACACATATCCCTTAAACCTAAATTAAGCCTGCGTGCGCAGAATCTGATAATGTTCGCTTTACGAAACGAGTCGTCCAATTAAACCGTCATTTGAGTGAGAAGAGTTCTATTAAGTGTAAATAAATAATTCATGTATTTACTTCAGGCATTAGGGAGCTAATTGGTGCTGTCGGCCCTGTTTCAATCCCCCAGACCTCGAATGAAACCATCCTTGGAAAAGCTGCAATCGAACAATTGCTACATTACTTGAAAATGGTTACAATCCTTGAATTAGCATTCTAATCACAGTTCATTTTTCAGTGTATTCTCATCACTGTGAGCTACTTTGATACCTAACTGGCTAGTCCAATTCGCAGTCATGGCATCATGTAATCATTCGTCACAGTCACCAGATGAGGTCCTTTTCTGGTAACTACACACTTGACACAAATGCCGGCAAAGGATCTAGGTCTACATGTCAAACACCTTCCAAGCGTTCAAGGTGTCAGGGGCAGCGGTCTAGACTTCCAACATGGATGAGTTTCAGAGTCAACGCACGGTAAGATGATGACCTTGGGATGGAGCACTTTCTCCGAAGCGCTCGATGTGGTGGGCGTGGCCTGGGTCCTCCTGGAATATGTAGTGACTGATGGCAATTATGAGTTAATAATTGTGCCAGAAGTGGGCGGCGCGTACCAGATTCCTTTAAAGTAGCTACAGAATGTCAACGGTAATAAATTATGGCTGAGTAATAATAATAATAATAATAATAATAATAATAATAATAATAATAATAATAATAATAATAATAATAATAATAATAACCACTGGCACTACAGCCCATGAAGGGCCTAGGCCTACCGAGGAACCACTGCCCAGCCATTTCACCTGCAGATATTGGGATGACACGTGGTCAGCGCATCGGGTTCCCTCGGCCGTTAATCTAGGTTTTCGTGACCGAGTCGCTGCCTCACTGTCAGACAGCTACTCAATTGTCCTCACGGGGCTGAGTGCACCCCGTTCCAGCCCTCACGTCAGTTTCAAAAATCCATGACGGAGCCGGGAAACGAACCCAGGGCCTCCGGTTACAGGCAGGTGTACTACCCTAACACCACGGGGCCGGCTAATTATGGCTGAGTGGATGCTTTGAAAGAGTTTCTGGATTGTGTTGACACGTTATTGAAGTGTCTGGGATGGCAAACAAATTGATTCAAGTAAAGTTATTGAAAAGTAACCGACAGAGACGTGATAATCCTTGTGGTTGTTGCTTTATTTAGGGGCTTTGCGACATAGTGGTCATGTAGCTCTGTGTACTTGAGTGTGTGTGGAATTTGTCTGTTAACCAGTCTTATTTCGATGGCTGTATTGCTGTGTGTATTTGTAAGTCAAGTTTAGATTAGGAAGGAGACGGCCGTGGTCATAAGTTAGGAACAATCCTGGCATTTGCGTGGAGTAGAAGTGGGAAACCACGGAAAACCACTTGCAAGATAACTGGGATAGGAATTGAACCTATCTCTTCTCAGTTTTGCCTCACGAGGCTGAGTGCACACCGCTCCAGCCCTCAAACGAGAATGAAATGTCTTGACTGAGACGGAAAACGACCTCAGACCTACTGGCGAGAGTCAAGCATGCTGGCCGCTACACCACGAGGCGGTCTCACGATAAGCCCTCTGACACCCAAAACAGCATGCCGAAAGGTAGAAGAAGATGCAGAGAAACATGCTAATTGGAAAGAGAATTACTAATGTAGAACCAAACAGTTGTTGCTGATGGTTCATTTGTGGGCTTTTCGTAATCGTGGCCATGTACCCTAATGTACTTGGGTGTGTGTGTGGACTCTTTCTGATAACCAGTGTCATTGGGATGGCTGTATTGGTGAGTATTTGTGATTGGGACTAGGATTTGGGCAGGAGGCGGCTGTGGTCTTAATTTAGGTACCATCTCGACATTTACCTGGATTAGAAGTGGGGAAACTACGGAAAACCATTAGGTGGTGGTAGTCAGTGAGAAGTCTGTGTTAGTTGATGGATAATGTGTTACTAAGGGGTCTGTACTATTACCCTTCTATTTACCTTGGTTTCTACAGGTGTTTAGGGCAGATGACCTCATAGTTCCGCCCCTTAAAACAACAATAACCAACTAACTTTCTTCAGGTGTTCGAACTTGCTGTTGAGGTTAGATTGGAGAAGGAAGTAACATCGGCCATCATTGAAGTACAATCCGATATTTTATCTGAGCAAAAGCGGGAAACGATGGGAATGCAATTCAATAATGGATGAGGTAGAAATCAAACCTATCATCTCCCAGGTATTATCTTGAGGTTCTTTGTATCCCATTTCAATTTCAGTCCTCGGCCACCAGAACTGAATTAAATGTATTTGCGCTTTCATGAATCAATCCTTTAATAGAAGGTTTTCAATACCTATTATTATTATTATTATTATTATTATTATTATTATTATTATTATTATTATTATTATTATTATTATTGGACAAGAAATAAATATAAAAACACAAAAGCATCACTGTCGGACTCGTTGCGAGCCAAAGACACTGATGATAGCACTGCCTCATATCTCAAGATGTTCAGAGCAAGTCACTGACGAGATAACCTTACGCACTATGCTTGCATTACCAAGAAGGTATGCATTAACTGCATATGGTTTCCCTTCGAGCCAAGGCTCTCTCATTTCCCCAGTCCGTTTTAACTAAAACATTCACAGAGACAACTGGGACGACGAAAACTTATTTTAAGCCGTATTTTATTATTATTATTATTATTATTATTATTATTATTATTATTTTGATCATCATCATTTATTTATTTATTTATTTATTTTATTAATTATTTTTCGTATGGCTTTTAGTGCCGGGAGTGTCCGAGGACATGTTCGGCTCGTCAGAGGCTGTAGCTGCTTCAAGCGGACACCGTTAGGGTGAGCTACAAGTTCCGTTCAATTTCAAGTAGTTTCAACTTTCGCTACCAGATGTCATGGAACGTTGGAACTTTGATAGAGTGATCCAACGAAATCTAAGCTAGAAATTTAGCTCCAAACAAGTTTAGTCTGCGGAAGGATCTTTTACATGCCATAAATCTATGACATGGGACCGCCGGCTTTCTCCGAAGGAAGGCATTCTGAAGGATTTTAAAGCTCTTAAAAAATCCGACGACTGCGGCCGGGTTTGAACCCGTTATCTTGGGCACAGCAGATCAGCATGCTACCAACTATGCCACCGAAGCCACTTATCATCATCTTCATCAATATCATCTCCTAGCTCGAAAGCTAAAGCCTTAACTATGAAACCAATGTAGCTCACAGCAATAGAATAACATGCTTAAAAGGAACAACAGACTCGGAAATGAGCAGAGCTGCCTCTGGCCAAAACAATGAAAAGGAAAGTGAGAGAAGCTTGGAAGCTGAACGACAGCTAATAATCGGTTATTTCGAAGAAGTGCATCGTGGATTACCGTCATTATATGCATGACTGACCAAGGAAGAAGTACTCGTTAGTGAATCATAACTATTACACACACTGAACACACATGGACCCTCATAAAGAATGTTGCATAATAATGTGTAGCAAGAAAAGATCATAAAATGCCATTTGAGATTTTCAGTTATAGGTCATCTTACTTCAGATATCAATCATAACTATATTTTTGTCTGATATTCTACTACTTATCTGTCATAATATTCCAAATAGCATTATACTAGTACAAAATAAACTTGTTAAAGTATTTGACAAAAGTTACACCAGCCGAATATTACCTCGACCGTGACTTTCAATTTTGTATGTGTCACCAATCCAAAATCGCAGCTGTGCGAAATATTACACCGGTATTCAAATCTCCGAAACTGTTGCTTCAATCAACCTGAAATTTTGTATAGTCTATTGATACCCGTCACAGGTTCACATATGTGACTTCAAACATTCTTATAGGCTCATAACCAATATGGCGACTACAGGTAGTTCACACATTTAAAAGGGCATTAATCATCCGAGCTAAGTGAAACACGGCACAGTACATTTTTGTCTAAAGCTTAGAGTGGCGTCTAATGCTATTCATTTCAAGATGGTGGCTCTGTGAAATTTAAAAAAGAACTTTTTTTTATTTCTTGTATAACTATCAAGTAATTTAAGTGAATCTACAGTGTAATTAACCACTGTTATAATATTTATCCACAGATACATAACTCTGTGGCATACATTGAAATCAATTCTAAATATCAGTCGCAAGAAATATTTCAACAGTACTAAGAAAACCAGAAACTATTGCAAAAATCAAATTGAAGCTTTGTATAGTGGCAAAGGACTATTATGTCAGTACATCGTGTAACACTCGAAAATATTATAAGCACATGAACTAACCTGGTGAACACGCCAAGTTCAAATATTTAAACTAACATTTGTGGCGATCTTATCATCCGAGCGCAGTGAAACATGGCACAGCAAATCATAATTTAGAATTAACAAGTAGTTCCGTCAAGAATTATACAGCCTATTTTATATATATCCTACTTATGTTAATTGCCACTATCAACATACAAAATTTAAGTTTGATTGCTGTAATCGATTCGTAGATATTGTGAACCGACTGAATATTTCAGATGGTCGCCATATTGGCTTCTATATATGTAGATCCTAGAGTTATGTACTGTTACATAGCATAGCATTCAAACTTCAATCGGATGATTAGGACACAAGAAGTAAAAACGAGATTTTAAAATTTCACACACCTGCCATCTTGTGGTTATGGAAACAATTGAAATAAATTAGGCGGCAGTGGATTAATATTTGTATAAGGATTTACTGTACCAAGTTTCACTGCACTCGGATGGTTGAATTGCGAGAAACGTCTATGTGAATATTTATACCTCGCGTCGCCGCCATGTTGGATTTGTGATCACCAGGTTATTGAAAGTCCTATAGGTGAACTTATGTTCATAGCTCCTATGAACATTAAAAAATTCAGTTTGATTGCTACAATAGATTCGTAGATATTGAGAGCCGTCTAAATATTTCGGATGGTCCCCATGTTGGATTGTTAAATGTATAGGCCATAGAGTCATGTACCATTAAAGGAAAATTATTGCGTAGGTTCATTATTCAAACTTTCACTTCGATCGCATGATTACGACACAAGAAATAAAACTTAATTTTAAAATTCGCACAGCCGCCTTCTTGAGGTTATGCAAACAATTGAAAAAATTAAATACCAGTGCATTACAATGTGTATAAACATTTCCTGTACCAAGTTTCATTGCGTTTGGTTAAATCGCGAGAAACGTCTATTTAAAAGTCGCAAATTCGCTTGGCCGCCATGTAGGTTTTGTAGTTACCAGTTTTCAAAAGTCACATAGGTGAACTTCTAGTAGTTTCCGTTATCACCGTAAAAAATCCAGGGTGATATCGGTAATAGTTTCGGAGGTATTGAATGCTGGTGAAATATTTCGCACAGCCGCCATGTTGGATTGGTGAGATGTAACAAAATTTGAAGGGCACTGTCGGGGTCGTCTGGCATAGTGCTATGAACTTAGCGAGTTTCATTGAAATCACTCCAGCCGTTTAGAAGTCATTGGGGGGGACACACACATACACGGACACACACACGGACAAAAGGTGATCTCATAAGCCTATTTTTTCAAAATTGAAAATAGGCTAAAAGTATAGGTACGGTATCTAATCATGTTTAATTATTTTCAAATGTTTAAGGTAGAAGCAGTGCGAAATTGTTGTATCATATTTTTATTTTTCGTACCCTATTCAAGTATTCGAAGTGAGGCTTCGATTAATGAACCTAGTCAATAACTTGGTCTACTAGCACTGATTATTCTAGTTTACATGCATTATAGATTTTACTCATGTTTTTCTAAGAAAGAAAGTCTCTTACAGTTGTTCTATTTAACTGGTCTTTCGGAAAGTTAATAAACCTGAACTAAATATTCTGGCACATAATTCTTTAGAGATAATGAGGCGGCCGAAAGAAATATTACACCAGTACTCAGTTTATTAAAACCTATTCCAGCAATTAACACAACATTTTGGGTTACGATGCTGCAGCAAGTTCACATAGCCTATGTAAATTTCGAAAACATAATAAGCGTAACACCAACATGGTTGTCACGCGAAATGCAAATTTTGAAACTGACTTTTCTGGTGACCTTGACATCCAAACACAATGAACATAGCATCTTTATTTAAATGCAGGTACTGTGCCCGTATATTCGAGAAGGGACCTGTCAGAATATCCAAAGCTAGGCTGGATTGCAAAAATTTTGAAAGCATCCGGCTAAATTTACCATCAAAATACGCTCCAACAAGGTTTTCGAGAATATACGCAGAAGACTGCAATGATATTATGAATAATACCAAATACTATGGGAACTCAGGTGAACACTTACCTTATATCTCTCAGACTTTAAATGTGTATCAGCTTCACACCTATAAGGGCGCTCCACAATATAATTCCTTTATATCTAAAATAAGTCACTCGAAAAGACGACGTAGTAAATGAACTAAATAAATGTATTAACATTATGTAAACTATAATCTATAAACAATAACAATTTCCCAACTTAAAATTAATTAATAAATTATTTACACAAACACACGCCTCTTCATATACTCGCTCCTGAAGTCGATATGCCTTCAGTATTACAAAAATCCAATTTTGAAAAGTCTACTCCTTACAAGTGTTAAAACAATAAATTAAAATTCCTTGCGTGCCTCGCATTTTTAGCCTATTTTCAATTTTGAAAAAATAGGCTTATGAGACCACCTTTTGTCCGTGTGTGTGTGCGTGTGTGTGTGTGTGTGCGTGCGTGTGTGTGTGTGTGTGTGTGTGTGAGGTGTGTGTGTGTCCCCCCCTAATAAAATCTAAACGGCTGGAGCGATTTCAATGAAACTCGGTAAGTTCATAGCACTATTCCCGGCGACCTCGACCGTGCCCTTCAAATTTTGTTACGTCTCTCCAATCCAACATGGCGGCTGTGCGCAATATTTCACTAGCATTCAATATCTCCGAAACTATTACCGATATCGCCCTGAAATTGTGTACGGTGATAAAGGGCACTACTAGAAGTTCATCTATGAGACTTTCAAAAACCTGGTGACTATAAAACCAACATGGCGGTCAAGCGAAATTGAGACTTTTAAATAGACATTTCTCGCGATTTAACTATCCAAAACTAATGAAACTTGGTACAGCAAATGTTTATACACATTGTAATGCACTGGAGTCTAATTTAGTTCAATTGTTTTCATAACCTCAAAATGGCGGCTGTGCGAAATATTTCACTGACATTCTATATCTCCGAAACTAATACAGATATTATCATGCAATTTTGTACGGTGATAAAGGGTACTGATACAAGTTTACCTATGTCTATTTCATAAACCTGTAAAGTACAAAACGAACATGGTGACAAAGCGAATTTGAAATATTTTAATGGACTTTTCTCGTGATTTAACTCTCTGAGCGCAGTGAAATGTGGTTCAGTAAATGATTTTGCAGATTGTAATGCACTGGCATCTAATTTAATTCAATTGTTTACATAACCTCAAGATGGCGGCAGTGCGAAATTTTAAAATTAGGTTTTTATTCTTGTGTCGTAATCATGCGATCAAAGTGAAAGTTTGAATAATGAGGCTAGGCAATAATTGTCCTTGAATGGTACATAATTCTATGGCCTATACATATAACAATCCTAAATGGCGAGCTTCCGAAATATTTAGACGGTTCTCAATATCTATGAATCTTTACAGCAACCAAACTGATTTTTTATGTTCATAGTGAACCCGCTGAGCTATGGTTCATGTGATATTTTTGTGACGGAATAATTATTATGGGATGTAGTACTTTTGAACATACCCAAAATACCACGTGGAGCAGAGAGCTCATGCTATACTCTTTGAAGTAGCGCTCAATTGCATTTTTGACTTTGGAGGTCTTGTTAATCACTTTTATCCTTTCATAAGACTCAGAATATTCTAATTCGTCATTCTGTATTATTGAATCATTTTGGTGAATGATTATTACGTTTTTGGTAAGGTATAACACTTGCAGATACGCAAGGAGCTATGAAAGTAGTCGCTCAATGACTTTGTTTTGGCGACCTACTTCCGAGTGAAAGTCAGTGGCGACTACATCTGGAGATCTGACGCCAGACAGGCGTGTTTCGAGTATCCGTCCGTCGCGACGTGGACATTATAAATATTTTTGTGCTCAAGTGAGTATCCGACTGCATCGTGTGTTGAAAATAACTATACTAACGTTGTCACACATTGAAGACATATTAATGTTCTACGAAAGGCCATATTAGGCAATATTTTCTACAAACTGTAATTGGTGCCATACGCCAGATATTTTTCCCACGTGTAAGTGGAAGGGCAAAGTGCCACGCCGAAAATATAAGAGTTATCGTCTGATAATTGTGCCAAGAGGACGTGATTATTACTGCCAACGATCACAACATTATTGCTAAGGAAATTCTGAATTGAAAATATCAATTTTATCGCGGATGCCACGTGATTGATAAAACATGATACAATTGCACGTGCTAACAAGCAAAGCATCGCATCGTGTTGAATCTTGAGGATCAACGGGCTGAAAACTACAAAATACTGTGGAGAACACTATTATTTGCATCGTCCACAATAATCACGCCAAAACGCCGAGAGGAACGAGATATTTCGACATTTTCGACATCATGCAAGACATTGAACTTTTCCACGCCATGGTGAAGAAGACGATTATGGGCTAATACCATTCCGGTATGAGGGGGACGTCGTGATGGAGACCACCAGCTTGATGGAACGTCAGGATGCCGAGGACGCAGACGAAGGAACGTGGATGCCGACTTCCAGGCACATTACAGACCTTTTTGGGAGACCATCATCCGGAGGCGAACGTACCCTGGTTGCTTGGGATGTCCAGATTGGTGAATCCGTGGAGGACAGGATCATGCTGGAGAGCCAAGCAGAGTTTTTCGCGACCCTGGTCGATGAATGTCTGAGCCGATGTGAGAGCTACCAAAAGTCGTGAGTTTGGGCACCTTTTCTTTTGTAATAGTCCGCGGTGGTATATTTAGATATCGTAGTTTTTTTTTTTGTGAATCAACCGCACTTATGTGTCAGCCATTTGCTAGGTAGGGTTGTAATTAGTATAATTGTTGTTTATTTCAGTCATTGTGAGTCACCCTGTGGGGTAGACCAGTTTTGGTTAACCCTGGTGCCGTCCTGATGGACGTCGTACCACGTTATAGCGGACCCACTGCCAAACATGACTGTAATCATTTGCAGCTATTTTGCTCAGCCATGTGTAGGATATTTATCCGTGGTTTCATTCAGATGTCATCGTCACTTTATTTAACTGCAATCTTTGCAACCAGTCTGTTGAGACTTATGACCTCGTTAGATAGGTCGTATCGTTAGGAAACCAACTGTAGTTCCCAGTTTTATAAAAATATGCTGTATTTTCATTTTTGAAAGCGCTCAGAAGCCAATTTATAGTCAAATACTGACAGATTTATTATTTTGGAGAAAGTGTAGATGTCAAGCATCGAACTAAGTGCACTATCGCATCATTATGCAGGTCTAGAGTTGCAGATCTGTGCCATATTTATCAATTTGTTACTACTTTGTTTCTGTCATGAGGACACAGGTGTTAATGTTATACTGAGAACTTAATAAGTATTATATATTTGATGAGCAAAGAAGCTCGTGAGACATGCTATTATGTCTGTGATTTACTATTCTTTGAAATGAAGGACTGCGATACTTTATTGTACAGTTAAATTGTAACGTGTTTAGCACACGGATTCTATTAGGTTTTTGAACCAAGCATATGCTATGAATGACAAGGCCAAATATTACGGTATTATATAATGTTAAAACTAGCCGGCCTTGCCTGTTGAAAAATGTGGTCAGTGAAGGACTGCAATTTGTGAAGTTGTCACCAATAAACTGGTTTGTTGACCCAGTAACCTTGAAAACAAATGCTTGAAAGCGAGACAGAACTACGATAACATAGGACAGAATGTTGATTTCATTCATCTCTTTCTTTCAAAGCAGCTATTGCTCATGAAACCCAGTGTTTCTTACTGTATTTTTGTTCATTTGTTTTTCTTGGATTTTCATACTGTTAGTTAGATATTTTGCTGCGAGGATTGTCATTTCGACATGTCCAGGGTTGTCAGGTTTCTTTATGCATTGTTGGCGATCCTCTTGAGAGAGGCAAATTATAATGAAGGCAATTTGGTTATTAAATGCGAGGTTTTTGCCGCAGGTAACCCATGATATTATGTGCCTTGAGTGAGTAAGACGTGCCATTGTTGTAAGTCGCGCATCTGTTGTTGTTATGAGGCATTATTATGAGAGTTGTTGAAAGCGAGGTATTTACCGCTGATAACTCGTGTTATTGTGAGTCCGAGCCGAGTTTGCTCGTTGAGTTTTCCGACTATCGAGTCGATGTTTTGCTGCGGGAGAATGATCTTTAGAAGACTACTCCTTGTCAGGCCTTTGTCAGAATACGCCATAAACATACGGAAGGAACATAAACCGACATAATAAACATCATCCGCATAATTGTTTTAAACAAGATCTAACTAACATATTGTCTCCATTTAAACTTTGACATTCTTACATTTGAACCTGCTGACATGGCCGTGCAGATGAAGGGATTTCCTTTATTGGAAACGACGAAGACTGTAGACATTTTTGTTGTGACCTGGCGCACACATGAACCATTAGTTCATAGTGTGTGGAGCGCAGGCCATGTGATTGTCAGACGTGGTTTTAACTACGCTATCACCGACATTACTATCAAGCTAGATGACAATGGTTTACAAAGAGTTAACCATGGGGCAGGAAGGCATTATAATAAAAACTGTGTTGTACTATAATTATTGATGTCATGAAACTGTATTTTTTCCCATGTTACATTTATTGCGTGCTATTTAGCACATGATTGTTGATTAGATTAATTGTTTTTAAATGGCTGTACACTTAGCTTTGTATTGTAACTGTTTTGCTATTACGGACGTCACCGCCGTAACTTTGAATGTTAACTGATAGGACTTAGCTAGAAAAGTTAAATGTAAATGTGGAAATGGTACCACCATAACTTAGCTTTGCTTTGCTCCTTCACTTAAATGTAACTTCATATTAGCTTGATCATGTAACTTGTATTAGGGATTTTGCGTCGTACCATTTACCCAGCGTTGTTGCTGTTGCTTACTTATTGTGTATTAGATCTTTCGCGAGGGTTAATGTAACTTCATTGTTAGGGACTTGAACTTTTATTATCATTAACTTTTAGCTTGCGGATTAGCCGAATAAAACCCTCCGAACTAGGATAGAGGTTTGTGGAAATCTACAATAAATTTTCACGGTGTTTTACATAAGCCTGGATGTTTAATTTCACAGTCTAGTTTTTGAGGTGAACCTTTCCTTAGGCCGTCTTTGACCATCGCAACCATGTACCACGCTCCCCGTGGACTATAGAACCTCGTGCCGCATTGGCCTATTGTTAGGAAGTTCACCTGATCCTCACGGCAAACTTTTAAAGGTCCGACGGGGGAGATGTTAGGAGAGTCATCGCGGTTGTTGGCTATCCCGACAGCTTTACCGGAGGACTTCTGAAGGTCACTCACAAATATGTGCCGTTGCCACCCGGCTGTCGGTCACATAAAATGGCGGCCCAACTAATGGGGCTACGAAGTTGACATGGTGCACGGTGTTAGCGTGGAAACCGACGTATAGGTCGCACATAAATTGGCTCCCTATACGTGGGGAGAGACGTTGACATGGTAACACATTGATTGACTCCCTATACATGGAGCCAGATGTCAACATGGTGATCATCAGATGGCGCCCTGTATATTTTCTTATGCCAATATTTAGGAGGATCTTAATATTTGAATAATGGTAAATGGACAGGACTGGGACGAACTTAGAAAGTCGTACTGCAGATCAATAGACCGCATGGCATTCATATTTGATAGAAGACCATGGGGTGAGGTTTTTATATTGAATAAATGAAAGATAGGGTTTTTCTTAGATGATGCCTCATCCTAAGTAAATGTAATACTTTGTTTTGCTCACCGTTGTATTAGTAAATGTAGAAGCACTTAGTTTGCATACTCCAGCTGTACTCGTGATATTTATTAAGTCGAAACAAGCTTTATACCACCACGTTACTATCATAGCTGTAAGTTTCCATCATGATTGATCCCTCGTTTCTCTCAATATAAATTCTTGTCAAATGGATGAGGATATGATTCGCAGAGTGTTCGCTGAGATGTTGTCAGGTGTCATCGCTAACCTCCAACAACTTACTAGTGACTTGAGTGTGAATACACAAGCCTTAGAGGTTAATTCACAAACTATTGACAATGTTAGACAGGAAGTAGGTGATGTAAATGGTCATGTGGACCAGGTCAGGCAGAACCTCGAGATAAACACTCAGTCTGTTGACAATGTCAGGCAGAACCTTGAGGTAAATACCCAATCAATTAACGAAGTACGTTTAGATTTAGAGATAAACACCCGTACTGTTAAAGACGTTAGGACCGATCTAACGAAGGTCAGGGCCGAAATGGACTCGTACAGGGTAGAAGCGAAAAATGACTTAACGGCAGGTTTGGCAGCGGTAAGGATAGACGTGATTCGTCACCACCAGGAGGCAAGCCAGCGCGTAGACACATTAACGGAAGAAATGAATAGGGCAAGACAGGATGTGCAAACCCGACTCAAGGAGCACACGGCTCAAATTCAGACCGCTATAAATAAAGTACAGTTAGACGTCCAAGCTGATATCGAGCACACCAGAGAAGAATTTGGGACTAGGCTGAATCACGTAGAAGGTTTTATGGACAACGTAAGAAAAGATATGACTACCATGAACCTAGGACTGGTATTAATGAGAGGTGCAGCTAACGCCGTTAATAACAACGTGAAGACCATCGTGGATAACATGCTTGAGGTTAGGGAGGAACTTAATTCTAACCGGAAAGACATCGCGGAACTAAAAGAAACTGTCACAGGCTTACGTGATACTGTAGATGTGCACAGGGAGGAGCACAAAGTCGACCTGATGATGTTGAGAGGCGAATTCGTGGAGCATAAAACTACAGTCGACGCCAATGTAAATGGAGTCAAGGATGATATCAACCATATCCAGAGTAACGTATCTCAGGTTGAGGGCGAAATTGCAACATTGCAGAAAAAGATTGAGGAAATTACGATTATTGATAGGCTCGAGTTGAGTCGTAACCTCAAATCAGCTATTCGTGAGGTGGACCAAAATCTCAAAGGTAAAGTTGAACGAATCGAGTTGCAACTACATGATTTAGGGAGCAAAGTCGCCAACAGGAATATACAAGAATTAGAAGTCATCGAGGAGAGGCTCGACAGGTTAGAAGCACTTCCGAGGGGAGTAGATTTGCAACCGCGGATGGGAAATACACGTGAAACGCCGGAATTTTGGACTAGTAATGTACAGTCAAGTGTACATGCCGATACACGACCTTGGCAGTTTAATGCAACAGCGCCAAGCCAGACGTTAAATTACGATGCTAACCCGTTCAGACCAGCTATAAATAGACTGGATCCTGAAACTAACACGCCGTCAAACAACTACATGCAGAATACATACCGTACTGCTAATACTCAGGGTAATGTCACAGTGATAAGGTCAAGGGAAGAGCAACCCGCTAAATTCACTGGCACAGGAAGCGGAGTGACTCCTGTAGAATTTCTCACGAACGTCGAGAGCTATTTACGAGACACACTCGTAACTCCTGAAAGAGAAATTCGAGTTATTGAACGTCTTCTGGATGGACAAGCAGCAACTTGGTATCGGGCTTTTAAATATTCATTCTCCGGGTATCAAGATTTTAAAGAAGCACTACTGAGGACGTATTGGTCGAGTGACGTTCAGCAAAGTATAAGGGCTGAAATGTACACTCGCCGATACAGTTCCAACATGCCAACTCGCTACGCAAATTACTTTGCAACCCAGCTTGCTAAATTGAGAAATCTTCAGCCTCCTTTATCGGAGCAGGATTTAGTGAATACCATAGTATGGCAATACCTAGCCGACGTGCAAAGAGTACTAATCGCTGCAGGGGCGACGACATTTCAACAGTGTGATCAGATATTACGACGTCTTGATGCTAACGCGGAGCAATTTCCAACTCACCGTCAACAGAAGGTTAACAGGCGTGAAGAGCGTCACGTTAACGTCACGACTGTGGACAAAGTTAGCCAGACACAAGAAGCATCACAGAACTCTGGGAATCCTCGGCCAGAATACAACAATGAATACCGCCGTAACTGGAGAGAGTGGAGTAATACTCCATATTCAAGGAACCAGAGAGAAGACAATAGAACATATTGGAATCGTAGGTTCGATAATGGGGCGAGCGAAAACCGTCGTCACGACAATAACCGTCGTGGGAATCAGGAAGGTCCGTCAGGAAGAGGAAGGATCCGGCGAGACTACAGGTATAACGGAGGTTACCAACGAGGACGTGATCCACGTTACCATCCGGACCGTGACTGGGAAGGGAGAGCGCGCGAGAGCCGCGAGTACCTCCAGCAATTGAGAGAGAGCCAAAATAGAGAAGAGGGAGATAGGAACCCTACTTCGAGGGAAGAAAGAAATGTGACGTCAGAGGCAGGAAAGAACCAGCCTGGTACCTCTAGTCACAACAAAGGAAAAAAAACGCCGAAAAATTAAGACAGTCTAGTTTGGCTGAGCACAGAGTGACGGCAGATATTTTACTCTGGGAGCCCATCCAACAGGATTTACTCGACGAACGACGAACGACGAACCACAGTTATGAGCCAACACGTTTACCCAAAATAGTAGCCACTCTCAATGGATGCAGTGTTATAATTCTGATCGATACTGGCGCAATGATCAGTGTAATCTCTGCAGATTGCTATGCTAAGTTGAAGGCTAACTCCGAGGTGACAGAGCTGCCTGTTTCCGCTATTCGTGTCAGAGGAGTGATACCTGACCGGGTTGTGACGTGCAAGATACAGGTTTTGTGCACATTGAGAATCACAAGCCACGTGTATTTGCACGAATTCTTAGTTATGAAAGGTTTGCATCATGATGTCATACTAGGGGCTGATTTCATGAGGAAGTATGACGGTATTATCGACATGGGACGCAATACTGTCGAATTTAAACCGAACGAACCTATAGAGATGAACCTTGTGGTAGATGAACCGGAATTCCTGTCCGAAGTCGACGTTGTCGAGCAACTTAATAGCAAGGAAACACTTGATGCCGACGGAGAGGCAGGATTAATATCCACAACCATGCAAGAGAATTTGGCTACTACACTAAATGAATATTGGGACATATTCGATACTGCTCCTGGCGAAATTATGAATTATGAATATGACCTCATTTTATTAGACGACTCTCCATTTCAGAAGGCTAATGCACATCAAATTATCCAGCGAATAAGACGACAAGTGATACCGGAGGCAGGGAAGCCATAATTCTTATTAACTGACCACGGATCGCAATATACTTCTGCAGAATTCGCCAACGCTATGGAGGAACTAGAGATTGGTCATCTTTTGTCATCAATAAGACACCCTGAGAGCAATCCAGCGGAATGCGTTATGTCCACTATTGCAAAATTTTGTCGTTTGTATTGTCAGGAGGAACACTGGCGATGGACTGAAGTCCTTGTTTTGATGGCAAAATGCATTAATTCTACTGTGCATGAAAGCACTGGTCAAATACCTTTGGTCCTGCATTTGAACCAGATGCCACTGAGAGTCTGGAACCGCGTGATTGTAAATCCACCTTGTTTACAACCATCGCATGCCAGGAGACTGTTAGCTGCTAGAGATACTTTAGACAGACAAGCTGCCAAACGCTTGAGGAGAACAAGACGCCAGAGATTCAGAGAACCACTTGAGGAGGGAGACCTTATCCTTATAAGGAGACCCGGAATTTCTAATCCAATTGACCGCGTATACGGGAAATTTCTTTCCTTGTATTACGGCCCTAGTCGTGTTAGACAGCCGTTGAATAATGGGAGTTATGTCATTGAAGACATCAGAACTGGAGAACGTATTGGAACTTTAAACGCCGCCAATCTAAAAAAATATCACACATGAATGAATTATAGAGGCAAATAAAATGTCGTCCCAACATTTTCTTTGAAACGACGGAGAGGCAGATGAACCCGCTGAGCTATGGTTCATGTGATATTTTTGTGACGGAATAATTATTATGGGATGTAGTACTTTTGAACATACCCAGAATACCACGTGGAGCAGAGAGCTCATGCTATACTCTTTGAAGTAGCGCTCAATTGCATTTTTGACTTTGGAGGTCTTGTTAATCACTTTTATCCTTTCATAAGACTCAGAATATTCTAATTCGTCATTCTGTATTATTGAATCATTTTGGTGAATGATTATTACGTTTTTGGTAAGGTATAACACTTGCAGATACGCAAGGAGCTATGAAAGTAGTCGCTCAATGACTTTGTTTTGGCGACCTACTTCCGAGTGAAAGTCAGTGACGACTACATCTGGAGATCTGACGCCAGACAGGCGTGTTTCGAGTATCCGTCCGTCGCGACGTGGACATAATAAATATTTTTGTGCTCAAGTGAGCATCCGACTGCATCGTGTGTTGAAAATAACTATACTAACGTTGTCACACATTGTGGACATATTATTGTTCTACGAAAGGCCATATTAGGCAATATTTTCTACAAATTGTAATTGGTGCCATACGCCAGATATTTTTCCCACTTGTAAGTGGAAGGGCAAAGTGCCACGCCGAAAATATAAGAGTTATCGTCTGATAATTGTGCCAAGACGACGTGATTATTACTGCCAACGATCACAACATTATTGCTACGGAAATTCTGAATTGAAAATATCAATTTTATCGCGGATGCCACGTGATTGATAAAACGTGATACAATTGCACGTGCTAACAAGCAAAGCATCGCATCGTGTTGAATCTTGAGGATCAACAGGCTGAAAACTACAAAATACTGTGGAGAACACTATTATTTGCATCGTCCACAATAATCACGCCAAAACGCCGAAAGGAACGAGATATTTCGACATTTTCGACATCATGCAAGACATTGAACTTTTCCACGCCATGGTGAAGAAGACGATTATGGGCTAATACCATTCCGGTATGAGGGGGACGTCGTGATGGAGACCACCAGCTTGATGGAACGTCAGGATGCCGAGGACGCAGACGAAGGAACGTGGATGCCGACTTCCAGGCACATTCCAGACCTTTTTGGGAGACCATTATCCGGAGGCGAACGTACCCTGGTTGCTTGGGATGTCCAGATTGGTGAATCCGTGGAGGACAGGACCATGCTGGAGAGCCAAGCAGAGTTTTTCGCGACCCTGGTCGATGAATGTCTGAGCCGATGTGAGAGCTACCAAAAGTCGTGAGTTTGGGCACCTTTTCTTTTGTAATAGTCCGCGGTGGTATATTTAGATACCGTAGTTTTTTTTTGTGTGAATCAACCGCACTTATGTGTCAGCCATTTGCTAGGTAGGGTTGTAATTAGTATAATTGTTGTTTATTTCAGTCATTGTGAGTCACCCTGTGGGGTAGACCAGTTTTGGTTAACCCTGGTGCCGTGCTGATGGACGTCGTACCACGTTATAGCCGACCCACTGCCAAACATGACTGTAATCATTTGCAGCTATTTTGCTCAGCCATGTGTAGGATATTTATCCGTGGTTTCATTCAGATGTCATCGTCACTTTATTTAACTGCAATCTTTGCAACCAGTCTGTTGAGACTTATGACCTCGTTAGATAGGTCGTATCGTTAGGAAACCAACTGTAGTTCCCAGTTTTATAAAAATATGCTGTATTTTCATTATTGAAAGCGCTCAGAAGCCAATTTATAGTCAAATACTGACAGATTTATTATTTTGGAGAAAGTGTAGATGTCAAGCATCGAACTAAGTGCACTATCGCATCATTATGCAGGTCTAGAGTTGCAGATCTGTGCCATATTTATCAATTTGTTACTACTTTGTTTCTGTCATGAGGACACAGGTGTTAATGTTATACTGAGAACTTAATAAGTATTATATATTTGATGAGCAAAGAAGCTCGTGAGACATGCTGTTATGTCTGTGATTTACTATTCTTTGAAATGAAGGACTGCGATACTTTATTGTACAGTTAAGTTGTAACGTGTTTAGCACACGGATTCTATTAGGTTTTTGAACCAAGCATATGCT
This sequence comes from Meconema thalassinum, assembly GCA_946902985.2. NCBI lineage: Eukaryota > Metazoa > Arthropoda > Insecta > Orthoptera > Tettigoniidae > Meconema > Meconema thalassinum. The sequence goes on along the minus strand of OX336390.1, from coordinate 396,464,399 downwards.
AAGAATGACAAGGCCAAATATTACGGTATTATATAATGTTAAAACTAGCCGGCCTTGCCTGTTGAAAAATGTGGTTAGTGAAGGACTGCAATTTGTGAAGTTGTCGCCAATAAACTGGTTTGTTGACCCAGTAACCTTGAAAACAAATGCTCGAAAGCGAGACAGAACTACGATAACATAGGACAGAATGTTGATTACATTCATCTCTTTCTTTCAAAGCAGCTATTGCTCATGAAACCCAGTGTTTCTTACTGTATTTTTGTTCATTTGTTTTTCTTGGATTTTCATACTGTTAGTTAGATATTTTGCTGCGAGGATTGTCATTTCGACATGTCCAGGGTACTCAGGTTTCTTTATGCATTGTTGGCGATCCTCTTGAGAGAGGCAAATTATAATGAAGGCAATTTTGGTTATTAAATGCGAGGTTTTTGCCGCAGGTAACCCATGATATTATGTGCCTTGAGTGAGTAAGACGTGCCATTGTTGTAAGTCGCGCATCTGTTGTTGTTATGAGGCATTATTATGAGAGTTGTTGAAAGCGAGGTATTTACCGCTGATAACTCGTGTTATTGTGAGTCCGAGCCGAGTTTGCTCGTTGAGTTTTCCGACTATTGAGTCGATGTTTTGCTGCGGGAGAATGATCTTTAGAAGACTACTCCTTGTCAGGCCTTTGTCAGAATACGCCATAAACCTACGGAAGGAACATAAACCGACATAATAAACATCATCCGCATAATTGTTTTAAACAAGATCTAACAAACATATTGTTTCCATTTAAACTTTGACATTCTTACATTTGAACCTGCTGACATGGCCGTGCAGATGAAGGGATTTCCTTTATTGGAAACGACGAAGACTGTAGACATTTTTGTTGTGACCTGGCGCACACATGAACCATTAGTTCATAGTGTGTGGAGCGCAGGCCATGTGATTGTCAGACGTGGTTTTAACTACGCTATCACCGACATTAGTATGAAGCTAGATGACAATGGTTTACAAAGAGTTAACCATGGGGCAGGAAGGCATTATAATAAAAACTGTGTTGTACTATAATTATTGATGTCATGAAACTGTATTTTTTTCCCATGTTACCTTTATTGCGTGCTATTTAGCACATGATTGTTGATTAGATTAATTGTTTTTAAATGGCTGTACACTTAGCTTTGTATTGTAACTGTTTTGCTATTACGGACGTCACCGCCGTAACTTTGAATGTTAACTGATGGGACTTAGCTAGAAAAGTTAAATGTAAATGTGGAAATGGTACCACCATAACTTAGCTTTGCTTTGCTCCTTCACTTAAATGTAACTTCATATTAGCTTGATCATGTAACTTGTATTAGGGATTTTGCGTCGTACCATTTACCCAGCGTTGTTGCTGTTGCTTACTTATTGTGTATTAGATCTTTCGCGAGGGTTAATGTAACTTCATTGTTAGGTACTTGAACTTTTATTATCATTTACTTTTAGCTTAGGATTAGCCGAATATAACCCTCCGAACTAGGATAGGGGTTTGTGGAAATCTACAATAAATTTTCACGGTGTTTTACATAAGCCTGGATGTTTAATTTCACAGTCTAGTTTTTGAGGTGAACCTTTCCTTAGGCCGTCTTTGACCATCGCAACCATGTACCACGCTCCCCGTGGACTATAGAACCTCGTGCCGCATTGGCCTATTGTTAGGAAGTTCACCTGATCCTCACGGCAAACTTTTAAAGGTCCGACGGGGGAGATGTTAGGAGAGTCATCGCGGTTGTTGGCTATCCCGACAGCTTTACCGGAGGACTTCTGAAGGTCACTCACAAATATGTGCCGTTGCCACCCGGCTGACGGTCACAATAGAGACTATGAACATATGTTCACCTATAGGACTTTCAGTAACCTGGTGAGCACAAATCCAACATGGCGGCGACGCGAAGTATAAATATTTAAATGGACGTTTCTCGCGAATTAACTATCCCAGTGCCCTGAAGCGTTGCACGTTAAATGCTTATACAAATGTTGATCCACCGGCAACGAATTTATTTCAATTGTTTGCATAATCACAAGATGGCTGGTGTGCGTACTTTTAAAATTTCGTTTTTACTTCTTGTGTTCTAATCATGCGATTGAAGTTTGAATACCACACGTACACAATAATCTTAATGAAATAGTACAAAAATAAAAATCCATTCTAGCGACCATATGAAATATTTAGACGGTTCTCAATATCTACGAATCTGTTACAGCAATTAAACTGAAATGTTGTATGTTGATAGAGACAATTAACATGAGCAGGATATATGAAAATAGGCTGTATAGTTCTTCACGGAACTACTTGTTTAAAGAAGCTATTAGTGTTATTGAGCGCGCGCAACAAGCGTGCCTCTGGTCATTTGATACGGTTATATAATCATACAGATTCTCGCCAGCCGTGAACCAGTTTCATTCATATCAGCTGCGGCTCCAGAATTCTCCCCATTCATATAAAACTGACCTTCTCAGCTCATTTCCACACACTTGAGTTCGCACTGCTAGGCGAATGCAACTGGACGCTCCAAATATACACGTTTCAACTGTTAATTCACACTGAACAGAACTTGCTACTTCTCAGTCATTCCTTTAACAAATGCCTTGAATCTTTCCTACAACAATCCTAGCATTCGATTATGCCAATCATGACTGACGAAGTTATCCTCATACACACTTAACAATATAAAACATTCATTCCAAAAATATTAACTCTTATATACAGTACAAGTCAAAAACATATGATCAAATTATTATTCCTAACACGTTATACCCTTGATTAAATAAATGTGAAAAACTATTTACAGTGTCGGTTTGCGTTATAATTAACGTAAACTATCATAACGATACACTCGTTATATTTATATATTAGCCTTAGCTCTGATTAATTTTAATTCTTCTGCCCATTCTAAATGTCAGATTCCTTCAAAGAACTCCTTCTCCTCACAAAATACTCCTGCACAATGCCATAATTGGGTTTGTAGTCGGTATCAGTCTCATGCATTCGATCAGCAAAGATCAAACACACGTGTTCATTCAGAACCATGTTTAACCCTCTTAGTGCCGGCCTCCTTATCTTCATGTGTGCTAAGATTGCCAGAGAGAAAATGCGTATTATGCAGCACTGAAGAAAATAACATATACTACCCTCACTTTTCAAGATATTTCACTGTAGTTTACACCTCCTTGTAGGAAAGTGATTCCTTTCTTTACTCATTGTAATAATATCATAAAAATAATTCACAGTGCCAAGTAAAAAAAAAAAATTTTCATGCAATTTTGAAAAAATAAACAAATCAAATTTGGATCTCTATACTACCTAGTATTTTGATTGTACTCGCCAAATTTTTTATATTTCTGTGCACATTGACTTATTGTTTACCACATTACAAAATATCACTATCTTGAGATAGATAGTTCTTCCAAAAAACAACTTTTCCTGATAACCACTCACACCTGTTATATGTACGTTTAGGGCCAGGCGTCTCGAGAAATACAAGAGAGGGTTGAAATTGGTCGTCGTGATCAGATTTAATTTCACGGAAATTGGGAACCTGGTCATCATCGTTATTATCTCCGTCATCTCTAGCATTATTCCCGTCACTATCATTACTGTCTGAATCAGAAATTTCATGAACCACTGTCGCACGAGTAGGTTTGTTTACATCATCACTGTCATTATTATTTGAATTATTACCGGCATCATTATCACTCTCAGCATAATCTGAATCATCCCCTGATTCGACATAATCAGAATCATCACTCAGTGAATTAACATACTATACCAAATCATCATCATTTTCATACACAACACGAGAACTAGTTGTCATTATTACAAATACAGGTAGGCGCCAAACAACTGAAATTGAAAAATTCGTAACATAAACACAACACGCCACACAGAGATTCTAGTGGAAGATTTAGAAACTACGTAGTTTCTTCCACAGTACGGCACCGACTGGAGCTGCCATCTGTTATATTATTTGCTAACTATTACAACTTATTTGGACAGTTGCAACACGGAGCGCGATCGCGCTCCTGGCACTTTTACCTAGAATATAGAGGAGCGCTATCGCGCTCCCCGACACTCTAAGAGTTAATAAAAAAATTAATAATTACTATTAATTACAGCAGTTGACCACACTTTTCCCATTATTATTTCCACTCATAATCGATATTGTCTTCACATCTAAGTCGTGTACACATATATCGGACTTCGAAACAACTCGATTCCGTTGCCATAATGCCAAATTCTCACCAAAAATAGTCTTGCCCTGCAATGACTTTTATTAATGCGGAAAACACCTCGCAATTACACAAACCTTTCTTATCGTATACCCTTGTATACGGAATTACAATCACCTTTACTGCTTATTGAACAATTCTAGTATACAGAATAATTGTTACCCTCATCTCTTCCACAAAACTAACATTTTCTTACTGGCATCTACCTCAGCGTTACAAACAATTAATCGCTAGCATCTTAAACAGTTACATCTGTTATTAAAAGTTACCTTGGTTTATAAAAACGACCTTGGACATAACGTGAATGACCTCCATGAGTTTACTTTAAAAATGTTACTCGGATATTGACTAAACTGTTACATATACATTTAATATAGATATGATAATGTTCCACCGTACTCATCTGGTCTCACAGTTACAAGTCCTGCAATATTACGTCCACAATATGACGTGACATTACACATTGTGTATAAATAACCACAAATGTTATTTATGTGTCCGATTAAAATCAATCTCGACTGGGATAGACTAGCTTTGAATTCCCTAGCGTCAGATGAAAGTATCTTCCATGAAGATATGTCTCTAACAATGGTTACATTGACGAAAGTTCTTAGCTTTCTCCATAAAAATAAGGATTGTCAATTTAGGAATGTGTCTCCATTCTATACAAAGAATGTCTATGAGTATATGACTTCCTATCGAAATCATGACGAATGTTTTCTTGTCAGATCGACGTAAAGTTCATAATAATATTGATATTACAATAATATATATCGCACGTTGTTTTCTTCTTCTCTTGCGGTTTATTCTCAACAATTAATATGTCCAAATTAAAGTACTAAAAGAATTTAATTGGCATCCTAGACAAAATGTCTGAATCCTTAATTCAAAATGAATTGAAAAAACTTTGAAAATTGAAGTTACTGATATTCAATAAAAATAACTGGAATACTAATTCATTAAACAAATTTAAATATCTCAGTTCAGAAACTGAATCGTAGAATATCAATGTGAAAATGACGAACAAATATCACCTCACATGATCTTGTAGAATAAAATATTGTTACATATTTGAAGTACAAATATATATCGAAATATTGATAAAGGTTTTGCTCTGAATATCACTAAAATGCTCTAACTACAAAATATTTTACACTGCTACCTTGACTGAAGAATTCTCGATGTTCTGGATAAGTATTCTAAAACTACTTAGATGTTTCCTCCTTTAAGAAACTGAGTTGGACCCCAGTCCGCTCCCACGAACCAACGACCTCAAAAAAGGAAGGAATTCCTCTTCGGCAAAATCAAGCTCCATCTGGGATTGAACTGCAACCTCCCGTTCAAAGATCTTCATTGTTGCTGGGTCCACCCCTGGCATCTTAACTTTTCTTCTTAATAATCTTCTTTTTCCGTCTTGATAGAGTCCCATATTTGTCGAGTAATGTTGTAGGTTCAGCTTCATAGTTACAAATAAATTCGTAATAGAAGTATTGGACCACACTCATTGATAAAAATATTCATAAAGATGTGCTATGAAATATTTATGTAGCTCGAAGATGTTATGTTCAAGTTCATGAATTATGTTAAGGTACGAGATGTAGTTGTACATAACGTTTCATATATACTTGATTCGTTATCATTCAAGAGTAATCGTATTATCGAAGCTCCATGTTGAGTCTATTACTCTGTTTCAAATATATCTCTGACGCATATAAGTCCTTAGTTCCTCATCTCAAACATATTATGTATAATGAATAATATTTCCACTTGCTGAATATAGTCATAATTCTGTAGCAACAATATACTGTTTCAATGTTAAAATCTATCACTGTAACTCGTGTGACTTCATAAAGTGTATCAGCGTTCGCTGTAATCTTGTCGAAACAAAAATGCTTTACAGCTATTGCGTCCGTCACTTTTCTTTTTCACTTCTAAAATGACTATAACTGGGAAAATCTTCCTTCGTTGACGCTGAACTTTCGTAATATACTGCAATGCGTTCTGGACTATAATGTGTACTAAATAGCTTTATTCTATTCTCAATCAATAGATAGTTATTGCGTTCCTAGGACTCTTCGCAACTTCACATAAAATAAAAGCACGGGCGATCTCCACTATCGAATGTCTTTCGTCGCTATCTCCACGAGTGGTTGAAACACCGCACTCGGCTAATACCTTCGGGATTTCAACTCTCCCGGAATAAACGTCTGCACGCTTCAAACTTTGCAGCACTAAGAACCCTGATGCTTGGCGTCTCCCCTCCAAGTCATCCATTTTAGCCGCCATTTCTGATTTCCCCTAGAAATTTAGCGCGCACGTGATAAATGCTTATTACGGCGTATTTCGTCCTTTCGTCGCCTTTCAAAGTATCTGTAATATTTTCTCTTAATTTTCTTCTTATTACCAAAGAATAAAATAACTTTCTTCGGGCCTAAATGTAATTATTCTCCATATAATTTAGTTGAAGGTAATCCCGTCTTCAATAAGACCTCTTCTTATTGGCTGTGAACCTATATGCAATGTTATATTTTATAACAATATTCTGTCATCATCCATAGCAATTCCACTGTTGCTAGGTCATTTTCAAGCTTCTAGAATATTCTATAGCGCAACATATCACGTGATGGGATCTCCCCCGTTGCTGAACACAGTAATTCGACTGGTTTGTGTCAAGTTCCAGGATTTATATTGACATGTTAAATTTTATCATGGGCTTCAAAAATATTCTCATTTTAGACCCAAATAATTCATTTTTCGGGGCAGTACATTGGCCTATACAGTAATTCCACTGTTTATAAGAAATGAAAATGGCACCAGGACATCATTTACAAAAATATACCTTTTCCGTAAATAATATTATTTGGGTTGTGCCCCTTATAACTACTGCAGCTTTTAGAGTCACCAGGGTACGGGAAATCAAAAGGTGAATTTCCCTCGCTAAACAGGCAATAAGAGACAGCTTCAGACAGGTAGGCACATTAGCATTACAACTGGAAAATCGTTTATCAAAACATTTGTCTGGAGTTTTTTGTTATTCAGATGCGAAACTTGAGTTCTAAGAAAACAGGACATACAATGCCTGGAAGGAGTGGAAATGTGAATGTGGAGAAAGATGCTCAAATTAAGCTGGACGGACAAAGAAGACTAACGTTGTTGTTTTAAGGGGCGGACATACGAGGTAATCTGCATAAGGACAACGAATGGGTCCTCAAGGAAATAGACGAAACAAGAAAATTGATCATTACTATAGAAATGAGGAAAGCAAAATTTGTTGGCCACACCCTAATGAGTTCCTGTCCACCATAATGGAAGGAGAAGTTCTCCGGAAGAAAGGAAGAGGAAGACCGCAGAAGGCTCATCTGGATTCTGTGATGCATGGACTTCAATTTAAACACTATGCTGACTTACAGCGTTCAGCAAGTGAGAGACAAATGTGGTTGCAGCGGCGAGGCCTCGCCTATAGATGATGATGGGATACGGCAATATTGCCCCGAAGGGGTTCTTTAACGTGACAGTAAATATAACACGGCTGCCTCGCAATGCCAACTGCCAGTCTTTTATATTCTGTATTCTATTCAAGCGATCGAAGCAAAACTTCATATGATGAACCAATTTTACAGACCGCAACTACCGGAACATAATTTACATTTGATACATTGTAGATGCTTCGCATGTCAATTCTGAAGGAATAAATTCCTCTAACTCTGTAGGATACCGGTATCTAAGTATCCTTATTTTATCAATTAATATGATAAAATTGGTCCGGCCAGATCAAACATAAAATGCCAGCGTTTCGCCCCAGTGTGCTGTTGGGCTCGTCAGTTGGTAGAGACACACCTCACCAATATGCGTGGCTAGCATATACTGAGAAGGCCATCACAAGACACATAATACAAGTAGTATTGACGTCACGAGTGATGCTAATGCGCTACGGAAGTCAAGCTCCCTTTCATAAAACAAAGCCTTACCTTGGCAATCCAAATAGGTTATGAACATTCCCGAATGGGATACATTATCTGATCAAACGGAAATAACATCATATTCCCAATCGGAAATGTTCATAACCTATTTGGATTGCCAAGGTAAGGTTTTGTTTTATGAAAGTGAGCTTGACTACCGTAGCACATTGGCATCACTCGTGACGTCAATACTACTTGTATTATGTGTCTTGTGATGGCCTTCTCAGTATATGCTAGCCACGCATATTGGTGAGGTGTGTCTCTACCAACTAACGAGCCCAACAGCACACTGGGGCGAAACGCTGGAATTTTATGTTTGATCTTGCCGGACCAATTTTCTCATATTAATTGATAATTTTTCTGATCAAACGGAAATAACATCATATTCCTATTCGGGAATGTTCATAACCTATCCTTATTTTGTCAACAAGTTTACCGTAAAATTAACTGCTGAAATAGTTTTATGTTCAACGATGTCGAAATGTAAACATTTTGTGTCGGAAAACTGTATCATAATGAGGCTCATTATAACACTATTTTTTTATTACGAAACAGTTTCTCCCACCAATCAGAACTCAAGAAACAGTTGTGTGGCCAATTAGATAAGGATACCTCCGCGCATGCGCTCAAAATCCAACATATTTCTGTGTTGTCAAGCAAAGTGAATGGTTTCTGCTTCCGGAGTGCCTTGACCACGCATGCGCTCTGTTCAGTCACCAAAGCCGCCTTGTTCACTAATAACTGAATTAACTGAATCCCACAGATATTTGTGAATATTTATGTTAAAACATATAATAAAGTTATACTTATCGTCGAACATAAACAGTCGTATGCAACTCGCCTATAATGGTAATTAAGACACTCGTATGGAAATTATAAAACTCGCATACGCTCGTTTTATAAAGATAGCCTACTCGTGTCTTAATTATAGCCATTATGGGCTCGTTGCATAATGTACTATTATGTTCGACCCTGACTATTATCTGTCAGAAAACTGTACTATAATGAGGCTCATTATAACACTACTTTTCATATGAAAGAGTTTCTCCCACCAATCAGAGCTCAAGAAACAGTTGTTTGACCAATTAGATAATTAGATGCGCTGAGTTCCACGGCCTTCTAATGTAAATCACACTGCCTGGTCTAGTGTCATAGTAGAGTAATCGAGGTGGCCATGGTCAAATACAAGGCATTCCCTGCGTCTCATACGCTCTGTTCAGTACATAAAACTGGCGAAATCTCGACAGATATTTATGAATATTTTTGTTCGAACATAAAATAGTTATAATAATAATTATCGTCGAACATATACAGTCGTATGCAACTCGCCTATAATGGTAATTAAGACACTCGTATGGAAATTATAAAACTCGCATACGCTCGTTTCATAAACATAATTGTGTCTTAATTAGTGCCATTATAGGCTCGTTGCATAATGTACTATTCTTTGTGGCTGAACAGAATAATATATGAAATCAAATTTACATAGAGCATGCTAACTTTCAATCAAGTCCCTTGTATTTCCAGTGCATAATTTTTGGAACCAACTTCATTCGAAACATTCATGTTTTCTTCCAAGTATTCGGTGCATCGTGTTCGGCACTGGCTTCGAAGGAAACATTCTATGGGCCACAGTCTCGGTCTGTCTGCCACAGCCTGTTTTAAAAATGGAGCAGTTCAACCTATAGACCAGTGGCGGCGGGTGTCATTTTATTATGGGTGTGCAGTTTTCTACATTTCTAAGCAGAAACTGTTGTTTATCCTTGTTGACAAAGTGATAACTACACATTTGAACATAATACGGTTATACAATGGTCATTCATCTGCCATACGAAACATTTCGTTAAAATACGATTAATGAGGAAAATTAATAATAATAATAATTGAGAAAGTTGCAAAGTTAAAGTACCTGGGAGAAATTATAACACCTAATGTATCAGAGAAAGAAGCATTCACATCGCGCATGAGCGAAATGGAAATGGCCTACCATTTAACTAAGGGCATCTATAAGAAAAGGACAATATCCTTCAACGAAAAACTACTGTAAAACATTACTGCAGTGTCATCCGTCTGGAGGTCTTTTGCTTCTGAATACTTCACGATGAACAAAAAAAGGCTTGGTCGAAAAACTGGAGGCCAAAGAAAGGAAAATGTTGTGAAAGATATTGGGTCCCATCAAAGACAACGGGGAATACAGAAGACGGCATAACCATGAACTATATACTCTTGTGGAGAAGATAAGTGACGTCATCCGGAAGAGAAGGATAACATTTTTTGGACATGTGAAACGAATGAGCCCAGCGAGACTGACCAACCGCAACATAACTTACTTTCAGAGAGGAAAACAAAATGGGCCTGGTTCATTGAACTGGATCAAGATCTGAAAGAAGTGGGGATTGCACCAACTGACATTCAGGAGCGCGCCCCACTCAAGAGAAAACTTCAAGCTTGCAAAGGTTTCAAAGTAATACCGAAGCTAAAAACGGGAAAGATTTGGACACAGGAACGGAAAGAAAGTCCTCCGAGAACGAATGCGGGCGTACTGGGCAAACATCAAAGCCTGTAGGAGACAGTAGGAATAACGCGGTCCATAGATGGCGTATACAAAATGAATGAATAATAATAATCCAATTAAGTAGGTATTTGTGCATAAAGAGTGTGATAGTTTGTAGGGTATGTAATTACTTGTTTCCCGCCAAATGTAGTTGGGCACAATTCGTGTTGACCGACTGAAAAACTTTCTTTATTAGAATTGGGCAACACTGAAAATTGGCTACTATCATTTCAATTTGAGGAAAATTTGCTACATATTGGTAATCACACTACAAAAGGAGATATATTCTCATGGTATTAATCAAGGAATAATTATGTTTGTCTACAAACAGAGTCTCATATAATGCATTAAATATTTATTTCGACAATATTAATGTTATATAGAGGATGTGTCATAAGTAATATCGTTAAAAAAATTGGGAAGTTTTCTGATAAGAAATAAAACTGTTCTTCAAAATACAGATCATCAAAGTCTATGGATTTGAGTGTTCTTTCAGCGAGGTAACAAATTCGGCGACGGTACCAGTCTCTGGGGTTTGATGCGTAGAAACCGGCGAGATCCACTTCCACGGCTTCAATGTTTTGAAATTTCTTCCACGCAAGAAATGGGCCATGGATCGAAAAAGATGGTAAGTAGTGGTTTTGTACGGGTTCTACAGCCACCGCCACCGCTCCACCGCTGGAATACTAAAATGGCAATATCTCGCGAACCAATCAGGCCAGAGACTTGTACGAGGTGTCATTGAACTCGGGCTGACACCCTCTTTCCAATGAACAACATATTTCCACCCCATAATAAAACCTACCCCTACTAGAGGGTGAAATTGAATTTTTTGGAGAATCTCCTTTTCCAATTGCAACATGTGAGAGTTTGAATGCCGATATGGAATGTAACGTTGTTCTGCAAACCAATAATCAAAGAGGGGCATGTTAGGCCTTGAGGTGAGAGCCCCTGTTATTGTTGACGAGCCCCCTGCTGTCGGGCCCCTGTTGATGGGTTATTGTTGACAGGTCCTTGTGGATGAGTCCTTGTGGACAAGTCTTTGTGGACAAGTCCTTGTGGATAGGTCATTGTTGACGAGTCCTTGTGGACGAGTCCTTGTGGACAAGTCCTTGTGGACAAGTCCTTGTGGACGAGTCCTTGTCCCTTTGGACTGATCCCTTTGGACGGGTCCCTTTGGCCTGGTTCCTACGGACTAGCCCATGAATTTATTTAAATTATATCAAAGGGCCTAACTACATTTGTGTGTGTTGAACTGACGTTGTTCACCACTACTATAATGGGATAACGATATGAAAGGAAAGTGACGAAATACATGTGAACATACAAGGGATCTAACTTGGTGGATGGATGTGTTCTAACGAGTCATTTGTAGTTGAAAGAGAATAATACATGTTCTTAAGATGTTAAAACTGTGGAGATGGCACGTGCAGTAAGACGTCTTGTTATATTTCCTGTGTCATATTACAGACATGACAGAGAGCGCGCAGATCTGTTGCTATGACTAACACTGCAGTAATTTGAAACCGCAAGTGTTCATTAAGACAATGGGTGATGATCATGTAACGTTTACAGTTATTGGATATTACACAGGTGTTCCTTCCGGTGTCATGTTGCTGACATGCCAGAGAGCGCACACTGCTGTTGCTATGACTGACGCTGCAGTAATTTGAAACCTCAGGTGTTGATCAAGACAATGGGTGATGATCATGCAAAGTCAGCAGTCATTGGATACCACACAGGTGATCCTAGTGTACTTTGGACTCTCAACTGTATTGGGAAAGGAATTGCAATGATCTGCAAAAAACTGCTGACACGAGCGATGAGAGTTTATATAAGAGGGGTGTCATATATCTCCCTACTATCAGTCTTTATTACTCGCTTTGAGTGAACAGTGCTCTATTACTGCTCAAGAGTTGAAAAAAAGCCTTTTTGGTAGAAAATCATTAAATTATTTTGCATGGTAAGTACTTATTATTAATGCATTGTAGTCTTTTATTTCTAATTGATGTTGAAGTTATTGATTGGAATGTATTTATTTATTGATTGATTGATCGATTGATTGATTTGTTTACAGATAATTGGGTACCTGTAGGTTACCAGATTCCTACAATCTGTTAATTCAGTGACAGCAGTTGATAAATTATAAAAATAATAATAATAATAATGATATTGGTTTTACGTCCCTTTTAACTACACTGGCTTTTAGAGTCACCGGGGTGCCGGAATTTTGCCCCGAAGGGGATCTTTAACGTGCCAGTAAATGTACTGACACGGCTCCCTCGCATTTGCGCACCCTCAAATGCCGGCCTACTGCGCCAGGTTTCGAACCTGCAACCTTGGGTTCAGCAAGCGAGAACGTTACCCCTGAGCCACGCAGCCAGACATAAAATTATAAAAAGGTAAGTGCCCCCTCTAATAACTTTTAAACAGTTAGAGTGATATTTTCCAATGTTCACCACTACATGTTAGTGAAAATGGTATATTTGGCAGTCAAAAGATGGAACTACTTGACCATGGTGTGTAAAGCTAATTTTGTAGGTTAGGTTTTGATTACCGCTCTATTAAGTCTGAATGTTCATTGCTAGGTGTCAGTGACAGAGGGAATATTTAAAGACTTAACCTCAGTTCACCTAACATAACCTAACTTTACCTAACTTAACCTTGTCATGTGACATGTTTTACAATTTTAAACTTGTTTTAAGACTGGCTATGACGTTACACTTAGCTCACTTAACTGGCGATCGCTGGTTTCTATCACGTGGCATGTTCTACAAGTTTAGACTTGTTTTAAGACTGGCTATAATATGACACAGGAAATATAACAAGACGTCTTACTGCACGTGTCATCTTCACAGTTTTAACATCTTAAGAACATGTATTATTCTCTTTCAACTACAAATGACTCGTTAGAACACATCCATCCACCAAGTTAGATCCCTTGTATGTTCACATGTATTTCGTCACTTTCCTTTCATATCGTTATCCCATTATAGTAGTGGTGAACAACGTCAGTTCAACACACACAAATGTAGTTAGGCCCTTTGATATAATTTAAATAAATTCATGGGCTAGTCCGTAGGAACCAGGCCAAAGGGACCCGTCCAAAGGGATCAGTCCAAAGGGACAAGGACTCGTCCACAAGGACTCGTCCACAAGGACTCGTCAACAATGACCTATCCACAAGGACTTGTCCACAAGGACTTGTCCACAAGGACTCGTCCACAAGGACCTGTCAACAATAACCCATCAACAGGGGCCCGACAGCAGGGGGCTCGTCAACAATAACAGGGGCTCTTACCTCAAGGCCTAACATGCCCCTCTTTGATTATTGGTTTTCAGAACAACGTTACATTCCATATCGGCATTCAAACTCTCACATGTTGCAATTGGAAAGAGAGATTCTCTAAAAAAAATTCAATTTCACCCTCTAGTAGGGGTAGGTTTTATTATGGGGTGGAACTATGTTGTTCATTGGAAAGAGGGTGTCAGCCCGAGTTCAATGACACCTCGTACAAGTCTCTAGCCTGATTGGTTCGCGAGATATTGCCATTTTAGTATTCCAGCGGTGGAGCGGTGGCGGTGGCTGTAGAACCCGTACAAAACCACTACTATGGTAATCTGCAGGCGCAAGATCAGGACTGTGTGCTGGATGTAGTAGCAGTTCAGCTCCTTCCAATTACTGAATTATTGCCATGGTTGTACGTGCAGTATGAGGTCTCGTATTGTCTTGCTACAAGAGAACTCTATTTTGGTTAACAAATCCTGGGTATCTCCGTCTCGAAATTTTATGAACTCGTTCCAGTTGTTGAGAAAAAAGATCGGCATTGACTGCACGCCCGTTTGGAACCAACTCCCAGTGATTCACTCCTTCAAGATTCCACCAGACACACATCACCAATTTGGGGCCAAATCGATCCTATTTAACGATGACTTTGGCAGGTTGACGGGAACTGAGCCACTATTTCGAGGTGTCAGCATTGCGGTAATAGACCCACTTTTCATCACATGTGACAATTCTCCTGATAAATCTATCATCCCCGGAGTTACCGATATGCTGACGACAGATATTCACTCTTCGTTGAGCCTGTTCAGAGGTCAATTCATGAGGCACAGATCTACAGTTTGTGTTGGATTTTCCAAGTTTCTTAATCTGGCGATGTAACAACCGACGATTGATACATTCTCGCAATATACGCAGTTCTACTCATGCCTCATGTAAATAGCATTGGCGAACCAAAGAAAACTAATTCTATCTTGTCAAACACCAAATTTAAACAAGTAGCTCCGTGAAGAACTAAAGCCTATTTTCATATAACCTACTTATGTTAATTGGCACTATCAACATACAAAATTTCAGTTTGATTGCTGTAATACAATTGTATATATTGAGAAACGTCTAAATATTTCGGATGGTGGCCATGTTGGTTTTTAATATGTAGGACTTAGGAGTTATGTACTATTACATGGAGATTATTGTGTACGTGTGGTATTCAAACTTCAATCGCATGATTAGGACACAAGAAGTAAAAATGAGATTTTAAAAATCCGCACAGATGCCATCTTGTGGTTATGGAAACAATTGAAATAAATTAGATGGCAGTGGATTAACATTTGTATAAGGATTTACTGTACCAAGTTTCACTGCTCTCGGATTGTTAAATTGCGAGAAACGTCCATGTGAAAATTTGCACGTCGCGTCGCCGCCATGTTGGATTTGTGATCACCACGTTATTTAAAGTCCTATAGGTGAACTTATGTTCATAGCCCCTATGAATATAAAGAAATTCAGTTTGATTGCTATAATAGATTCGTAGATATTCAGAGCCGTCTAAATACTTCGGATGGTCGCCATGTAGGATTGTTAAATGCATACGACATAGAGTCGTGTACCATTAAAGGAAAATTATTGCGTAGGTTCATTATTCAAACTTTCACTTCGATCGCATGATTACGACACAAGAAATAAAAACTTAATTTTAAAATTCGCACAGCCGCCATTTTGAGGTTATGTAAAAAATTGAACTAAATTGGATACCAGTGCATTACCTTGTGCATAAACATTTCCTGTACCAGATTTCATTGCGTTTGGATTATTAAATCGCGAGAAAAGTCTGTTAAAATTTTTAATTCGCTTGGCCGCCATGTTCGTTTTGTAGTTAACTGGTTTTTGAAAGTCTTATAGAAGAACTTCCAGTAGTGCCCTTTATCTCCGTACAAAATTTCAGGGTGATACCGCTATAATTTGAGAGGTATAGAATGCCGGTGAAATATTTCGCACATCCGCCATCTTGAGGTTATGTAAACAATTGAACGAAGTTAGATCTCGGTGCATTACAATGTGGATAAACATACAATGTACCAAGTTTCATTGCGTTTGGTTGGTTAAATCACTAGAAACGTCTACTTAAAAGTCGCGAATTCGCTTGGCTGCCATGTTGATTTTGTAGATACCACGTTTTCAAATGTCACAAAGGTGAACTTCTAGTAGTTTCCGTTATCACCGTAAACAATTCCAGGGTGATATCGGTATAAGTTTCGGAGATATTGAATGCTGGTGAGATAATTCGCACAGCCGACATGTTGGATTTGTGAGACGTAACAAAATTTGAAGGGCACGGTCAGGGGTCTTCATTGAAATCACTCCAGCCGTTTGGTTTTTATTAGAGGGGGGGGGGAACACACACGAATCACACACATATGCACACACACACAGAAAGACACATGGGCTAAAGATGATCTCATAATCATATTTTTTCATAAATGAAAATAGGCTAAAAATGACATAACTTATGAGACTCCTAATTATTCCTTTATCACGAAGGCTGCTTTAAAAGTTGGATAATTGACTTTCCCAGCAAGTAATTACATTCTAGCTAAACACCTTGGGTTTTGCCAAGTCTGTTGCGCAGTTATGCCCAGGTGTACCAATTTGGCTCATCAGCTGACGTTTGGTAAACCCTACCTTAATCGTAAAGGGGTGGCTTCGGTGGCGTAGTCGGTAGCATGCTGAACTGCTAAGCCCATGACCGCGGGTTCAAACCCGGCCGAAGTCGTCGGATTTTTAAGAGAGTTAAAATCCTTCAGTATGCCTTCCTTCACAGGGGAAGTAAAGCCAGCGGGCCCATGTCATAGATTTATGGCACGTAAGAGAACCTACCACTGCGTTTGGTAGTGTACAGCAAACTATTTAGGTTATATTTGGCCTTTTAGAAACGATCTATTAATTTCCAACGTTCGCCGCTAGGTGTTAGTGACAGTAGCAACTGGTAGCCAATGTTGAAACAACTTGAATTTGAACTTATTGTGAGCCCTCGGGCGATGAAACAAAAATAACCAGCTATGGCCGTTGACTGCAATTCATATACGGTATAATTAATCGCAATGGGGTAGTGGACGTTGCACTGCTTCCCATATATGAAGAACATCGCACTTATTTGTGGGGGGGATCATCCGATTAGAGTTTCAAGAATAGGAGATTCTGGCTTTCACGTCATTTAGTTCAACCAACAAAGACGTACAAAGAACGTACTGCAAGGTTCACTATTCAATAAAACACTTGTATCCATTTATGTGCGAAGTGTTTAATCAAGAGTATAAATAAGTTAAATCATGTAATTTATTTCGGGCACTTGGAAAATAATTTTAATTTACCTTCCAATTGGGCACATTCGTGTTGACCGACTGAAAAGCTTCCAATGTTTCTGCAAATATGAATGTGGCAGTTCAAATACAGACCTTGATAATGAGGATGATTAATTACAGATGTTGTTTTAAGGGGTAAAACATCGAGGTCATCGGCCACTTGCAGACTTGGTTTCAAGAAATGTTTGTTTCTGTTATTTTTCATTCATTTAAGGGCTTTGCAATATCATAGTCATATATCGCCCTGTGCTTTGGGTAGGTTTTTGCTAGGAATTAACCTTACCCACAAGGAAAGATGAATAAAGAAGAAAAGGGAAGTGGGTTTCGGACAGAGGAACAAGTGTGGATAATAGGAAGAAAGTCCAACACTAAATACAAATAATCTTTAGAGATTCGGCTACTATGGGGAAGGGTAGTGGTCTGGCAAAGAAAGAAATGATGAGTTTCCTATGTACCTTTTTAAAGTAGTTTGTTTTAAACAAATATTTTGAAGAATAGAAATATTTTGGTTTGGCCGTGATGTTTTAATTCTTGAAATGGTAGAATTTCTAAAAAGCGACCGAATGTTTCCAAGAAGGATAGGGATGAAGCAATTATACCCTTGAGAATAATTTTGGTAAGAGCACCAATAGTTACATTTAGGAATGACTAAGCTTTTACCCAGCAAAGAGCTGACTAAAAGTTTAGACAATGAGAAAAACTTAAATTTTGAAAACCAACCATAAGTTGTAGAGAGAATCTCAACAAGCAGGAAGCTGGCGTAGCGAGCTATGCTTGCCTTACTGGCCAGTTAGAATTAGCTATCAAAGCTAAGAGAGGCTTTAATAAGTTTATGACTAAGAGTTCTTGCTCAAATGCAACAAAAAGTGGAACCGTAATTAATTTTATTTGTGAGGTTTTTAAAGTTAAGCCCATAGGAAGAGTGAGGGAAGACAGGATCATGTTATTTTAGAAAAATGATAAAGCAAAGGGATAAATTTAAATTTATTTATCAATGCAAAAAGGTGTAATCAATTTAACAAATATATAATTTTAATTTTGTAAACAATTGGGGTCGCAGACCTCGGAAATCATTTAAAGCTTGCACCAGGCAATTTACATTTTGTTTTGTTTTAAACCTTTTATATGCGCTAAAATCTTCGAAAGATTTTGAAACAGCGCGAAGATTAATAAATAGAAGATAATTAACGTAATTAAAGTTAAACAATAAATCAAGTACAAGATGTGTACTTTAAAGATTTTCAGATGGATATCTTAGAAATATGAACAAATAACAACTTCGAAAGTAACATAAAAAACAGAGAGAAATGAAATAGAAGTTTCTATAACTTCTTATGTTAATGCAGAATTACGTTTAGAGGTTATACAAAATAGGGCAGGTCACTTATTGTGAAACCTGAAGAGAAAAATTAAAAGGAAGTTCCTAGAACTTCTATGTTTAAACAGGATCACGAGGAAAAAATGTGGTCTGTTACCCTTTCGTGAAACCTGGATTAAAGAGATTAATGAAAGGCTTGGTAGACAATAACCAATTCTTGTGCTAGCAAGAAAAGAAATAGATTAATAAGCAGTTTCTAACTGCTGATATTTATGCAGATTGAATAAATGAAACGCGGAGAAAATTGCGAGGGCGCCTATGGTTTGGGGAGATGTCGTTGCAAAATACATAAATTTTAAGATTAACCTAATTTGTTAGTAAAGAGGGGTTGAGGAAGAGGAAATAGGAACTTTGTAGGGAAAATGTTTGGCCTATTTTATTCATTTCGGACGAGCGCGACGCGGATGAGAAATCGAAGGAGCACTGTTTCACTATAGTCCATTGACGTGGCTGAAAATTCACTATTGTAGCACAGAAAGTTTATAGCAAGGAAAGTTATTGCGATGGTGAAAAATAACTAGTTGCACTAGATTTGCGAGAGTCTATTGAGTTGAAAAACTTGTAGGTTATAGTTGAATGCAGCAGAAAAATTCCAACGGAGGAAGAAAAATTAGGTGTTGATTAGCAGTTCATAAGTAAGATTCCTTAGTTTGAAAAAGTATTCCGATATGTGAGTGGAAAATACTAGAAGGTTTAACTTGTAGATGAATTGTTTGGCATGGAAAATTCCAGAACAATCATGACGGTCGAAATTGACAGAAAAAGTCCAGCTGTGGAAAGAGCTAAGTTTTCTACAGACAGTGGGTAATTTAAAGATGTCCCACGTTGTGAGAAATTATCTCAGTTAATAAGCATAAGAAATGCTGCTTCATGTTAAGATTAGCTTAGATAGACAAAGCCCAACCTCGAAAATCCCGCGAAGATGGTTATTGCCCCCATTTAGATATATCAGACTGTCTGTAAATGATGGATAAAAAGCAGGTAGCTATTTAAAAGCAATTAGAGTTGAAGAACGTTGAAGTTGTACTTAGCTCATTTCTGATGAACGGCGTTTCCTTGTTGACCGTTAGTTACGATCTGGACATGGCATCCAATTTGAAAGATTGTCTCTCGAGGTGAGGAGACGAGCTCTAGGTAAGCTCCGACTGAAAGTCTAGACGACTGTAGCACAAGTGAGGTCAGCTCAACGAAGCGTGGAGAGACCAGGGAAGGGAAAAGAGTGGGGATAGAGACAAAGGAATATACATAAGAATAACCAACATTGTGACAATAAATTCTCTTGATGAAATGGTCTTCAAAGAGTTGATAGCAGGCGTCACTAGCGAAGCCTGGTGGATGAAAAAGTAGACGAAGTCCTCTTGATTACGGAGATGATAGCTGGCGATAGCGACGAGATCTGGTGGCCAGATTGGTAAGGAAGTCCTCTTGTACAGGGAAAAATTGAGGAACTTCAGAGATTCGCTGCATGATGACGCTAGGTGGGTCATGGAAGATATATATCTAGAACAGACTCACAGGTAGCATAAGGAAAGTACACCAACTAGGAGAAACCAGGAGATCACTGTTGGTGTTTGCGAAAAAGGGAGGTAATGAAATAAAGCAAAGAGAAGCAAAAGCTTACTCTGTCTTACCGTGTATTCCAAAGAATACACCAAGCTGGGAGGGAAAAACACCAACAGAGAGTGAAGACATAAAAATCAAAAGTTTAAAGGTAAAGGAGCAATTAAAGACAATGGTCTTATGATATGCCCATTAGTTGTCAAGATCTTGGCTATCCTAACTCTCCCATCCCTTCCAGGATAACACTCGGTCACCCTACCAGAAATCCAGACCAAGGGAGGAGAAATATCCCTAACCAGGACCAAGTCCCCCACGCTAATGTCGGGATTGGAAAGAAACCACTTCTGTCTCCGTTGCAAGGAAGTTAAGTATTCCAAATTCCACCTCTTCCAGAATGAATTACGGAGGGCTTCAAGTTTACGCCAAACAATAGGTAAATTAGAATCTCTGTAAGAGTTGGGAAGGGGAGGAGTGACAGAAAGAGAAGTGCCTATAAGGAAGTGACCAGGTGTGAGTGGAAGCAGGTCATCAGGGTCATTGGAATGTGGAGTTAAAGGGCGAGAATTTACAACACCTTCAATCAGAATAGACAGCGAATTAAATTCTTCATAAGTCAGAATGCGATTACCTAAAACCTTTCTTAGATGATGTTTAGTAAGCTTTACGCAGGATTCCCACCTACCACCGTGATGAGGGGCGTAGAGAGGTATAAAACGCCATTTGAAACTCTTTGAGTAGGAGGAATTAGAAATCTGTTCCATGGCAGGAGAAGATGTGAGAGCTTTCTTCCACAAGGAAGCTGCGCCTTGAAAAGTGGAAGCGTTATCAGAGTACATCTCAGAAGGAACACCACGCCTAGCAGCGAAGCGAGAGACGGCTGACAAAAAGTAAGAAGTGGAGGCATTCGTTACTAGTTCCAAATGGATCGCACCAGTAACCATGCAAACAAAGATAGAAACATAGAGCTTACCAAACAATTTGCGTTTAGCTACGGGGGAATTGCGTTGATATTGGAACGGACCCATATTGTCCTCACCAGTTAAAGCAAAATGACATATAGGAGAAGAGCGAAAAGAAGGCAGATCGCTCATTAATTTATTATTGACTTTAGCTTTCGCTTTGAAGCAAGGAATGCATTTGTGAATTACAGAGGAAACTTCATGAATTCCATTTATGACCCAGTACTTTTCCCTTAAGAAGCAAAGCAGTGTGCGTGTACCAACATGCAGATTACGATAATGAAAGTCGCGTATAATTAAAGAAGTTACGTGATATTTAGAAGGCAAAATAAAAGGATGCTTTTTGTCCTCAGAAAGCAAAGATTGCGAGAGCCTACCACCTACCCTGAGTTACCTGTTGTCATCAAGAAACGGGCCTAAGGTACGAAGACGACTGGATTTCGGAAGATCCTTTTTAGAAGAAAGCAAAGACAATTCAGAAGAAAAGGCTTCTTGGTGTGTTAGTTGCAGAACCTTAATGGTAGCGAGATTCAATTCATGATTGGTAAGGTGTGGTTTATGGAGAAGAGGTTGGTCAACCACAAGATATTTCCATCTGAGAAGATAGGCAACAATTCGAATTAATTTGTGAAAGGAAGAATAGCGGGACAACAAGGGATGAGAAACGTTGGAAACAAGACACGAAGCAGTAGATTTAGATACTTTAGCGTCAGGCAAGTTGGAGTTTGTAACTGGAGGTTTAGAAGGCCAACAAGAAGAGTCTTCGATTAACCATGAGGGTTCATGACAGTACAACTGAGATGCTAGTAATTGAGAAGGTAAACATCCACGAGAAATGATGTCGGCGGGGTTGTCAGCGCTGGGTACATATTTCCATTGACATCCCGAAGAAAGAGTTTGAATTTTGGAAAACCTGTTTGCAACAAAAGTTTGCCAATGAACGGGGTTTTTGGCGATCCAAGAAAGAGTGATCATGGAATCGCTCCACAGATAGGTTTGCGAAAATTCAACCTTTAAGACTTTCCGTAATTTCTTAACAAGTTCTGCGACCATGAGTGCAGCACACAATTCAAGCCTAGGCAAAGTAATAGTTTTAAGAGGAGCCACTTTTGATTTGGAACAAACAAGGTTGGAAACTGAAGCTCCATTTAACGAACCGCAATAAACCAAGTATGCACAGAAAAAGAAAGCTTTTTCGGAACTGTCGGCAAACACATGAAGGAAAAAAGATATATTAGGATGAGCGTTAATTAAATTCCTAGAAATTTCAATAAGAGAAAGATCAAGCAAATTGCTACGAAAAGAGAGCCATCTGTTAAGAAAAGAAAGGGGAAGAGTCTCGTCCCATTCACATTTGAGCGACCATAGCTCTTGCATGAAAAGTTTGGCTATAACAATAACCGGAGCAAGGAATTGAAGCGGATCAAATATTTTTGCAATTTCAGAGAGAATTTGCCTTTTTGTGTTAGGGAGCTCTTCGGCAAGCGAAACTTTATAGATGAGAGTATCAGTGCTAGTGCACCAAAGAACTCCAAGAGTTTTTATGGATTCGGAATTTCCACAAATTTCAACGGTGGAGGGGTCAACATCTTCAATAGGAAACTGGGCGAGAAATTTCGCTGAATTGGAATTCCATTTATGAAGTGGAAATCCTCCATTCTTTAACAATGCCTGAAGTTTTAATGACACGAAAGAAGCTTCCTCAAGGGTCGGGAAGGACTGGAGAAAATCGTCTACATAAAAAGATGTAGTTAGGGCTTCAGAAGCTTTAGAATCAAATAAATGACCATCATGAGAGGCTAACAAGTGTAGGGATCGGATGGCAAGGAAAGCGGAAGGTTTTAAGCCATAAGTAACCGTCTTTAAGCGAAATACCTTAATGGGCTTGCTGATTTCGTCGCGCCACAAGATTCTTTGGAGATCTCGTTGTTCGGGCTGAATTAAAACTTGACGGTACATCTGTGTGATGTCCGCTATAACAGCTATGGGAAATAATCGAAAGTTTAGGAGCATAGCAGATACATCTGACTGAATAGCGGGACCAGAGTAAAGAGTATCGTTAAGACTGTTGCCATTAACGTCAGGGGATGAACCATTGAAAACGACTCGGATTTTATCCTTTACAAGAGGGTTTTTCCACACGGGATGATGATTTAAGAAAACCGTTTCAATTGGGGGGGTGCAATTCGTCATCAGATTTACTGACAACTTCCATATGATCTAGGCTTTCATACTCATCCATGAAATCAGTGTACTGTTGTTTAACAAGAGATTCTTTCTTGAATTTGCTCTCGATAGCAAAGAGAGCTTTTCGAGCTTTAGGTTGAGAATTAATGAGTTTGGGGGGATTGAGTAATCTCGGCATCTGAACAATGAACCGGCCTTCAGGAGAATGAGTGGTAGTGTTCAAGAAAAGTTGCTCACAGAACTCGTTTTCTGAAGAGGTTACGTTAGGAGAATCAACGCTTTCGAGCCTCCAGAACTGTTCCAAATCAGTATTAGCAAAATAACATTGAGATACGGGTTGGGGAGAATAATGAGGAAGTTGACCAGTAACGATCCATCCAAAATTAGTGTCTCTGGCAACCACGTTTGAGGATAACTTACGAACCTGTTTACGAAGGCAATTCCATAAAACATTGGCACTAAAGAGTATGTCAATAGGGCTTTGTGCATTTAACAGAGGATCGGCTAGCCTTAAATGCGAGGGAATGTTTAAACCTGAAATATCGACAGAGTGACTTGGAGTGTCTTCTCCTATGCTATCGAGAATGAGACAATTCAGTTTGAGAAAGTTATTTCTGTGACAAGTGTCTCTTATAGTTAGCTTTGAAAACTGTAAAGCTTGCGATTTTGAGCTGTTAATGCCTGATACATTGATAGAAGTGGGGTTTACAGGTAGGCCTAATTTTCTAATCAAAGAATGGGACACAAAGTCATGAGTTGCTGCTGAATCAAGAAGACCGCGAGCACTGACCCAGTTGCCGAATTTGTCCTGGACTTCGACTTGAACAGTGGATAACAATACTTGAGCACTACGCAAAGACTTAGCGGTTTGAATGTAACAAGACGCACTAGGATTGCCAGTATTATCATTCTTCTGAGAAGTAGATGCTGCTGATGTCCTCAATTGATCATGACGATGCAGTAAAGTGTGGTGCGGTTTTTCACAGTGGTAACAAAGTCTTGAAGACTTACAATTAGAAGCAGAATGCTTGGGTGCTAGGCAGTTGAAGCAATGTTTATTCTGGGAAACTAATTTTCTTCTGTCTTCGACTGACAGTTCTTTAGCGGTTTTACACAGATACTAGGCGTGGGAATCCTTGCAAAGTATGCACTTTAATGGTACATTTAAACTTTTACGGAGATCGCTCTGAGTGTTTAAAGCGAGAGAACTAGCAATACTCGTTCACTAGACCTAGTTGGGTAACCAATGGCGTTTGACTTTAGTTTAGACGAGCTGGACCCGGGTTTTTGGGTACTATACGCTATGTGTTCGGTTATAGATTTAAGAGACAGTAATTCAAGTTTAGAGCTAGGAGAAGAGGGTTCACTTTGATTAGTTAAAGCAGTTAAGAGTCGGCATCTAGCATTTATGATGGTGACTAAATGCTCATACTAGTAATTGTCATCTGTGGAAAGTTCCATTTCCCAAGCCTTGAGGGTAGCAACATCGACTTTAGAAACAACTAAATGTATTAGGAAAGTGTCCCAGTGATCAGTGGGTTGATCTAATTGGGATAGAGCTTTAACGTGAAGTTGTGTTGTATCAATAAGGGTACGCAGACTAGTGACGTCATTGTGCTGTGACGCAGGCAAATTGTATAGAGCCTTCATGTGGCGTTGAATACGTAGCCGTAAATTACCGTATCTTTCTTTCAACAAGTTAAAGGCAATGGGGTAGTTTTCGGCACTTAATGGGAGTGCTCAAACTAACTGCAGGGCTTGACCTTGTAGAATAGATCGCAAATAATGAAACTTGTAAATGATTTGAATATCTCCATTTTCATGAACTAGAGAACAAAATAGTAGAATCGTCTCCTGAGAAGTGGGGTAAATTAATCCTCGGTAGAATTGGTTTGGGCTTGTGAGTGCCCTCACGAGAAGAGGTTTGTTGTTCGTGAAGGGAACCAAGAACGGAACCATCCCTTTACTGCTCCTCCTCAAGTTGGCAAATTATTTTAAAGGCGGAGGCTATACCGTCGTAGTATTGATTTTCTACCTCTACTCGATCATCAGTTTGATTGAGCATGCAGGTTTCGATTTCGGTTTGAATAGTACAATAGTTTTCATAAGAACGTTCATAGTCCTTTACGCGACGTTTTAACAATTCTAATTGAGCTTCTGAGGGATCTAATTCCTTGATGTATTTTCGGAAGCTCGTTTGGAAGTAAGTTTTTCATCCTTGCCGTCCTTATCTTTATCTGTGTAAGGCATGGCGAAATAAGTAAATTGAGGTATAACTTACGCAAATGTGGAACCTGGGAAAAGCTGTCAGACTGGCAGCAGCAAACAAGTTGAAAGGGAGAAATGCACCAAAGGAGACAGAAGAAATCCCTTTACACCTCCCCAGCTTTGCACTGCGGAGTTATAGCTGAAAATTTCAAAGTAAATATTAATGATTTGCAAAATATTGAGAAATGGACTTTCCAGGGTTTCGGCACCAAAATTTTGGGTAGGTTTTTGCTAAGAATTAACCTTACCCACAAGGGAAGATTAATAAAGAAGTAAAGGGAAGTGGGTTTCGGATAGAGGAACAAGTGTGGATAATAGGAAGTAAGGCCAAAGTAAATACAAATAATCTTTAGAGAAGAGTGTCACCGCAAAGCCCGTGAAATCAATAAAGTGAGTGGGGACCTGAACACAGCTAACAGGAAACGCAGCTAGAGCCTGGTCTATTTGCGAGCGAAAGGAGGTAGTACCTTCCCTTCCAAGCCAAGATTCGGCTACTATGGGGAAGGGTAGTGGTCTGGCAAAGAAAGAAATGATGAGTTTCCTATGTACCTTTTTCAAGTAGTTTGTTTTAAACAAATACTTTGAAGAATACAAATATTTTGGATTGGCCGTGATGTATTAATTCTTGAAATTGTAGAAATTCTAAAAAGCGACCGAATGTTTCCAAGAAGGATAGGGATGAAGCAATTATACCCTTGAGAATAATTTTGGTAAGAGCACCAATAGTTGCATTTAGGAATGACTAAGCTTTTATCCAGCAAAGAGCCGACTAAAAGTTTAGACAATGAGAAAAACTTAAATTTTGAAAACCAACCATGAGTTGTAGAGAGAATCTCAACAAGCAGGAAGCTGGCGTAGCGAGCTATGCCTGCCTTACTGGCCAGTTAGAATTAGCTATCAAAGCTAAGAGAGGCTTTAATAAGTTTATGACTAAGAGTTCTTGCTCAAATGCAACAAAAAGTGGAACCGTAATTAATTTTATTTGTGAGGTTTTTAAAGTTAAGCCCATAGGAAGAGTGAGGGAAGACAGGATCTTGTTATTTTAGAAAAATGATAAAGCAAAAGGATAAATTTAAATTTATTTAACAATGCAAAAAGGTGTAATCAATTTAACAAATATATAATTTTAATTTTGTAAACAATTGGGGTCGCAGACCTCGGAAATCATTTAAAGCTTGCACCAGGCAATTTACATTTTGTTTTGTTTTAAACCTTTTATATGCGCTAAAATCTTCGAAAGATTTTGAAACAGCGCGAAGATTAATAAATAGAAGATAATTAACGTAATTAAAGTTAAACAATAAATCAAGTACAAGATGTGTACTTTAAAGATTTCCAGATGGATATCTTAGAAATATGAACAAATAACAACTTCGAAAGTAACAACAACAAAAACAGAGAAAAATGAAATAGAAGTTTCTATAACATCTTATGTTAAGCAGAATTACGTTTAGAGGTTATACAAAATAGGGCAGGTCACTTATTGTGAAACCTGAAGAGAAAAAACAAGATGTTCGGGAAAGAACATATAGCCTACTTTCTCCTAAGTATAGTTATAACTCTCTGTCCTTATCATCTCCTAATTCCTTCCTATTTGAAGTGCAAATTGGCACACAGGATTTGAACAGTGGCGTTCAAACCATAGTTTATAATTTACCCCAGCATTTTGCAATTTCATCAGCAAACACTCCAAACACCGACTACTTACAATAATTGAAACTTCGTTGCTCTAATGAGGCCCATCTACAATGCGCAGTCGGCAGTCCGTAGTTGATAGTCCTCGGTCGGCAGTCGCGATCGACTCCGTGTATACTATAGGCACCATACTCAACATGAAGTTGCAGTTGGTAGCTGGGAGTTGGCAGTCGCGAATTGTATCCTTGACTGCCAACTACCCGACCGCAGCAATGTAATAGCCAATCAGAGCAGATCAGAAACTGACGTCACGTTGTTGTTCTGTGTCGTATACGAATGATATAGGACTAAGTGAAGTAACTTCGCAACCCGTTAATTTATAGGCTAATCTTAAATACACGGTATAACAAAATAATCCATCTCCAAATCATCCATATTGCAAGTTTTGAGGTTATCAACAACGCCTCTGTGCACAAGGAATAAACGAATGTTACTGTATTATTACTCCTAGCAGTCGTTAAGACTGGGTTCACTAACTGGCCGGTATAGAGCGCTGCTCGAATCTATAGTTTCTGCATAGTACAACTGAAGGATGGTAGATGTCACTCCGGTGGAGAATGTCGTTTTTTTTAATATATAATTTCCATTGCAAAAAGCACCATATAACGCTTTATTTTATAACGTCTCAGTACTCAAAAAACAATGAATATAAAAAAAATCAAGCAAGAAAGTTCTACTCTGATAGGATTTGAACCCCGGCCAGCCACATGAGAGACGGGAGCTCTAACCACACAGCCAATCGTACACTCATAACTCACGCGTTATCGATCAAATACATATAACGTACTGTATTAGCAAATAATCACTTGGACTGAAGATTTCTTCACTGGAGTGTATTTCAAACCGAGTTTATCTATATATATAAAACAGTAAGCTGATTTTTGTTACCGCGAGATTAACAGAACGGCTGAACCGATTTACTTCGTAATGCACTCTGACGAAAGCCCTTGGCCTGTATATTTGCAGAGTGTCTTTAAAATAAACAAATATGTTACCATATATTTTTAAATTTCTAAACAAAAATGCAAAATTATTGGCCCTAGCGCATGCGCACAATCACATCGCCTCACGACAGTCATGGCGGTTACAAGTGCATCGCATTTCAATTTGATAGTTATTTGCAAGAAGTATAAAGGAAGGGAACATTATTTATGATGTTCCCACGATATATACAGGAATACAATTATACACAACGGAAAATGTCGAAACACGTAGTCGAGTGTTTAGGGCCTATGTAGTTAAACTGTCTTAATATTGTGTGAAGATTCCAGTGGTTTGGTAGCTCAGGTCGTAAAGGCAAGAAATCTTAATTTATGCATCGCGCAATGGAAGCTGTTCGAGTCCCACCTCCGTCACCTTTTTTTCCGAATGTTTATTTCTTGGTATTGCTATTCCATCGACGAAAAATATTTTACTCTTAGCATTCCCGTGAACTAAGAAATTCGGCGCGATTGACATTGCCATATATATATTTAAAACACTAAGGTAACAAAAGCATACACCACAGTTACAGATTAAATAATGAATATGAAAGCCAGATACTTCTTACAGAATTCTTGAATTCCTCGGAATTTTGCTTCCACATATTCATACTCCTAATGTTCGAGCCACAGTTATGCTCCTTAGGAATCTGGACATTTCTCAAAAGCTCCTAATTGGTGCCAGATTAATTGTAAGAATTATGCATGAGAATTGCTTGGATTTGGAAATAATAAGTGCAGACAATATTGGGCAGAGAGTTCTAATCCTTCGACTTTATTTAACACCATCCGATGAAACACTTCCATTTTCGTTTAGAGCACCAATTTGCAATCGCTTGCCATACCTTATCACAATCAATAAAGCTGAAGGGGGAACTCTCGAACGTGTAGGTAACTATTTACCTCATCAAGGTTTCAGTCGTTGCCTCCGTAGCTCGCCTCTGTAGCGTAGTGGTCAGCATGGTTAGCTGCCGCCCCGTCCTGAGTTCAATTTCCGGCTCTGCCACGAACTTTGAAAAGTGGTATGAGGACTGGAACGGGGTATACTCTGCCTCGGGTGGTCCAAATGAGTAGAGGGGTTTCAATTCCCACCTCAGCCATCCTCGAAGTGTTTTTCCGTGGTCTCCCATTTCGTCTTCGGGAAAATGCCGGGATGGTACCTACCGTAAGGCCACGGCCGCCTCCTTCCCACTTCCTTGCCTAACCCTCCCGCTCTTACCATCCCTTCATCAGGTCCCTGATCGCTTTGCAAGTGAGGCCGCCTGGGCGTAGTGCTGGTCACACACCCGAGTTGTAACCCCGACTCAGAGTCACAAGCTCCAGGACACTGCCTTTAGTGGCGGTAGAGGTGGGACCCCTCGCTTAATCCGTTGGAAAAGACAACCCTGGAGGAGAAAAAGGTTCACGCAAACGTAACGTAACGCAAGTTTTCAGTAATGGCCAGTTATATGTTGCAAAGTCGATCTTTCTCTGTAATCATACAGAGAATGCATATAAGAAAGTCCTACAGTAAATATTTTCCCAATGACCGTTATGTTTTGCACATCATCGCATTTCTTCGTTATATTCCAAAATTATAAGCGACGGTTTGCGGCCAGTTGTATTAGACCCCTCAGAGTTCTTGAATTCCGTGGAATTATAAGATTTGCCTCCACATACTCTAAACGCTTGACCCATAGTTATGCTGCTTAGAAATCTGAAGGTTTCCCAAGAAGGGCTCCTAAATGCAACCATATTGCTTGGATTTGGAAATAATAAGTGCAGTAAAAATTAGGCCAAGAGGTCTAATCCTTCGACTTGATTTAATACCATCCGATATAACACTATAATAATTCTTTTAAGAGGCAATATTTTCCAATTCGTTTGGCATACTCTATCAAAATCAATAAAGCTCAAGGGGAAACTCTGGAACGTACAGGTCTCAATTTGCCTCATCAATTTTTCACTCATTGCCAGCAGTATTTTGCAATCTTAAGAGTGCAATCTTTTGACGCCCTTATAGTTTCAATAGAGCCAAAAAATAATCGTACAAAGAATGTACATTAGGCCTATATAAGGAGATTCTTCAGTAAATATTTTCCCTTTGACCGTCATGTTTTGACGGGTTTCAACTAGTTTCATATTAAGTTCATATAATTTTTATCAGTAGGTTATATTGCATGCAACATACTGAAATTAGTAAAATGTAGGTCAGAACGAGAGATCAGCTGCCATCTTGTCAAATAGCCGAGACGATTCAGATTTTTAAAGTCACTTCTAGATTATAATATTACAATATAAACTTTTAATTTCGAACGAACCACGTCGCTTAGAACAGATTAAACGATTCTTGGTTCGATAATCGGAACTGGTGGGTCCCATGTTATGGATTATAAATTTTGCATAATTCACACGGCCGCCATCCTGAAATGGTACGTTTGATGACCTTGTAGTTTGGGCACAAGACGCGCCCCATATGAAGGTAGGTTGTTACCAAATTTGGTAATGATCCGATGATTAGTTTGGTCGTAATGCATTATTAAGTTTTGACAATTCGATTGGCCGCCATTACCTTTTGTTAAAGAAGGCGGCAATATAAAACATGACACTGAGGTGCCCTTTGACAGTGCTACCTCTGTACCAAATTTCGTTCAATTCGGTTTAACCGTGTTCGAATTGATAGGGGGGGACAGACATTCAGAGTACACACACTCACACACACACACACACACACAGACTCACACACATACACACACACAGACAGACACACTTTTTTCGCCCTGTAGTGATCTCATAAGTCTACTTTCATTTTTTGCAAAAATCGAAAGTAGGCTAATAAAAGGAAATTTCTAGAACTTCTATGTTTAAACAGGATCACGAGAAAAAATGTGGCCAGTTACCCTTTCGTGAAACCTGGATTAAAGAGATTAATGAAAGGCTTGGTAGACAATAACCAATTCTTGTGCTAGCAAGAAAAGAAATAGATTAATAAGCAGTTTCTAACTGCTGATATTTATGCAGATTGAATAAATGAAACGTGGGGAAAATTGAGAGGGCGCCTATGGTTTGGCGAGGCCTCGTTGCAAAATACATAAATTTTAAGATTAACCTAATTTGTTAGTAAAGAGGGGTTGAGGAAGAGGAAATAGGAACTTTGTAGAGAACGTTTTTGACCTATTTTATTCATTTCGGACGAGCGCGACGCGGATGAGAAATCGAACGAGCACTGTTTCACTATAGTCTATTGACGTGGCTGAAAAGTTCACTATTGTAGCACAGAAATTTTATAGCAAGGAAAGTTATTGCGATGGTGAAAAATAACTAGTTGCACTAGATTTGCGAGAGTCTATTGAGTTGAAAAACTTGTAGGTTATAGTTGAATGCAGCAGAAAAATTCCAACGGAGGAAGAAAAATTAGGTGTTGAATAGCAGTTCTTAAGGAGGAATCCTTAGTTTGAAAAAGTATTCCCATATGTGAGTGGAAAATACTAGAAAGTTTAACTTGTAGATGATTTGTTTGGAATGGAAAATTCAAGAACAATCATGACGGTTGAAATCGACAGAGAAAGTCCAGCGGTGGAACGAGCTAAGTTTTCTACAGACAGTGCGTAATTTAAAGATGTCCCACGTTGTGACAAATTATCTCAGTTATTAAGCATAAGAAATGCTGCTTCATGTTAAGATTAGCTTAGATAGACAAAGTCCAACCTCGAAAATCCCGCGAAGATGGTTATTGCCCACATTTAGATATATCACACTGTCTGTAAATGATGTTTAAAAATCATGTAGCTATTTAAAAGCAATTAAAAAGAGTTGAAGAACGTTGAAGTAGTACTTAGCTCATTTCTGATGAACGGCGATTGCTTGTTGACCGTTAGTTACGATCTGGACATGGCGTCCAATTTGAAAGTTTGTCTCTCAAGGTGAGGAGACGAGCTCTAGGTAAGCTCCGACTGAAAGTCTAGACGACTGTAGCACAAGTGAGGTCAGCTCAACGAAGCGCGGAGAGACCAGGGAAGGGAAAAGAGTGGGGGTAGAGACAAAGGAATATACATAAGAATAACCAACATTGTGACAATAAATTCTCTTGATGAAATGGTCTTCAAAGAGTTGATAGCAGGTGTCACTAGCGAAGCCTGGTGGATGAAAAAGTAGACGAAATCCTCTTGATTACGTAGATGATAGCTGGCGATAGCGACGAGATCTGGTGGCCAGATTTGTGAGGAAGTCCTCTTGTACAGGGAAAAATTGAGGAACTTCAGAGATTCGCTGCTAGATGACGCTAGGTGGGTCATGGAATATATATATCTAGAACAGACTCACAGGTAGCATATGCAAAGTACACCAACTAGGAGAAACCAGGAGATCACTGTTGGTGTTTGCGAAAAAGGGAAGTAATGAAATAAAATAAAGAGAAGGAAAAGCTTATTCTGTCTTGCTACTCCATTCTTGAATGTGTGTGGTATCCGTCTGATAACAAGTGCCATTGTGTTGGCTGTAGTATGCTTTTTTAATTCAAGCTAGGATAAAAAGATGGCGGCTTTGGCCGTAATTTATGAACTATTCCGGCATTTGCTGGAGTGAAGTAGGGGAAACCACGGAAAACAAGTTCTAGGACAGCTGAGTTGGCGATCGAACCAAGCACCTCTCAGGAGTACCTCACGAGATTCAGTGTAGGCTGATCTTACCCCCAGAGCAGAAATAATCTTTTTGGGAGAACCAGGAATGGAACTCAGGAATTTGGCACCCGGAGTCTCAATACGTGGCCCAGATCACAGATGTTGGCATAACAAACCATTAATAATTGTAATAATAATAATAATAATAATAATAATAATAATAATAACCCCTGGCACTACAGCCCATGAAGGGCCCAGGCCTACCAAGCGACCACTGCCCACCCATTTGGGATGCAGATATTGGGGTGACCCGTGGTCAGCACATTGGGTCCCCTTGGCCATTAATCTTGGTGTTCGTGACCGGGGCGCTGCCTCCCTGTCAGACAGCTACCCAATTGTCCTCATGAGCTGAGAGCATCCCGTTCCAACAAACGATTAAGATCCCTATAATAGAGCAAATATATCTAATAATATGGTGGCTTCGGTGGCGTAGTTGGTAGCATGCTGAACTGCTGTGCCCAAGATAGCGGGTTCAAACCCGGCCGAAGTCGTCTGATTGTTAAGAGTGTTAAAATCCTTATGTATGCCTTCCTTTGGAGGGGAAGTAAAGCCGGCGATCCCATGTCATAGATTTATGACAAGTAAAAGATCCTTCCACAGACTAAACTTGTGTGAAGCTAAATTTCTGGATTAGATTTCGTTGGAACGCTCTATCAAAGTTCCTTCATTCACCACTAGGTATCAAGGACATCTGGTAGCGAAAGTTGGAACTACTTGAATTGAACGGAACTCGTAGCTCACCCTAGGGGTGTCCGCTTGAAGGAGCTACAGCCTCTGGCGAGCCGAACAGGTCCTCGGAAACTCGCGGCACTAAAAGCCAAACCATAAATAAATAAATAAAAATCTAATTAAATTATTATAAAATTATAATCTCAAATAAATATTTAATGTTACAGTATGTAATTTCAATGAAGTATTACAAACAGAACCTAGCAGGAAAGACATAAGATAGGGAAATAAAACAACTGAAAGCAACATCTCCACCATTATCATTATAAACGTCCCGACATTAAAATTTATTGGTATTCCTCTGTTACAAAATGACGGTGTTATATCAACGTCTTGATTCCAAGGTCTGAACAAGGTCTTCACAAACACTCCCTCGTAGAGGAAAGGGCAAACCTATAACAGACTCATACATCATTACTCCAGTGTTACTGAAAGTTAATATTAACAGGAACTGAGACTCACATCACGAAGTTATGTATCTTAGAATACTACATCGTTTAACACAGTATTCGTGCCCTGTGTCACATTCTGTTCACTACTGCTGAAAGCTAAAGGGATCACATTATTTTCCACCTAAGGGTTTACAATTTTTGGGACGTGGGTTGGAGACCGTGGGATTCTAGCTGAGTCTCGAATTATCCACAATTATTTGTGCCAAACTTCTCTCTCTATCTGTCCTCTCAATCTCACTTGGTCAATTTTCGTTGTATTCCGACCCCGACAGTATTAATTAACGACAGTTAGGGGAGCCTCTAATTTCATGCCCCTACTCTTTCACTTTCAGGTACGGTACCATGCGTTTCAAAAAATCTTTGCAGTTCGTTATGTTGCGAGGGGCAGATGATATCGATGTTCTTGAACAGCAATCATCCCTTCTATTTCACGTCAGAATTTGAATAGGGGAAAGTTAAAATACAAAATAATTTTTGGTTAAAGAAAATCACGCGACAAGATCGTGTTAAAGATCATTATCTTGATTATCAAAGATATGTGCGTTATCAGACCTGAGAGTATATTTTCAGTTTTGAACCGTGGGGGAGATGAGGTCAACAACTGTTTCCTTGCAGATAATTGAGTGATATGTATGTTCAGAAGGGTTGGTAACTCAGTTCCTCTCCTTATTCACATTCCTAGCCCGGACAACGCCATGCCGCTCCGAGCTAAAACGCTCGTAATGAAAGTCTAAGTTCCTCCGCTAAACTGACAGCCACCTAATCATGGATATGTTATTATTATTATTATTATTATTATTATTATTATTATTATAATTATCCCCTCATCAGGCCCCTGTTTGCTTTGCAGGTGAGGCCACCTGGGCGAAGTGCTAGTCCCACCTCCCCAGTTGTATCCCTAGACTCAAAAGTCTCAAGATCCAGGACACTGTCCTCAGTGGCGGTAGAGGTGGGATCCGTCGCTTAGTCCGTGGGAAAAACCAACCCTGTTGGGTAACACATTTTTTTCTTAAATCGAGTTTACCCTCCAGGGTGGTGGCTCCCATGGACTCAGCGACGGAACTCACCCCTACCTCCAGTTTTCAGGCAGTGTCCTAGAGCTGGATCTTCTAATCGGAGTGGATACAACTGGTGAGATGGGATTAGCACCTCACCCAGGCGGCCTCACCTGCAAAGCGAACAGGGTCCTCATGAGGGAAGGGAATGGAAGGTTAGGATGGATAGGCAATTGGAACACCCGAGGCTGAGTAGACCCCGTTCCAGTACTCATACCCCTTTTCAAATTTCGTGGCAGAGCCGGGAATCGAACCTAGGACCTCCGGGGCGGCAGCTAACCACGCTGACCGCTACGCTACGGAGGCGACTGGGTAAAACGATAAAAGAAATATATTATTATTATTATTATTATTATTACTATTATTATTATTATAAATCTAAGGGTTTCAAAAGAAAGATTTTTTTTATCAATGTTACGCTCAGGTATACCACCTAACAAGTAAGCTAGTATTTGAATAGGTGTATTCGAGATTTGTTCGTATTTTCCTATATTTCTCTTCCATATCAGTAGGGGGCCAACGGCCTGGCCATGTTGAAACATTGGATCACATGAGAACTCCGCAGGTAAGCAACATTGGGCGTGGTTGAAACTTGTATGGAATGCCAGTTCTGTGGGAACACGCACTGTTGGCGGGGATAGGAGGACCGGAAAGACCCTGACCACCCTACCGCACGTAAACTCCGGCTGAGGATAGCCTCTTCGGAGGCACGGACCTGCCTTCGGGCAGAATACTACTAATAATAATAATCAGTCGGGGACAATTTACTTAATTCAAGGAAATGCATGTTATTATTACCATTATTACTATTACCGACAGCGGTAGCTTCGCTCACTAAAGTGCAGTGCTAGGCCATGGGGCCAAGCTCTCTGCGGAATCAGTAGACGTGGGTTCGATTCACATCCATACAGAAGCACACTTCATACAAAGGACGTGACAAATTTATTTTTAATTTCAATATCCAAATTTGCATTAATCAAAAGATTCTTCTTATTATTGAACGCCTGTTTTGCAAGCGCTATTCGCCTTCTAATTTCTTGATGATGCAGAAGCCTTTAAATTAATAAAAACCTCGAATAATCTTCCTCTATCCATTCCACATCCATAGTAATGGCTGTATAAACATGCTGCTTGTCGTAAAATCCCCATGCCACTAATGATTAAGCGTCCTTAATTTCCTAACACGACATTTATTATGCGGCACAGGTTCCTCGTGCACTTGTGAGGTCTTGGTGATAATTCAATGAGGTGAAAAGGGGAGGAGAGAAGGTGCTTACTCGATCACAGTCGAGTGAAGTTAAGACACCTTGGGCCACCACGTGTGGCACTCCTACGCCGTGAGAGATAAAACAGACTGGAGGTCGCCATTAACATTACCTACAACAAATTCCTCAATGGATCCTACTTTCCCTTCATACAAATATAGTCCACCTCCTCGTAGCCACTAAAAGACCAGCTTCCAGTTCCAGGCTATTTCTTGAGTATTCTAGGTACCATGCACGTTAAAC
Organism: Meconema thalassinum; assembly: GCA_946902985.2. Classification (NCBI taxonomy): domain Eukaryota; kingdom Metazoa; phylum Arthropoda; class Insecta; order Orthoptera; family Tettigoniidae; genus Meconema; species Meconema thalassinum. The sequence goes on along the minus strand of OX336390.1, from coordinate 396,427,558 downwards.
GGGATTACTCCAATTTACACCAAGCTCATTCTTAGCCTATTTTCATTTATGAAAAAAAAAATAGGCTTATGAGATCACCTTTTGTCCGTGTGTCTGTCTGTGTGTGCGTGTGTGTGTGATGGTGTGTGTGATGGTGTGTGCCTCCCCCCCCCCCCAATAACTTCTAAACGAATAGTGCGATTTCAATGAAACTCGGTAAGTTCATATAACTATTCCGGACGACCCCGACCGTGCCCTTCAAATTTTGTTACGTCTCACCAATCCAACACGGCGGCTGTGCTAAATATTTCAGCAGCATTCAATATCTCCCAAAGTAACACCGATATCACTCTGAAATATTTTACGGTGATAAAAGAAACTACCAGAAGTTCACCTATGTAACCTTTGAAAACCTGGTAACTACAAAACCAACATGGCGGCCAAGCGAAGTTGCGACTTTAAATAGACGTTTCTCGCGATTTAACCATGCAAACGCAATAAAACCTGGTACAGTATATGCTTATACACATTGTAATGCACTGACATCTAACTTCGATCAATTTTTTACATAACCTCAAGATGGCGGCTGTGCGAAATATTTCACAGGCATTCTATATCTCTGAAACTATTAGCGGTATCATCCTGAAATGCTGTAAGGAGATAAAAGGCACTACTGGAAGTTCATCTATGACTTTCAAAAACCAGTTAACTATAAAACGAATATGGCAGCCAAGCGAATTTTATAATTTTAAACAGACCTTTCTCGCGATTTAATGATTCAAACGCAATGAAACTTGGTATAGGAAATGTTTATACGCATTGTAATGCACTGGTATCTAATTTACTTCAATTGTTTACATAACCTCAAGATGGCGGCTGTGCGAATTTCAAAATTAAGTTTTTATTTCTTGTGGCGTAATCATGCGATCGAAGTGAAAGTTTTAATAATGAACCTACGCAATAAATTTATTTTAATGGTACATGACTCTATGGCCTATACATATAACAATCCAACATGGCAACCAACCGAAATATTTAGATGGATCTCAATATCTACGAATCTATTACAGCAATCAAACTGATTTTTTAATGTTCACAGGGGCTATGAACATAAGTTCACCTATAGGACTTTCAATAACCTGGTGATCACAAATCCAACATGGCGGCGACGCGAAGTATAAATATTCAAATAGTTGTTTCTCGCATTTAACCATTCGATTGCAGTGACACTTGGTACAGTAAATCCTTATACAAATGTTAATCCACTGGCATAACCACAAGATGGCAGCTGTGCAAAATTTTAAAATCTCGTTTTTACTTCTCGTGTCCTAATCATGCGATTGAAGTTTGAATACTACACGTTCACAATAATCTTCATTTAACAGTGCATAACTCTAAGACCTACATATATAAAAATCCAACATGGCGACCATCCGCAATACTTAGTCGTTTCTCAATATCTACGAATCTATTACAGCAATCAAACTGAAATTCTGTATGTTGATAGAGGCAATTAACATAAGTCGGATGTATGAAAATAGGCTGTATAGTTCTTCACGGAACGACTTGTTTCATATTTCTAACTAATGCCGGATTAACAGCAATCGCATGGGTCCCTAATAGATTACGTTTGTTTATTTCCAAATTACCTTGCTTACTAGTTCAAATATTCGTGCATAAAAATATATCTTCTTTTGAACGAGCCTTAGTGATATCCCTTCAAAACGTATGTCACCTGTTGCTTGACTGTCCTGTCATCGAAAAGGAAAGATACACCCTGAATTGCCATTTGAACTAATGTGATAATGAAAAGTCAAAACCACTTTATCACATTTTTTTCAAAATCCTGTTGCTATAATCGGTTTCTAACATTCACTCATCGCATCTATTGTACCGTATATTATAGGTATGTGTAAAATTGCCTTATAACTTGAAATTTGTTCAACTATAATCCGCGTATACTTCGGTGAAATAAGTTTCCTTCTACAATGGGTATTTAATAAATACATTTAGAAAAATAATTAATGAATCATAATGAAATAAATAATCCCCTTTCATTCAAACCTGCCAAAGTCGTGATGAACATTTACTGTACAGACGTGCAATCATGGATCGCCGCATTGCATCCACTTTGGCTACTATTTTACAACAATAAATCATAACTAATCAACTAATAAATTAATATTGATCAGCTTTGAGACATTGGTAAGATATTGATGTTTTCCCATTTTAAAATGTGCGATATCTAGGCTGTAAATAAATAATTGATTAATAGTTGTGGTTAAATAAATCACAAATCGTCCTTAACCAAACATATTCATCAATTCTTTAGGCAGAACCTACGTATCGCACCTTTGAAAATGGAACCATGAAGTGTAAAATAGTTTGGGTGACCACGTGGATAAAGACAACATCGTACTCACAACTCACACAACTCTTAATTTATTAATGCATTACCTTACTTTGTTGTAAAACTGTTGACGAATTGTACTTCGTCTCAAGAGATGCGAAAATTTGTGATTGCTTTATATGTGGTTGTCATCCAAATAAAAATATGTATTGTATTTTCACCAGAGTTTGTTGGTGGGTACAGTTGCACAAACAAACACTGCTTTGTATTTCGGCGTCCATTTAAACAGAGAACGTCCTTCAGTTTTAGCCATTAGAAATAAAATCTGACAAGAATAATAATTTTATTTGACCAACTGCACCATACAGTAAATTTAGTGATTTATATTTACGGAATACATTCAACAAGAGCAAAAGATCTTATTTAAAATAGAAGCTGGTCTCCGGACTTGCAAACCCTCGCTGCGCTGCACTTCAACTTACTTTCAACAATCAGCCCTCAGCCATTATTTGAAATAAGAGCGTCTGCTTCTGTTGTATAGCTTACGTTAATACATATCCCTCAATTAATATCGCAATAGACTAATTTTATGCCATTATTACGCTTGTTAGAATAAAATTGTAGGCTACTTGCAACCAGATTTTGTTTCTAATGACAAACTGAAAAACAGATTAGTGTTGATTTGGTCTGACTCCTCCTACACATTAATAAAATATTCAATTTCAATTAACTTCAGATACACAGTAGAAACAGTGCCTAATGTGTCTTAAGTGCGACATCCGGTATTCTTCATATGAATCTCCTACTTGTTCCTAACAGATCCACGCCGTGACTTACAGTGGTTTGATAAATCAATGATAAATATATTTTCAGTCACCACGCACACCCTAGGAATCTATAATATAAGATCAGAACAGGATGTGCTAGTATTTCAAAATAGTGCTGAGAGCTGATGTAAGGACAGTATATGCATCATAATATTAGTATGACAAGTTCAAAACAACGTCGCGTCGCGTCTTAAGGGTGATAGATTGTTACGTATGTTAATGTGTGTCCTTTAGCACTCTAATCCTATCTATCTTTTTTATTATTAATCAAAACACAAATTACAGCTATGCTAGCCCTTCACGCTTGTGTTAGTAACAGATAAATATTAATCCCCATTGGTTGGACGTATTCAATACGCAAGAGCCAATTATGGTCCCATGAACTGCCGATTGACGTCAATTGTGGGACATGGGATGGCAACCGTGGATCTGTCAGACATTGCCTCCTATTACTTGTTCCTTTCTCATATGTTTTCATCATATCTATCAACCTCACCTTTATCAACAATGTTTCTCTTTCTACCCCTATGGTATTACATAAGGAGGCCCAGAGAGTCCATCAATTTCTGAACTTTCATGACCTTCTTTTTGCCATTTCCTGGTTCTCTCAATTTTTAAAGATTTGGATGTCTTGGATGTCTTTCTCAAAGTAATTGAGTGTAACGAGAGGCTGATAATGTAGCCTTTAAACCAGTAATACCCGATATAGGACCTACGGAAGGATTTCTCATAACTCCTGCAAAATATCCAAGAACTGAATTACATCCATGTACAAGATAATTGCAGTATATACATGTTTATTTCCGGATAACTTGTGTTGACGTATTGTCGAGGAATTCCTTTCTCCGTGCAGCCAGCGTTTAGAGCTGCTATTAAGGCGAGCGTTCTGGACATAATTTAGGCCAAGTGACACCTCAATGCCACCTGCCCCAGCCGCTGACAGCGCGACCCACCTGCTGGCCTCCTAACATTATGATTATCCTCCAACTTAATTGGAGTTTTACAACTATGATTCATCGGCTATAACAAATTATATTCAATTCAGCTTTATGGCTATTGTTCTGGCGAGGAACGGGTTAGGGTTCGTTTATTTTGAACAGTAAATTGTTATGTAACATAAATATCATCACAAGTAAGTGGGGGAAATGTCTGACAGATCTACGATTGCGATATCATGTCCCAGGATGAAAAGTAATATGCGTAGAATAAACTTTTTCTGGGCATCGTTGAAAATCAAAATAGCGTTTCTTTGAAAGGGAAATTGAATCGCGCATCCTTGCAATGTTAATTTAGAGATACATTTTCTTGGAAACCAGCTATAATTTTCAGGCATTGTGAACACAGGCACTGTGCTTATACTGAAATAATATATTTTTAGATCAGAACAATGAGAAAGGGATATATCATTTTTACCGAAGATTTTTTTCACCACAGATTTTCAATATATTACCCTATAATCCAGTAGTTTATTATTATTACATACTAGATTACCCGACAGACGTCGTTTTGTCAAAATAAAAGGCAATTTATTGAACTCCAATTCAGTTTGTACTGCACGCAAAAATCAAAATAATGCCAACACTATATCATCAACATGAAATGAGTAAATTTTCTACTGCTACCAAAAGTTACTAAGAAGCGATATATTTTCAGTAGCTGCAATATAAATATCTTCAAAGTGACTAAGGAAATGCTCGAAAAGATATCAGCATATCACTGCCCAGAAATAGCCCTGACTGACTGTTGCGTAGATGGAAACTGTTTGGCAGGTATTCAAATCCATCACTGGGCCGAAGCCCCCGTTGCAAATCGAGTATTTTGATAAGTTGATGCCGTGAAGATAATGCACCAAAACGGATTCTTCTTTCTTTGGGGCAAATAATTATCATAGAAAACACTGATTCCAATCAACACTGTTAAGATAAAATTCCGTCAAAAATGCTGCTGTTTTTTTCACTGGCGTAAGAGTGTTCCTCACATGATGACAATTATTGGGTGTGGCTAATATAATTTATTTCCACATAATGAAAAACTGCTTACACATTTAATAATACTCACCTGTTCCAAATAAAATTCTTCTATTAAATGATATTTTCATTGTACTGCATTAAGGTAAGCGATACTTTTTTGTTTTATTACGTGGTGCGTAAACAAACACAGTTGACGGTTTTCCAACACGGCAACAGGCAAAATACGATTGGCCATGCGAGAAACATGGACTGTGAAGTTTAATGCTGCAAACAATAACTGCCCTTCGGATTTATTTATGGTATATAGCGAAAGCAAGCCGCACTGGAAACTGCAGTCCTTTAAATTCAAATAGTATGTCAGTGGGAATCATTGGGATGCGTGGTATAAAAACGTCTTCTCCTTAGTACTTTCCCTTTAGAATGGTTGCTTCGATCACGTTGATCGTTAATGTTTTCACCACTAGCCGTGTGCCGTTACAAAGACGCGGTTGGTTGATTTTTTGCAAAATTATAACCACCGATCCGACGTTTAATTGAGGATTAATAATAATAATAATAATGTTATTGGTTTTACGTCCCTTTTAACTACACTGGCTTTTAGAGACGCCGGGGTGCCGGAATTTTGCCCCGAAGGGGATCTTTAACGTGCCAGTAAATGTACTGACACGGCTCCCTCACATTTGCGCACCCTCAAATGCCAGCTGACTGCGCCAGGTTTCGAACCTGCAACCTTGGGTAATTGAGGATTGTCTCCAATGATAAACGAAATTTTTAATTACCTATAAGAGGATTTATCATCTTAATTGAGAAGTAATAACCATCTTCAAAAAAATAAAAAAGCAAAGCCAACTCCGTACTGGCCATGGAGACCCTGGGAGTAGTGGAAGGTAGAGGCTTCCACTCTTTGTGACATCGGCACTAGATGGGATGGAGTTGTCAGCTCCACGCCCGGCCGCCTTTGCTCCCAGGAATTACCCTGGTACTCATTTCTGGTGTAGGCTGAGTGAACCCCAGGGCTATTTGCGTTTCCGAAAGTGGTAGTTTCGTTTCTAAAATCCACTACCTGGGTGAATAACGATCTTCACCTTGCCAAAATATATGATGGAATATTGCAGCGCATCATATGAGCGGTGTGTTTCATACACACGCTGTAGCTGATCATTCCGGCGATGTAAAACAATATCACGGGCATCCAAATTTTCTCCAACAATGACAATGGCAACTTCATCAATTGATGGCGCATTGAAACATCTTGCATGTTGGCCCACAGGAGTTGTATCAGCTCTAATTACAATTTTGAGATTATCAGAAGGCATGAGATCCAGTGCAGTTTTGAACAATGTGATCAACTGATCATGTTGATGAAAGAAAGTTTGTAATTGTTCTACAATAGACCTCTTCAGTGAACTGTTATATGCAAACCGCAGATCAATTTCTTGTGTTGAATTGCCCATGAAATGAATATGCAGAAATTTGTAGTCGCCATCTGACACTGGCAACAGTGAACCTGCTCGGTGATACATTTGGCCTTGTATCTGTAAATTTGCCGGCCCCGTGGTGTTGGGGTAGCGCACCTGCCTCTCACCCGGAGGCCCCGGGTTCGATCCCTGGCTCCGTCAGGGATTTTAAAACTGACGTGAGGGTTGGAACGGGGTGCACTCAGCCTCGTGAGGACAATTGAGTAGCTATCTGACAGTGAGACAGCTGCCCGATCACGAAAACCAAGATTAACGGCCGAGGGGACCCGACGCGCTGATCACGCGTCACCCCAATATCTGCAGGCCGAATGGCTGGGCAGCGGTCGCTTGGTCGGCCTTAGCCCGTCATGGGCTGTATAGTGCCAGGGGTTGACTTGACTTGTTATCTGTAAATTTAAAAGATAGTTTATTAGCCTACTTTTGTCACAAAAACTATAAAATAAACAAAGCAATATGGGGGATAAGTAGGCTATGTTTGTTACACAGAGTCTGCCAGAAAAATATATACTCGTTGTCAGACGTTATCGGGATATGGACATTGTCAATTGTTATCATTGTTTTAAAATGTTGTAGTATTGTCTTTCGCTCAACTGATGTCGGTACTTACATCACGATAGTGGGAAAACGAAATGGCTGGAGCACGTTTGACGTTCGAGCAGCGAAAGTACATTCTGAAGTGGTTTACCAGGTTTGGTGATACCGTTGAAATGCAACGTCAGTGGAGGAGGGAGTTTGAAACAGAACCCCCAACACGCCTAACAATTAAACGCATTACTGGGAAGTTTGAGACGCATGGAACGATTTGTGATATTCACAAAGAAAGATCGGGAAGAACGCGTACAGCTACTAGTCCTGCTTTGTCGGCTCACGTGTTGGAAAGGTTTGCTAATTCTCCACAGAAGTCTGCTACGCAATGTGCGCGGGAAGTGGGGATTATTAGTACAAGTGTACGACGGTTTTTGAAAACATCTAAGTGGAAAGTTTACATCCCACGATTACTGCATGCGCTTAATGAGGATGATCCCGACCGTCAAATGCAATTTTGCGAATGGTATCAGTAAATGGTCACCCAAGATGAACAATTTCTGACGAAGTTAGTGTGGTCTGATGAAGCCCAGTTTAAACCTAATGGAACAGTGAATCGACATAACTGTGTCTACTGGGCTTCGGAAAATCCGCATGTTCATGTGGACAAGGCGGTCAATCTACCAGGGGTTAATGTCTGGTGTGGACTGTCGTCGAGGGACTTACTAGGACCCTTTTTCTTTGATGGTACTGTCACTGGAGCAGTGTACTTGGGAATGTTACGCACATTAATTTTACCAGCTGTACGTGCGCTTTATGGAGCCGATGATGAAGTCCTCTACCACACTACCATGTAGCAGTAAGAGCTTTCCTGGGTGACAATCTGCCGGGACATTGGATTGGACGAAGAGGGCCCATTGAATACCCCCCACGGTCGCCAGATCTTTTACTTGTGGGGAACTGTGAAAAATCAAGTCTATCGAGGTAAGCCGCGCACGTGGAGGCCCTTGGCCAGGAGATTACAGCGGCATGTGCAGCAGTCCCCATTCAAACATTGACGGACGTCCTTGCAGCGACCGCTCGTCGTTCTGCTATGTGTCTGGCAGCCAACGGTGAACATTGTGAACATCTAATGTAACCATATGTTTAACTGAAGACAGTGCTACATGTGTAATCAAAATTTAAATGTAAAAGAAACACAAAATACATAGTTTTTGTTCTGGCGGACTCTGTATGTTACCTTGAAAGTTGCCATGAAATTGTTCCGATCTATATTTGTTGTCCCAATTGAAGTCATTTGGAAGCAGTTGTTATATTTTAGGATATTTGTGAAGAAATGTATTGAATCCGTTCCTGTTCCTGAAACCAAATGAATACAATGGCTCTGGGGGGTGGAACCAATGGCACTAATTTCACTCTGGCATTTTCACTTTGGCTTTATGCTCGTATTAGAGGTATCGTTCCCGCATATTCCTGGTGTTGAAAGTGGGCCACCTCAGCATACCATTTCAAGGTGATAGGCCGATCGCTCTGGCGACCGCTAACTTGGGAGTAATTAAGGAAGGGTCAGGGAAAGGATTTTCGAACCGACAGTAGTGGCTACGCTGGCTAAAGTGCAGCGTTAGGTCATGGGGCCAAAGCTCTCTGCTGACTCGGTAGACGCGTGGGTTCGAGCCCCACCGTCGGCCGTCCTTGATATGGTTTTCCGTGGTTTCCCATTTTCAACACCAGACAAATGCTGGGACGGTACCTTCTGACAGGCCACGGCCGCTTCCTTCCACATCCATTCCCAGTTTCATTCACCATCATTCATTTCATTTCTCATTAACTCCTCTCATGAAGTTGGCGTCAGGAAGGGCATCCGGCCCTAAACACCATCGCCACAAAGACTTCCTTTGCATCTCATGCCCGACCACGTTGGAAAACGGGAATAATAAGGGATATACATACATATATACATACATACATACATACAGGGAAGGGATTTTTGAAGGAAGTCCACCGTGGACCTGTTGAAAGAAACCATCCGGGCATTTGCCGTGTCTGCAGATAGCGTGGCCCTATGGTTTAGCGCTGCGTGTCAGCGAGCATAGTTATCATTAAAACTACCTGTTATTCATTCAAAAAAAGGTATTAATTAATGCATGTTGGGTTAATTCTATAGTATTCCTTTGTAATTAAGTAGATCTAGGCCCTACTTATTAGTATATTATTATTATTATTATTATTATTATTATTATTATTATTATTATTATTATTATTATTATTCTTTGTTCGATTTTGGCCTACTTTGGACCACGTGAAACAATTGACTTGCTAATTAGTCCTTTTTTCTGCTCCCAGAAACACTTCATCCTTTCACTGTGGATTCTCTTCCTTTCTTCCGACCAGATGTTCTTGGCTCTTCTCCTTTGCTTTTCCTGGAACCCCTTGAATGCATCAAACCTACCTCGAAACACCTCTCTATTCCAGATCTCATTTGGACTGACCCCAACTTCCTCCATATCCTTTCTTCTTCTTATTCTTCCTCTTCTTCTTCTTCTTATTATTATTACCAGTCTATTATTATTATTATGATTATTTATTAGTTTATCCTCCCACCTCTGCTTCACCTACGGACTCTACAAGGGATCATTCTTCTACCGTTGCAAGGACAATGTGTCTGGGAGCTGAACACACTTTGTCAGTAGATACAACTGGGGATGGTGACAGGCTGATCGCTCAGGTGACCGCTAACTTGGGTGTAATTAAGGAAGGGTCAGGGAAGGTATTTTGGAACGATGTCCACCGTGGGCGTGTTGAAAGGAACCGTCCGGGCATTTGCCTGGTGGTGAAAATAGGAAAACACGGAGACCATTTTCAGGATGGCCGAGGTGGGATTCAAAACACGCTCTCCCGATGCCAGTGAGGGATGAGCTAGGACATTAGTGTTCTCGACCACCGTGGCCGGTACTTTAATATATCGTGGCGTAGCCGGGTGCGTTTAATCGCATGACCGCTTGACCGCGATGGCGAGCTGCAGCAAGTTCGGAGATCAAAGCTTCGAATCCCGGCGCTGCCAGTGGCTATCCTGGGTGTGGGTTTTCTACACTTCCTCCATTCAAAGACCAAGATAGTATCCTATTTCAAATCCCGATGCACCTACCCCATCCCTGTCTTTAATACAGCTGCACAGTCTACACAGCTAATACAGTCAATAAAGGCTATCAGAGAAGTTTAATATACATCCAAGAAGGTTGATGACCAAGATGTCCACTCACCTAAAATTAACAACAACAACAACAAGATGAATTTTATTGACTATTGACTATGAAGCAGCTGCATCTTTGGCCAAAACAGGGTGTCCCAAAAAGACACCGTTAAGGCTTAGTATGTTGTACGGGAAGGCAAGCTGATCGGTTTTCAAGAAGGAACCCATATCCAGAAACACACGCCTTGGACGCTGTAGCGTAGCAGCATCCACAATACTTCACACTGTGCAAAGTCGCACAGCTGCCACAACTGTGAATGTGCAGTGCAGAGTCGAGGTAGGCGTGGAGCCTGGTCGGTTGACAACGGTGCGCGCGCATTATGGGAGGGACGTATCCAGCAATGCTACTCGTGAAAGCGGTAAGTTTGAAAATTACGTATGTGTTCTCAAATACGTGAAAGAGCAATTTGTAAACAGATTTCGAGAACTTTCAGCTTTGTTTCCTGTGTGTCATTGTTTTCCACGACCATTTTCTTTCTCAGTAAATAGCGCACCAACTAACTTACAATTGGAATGAATTGATTTACAGTGCAATACGCGGTTGAAAGACATGTTCTTTTCTGCAAGAAACTTGACCGAATTCTACTAAAACTTTCCCCAAAATGAATTTTATCGCCTTCATCACGAGACCGCCATACTTATGAGTATGTTCGGTTCTACCTGCTGTATGTATGTGAGAGATTTCTTTCCATATTAAAACGCAACAAACATAGGTTCCGAGCGGGCATTTCAGATGGGAATTTGAGAATTTGTTTACGTTTGTCTTTAACACGTTCATTTGCGCCTAATTGTAACAAGATTGTTAACGCGCACGAACAAGGAGTACTGTAAATGAGAACAGCAATAAACATTATCTGTATCAGCCAACCTGTACGGTACTAGATTTTAATTGGTGTGTTGTACGTTTGCCATTGTAGAAGCATTATGTATTTTGTCTTTCAGTAAAGCTGTTATTGTGTGATATTTGGCACAGCGGAAATATGTTGCCGTTTTCCCTTTTGCATATGAAGGGAGACATGTACATGAATAACTATATATTTTGTGCGTGAAACAGTCCAGAGTTAACGTGAGCATAATTTTGAAAGGAAGCATTTTGCCGCTCTTTCCTAGCCCCTCCCTTCATATGACAAGCAATTTGATTAATGCAAAATAATATTCCATGAACAATGAGTTCGGAGTTCTTGCTATGTTGCCTGCAAAATACGTTCGTCGCCTGCTAATTGAACTCTACACATTTCTTGAACGATGACACTCCCCCACCGCACGGAGTGGAGACGAAGTAAGGACGTACGGTAAGGGACACACACTGCCTGCACCGTGCGGTTTGACCTTGGACGGTGCTGCGTGTAGCGCATCGAAGTGTAGGAGGGGTGTGCGTTCCACAGGTCGTCAATAAACTCAACATGAGTAGCTCATGGAGCTCCTTAAAAAAGGGGTTCGAACTGTGTACCTCCGACGTCATTCCAGAGCTTACATTGAAGGTGCTGAGTCGCACGCACATGACGCAATTCGTGTGGTTGCATTTGAAGGATGGCAATCGCTTCGTGGACTCGAGCAATAAGGTCCTCCGCTGACGTAACAGGAGTGACATACACCATGCTCTTCATACTATCCCACAGAAAGTAATCGAGAGGAGTCAAATATGGCGACCGTGCTGGCCATAGAACCGATTCACCTCAACCAATCCATCGATTGGGATATGCGACGTTGAGGTGATTCCACACATTTACACCAAAGTGTGCTGGAACTCCGTCGTGTTGCAGCCACATTACCTGCCGAACATTTAGTGGCACATCCTCCAATAGGGTAGATGTGTCCTGTCAGTCTGTTGGGCAGTAGATGGCCACCAATAATCCCAGCCCAGATGTTAATACCGAACCTGTGTTGAAGGTTGCGAATCACGTGCGCACACGGAGTTTTGTCCGCCCAAAGTGCCACAACCGTTCTCAGACTTCAACGCTCTCCAGCACCCACACCGTGTATTTCCGGACAGGGGCTCCTTCTTGAAAACTGATCTTGTCTGCCTTCCCGCACATTATACGAAGAGTTGTCGGTATTTTTTGAACATCCTGTATATGAGTATACCGCCTGCGGGCAGTGTATCACGTAGAATGTAGAACCATGCTAAGGCCTCCAGACGAATGTGCCGACATGAATACAAGATAGCAGCAAGCCTTGTCACGTGACAGAAACAAAACTATAAATTTCTCTTCCAAAATAATTTGTTAGTCTGGTCGCACCTGTATTACTTGCAGACAGCTGAACGAGTCTGGAATGTTAACAGAGGACTTTCTTGTTAGAAATGGACGTCCTTTTTATGGGTGCTTAACTTGCGGCAAACTATATCCCAACACCGAGAAGACATTTGTTTAGTGGAATGCAATTTAGGATAATCAATTATTGTTTAGGTAACATAATTCTTTATCCCTTAATAGGGCAGAATACCATTGAATTTATTTCTATTTTTTTAAATTATTTTAGCCCAATTATAATTAAAAAATTAATGTTTGTTTCTTCAACATCTTGATATTTTTCCTTTTTTATATTTATCATTTTTATATTATTTTTATAATCTCAAATTATTAAAATTTTAAATTTTATGAGCTTATTCATATATTATTTACAATCGTATTTTTTTAATCTAATTTTTATCAGCACTTCTTCTAGGTTTGTGCTGTTTCTTGTGTGGGGTTTCGCCTAGGACACCAAGCTGGCTCATCGGCAGGCTCTTGGTGTCCCCGCCCGGACCCCCACAGGAGTAACGAACTTCGCGCTACCTCCCTTTTATAGAGTGCAACTGCTCCCTTCATAGGGGGTTAAGGCTGCCTGAGCTTTTAGTTCTCGCAGTAAAGTAGTGCAGTTGCACTCGATGAAAGGGAGGTAGCGCGCAGTTCGTTACTCCTGTGGGGGTCCGGGCGGGGACACCAAGAGGCCGCCGATGAGCCAGTTTGGTGTCCTAGGCGAAACCCCACACAAGACACATCACAAACCTAGAAGAATTGCAGAGTTTTAATTCACTGGCCGTGAAAGCCAATATACCATTTTTTCTAAGTTTTATAATCATATATTCTTTCACTCTTTTATTTTATATTTTATTATTTAAAAATAGTTTAATCAAGCAACTTAGATATAATATTAGGTTTTCAGGAATATTAACAATTAATAATAATAATAATAATAATAATAATAATAATAATAATAAGCTTATTGTATCCAAGTGTCATGCAGAAGCTCACATATTTATATAGTAATAATAATTCGTTTATATATGGCTAAAAGATTCCACTATCAGCATCGTAGACAATATAAATTGTGCTTATAGGTGGTGGTAAATACACGGACCACTGACCTATAAACCGACAATTGTGTGATGTTTCCAGGTCACAGGTTCTATGCGAGAAATGCTACGTGCATGGTGATACAATAACCGCTGTAGTGTGTGTCGTAAAACATCCGAATATACAGGTTCTTTATATTTGCTTGGCAAGGACATGCTCGCTCACGCGCTCTGCCAGTGACGACTCAGTTACCAGCGACCGCGCGCGCATATGTATGGTAGAATACGGTGCTTAAAATCAGTATCATGCATTTTTTACTCACCATGTTTACAATAGATGCTGAAAAATGTTCCCCATCCGCTGCCAAACATAATCGGCATCTCCTTATGAAGTTTCCGGTTCCTCCGGTTTATTTACGTCAGTAAGGAAATAACGACCGAAACGTCTAATTTTTATTGTTTACTGAACCTGTACTTTTGAATCTCTTAGCCAGTTGTTTTATTGTCCGATTTATAGGAATTGGGTCTCCCTGGAAATTTCACTCGAAACTTCTGTCTTGTTCGAGTGCACGATTTCTTGCATTTGGTGTAGGTATTGTGCAGATGTACACGTTCTCGAAACGAATATTTCACACAAGGCTTTACAGCACTATAAACAATCACAATAAAACACTATACAATACGATATACAGTACACAGTAGCTTTATAAAACACCCAATTATCTCGGAGCTCACACGTCTACCGCAGCAAGAGCGTGGGAATACGGCCGGGGACCGCGCGCGCCAACCTGTAACAGCCGGCGAAGGTCGAGCGAAATTGTCTTGCCAAGAAAAAATAAAGACCCTGTAGTTCCCTCAGTATCCTCGTTAACGAACGGCGACTCAAACGATAGGCAGTAACACGAGCCTACAATAACCATTGTTCACTGCTGATCAATAGCTGATGGTTGTTGACCAATAGAATGCTTGCTCTATCACTCCACGTGGAGTCCAGTGTCCGGACCTGGCTGCCGGCTCGCTTGTCAGGTCTCCAGTGTTGCACAGTTTCACGCAACTCTGTACAATCTCGCTGCTTGCTCTCAGTGGCTACAGTGGTAAGCTGACAACGCTGTGCATCGAGCTGGGAAAGCTCTGGCTCCACACAGACATTGAATATAAACAGTTAAGTTTCAAAAGCGACCCGATCGTTAATGTTGAAAGTGAAAGAACTATAATATATTGTGGAATGGAGTTCCATGTCTGTTGCACTTAGTGAGTCAAAATCAGCACGTGGCAGCGGCTTCGGTGACGTAGTTGGTAGCATGCCGAACTGCTGTGCCTAAGATAGCGGGTTCAAACTCGGCAGAAATCGTCGGATTTTTAAGAGCGTTAAAATCCTTCAGTATGCTTTCCTATGGAGGGGAAGTAAAGCTGGCGGTCCCATGTCATAGATTTATGGCATGTAAAAGATCCTTCCACAGACTAAACATGTGTGAAGCTAAATTTCTAGTTTAGATTCGAACGCTCTTTGAAAGTTCCAACGTTCACAACTAGGTATCATTGAAATCTGGTAGCGAAAGTTGGAACTACTTGAAATTGAATGGAACTTGTAGCTCACCCTATGGGTGTCCGCTAGAAGCAGCTACAGCCTCTGGTGAGCCGAATATGTCCTCTGAAAATCCCGGCACAAAAAGCCATATGATGAATAAATAAATAAGAACGTGGTGTAGCAGTTGGCATTCTTGGCTGTCGCCTTGGAGGTCCGGGTTCAATTCCCGGCTCTGCCAAGAAATTTCTATTCTGGTGTAAGGACTGGAATGTGTTTCACTCAGCCTAGTGAGGCAAAACTGAGAAGAGGAGGATGCAATTCCCACCTCAGCCATCCTGGAAGTGGTTTTCCGTCGTTTCCAAATTCCAAACTGCCATGACCATGGCCACCTCCTTCCCAATCCTACCCCCCGAGTTACAAATAATACACACTAGCACAGTCATCAGAATAACACAGGTTATCAGACAAATTCCCCATACACCCAAGTACGCGGGGCTACGTGACCACGATGCTGCAAAGCCCCTAAAATAAGCAAAAGTAACAAAATCAGCATGGCTATGGCTGGTAGGCTTACTAGGTGACCCTCGATTTGTGGCCGAACCCCGGTCATCTTGAGACAGTTCCCGTGACTGATGTAGGCTACTGTGGATACATCCCTGTCAAATCATTCTGTGATATCGCGGAAAGAACGTCCACCTTCTCGTGGCCCTATTACACTGCTCCGCTCAAACCCAGTAAGCTGCTGTAACTGCTTTCTTCGCCTTCCAAAGTCAACAACAGAGTGACAAACTCTCCCGTATTTGACCCTATATTTTCACGATCTCCCGGCTCCCGTATTTTCTGTCTCTTCGGGTGAATTTCTCCCTTATTTTTTCGTCAAGTAAAATCTATCAGTTTCAATCATTTACATTTTGCGCACACAGTCGAAATACGTTCAAACGTTCAAGAGCAGACGCAATTGATTCTATATCGAGTTTATACTGATCGATTATCTCGTTTAGAAGTAAACAACCAATGAGTTTAAAACTCCTTGTCTCTTAAACCAATGAACGCGGACTTACATCCTTTCTTTCTTTGAGTTGGTCAGGTGGTGGTGCTTTGCGTGATTTGGTTTCAGTGGTTTTTGGTTTGACTCTACATCACCTGTGAGTCGCCTAGGGACAAGAGTTTATAATAAAATAATGGGCAGTGGTGGCAAAGCTAAACCGGCACCAAAAACGAAAATGAAATATATGTGTACATTCTTTCGAAATGGGAAAGTGTATATTCCTGGATTGGACCTGCACAGTCTAATGTTTATAAAGCAAAGTGTTCGATCTGCTAATGCGAGTTGCATCTCACTTGGCTCAAGAACCACTATAAACAACACATGAACTCTGCATCTTTTTTTTTTTTTTTTTTTTTGTGAAATTTCGCCGTGTTCTAAATCTCCTTATTTTGGGTCAGAAATATAGAAATGTCCCTCATTTTCTTCAAAAATAGTTGTTCACCCTAGCACGAGACAATGGCTAACGCTGACTAGGTGTACAGCGCATATTTAATGCAAAACATGCTTTGAATGGTCACAGTGGCGTTAATAGCTACACTCTTCGTCCTCAAGGTGTATTCCTTCAGCTATGCAAATACGTCTCACGAATTTTATTTATCTAGCACAACTATTTCCTTGTGTTGGTATTTCATTTTCCGCCAGCGTATACCTGCTTATAATTATTAACGGATAATGTACTTGTTTTACCGCGAACATGAATTCAAATCTAACAAAGCTCACATTACAATCCATCTTCATTATACGTCAGCAGTCTTCTGTGGTCTCAGGAAAGACTACGTATTGAGACATCGGAGCAAAAGGACTTGGATTCGATTCGTGGCTCTGTAAGGAAACTGGTTCAGGTCTGAGAGTTGGATCGGGGTATGCTCAGCCTCGTGAGGAAAAACTGAGAAGAGTTGGGTTCGATCCCCACTTCATTTTCCTAGAAGTGGTTTTTTTTTGTGGTTGCTCATGTCTACTTCTAGCAGCCTACGGTGTAACTGGGGGTGTTGAATCGTGCACCATGACCGCGATTGGGAGCTGCAGCAAGTCCGAAAACCGGAGATTTGAATCCTGGCACTGGCAGCGGATATCATGACTGTGGCTCCAACCCTAATAATTTATTATTTATTATTAGCGTATAATGTTACAATTGACAATCGGGTCACAAAATATATAAATATACATACGAAAACAAAGAAATGTGAAAAAGGCTTTGGCAATGTGGTAGCCTCTCATAGACACATGTCCAGTCTCTCCAACCAAGTGATTGCGTCAGGTTAAACGAAGGAGTTCTTCGAATGATCCAGGGCAGTCCTTCACAATGTGCATGATGGTTTGCACTTCAGAAACACAGTCACAAGCAGGAGACTTCAGCCCACCCCACTGGTGGAGAACAGAAGCACTTCTTCCAACACCACAGCGTATCCTGTTAAGTTTGATCCCGGTGGATCGAGGGAGATTGAACCCAGCCAGTTTTATTGTAGGATCCCTGATAGAAATGCCAGACGAGTATGATTGAGACCATTCTTGTTTCAATGCCTCCTTAGGTCTGAAAGGCATGGCAGTTAATTCCTTGGCTGTCCTCCAAGAAGGTTTCCTAATAATGTTACTACAGTATTACACACACTACCACAGACAGGTTATCAGACAAGTTCAACACACACCCATATACTGTACATAAGACTGATGACCAATTTATCCCAAGCCCCTAAAATTAATTAACAACAACAATCTACTCCAGGCAAACACCGAGCTGGTTCCTCCATACTCCTCCGAGCGCCTCCTTCCAAATCTCAGCTATAATTACAAATTCCCTCACTACTATAGCCATCACAATGACACAGGCTATCAGATAGTTTCCATACACACAAACATCCAAATATACGAGGATTCATGACCACGATGTCGCAATGCCTCTAAATGAACCCCAAAACCACAACTACGTTCTATGCGATGTGGGCAAGATAAGGTCAAAGTTTTTACATTTGCGAAACCCAAGTCAGATTTGTATTTCGAGGAAAAGTCATATTTTAACTAGGTACGATTTCGCATAGCTTTTTATGAAGCTTTTCTTTATTTATTTTAAGTACGACAAAATAAAATATAAAGTATTTTTATATAGGTCATTGTGGCCTGTTTGCCATCTCTTGAGGAATGCAGTACATTTGCCTGTTGACACAGGCTAGAGTAAAATGTGGCTTTTCACCGCTGTCTCAATCTCATTCATGGCTGTGATTATATGGAAGCTACTGAGGTATGGGTGGTGCTAAGTAATGGCATTCAGTGCCTGTGGATGCTGTGAAAGGTTCTACTTATAAGGTTAATACTGTTGTACTGACTCAGTACTGTGACGGAACACTACATCGACGGCGGTCAACTTCTTTGAGGAAGAACGTCGCAGACATGAAGAGGCCAAGCGACAAGCAAGAAAGCTTCGTCAATTGCAACCCCGCCCTCCCCCGACCATTGAGTGTAATTTATATGGGCGCAGGTTTTACGCCAGGATTGGCCTGTTTAGTCATCAGAAGCACATCCACAAGCTGGTCTGAAATGCTCTATGCAGGAAGAAGTATGTTTACTCGGAATCGAGTTACAGCCGACGACGACTGACTCAGTGAGGAAAGCAACGGCAAAGTATCTCACTCCTCTTCTTGCTTAGTACTCCTCAATATAGCGCTGCCTTGGGTTTTTGTGAATCACAAAACCAAGATTAACGGTCACGCGTCACCCCAATATCTGCAGGCCGAATGGCTGGGCAGCGGTCGCTTGGTAGGCCTTAGCCCGTCATGGGCTGTATAGTGCCAGGGGTTGACTTTTTTTTTACTATCTACTCACATAACCTAACGGCGGTACTTTTTGAGGATCCAACCAGCCTTCGGGCTGACTACCTAACAGACAGATATAGATAATTAGGATAAAATCAGACTTCTCGGTATTTCCTCTTTAAATGGGTTGAGCAAATGTACAGAAACAGACATAAGAAGAAAACAAAATAATGGCATTTATATCATACAACCATGATACAACTTTAAAGAAGAAATATGTGCAATTGTTTATGTTGTTTCATATAGAGGCTTGCTACATCTCGATTATTTAGCTCCATGTATTCGAGTGTGTGCGGGCCTTTAGGATTTTTCTCATAGCCTGTATTATCGTGGTGTCTGCATGTGTGAGTTTGTAATTGAGACTAGGATTGGGACGGAGATGACCCTGGCCTTACGTTAGAAACCACCCCAGTATTTGCCTGGAGTAGAAGTGGAAACTACGGACAACCCCTTCTAGATTGTCTGAGGTGTGAATCGAACCCATCTCTTCTCAGTTCTGCCTCCCGTTGCTAAGTGTAAACCGTTCCAACCTTCAGACCAGAATTAAATTTCTTGACAGAGGCGGAAATCAAACCTAGACGTTAGGGGCGACAGCCAAGAATGCTAATTATTACACCACGAGGTGGCCTTTACAATAATTAACAGCAACAACAACAACAACAACAACAGTATATTTGATAGACTGACGAGAAGCGTTCTGAAGGGAAAGTGGATGTAGTATTCCATATTAATCTCAAGTCTAAACTCTTGAAATGGTGAATGTGTGTTCGAGAATTTAACCCTTAGCTTGATATCTCGCCTACTACTGGACCTTAAGGAATGTTTCCCTTTAACCTCGCTTACTTCATCGTAATACTGGCCGATATGAACACCAACTCAATATTTTTTCATCGTGCCTTAGTACTTCGTGGTCTGCGTAATTCTATGGGTTAGGTTACCAAGGACAAATAGCCTACCGTATTTCCTAGAAGATAATAGGGCAGCTGGTTTCCTTATTGGGGATTTCTACAATAATCATACTGTATTATACTTGTGTATATTAATGTCGATATAAACCAGGTAATCCGCGGGCTTCATTTCCTACTATGAACTTACTTAGTAACTTCATCTTCATGTGCAATGCTCAGAAGCAAAGTCTCAATTTGGTAATATATTATCTGTTACAGGATTAAGAACTGAAAATGTTGTCTTTACTTGTACTGAATGAAACTTGAAACCGAGACCGCAGTAGAGATTCGAACTCGAATCTCTTGTTGTCGAGACAGGCGCAAGGCCACATACATCACCTTGGCTCACGCTACGACCAGAGTTAATGTCTAAGTCTTAAATGGACAAGGCATCTAGCGGTGACATTTTAAATATCATACAAATAACCATATTTTTGCAGACGACATTAGAGCTACCTATCCGTTGAAACCTTGATTTGGATTTGTGAGCCACGGACGCGGAGATGTGTATCAAGAGATTGTCTGTTGAGGGCAGAGTTCTTAGAGCTAGAAGTTACGCCCCTTAAAACAGCAATTCCCACCACCAGCTCAATTATATACGCGTAGGCTACACTTGTTGAGATGTACCCGACCGTAGTGGCTGCACTCGCTAAAGCGCTGCGTTAGGCCATGGGGCCAAGCTCTCTGCTGACTCGGTAGACGCGTGGGTTCGAGCCCCTCCGTCGGCCGTCCTTGAAATGGTTTTCCGTGGTTTCCCCATTTTCAACTCCAGGCAAATGCTGGGACGGTACCTTCTGACAGGCCACGGCCGCTTCCTTCCAAATCCTTGCCCAGTTTCATTCACCATCATTAATTTAATCTCTCATTAACTCCTCGCATGAGGTTGGTGTCAGGAAGGGCATCCGGCCGTAAAAATCATCGCCACAATGACTTCCATCTCATCTCATCCCCCGGCCCCGTAGAAAAAACGGGAAAAATAAGGGGTAGACATTCTGTACACACACTTGTTGAGATTTGTATCGCGTTCTTCACTTTCGGACTCAAGGTTTCTTGTCTGAAACGACAGACTTGTTCACCTACTCCATTGACACATAATTAGAGTTTGACGTTTTAAGCATTCGTCATCACTTTATAACTATTTAACGCACCGTTTCATAATAAAATGTACAAGTTACACAATTTTTAAAATTTCATTGCAAGAAACAATACTCCGCAGGTCTCTTATGAACAGCAAAAGACACGTTTTAAAAAACAAACAGTTTTCATGAAATATATTATATTTCTTTTAATGTGTAACATCTTTCCACTCGGTTGCTGGATATTTTTGTGAGAGTGATTTTGAAAAATGGGACGGAAGTGGATCGGACGGAAGTGTGTAAGACGCACTGCCAGCTGGCAGTGGTACCATGTGGAATGTATATATCATACGGATTACTTCAAGGTCTGGAGGCGCCATTATGCAGTAGATATTTCTGCAATAAATCATCTTCAAGTTGTCATTCTTGGGTGTAAAAATATTCATTATATCATATTTGCTGAAAACAATTATGATTTATTAAGAGACTGTTTTTCAATCTCTTGATAAAAGTGATGGGCATCCACTCCCCGAGTAACTTTGCTCAACACTTTTATACTGAACGGTAAACGCTCATGCGAACTTTGGTGTCAACTGATTGAAACACAAACCACATGTTAAAAGTCTTCGTATCAGTATTTAAATGATGATATGCTTTAATTTGAAGCATTGTAACTAGTCGGCAAAGCCGGTATTATATTTCTGCACAATGGATATTCAGATATTAACCCACAATGCGGTAATGCAGTGATCAATGTAATATATATATCGATGTTTTTATACGGTAACTGAGCTAGTCTTTCATAGACCACTGTATGAATTCCCTTTACTGTCAAGTAGGCGAATTCATAACTAATTTAAAACTCAATTCCACGCAGGAACATTATCGAAAAAAAGCAAAATATTAATGGAGCATTAAAAATACGTCCATAATATTACCTGCACGAAAAAATGAGTACCTGTCTTGTACTGAAAATTTCTGTGGTTGTAATGGCTGCGTGGATAGCATCTTGGTCTGCGAATCATGAGGTCTCAGGTTCGAACCCCAATCCCGACAATAATTTTTGCCACCGGATTATCGATTTAAATGATATCTATCATAACATTAAGCGTCATTTTAACAGAATCTACATGAAATTACGATTTATCTAATTTGAATTACAATAGTTTGCACCAAGCAGGAGTTGGGAAATTTGATTGTATTGAACATTATTTCTAGTAGTCTATACATTGGCTAGAGACTATGGTTTCATTCCTCCTCTTAATTTATAATATAATATGTGATGTTTGTTCAAGCAAATGTGACAGTAGCATATCTCCAATTCAATCTATACATTCATCATAGTACCAGTATGAAAACGGAGCGTAAATTAACATTTTAAGACTGTCCAAGCTGTATAGTATACGAGTAGGATAACATGTCCGATGACTTCACATACATTTCATCTCAATTTCATAGTAGGATAACATGTCAGAAGTTACACATCATATGCGACTACTCTAAGGCTCGTATCTTTTTTTATATCTGCCTTTTGGCACTCAAGCATAAGCTAGAAGAAGCAAAATATCCATATTGTCGTAGAAGAACCGACCACAGTTCATTTTACGCCCCTCACTGCAAGAAACAATACTCGGCAGGTTCATAGAGGACTCCAAAAACACTTTTTTTAAACCCTAAATCAATACCATAACCAATAAATCTATTCCCGGTCTGGGAAATTGATCAAGGAAAGGCCAACTAGCAAAGATATGTCAGTCGAACAGAGTAAGACATTTAAGTATCCAGGCGAGTAGATTGAACACAACTTGTCAGAAAAGGCAGCGTTCTACGCTAGATTTAGCAAGCTATAAATGGCCTATAGACTGACTCAGAACATCTATAACAAGTGATGCCTATCACGCAATCTTAATCTGTAGTACTACACTACAATCATCCGACCGGTAGTCCTGTGTGGCATAGAGTGTCTGTCAATGAACAAAAGAGGCTTTATTGATAAATTGGAGGTCAAAAAGAGAAGAATTCTCAGAAAGATCTTAGGGTATTTGTAGAGCTATTGGTCTTGGTAATTTGGATCTGATGATGGTCGCTTGACGAGCGAAACATGTCATCCCTTACTTTACTCCGTCTTCAAAAGTTCATAGCAATATAGATCTATATATGGTATATGCATTTACTGTACCTTAATCACAATATGTAATTAATTTCAGGTTACTTTTACGCATATTCCAGTAATTGGAATTATTTTGCGTTGACCGACTGAAAGTAACAATATCAAGTGTCAATAAGGCTTCAAAGTATTCTTTGGACCCCGATTTTGCGTTGACCGACTGAAAGCAACAATATCAAGTGTCAATAAGGCTTCAAAGTATTCTTTGGACCCCGATTTTGCGTTGACCGACTGTAAGCAACAATATCAAGTGTCAATAAGGCTTCAAAGTATTCTTTGGACCCCGATTTTGCGTTGACCGACTGAAAGCAACAATATCAAGTGTCAATAAGGCTTCAAAGTATTCTTTGGACCCCGATTTTCCGCCAATCCTGTAGAAGATAAGTAAGTAAACATAGGTTATTCTTATCTTTCATTAATCGAAAAGACATTTTGCTTCGGATTTTGTAATCGACATGTATTTAATTTACCTAAACCGCATAGCCTATGTGATTCAAATGAAGTTTGGTTGATTCCTCAGTTTAGGGGCTGCGACAACGCGGTCTTGTAGCCCCGTGTACTTGGTGTGTGTGTAGAATCTGTCTGATAACCGGTGTTAATTGTGATGGCTGTATTAGTGTGTGTTATCTGTTTTTAAATTAAGTAAGGACTGCAGACATTCGATTTTCAAGTAGTTCCAACTTTTGCTACCAAACGCCACCGTCAACGACCAACTAGTTCTGAACTTGGTTACTAGATTCCACCGCAGTCGGCTCCTGGCGACGAATGTTGGAACCTAAGAGCGTTAGTCAAATCGAACCTATAATTTAGCTTCACACAAGTGTAATTAGTGGAAGGTTCTTTATCATTCCATAAATCTGTGCCATGAGACCACCGTCTTTACTTCCTCTCCAAAGGAAGGCATACTGATGGATTTTAACGCTCTTGAAAAATCCGACGACTTCGGCTGGGTTTGAACTTCCGACCTCGGGCATAGAAGCTCAGCATGCTACCTACTACGCCACCGAAGCTGTACGTAGGAATGATTTTGGAATATTCCTCGATGCCACAGGTCCGGGATCAATTCCCGGCTCTGCCAAGGATTTTAATTCAGATTTGAGGGCTGGAACGGGGTACACTCAGCCAGCCTCGTGAGGTTAAACTGAAAAGAGGTGGATTCGATTTCCATCTCAGCCATCCTGGATTTTTTGATGTGTAACATCCTTCCGCTCGGTTGCTGGATAGTTTTGTGGGAGTGATTTTGAAAAATGGGGACGGAAGTGGATCGGAACGATCGAGCTGGCAGTGGTGGATCAAACGGAAGTATGCACTGCCCGCTCAATCGATCAAACGGAAGTGTACTAGCTGGCAGTGGTGGACAACGGAAGTATGCACTGACCGCTCGATCGATCAAACGGAAGTGTACTAGCTGGCAGTGGTGGACAACGGAAGTATGCACTGCCCGCTCGATCGATCGAATGGAAGTGTGCCCTAGCTGGCAGTGGTCGATCGAACGGAAGTATAAGACGCACTGCCAACTCGATCGATCGATCCAGCTGGCACTGCTAAGAGAAACAATCAGCGCGCGGTGTCGAAAATTGATACCATGACGCACTCTCGGCCATGTGGAATGCACGGCCAACGAGAAATACTGGCCCTGGTGCGCTTTCGTCACATCAGCAATGTAGTGCTGTTGCACCACTTCCGGTAGGGTTATGTATGGCGGTAACATAAACCCTTTTGTCTACAAGACGCTGAAATCGCAGAATTAGAACATCGTACTGAACCCATATCATATAACAAAACACGCTGTAAAAAGCATTGACCCAAAACAACCATGGCTTCTGGCAAAGCATACATGGTAATTGCAACTTAAGTCTTACACTGATCAATCTTATGAAGTCCAATACTGCACCACAATTTACTTATTTATTCATTACTCTAAGTAGAACCAGTAGATCACTTATCTTTAATCGTTGTAGTTGATCACAAGGTAATACTCTTCAGGAGTATGTTATCTTTCCCTGGCGGATGCTTGTTAATTATGTGGAATTACTTGACGGGTACAAATCGTTCAGGAAGGTTATGAAAAGCTATGAATTGTGCCGGACAATGTATACATATATAACTCTTATAGTTGAACGATATACATAAATGTATGAAACGTTTTTGTAATAGAAAGATATTCACGAACATAATATTCTATGGTCTTCGTGTTACTGCCGGTGTGGTAGTCATCTTGTCTGCATCATTAAACATGTATAAATGCTGGTATTCATTTACCACTCTTGTCTTCATATAAGGTATTGATATGAGTCGTTAGTCGGTGGCGAGTGTATTCCTCAGATATCTTCTATAAACGCATTAATATCTCTTCCGCCTCCTTGAAACAACAGTAACTAAGTAATACTTTCACTGCAAGATTCTTTGAACTAATTATACACATGTGCACATAATTTAACTCACAACGAAGGTCACAGGCTCCACAACTCAACTTACTGTACTCGTTGCAGCTATTAAAGACACAACAAACCCTCGAATCCTTGTTTGCGTGGATTTTTGTTACTAGTTACTTCAACATGTAAATAGGCTATCTATAGCTGGCGTAGTTTTGTAAACCTATACAGTATAATTTACCGTGATTGAAAACACACGGAACATCTAAACTGGGTTAATTTCAAAAAGATTGATATAAAATATCGCATTTCTGCTGCCCATGAATTGCTCTCGACTAAAACGTACGAGCACAATCAAGCACTACATTGCCTACGTCACAAAAGGATTATGTTCACGCGCCATGGCCTGTATTTCTCGTTGGCCGTGTGTGGAATGTATATGACATACTGAACATGAAACGCTCATGCGAACTCTGGTGTCAAGTGATTTAAACAAATGACATGCTACATGTTCGAAGTCTTCGTATCAGTATTTAAATTGTGCCTTAATATCAAACATTGTAAGTAGTCGGCATTGCATTGGCATAAGACATTTTAAACTCAATGTCACTCAGGAACATTATCGAAACAAGCAAAATATAAATAAAACTTAATTCCGTAATGCAGTATTAGCCTCTCAGGAGGCCACACGATAAAAAAAAAAAAATTGGAACGTGGAAATAAGTCACCATGTATGTATGTCTACCCCTTATTATTCCCGTTTTGCCAACGGGGTCAGGGATGAGATGCGATGGAATTCTTAGTGGCGATGGTTTTTACGGCCGGATGCCCTTCCTGACGCCAACCTCATGAGAGGATTTAATGAGAGATGAAATGAATGATGGTGAATGAAACGGGGCAAGGATGTGGAAGGAAGCGGCCGTGGCCTGTCAGAAGGTACCGTCCCAGCATTTGCCTGGTGTTGAAAATGGGAAACCACGGAAAACCATTTCAAGGACGGCCGACGGTGGGGCTCGAACCCACGAGTCTACCGAGTCAGCAGAGAGCTTGGCCCCATGACCTAACACCATATTGTGCACAAAATTTGCGTAGTCGAAATAGCGGTGGGGTTAGTGCTTATGACTGTGAATCTAGAGATCATGGGTTCTAGTCCTGACGGGGTAGTTATTTTTGCTGCCAGATTATCATTTTAAACGATATTTATCATATCAATATGACTCATTTTAACAGAATCCATATGAAATTACGTGTAGGTCTGTGAATCAAGAGGACCTGTTTATAAGGAATTTAAGGCTATGAGCGGTGTCGCGTCTTTTAATCTAGTTGATCCATATCGTATTCTTTATTTAGTTAGTGCTGGTGGAAGCTACAAATCATCTAATAAAATGAGTTCCGTATTATAATCTACAATATCTGTAAAACACTCCCTTTTACAATAAATTAACATTCGTGCCATTTTTTTTTTATTTTATTTAGTCAATTTACCCTCTAGGTTGGTGGTTCCCACGGACTCAGCGAGGGAACTCACCACTACTGCCTCTATGGGCAGTGTCCTGGAGCTTGGAACATCTGGTCGGGATGGATACAACTGGGGAGGTGTGATCAGAACTTCGCCCAGGCGGCCTCACCTGCAAAGTGAACAGGGGCCTCATGAGGGATGGGAAGGGATGGAAGATTGGGATGGATAGGCTAGGAAGAGGGAAGGAGGCGGCCGTGGCCTTACAGTAGGTACCATCCCGGCATTTGCCCGAAGACGAATTGGGAAACCACGGAAAACCACTTCGAGGATGGCTGAGGTGGGAATCGAACCCCCTCTACTCATTTGGACCACCCGAGGCTGAGTAGACCCCGTTCCAGACCTCATACCACTTTTCAAATTTCGTGGCAGAGCCGGAAATCGAACCCAGGACCTCCGGGACGGCAGCTAAGCATGCTGACCGCTACGCTACGGAGGGGACAACATTCGTGCCAATAATACTATTAAATACCGGTGTATCAACAATTTCGCGTGAGGTTTCTTCTATGTCAGATGTTACACATCATATGTGACTACTGTAAGGCTCGTAAATTTTTATTTTATTTTCCATGGATTCCCACTTCTACTCCATGCAAATGCCAGGATAATTCTTAACTTAAGGCCACGGCAGCCTCCTTTCCAATCCTCGCGTGTATTACAAATACACCCACTAATTCAGGTATTACAATAAGACAGGTTATCAGACAAATTTCAAACGGACTCAAGTACATGGGGCTAAATGACCACGGTTTCCAAGCCTCTCATTTGAAACCACAACACCACCACCACCACCAACAACAACAACAACAAATTAATAGGCAACGTCAGTCTCGCTTCATTAACATTGCGAGTGTTTGGGTCATAGATGGCGGTCGCTCGAAAATTGACGCTAACCTGGTGTTAAGCAGCTGTATCAACACTGTGTCTTCAGGACCTCTAGCGGCATGGTCCATGTACTTCTTTTACAGAAAGAGCGCAAGTGTATAGTGGGAGGTGCAGGAACTACGTAGGTGTAGCAGCATGTGATGCGGCAAATTGCTGAACTAAGAAGAAGTGACTGACTTATATGTCCCCCACAAGAGAGCGACAACGTGCGCTAAAGGTGCACACGAAATACATTCGTCAGGAAAAACAATGAAAATTACAATTTCATTGAAAAAAGATTTTAGCCTATTTTCATTTATGAAAAAATTGGATTATAAGATCACCTATCGTCCGTGTGTGTATGTGAGTGCGTATGTGTGTGTGTTTGTGTGTGGGTCCCTCTCTAATAACTTCTAAATGGCTCGAGCAATTTCAATGAAACTCGCTTAGAACCATATCGGCCGACCACAACCGCACATTTTAAAGTTTATTACGTCTCACCAATCCAACATGGTGGTTGTGCGAAATATTTCACCGGCATTATATATCTCCGAAACTATTACTGATATCACCCTGAAATTTTGTACGGTGATAAAGGGCACTACTAGAAGTTCACCTATGAGACTTTCAAACACTTGTTAACTACAAAACGAACATGGTGGCCAAGCGAAGTTGAAACTTTGAAATAGACTTTTCTCGCGAATTAACCATCCAAACGCAATGAAACTTATTACAGCAAATGTTTATACACGTTGTAATGCAACGTCATCCAACTTATTTCATTTCTTTACAAAATATCAAGATGGCGGCTGTGCGAAATATTTCACTGGCATTCTATATCACCGAAACTATTACAGATATCACTCTGAAATTTTGTACGGTGATAAAGGGCACTATTACAAGTTCATCTATGTAACATTCAAAAACCTGTAAAGTACAAAACGAACATGGCGGCCTAGTGAAGTTGAACTATTCTAATAGACTTTTCTCGCAATTTATCCATCTGAGCGCAGTGAAATATGGTACAGTAAATATTTATACACATTGTAATGCACTGGCATCTAATTTAGTTCAATTGTTTACATAACTTCTAGAAAGAGGCTGCGCGAAATTTTAAAATATAGTTTTTATTTCTTGTGTCGTAATCATGCGATCGAAGTGAGAGTTGAATAATTAGCCTACGCAAGAATTTTAATTTAATGGTGCGGTACAGAACTCTATGGCCTAAACATCCAACATGGCGACCATCCAAAATATTTAGACGGTTCTCAATATCTACGAATCAATTACAGCAATCCAACTGATTTTTTAATGATCATAGAAGCTATGAACATAAGTTAACCTATGGGACTTTCAATAACCTGGTGATCACAAATCCAACATGGCGGCGACGTGAAATATAAATATTTTAATGGACGTTTCCCGCGATTTAACCATCTGAGCGCAGTGAAACTTGGTACGGTAAATGGTTGTACAAATTTTAATCCATTGACATCTAATTTATTCCAATTGTGTTCATAACCACAAGATGGCAGCTGTGCGAATTTTTAAAATCTCATTTTTACTTCTTGTGTCCTAATGATGCGATTGAAGTTTGAATACTACATCTACACAATAATCTTTATGTAATAATACATAATTCTCAGACTTACATATATGAAAATCCAACATGGCGACCATCCGAAATATTTATACGATTCTAAATATCTTCGAATATATTACAACAATCAAACTAAAGTTTTGTATGTTGATAGGGGCAATTAACCTAAGTAAGATATACGTAAATAGGCTGTATAATTCTTCACAGAACTACTTGTTTAAGGTTGTATCTGATAAGTAGGCTACTCTTACACAACAACAATGAAACAATGATTTATTGTATTGATGAGTTCATATTATTGGGAGACTATACAAATGATGTCATTAAACTGATTGATTGTTACATACAATTCTTCACAATTTTATTGGGGGGGGGGGGGGGGGGAGAATCACATACGCACACACATACAGACAGACACACGGACAAAAGGTGATCTCATACGCCTATTTTTAGCCTACTTTTCACATTTTGCAAAAATGAGGAAAAAGTAGACTTATGAGATCGGGCACATGTGTGTCTGTCTGTCCTTCTGTCTGGCTGTTTGTGTCCCCCCCCCCCCCTATCAACTCCTAAAAGGCTCCAGCAATCGAAACAAAATTTGGTAGGAGTAAACATCTATACCTGAATATATCACGGTCATATTTGAAATTGATGTCAGTGCTACCAACTGCTGAAATATCGCAATTGAAATTTGAGCTCCATGTTGGATATCTTGGAAGGTAAGAATGAGAGCTATTTCCAAATTGGCACACGTATAGATAATAATATTGCATTTTAATTTCCTGGAGACCATACATGGCAGCATTGCCAAAATGATTATAAGCCTGCTGATAGGTCCAAATTTTAAATGCATATAACTTCTACACTATCAATTGGATTTCAACCAAATTTCGTATGTGCTATGTGTATATAAACAGATATGACTGAGCGTATATTAAAGAGCCACCTGGGCTGCCAATTGATAATAAATGCTCTCAATTCTTTTTATCCAAATACCCATATATAAGAAAGTATGCAAGCCGACAGCTTTAAACTATGCACACGTATAATACCTAACATTCTATATTAATTTGGAGTAACTTATATACGTCAGTGCTACCAACATGATTCTAAGCCTGCTGAGAGATCCAATTTTAAATACATGTAACTTCTATACTATCGTTTGGATTTCAACCAAATTTCGTGTGTGCTATGTGTACCATAACAGATATGACTATGCCGATTCTAAAGAGTAACCAGGGCTGCCAACTGTTAATAAATACTGTCTCTATTTTTGTTACCCTAATATGAATATATCACAAAGTATGCAAGCCAATAGCTCTAAACTTTGCACACGTATAGTTCCTGGCATTCTAGATTAATTTGGAGTAACTAATATAGGCCCACGCCAGTGCTGCCAACATGATTCTAAGCCTGCTGATAGGTCCAATTTTAACATGCATGTAACTTCTATACTAACTAATGGATTTCATTCAATATTGACACAGCAACAGATCATATTATTTCAGATCAATACATGTATGTCATTGTTGCCAACATGATTTTACGAGCGCTGTTAGATCCAATGTTTAACTGCATTTAACGTCCATGCTATCCATTGGACTTCAACCAAATTTTGTATTCTGTAACTTAAGAGATGGAACTAAGAATATAATCAGTCACCAGGGCTGCCAACTGTAGTTCTCTATTAGGCTACATTATGCCAGGTACACAGTATTTCGAACTAATTAGAAATTTCGATATTACCAACTTAATTTCGTCATTATTCTAGATAGATCCATATAGATTAATCATTGGCATGAGCCGTGGTGGTTACGGCAGGACTAATGGCAGTCGCTCACATCCGGGAGGCGAGGAGGTTCGAATCCCCCCGCCGGCAACCTTGAAGATGGTCTTCTGTGGTTTCCCATCTTCCTTCCAGGCAAATGCCGGGGTTGGTCCCTCACTATAGGCCACAGCCGCTACCTTCCAACTCCTCGCCCTTCCCTTCCAACTTTCCTCCCCAACGGTACTTGTAGCCCACCCATTGGGTGTCCGTCTCGATGCAGCTACAAAACTGGCGAGCCGAACATGTCCTCGGACACTCCCGGCACTAAAAGCCATACGCTAAAAAAATGGCATGAATCTTAAATTTTAAGAAAAGTAGGCTCTTTAGTTCGTCACGGAACTTCTTGTTTCATATATGAAATAGGCAAAAAATAGGCTTATGAGATCAGCTTTTGTCCGTGTGTCTGTCTCTGTGTGTGTGGTGGTGTGTGTCATGGATTTTTGTGTGTCCCCCTAATAACTTCTAAACAGCTGTAGCGATTTCAATGAAACTCGGAAAGTTCATAGCACTATTTAGGGCGACCCCGAAAGTGACCTTCAAATGTTGTTACGTCTCACCATTCCAACATGGCGGCTGTGCGATATATTTCACCAGGATTCAATATCTCCGAAACATTTACCGATATCACCCTGGAATATTGTACGGTGATAAAGAGAACTACTAGAAGTTCACCTATGGGACTTTTGAAAACCTGGTAACTACAAAACCAACATGGCGGCCAAACGGATTCGCGACTTTTAAATAGACGTTTCTCGCGATTTAACCAACCAAACGCAATGAAACTTGGTACAGTATATGTTTATACACATTGTAATTCACCGAAATCTAACTTCGTTCAATTGTTTACAAAACCTCAAGATGACAATTGTGCGAAATATTTCACCGGCATTCTATATCTCTGAAACTATTACCGGTATTACCATGAAATTTTGAGCGGAGATAAAGGGCACTACTGAAAGTTCATCTATGGGACATTCAAAAACCGGTTAACTACAAAACGAACATGGCGGCCAAGCGAACGTGAAGGTTTTAAATAGACTTTTCTCGCGGCTTAATGATCCAAACGCAATGAAACTTCGTACAGCAAATTTTTATACACATTGTAATGCATTGTTATGTAATTTAGTTCAATTGTTTATATAACCTCAGGATGGCGTCTGTGCGAATTTCGAAATTAATTTTTTATTTCTTGTGTTCTAATCATGCGATCGAAATCAACGTTTGCATAATGAGCGTACACAATAATCATCATCTAATAGTACATAACTCTATGGCCTACATTTATATTACAATCCAACATGTTGACCATCCGAAATATTTAGACGGTTCTCAATATCTATTAAGCTACTACAGCAATCAAACTGAAATTTTGTAAGTGTATAGAGGCTATAAGCATAAGTTCAGCTATGGGACGTTCAATAACTTGGCGAGCACAAATCCAACATGGCGGCGACGTGAAATTTAAATATTCAAATTGACGTATCTTGCTTTTTAACCATCCGAACGCAGTGAATCTTGATACGGTATATGCTTATACAAATTTTAATCGACTGGCATCTAATTCATTTAAATTATTTTAATTATCACAAGATGGCGGATGAGCGAAATTATAAAATCCCGCTTTTATTTCTTGTGTCCTAATCATGCGATTGAAGTTTGAATAAAACACCTATACAATTATCTTCATGTAATCTATATATATAAAGCACAAAGTTTGTCTGTCTGTCTGTCTGTCTGTCTGTTATGTATACAAATCTACACCGTTTCACCGATCTGAACCAAAATTTGTATACTTACCCTTTGGAACCCTGCGGGTAACCCTGTCAACATTAAATTTCGGACAGACCACCCCATGCCCTGCATTTAGGCCCTTTTGCACAAATCTACACCGTTTCACCGATCTGAACCAAAAGTTGTATATTTATCCTTTGGAACCCTGCAAGTAACACTGTCCACTTGAAATTTCGGACAGACCACCCCATTCCCTGCATTTAGGCCCTTTGGTCCAAATCCACACCGTTTCACCGATCTCAACCAAAATTTGTATATTTACCCTTTGGAACCCTGCGAGTAACACTGACCACTTAAAATTTCGGACAGACCACCCCATTCCCTGCATTTAGGCCCTTTGGTCCAAATCTACACCGTTTCACCAATCAGAAACAAAATTCGTATTCTTACCCTTTGGTGCCCTGCGAGTAACAGTGTCTGCTTGAAATTGCGGACAGACCACTCCATTCCCTGCATTTAGGCCCTTTGGCCCAAACTGCATTTAGGCCCTTTGGCCCAAATCTACACCGTTTCACCGATCTCAACCAAAATTTGTATATTTACCCTATGGAACACTGCGACTAACACTGTCTGCTTGAAATTTCGGACAGACCACGCCATTCCCTGCATTTAGGTCCTTTTTGCACAAATCTACACCGTGTCACCGATCTGAACCAAAATGTGTATACTTACCCTTTGGAACCCTGCGAGTAACACTGTCTGCTTGAAATTGCGGACAGATCACTCCATTCCCTGCATTTAGGCCCTTTGGCCCAAATCTACACCGTTCCACCGATCTCAACCAAAATTTGCATATTTACCCTTTGGAACACTACGACTAACACTGTCTGCTTGAAATTGCGGAGAGGCTACTCCATCCCCTGCATTTAGGCCCTTTGGCACAAATCCACACCGTTTCACCGATCTGAACCAATATTCGGAAACTTACCCTTTGGTACCCTGCGAGTAACACTGTCTGCTTGAAATTGCGGACAGACCACTCCATTCCCTGCATTTAGGCACTTTGGCCCAAATCTACACCGTTCCACCGATCTCAACCAAAATTTGTATATTTACCCTTTGGAACACTGCGACTAACACTGTCTGCTTGAAATTGCGGACAGACCACCCCATTCCCTGCATTTAGGCCCTTTGGTCCAAATCTACACCGTTTCACCAATCAGAACCAAAATTCGTATCCTTACCCTTTGGTGCCCTGCGAGTAACAGTGTCTGCTTGAAATTGCGGACAGACCACTCCATTCCCTGCATTTAGGCCCTTTGGCCCAAATCTACACCGTTTCACCGACCTCAACCAAAATTTGTATATTTACCCTATGAAACACTGCGACTAACACTGTCTGCTTGAAATTTCGGACAGACCACGCCATTCCCTGCATTTAGGTCCTTTTTGCACAAATCTACACCGTGTCACCGATCTGAACCAAAATGTGTATACTTACCCTTTGGAACCCTGCGAGTAACACTGTCTGCTTGAAATTGCGGACAGACCACTCCATTCCCTGCATTTAGGCCCTTTGGCCCAAATCTACACCGTTCCACCGATCTCAACCAAAATTTGTATACTTACCCTTTGGAACCCTGCGAGTAACACTGTCCACTTAAAATTTTGGACAGACCACCCCATTCCCTGCATTTAGGCACTTTGGCACAAATCTACACCGTTTCACCGATCAGAACCAATATTCGGAAACGTACCCTTTGGTACCCAGCGAGTAACACTGTCTGCTTGAAATAGCGGACAGACCACTCCATTCCCTGCATTTAGGCCCTTTGTCCCAAATCTACACCGTTTCACCGATCTCAACCAAAATTTGTATATTTACCCTTTGGAACACTGCGACTAACACTGTTTGCTTGAAATTGCGGCGAGGCCACTCCATCCCTTGCATTTAGGCTGTTTGGCACAAATCTACACCGTTTCACCGATCTGACCCCAATTTTATATACTTACCCGTAGAACCCGACAAGTAACACTGTTCACTTTAAATTTCGGACAGACCACACTATTCCCTGCTTTTTGACCCTTTGGCAGAAAACTACACCGTTTCACCGATCTCAACCAGATTTTACATAATTACCCTTTGGAACTCGACGAGTAACACTGTCCACTCGAAATTTCGGACAGACCACTCCATTCCACGCATTTAGGCCCTTTGGCACAAATCTACATCGTTCACCGATCGGAAACAAAATGTGTATACTTACCCTTTGGAACCCCATGAGTAACACTGTCCACTTTATAATTTGGACAGGCCACTCCATTCCCTGCATTTCGGCCCTTGGCACAAAACTACACCGTTTCACCGATCTCAACCTGATTTTACATAATTACCGTTTGGAACTCGACGAGTAACACTGTCCACTCGAAATTTCGGACAGACCACTCCATTTCCCGCATTAAGGCCCTTTGGTACAAATCTACATCGTTCACCGATCGAAAACAAAGTGTGTATACTTACCCCTTGGAACCCGATGCGTAACACTGTCCACTTTAAATTTCTGACATACCACTCCATTCCCTGCATGTAGCTCAGGAATTCCTCGGGGTTGCCAGCTTCCTAACTCACCAGTCATGAGCCCTAGAGGGTGTACCAGAAGTGGTGGGTCTACATACACCCTGCCTCTTTGAGGGCCTTGAGCAGAAGACAGGAGATATTATGAAAAGGAAAAGAAGGTAGACCCCTCGAAGAATGAGGGTATCAGGAAAGATGAGACAAAGCCAATTAAGGCGGGAAATTGAAAGACTCCCTAGCCCTCGGATACCCTAATACAGTCTGGGTCGAAAGAGAACAAGAGTTGACCAAGGGAGGCCGACAGGAAAGAGAACTGAAATGAGCCCGGCACCAGGAAGTAGAAGCGATGTCAGACTCAGCTGGGGTTCCGTGGTCGCCAACCGACGTCCCACAAGTTGTGAGACCCTGGGGGGGGGGTCAGTTGTGAGAATAGCTTGCTGATTCATCGCGAGGTGACTTGAGAGTACTTTCCAGAGCCCGCCGTGTTATCTCCTGCTGTCTATGCTGATGCCAGCACAGGGCCGTTGCGAAACAGTGAGTGATTCCCGGTCAATCTGTATAGGACGGGGAACCCCGAACGTGTGTCATCATATTTCGTCATCATCTGCGATCATCTCAGGTTCGTGCAGCTTGGACCTATATTCTTTGTCTTTGCCGAGCAGTACGCTCTATCACTAGACGCATCCAGTACAGGCCTAAGCCAGAAAATAAGGTTGAGACTTTGGAAGACATCGTAGCTAGACACCTGAATTACCTATATCAGTTTTAAAATAACACCATGTTCGTTTAGTAGTCATTTTTTCATTACCTTATTATTATCATCATAAGTGCAAATGACCTAGATGTTACGCGCATCATACCAATAATCACCGCCGCATAAAGTCTTTCTCGACTGTGATTTTTAAAATATTTATTTTTGGTTGGTTGGTTCTTAAGTTTAGGGGCCGCGACAACGCGGTCATGTAGCCCCGTGTACTTTGGGTGTGTGAAGAATCTGTCGGATAACCGGTGTAAATTGTGATGACTGTATTAGTGTGTGTTATCTGTTTTTTAATTTAAGTACAAACTGCAACTTAGAATTCTTCAAATAGTTCGTACTTTTGCCGCTAAGCGCCACCGTCAACGACTACTAGGCCAAGTTCGGAACTTAGCTACTAGACGCCACTGCAGTCGGCTCTTGGCAACGGACGTAGACATCTATGAGCGTTGTGTACCTATCCAATTTAGCTTCACACAGGTGTAATTAGTGGAAGGTTCTTTAACATGCCATAAATCTGACATGGGACCGCCGGCTTTACTTCCCCTCCGAAGAAAGGCATACTGACGGATTTTTAACGCTCTTAAAATATCCGACGGCTTCGGCCGGGTTTGAACCCGCTATCTTGGGCATAGAAGCTCAGCATGCTACCAAATACGCCACCGAAGCCGCCATATAGTTATTTTTATTACAGTACATTGTGTACATTATACGTTGAAGTATCAATTCAATACCGGTAGTAGTTTCCCTTATCATCCTCATCATAAGAGCAAATGACCTACAGTAGATGTTACGCCCATTACACCACCATTAATCACCACACACAATAAGTCTTCCTCGCCTGTGAATTTTGAAATATGTATTTCTATTACGGTAGTTTGTAAGTTTGACGTGTCAATTCAACAGTAGTTTTTATTATCATCCTTATCAAAAGGGCAAATGACCTAGATATTACTCCCTCATTGTCTTTGGGGGCAAATGACTTAGATTTTAAGTCCATTATATTTCTAAGGAGACCTTAAAACATTATCATCATTCCACCGGGCGAAGCCGGGTACTACTGCTAATAGTACATAAATCTAAGGCCTATAATATAAAAATCCAACATGGTGACCATCCAAAATATTTAGACGGTTCTCAATATCTACGAATCTATTACAGCATTCAAACTGACAATTTGTATGTTGATAGAGGCAATTGATATTAGTAGGATATATGAAAATAGGCTATTTTAGTTCTTCACGGAACTAATTGTTTCATAAATGAAAATAGGCTAAAATACAGGCTGGACAGAAGAACGCAGAAAGGAACACAGTGAACGAATGAAGAGATATTGGGGAGAAAAGAAGAAGGAACATTGTGCAAAATAAGTTCATGCGCACTCCGTAGTTGGGCATAACGATTTAAAAATAATAATAATAATAAGAAGAAGACTGAACACCATTAACGAAGAGGTACGGCGTGAGAAGGAAGGTGTACCCGGCGATACCCAGAACAGTTTTGCTGAAGAACTGGAGTCGGCACAAGCGGATAGCCAGCATCTTCAAGAAGTAGATTTAGTTTCCATGCAAACTATTGGTCAACACCACATTGGAAGTTGAAGAATGAAATGATGGCTACAGTCATAGAGTTTTATGGAACTGATGCAAGTTGCAGGCCGAAAATACCAAAAGTCAGTGGTTCAAGAAAGCTGACAAAAATACTGAGTATCATGAATCGGGATGTTTTGCCGGAACATTTTGAAGCATCCGCACATCTGGAATCCCTTCATACTATTATTTTCTGTGGTGCAGTGACTGTTGTGAGAGCTATGGGTATTGAACAATGTGAACGAAAAAAGCAAATGCTGTCGATGCCAAACTGGGAAAGAAGACTTGATGGAACAATGTAACAGCTCAGGGCTGATATTGCAGAATGACACAATATGTTCGTGGTACAAGAACAAGAAAGGTACTGAGGAAAGCTGGGCATATAATGAGACAAAGCACAGACCACACGCAGCGAGATGTACTAAATTCAACATCTGAAGAGTGACTAGATACCTTGAAATGTTTGTTTTATTCGCCAGACTTGCTAAGTAGGCCTATAGGGAGAGTATGAAGAGGAAGAAAGTCAACTTCCTTTCCGCCAACTCTGAGAGAAGATTTTATCCGACTCTGGGTAAGATAAAGGATTCTACAGACAAAAACTACCCAACGAATAAATTCAAGAAATTGTTGGCAACCAACTGTCTACATCATCTCATCATGACACTGAATCACGTTGGGTAAGAGAAGAACAGCAAGCTTCCCAACAATTTGCGCAAATGCAACACGAGAAATTAACCAGAAATGATATTAATGAAGTTATCAACAAGTTAACGAATTGGAAAGACCCTGACCTTTACCAGTCTCAGAATTTATGGTATAAGAAGTTCTGAAGCATCCACGATCGACTAGGTGAGTACATTAATGATGCCATCCTTCATACCGATAGTTGCCAGAATTAGTCACAAGTTGCATCACATATTAGCTTCCAAAATATCTTTAGAATACGTGGGACCTACAAAATATCGTCCCATCACATGTCTGCCCACATTGTATATGATTATTACATGCCTGGCTAACAGGATACATGCACACTGTGAAAGAAACAAGATAATTGCAACAGAAAGGTTGTAAAAAGGGTTCAAAATGGTGCAAAGAACAACTAATAATTGACTCAGTTGTGTGTGGCCAGGCACTCTTGAAACACCGGAAACTTCTTATGGCGTACATCGATTATAAGAAGGCTTTTGACTCTATGCCCCATGACTGGCTAGTGGCAATGCTGCGATTTTACAAGATCAATGAGGTATTTTTCAGTTTATTGAAAAGGGTTATGTCAGCAGGGAAAACTAGACTGTGTCTCAGTACACCACGCGGAGACATACGAACAGATGAGATATAGATTCGGAGAGGCATCTTTCAAGGAGACTACCTTAGCCCCTTATCGTTTGTCCTGGCAATGAATCCTTTGTCTACCCAGCTTAGCTCGACTCACTACGGCTCTTGTATCAAGATTGGAAAGAGAGTTGGTTCTCGGCTAAATCATCTGCTATACATGGACGACCTTAAACTCGATGCCGAACCACAGTCGCATATGGAAAACTTGCTGTAAATAATTGACACATTCTCACGAGTTGTACAAATGGGGCTTAGTTGGACAAGTGTCGGACACTAACGGTGGCGAGAGGAAAAGTACATAAGTCCAGTTATGAGCTGGAAGATGGACAGCATATTAAGGCTATGTCGGCAGAAGACACCTACAAATACTTAGGAGTAATCCAAGCTAGGAATATTGACCATGTGTCAATAAAGAAAGATATGTCGTGTGAATTTGTCAAATGATTAAAACTTATCATAAAAACGCACTTGAACAGCAAAAACCTAGTGAAAACTGTTAACAAGTATGCTGTGCCTGTACCGAGCTACTCCTTTAGCATAATAAAATGGCGTAAAATGGACATCGAAGGTCTTGAGCAAAACATAAGAATGATGCTCACAAAAGGCAGGAAACACCACCCACAGCCTTCAATAGAACGAATGACTTTACCCAGAAGCCTAGGCGGACGTGGGTTCGTTAACATTGACAACCAGATGACACGACAGATAGACAGCCTTAGAGAGTACTTTTACGCAGAATCGAGATCATCTGTACTTCACAGTCATCAGTGCGGCGGACAAGTCAACGCCACTGGTCTTGTGTCAACAAGAGATTCAACACCATCGACATACTGACCTTCAAAAGATGGAAGCATGGAAAGCACACCCTTTGCACGGAAGACATCCAAATGAGGTGAGTCAAGCAAATGTTGATATAATTGCGTCAAACTACTGGCCCACTTAAGGAGAGATCTTTCCAGAAACTGAAGGTTTTATGCTTGCAATTCAAGACCAAGTCATTCCTATAAGGAACTACCTCAAGTTGTACGCGTTGTACGCAACGGTGGGGACTACGTCGAGGGCCTGTGAAACTTGGAACCATCTAAGTGAGTTATTAATCCAGTTATAACTAAGGTGCCAAAACTAAAAAACCATCCTATGTAATAATAATAAACATTTTGTATCCAATGGCCATGCAGAATCTCACAGAAGGCAGTAGTTCATTCAACATCCTGAATCGCTCGGAAGTTCATTGGTAGCGACTTTCCAGCTTATAAGAGGCTGTCCCAGTAACTAAACTTTGGTTCCCTGAAGCCCGTATAGTTATGTTGTAACGAGCAGAAGTACCCGCTCTTCGAACGGTCTTCGCTATTAATAACCAGACGTTACCAGTTGAGCTACTGTTGCAATGGTTAGGGGCTTGTCATTCCTTCATAAGTTTATCAGAACGAAGTTAGTTTTCTGGGTATATCGCAGACACTGTTAATTTAAGGGCCTTAAAATGTGGGTTTCGGAGACCCTTTGTACACTCCCTAGTTTTGTGTCACACACTGAGAAGAGCAACATATGCTTTGGTCGTCTTTCTAGGATAATTTTTATTTTTCGCCTATTTTAGCATGTATTTTGAAAAGTTGTTCCTTATGCCCACCCTTCTATGAGAAGTACGTTGAAGAGTTTTCTAAATGATTGGTGTATTGACTCATGGTTACCCGAACATGAGTTATAGGCGTACATTAACATAAAGATATATCAACCACACAGTGTCGAACAAAATCATCTTTACGATGAACCCGATTGTCGACAAAAATATTATTAGTTCAAATGTGCTCTCAAACTAAACTCACCTAACGTGCACTTCCTAACGTGAAAATAAGATTGAAAACCTCGTAGACGAAACGCAATATACCTAGTCAAATTAAAACTGACCCTCACCGTTGTAAAAAGTCCCCATCCCCAGGATGACATCTTTAATAAATTATAAAGGCTTGTGGTGCATCAAAATTCGGGATTTTAGCCTCCAATGGCCCAAATTCCCAAAAGCTGCAAAAAACACTATTCCAATCCAGGAATTTTTGAAAATAATGTTGCTGTTTGGAGATATAATAGACCTTCTGTACAACATATCGCACGTGTAAGTCACGTGTAAAAATTCTAGGCTACTCCTTGACCCCCTTAATCGCATTGTTGAATTTTACAGTCCATGTTTAATTCCACGATAACCTTATAGCCATTTGCAAACTTTCTCAGAAATTTAATAAATTGAGTGGCATTGCTTCTTACTGAAATAGATGGAAAGTTGGATGTCACCTCTTGTGATACTGTTGTCATGGTTACCGGCTTGCATTACTTCATTAGTTTCTTCTTGTTCTTCTTCTTTCGGATGGGCCAGCTAAGGACCACGACGTTCAACTTTTCAGCTTGGCGAGGGATTTGATGTTTGACCAATATTCGCGCATTCTCTGGCTATGTTTCTCCTTTCTCTCTTTTGACCAGATGATGCCGGTTTTCTTACAGGGTGGTCTGTCCTGGAAACTCTTCTGTTTAAGTATCTTTTTGAGATGTGATTGGCTTCTAATATCACTTTTCATTATCTTCAGTTCTTGGATATCCTTGTTAACTTCTGTTAGCCACGGTGTCACGCTCTGTCTATTGCCGCAATAGTTGAGAAGCCGGTTGGTTAGTCTTGTTGGGTTCATCCATGATACATGTCCGTAGAAAGCCAGACGTCTCTTCCTGGCCACATCTGTGATTTTTATCTGTGTATATACTTATATATAGCTCCTGATTTGGTCTCCCTCTGTACTCGTCATCTATTTATTAGTTTATTAAATGAAATTATTTTTCTGAGAATATTTCAAAAACGTGGTTTTAGAGCCTTAAGACGTTGTAGCCTCCGACCCATCGAGGGGCTGAAAATGAGCTTTGTCTCGTCCTTGTACGCCATAATATAATAATAATCATAATAATAATTTAATAATATAGGGATAGGGATATAATAGACCTTCAGTACCACACCCGCACGAGTAAATCGCGTGAAAAATTCTAGAATACCCCTTGACACCCTTAAGCGCATTATATACGTATTGATGAATTATACAGCGTTAAGTTGGTTCCGTGATAACCTTATAGCTGTTTGCAAACTTTCACAGTAATGTAATAAATGGAATTGCATTGCGTCTTACAGAAATAGATGGACTACTGAGATTGTATTGCCATGGTTACCGGCTTGCATTCTCTATTAGTTTATTAAATGAAATTTGTTTTCTGGGAATATCTCAAAAACTGTTTGTTTTAGGACCTTAAAATGTGGTTTTTGGGGCCCGTAAGGCCTCCGAGTTTTGTTTCTCACCTTAAGACGCTGAAAATGAGCTTTGTCTCGTCTTTCTGCGCCCATTTTAGCATGTATTTTAAGGGGGTAGGCCCCCGTTTATGAGAGGTACGGAGAAGAGTTACATCTATGATTACTTTCGTGCCTCTGATGGACATCTGTACAAAATCTTACGTTGAT
The DNA here is from genome assembly GCA_946902985.2 of Meconema thalassinum. NCBI lineage: Eukaryota > Metazoa > Arthropoda > Insecta > Orthoptera > Tettigoniidae > Meconema > Meconema thalassinum. The sequence continues at coordinate 396,384,672 of OX336390.1, read as the reverse complement.
GCGCTTGCAAAGTTGTACACAGACAGACAGACAGACAGACAGACAAACAGACAGACGGACAAACATTTTGTTTTTGCGCGCAACCGTCATAAACCAGTCTAAAACGCGTTAATAACTCAAATTTCCGTGGAAATTCAGAATAAAACAGACGAACTTCCTTTTTTATATATATACAAGCTGACCCGGCAGACGTTGTGCTGCCAATCAAAGAAAGTGTTGTAACTTTGTTTCTTGAAGTGCTTTTGGATACACAATATTTTTTCATTTCCTGTTAACTGCCTCTAAACTATCGTGAAATGAATTAACTATTCTAGAACCATTCGTGGGAGCGTGCACAACAACTCTCCAAAGTTTCATCGCAATGGGATAAATGGCATATAACCGCATACGGGATTTTGTTTAAATGATTCGTGCGCTGTCACTCATTTGTTGAATCTACTCGTGCTCTACCAACTGTGAAATGTATTTACTAAGTTAGAAAGCTTTACGTAAGTATACACAACAACTCATCAAAGTTTCATCGCAATCGATGAATAGTATATGAACGCATACGGGATTTTGTTGGAACGCTTGCACGTCGTCACTCATTTGTTACATCTACTCGTGCGCTACCAATATTGTAAAATGGATTTACGAAGTTGAACACCTTCCCTGGCGTGTACACAACAACTCATCAAAGTTTCATTGGAATCGGATATGAACGCATACGGGATTCTCTTTAAACGATTCGCGTGCCGTCACTCATTTGTTGAATCTACCCATGCGCTACCTATTGTAAAATAGATTTACTAAGCCTGAAACCTTCTCTGGAGTGTGCTCAATGATTCACCAAGGTTTCATCGCAATCGGATGAATGATATATGACCGCATACGGGACATTGTGGAAACGATTCGCGCACCGTCGCTCATTTGTTGAATCTACTCTTGCGCTACTTATTAAAAACTGGATTTACTAAGAAAGAAACATTTCCTGGAGTGTACACAACAATTCAACAAAGTTTCATCGCAATCGGATAAATTGTATATGGACGCATACGGTACTTTGTTGAAATGATTCGCGTGCCGTCACACATTTGTTGAATCTACTCGTGGGCTACCTATTGTAAAATGGATTTATTAAGCCAGAAACCTTCCGTAGGGTGTACACAACATCTCACCCAAGTTTCATCGTAATCGGACGAATGGTATTTGAACGCATACGGGACCTTATTGAAACGCTTCCCGCGTCGTCGCTCATTTGTTGAATCTACTCGTGCGAAACCTCCTGTGATATTGATTTACTAACTTAGAAACCCTCACGTAAGTGTACACAACATCTCACCCAAGTTTCATTGCAATCGGACGAATGGTATATGAACGCATACGGGACTTTGATTAAAAGTTCGCGCGTCGTTGCTCATTTGTTGAATCTACTCGTGAGCTACCTATTGTAAAATGGATTTTCAAAGTTACAAGCCCTCACGTAAGTGTACACAACATCTCACTCAAGTTTCATCGCTATCGGACGAATGGTATTTGAACGCATACGGGACTTTGTTGAAACGCTTCTCACGTCGCCGCTCATTTGTTGAATCTACTCGTGCGCAACCTCCTGTGAAATGGATTACTAAGTTAGAAGCCTTCACTTAAGTGTACACAACAACTCATCAAAGTTTCATCTCAATCTATGAATGGAATATAAACTTATACGGGATTTTGTTGAAACGCTTCGCGCGTCGTCACTCATTTGTTGAATCTAGTCGTGCGCTACCTAAAGTGAAATTGATTTACTAATCCAGAAGCCTTCCCTGGAGTGTACACAACATCTCAACCAAGTTTCATCGCTATCGGACGAATGGTATTTGAACGCATACGGGGCCTTTTGGAAACGCTTCGCGCGTCGCCGCTCATTTGTTAAATCTATTCGTGCGCTATCTATTATAAAATGGATTTACTAAGCCAAACACTTTCCCTGGAGCTCACTCAACATATCACCCATGTTTCATGGCAATCGGATGAATGGTATATGAACGCATACGGGACTTTGAAACGCTCTAACGTGCAGAGACAAACAGTAGAATTCGAAATCACTGCCACCTTTGGTATAAAACACAACTTTCCGCCACGGGCGGAGTGTATGTAATGGCGGTAGTTGCACAGGTTGCGACCAGGTGGCTCTAACGTGCAGAGACAAACCGTCCAAAGACATCAGTTTTCACGAAGGCCAAGGCTAGTGGTTTCCATGACGACTGTTTTTGGCTGTATGTTATCGTTCTAAAATTGTGTGTAAATTGTGGTTCAAAAATTGTGTTCATTCCACCTACCGGGTCAGATTGTGAATCTAAACCATACATGGACCCACCCTAATATACATACCAAATTCCATCAAAATCGGTTCAGTCGTTTAGGAGGAGTTCAGTCACATACACACGTGTCGAAGAATTAAGTTATATATATAAAGACACTAGCTGAAGTACCCGTGCTTCGCTACGCGTCATAAATAAATTAAAATGTGAAGGTGACAGTTAAAACAGGGGATAGGCGAGGTGCTGCGCAGAGGGAGATTAAGGATGGAACATTTTGTCCAACTACACCGCTCGGTGTTGACCGTGTTTTATAGCACAAATTTTGGTTTTACTCGCTAACCGTTGGAGATACCTTTCGGTTAGAAACGGTAATTTTAAACCTCGTATATGCCATCAAAAGTTTGCTATTTCTTAGCGTTCTCTTTTTATTTGAAATGGAAATATGAAAGTTTGAAACCAAAGGGTGTAGTGACGTCACTAAAATGGTCACCATCTTTAAATAGTGCAAAGTATTTAAATCAAAAGCAACCTATATGTTAACCAGGTAAATCAGATACTTACATGTAAAATTCATGTAAATCGGACCAGTGGTACTTGCGTGATTGAGTAATACACAGACACACACCATCTCATTTTTAGCTTCGCTTCGCTCGCGTAATAGTCGTGTCATATTGTTATTCAATGAAATGCAGTTTTAACCCCGTTAGCACCCCTTTAGAACCTGAATATCCAAAAATCCCTCCTTAGTAGACGTTTTCAACACACAACAAACATATCCCCAAAATACCATTCTTCTAACTTTAATAGTTTGGTTGGTCGATGAGAGTGAACATCCAAAAATCCTTCCTTAGTGGACGTTTTTCTTCCAGATTTCACCCCTCCCCATAGGCCCCTTAAATTGCATTTATGAAAAAAACTGTCGAACACCTATTTGTTTTATTTATTTATTTATTTATTTTTAAGCTGATTGAAATCCTACGAGTTTCAAACTCCTCGCCTATGTCGTTTAAGAGATACACGCTCCGTTAGGAATCTTTCAACCCCCCACTTTTCATCCCTTTCACCTCATAATATACACTACATCGAAAAAACATTAGACATGTGTCAGCTTATTTTTAATGATTAGTATATATGCCAAGTATCACATCCCCAAATGAAACCACTCGTGAAATATTGTTATTCAATGAAATGCACGTTTACCCCTTAACACCTCTTTAGAACCTGAATATCCAAAACTCTTTCCTTAGTGGACGTTTTCGACATAGAACGAACATATCCCCAAAATTTCATGTTTCAAACTTCAATAATTTTGGCTGGGCGATGATGAGTGAGTCAGCCAGGACATTTTCTTTCATTAATTTTTGATAATGTCACCCCTCCCCATGAACCCCTTAAATTGGATTTATGAATCAAACGGTCGAACACTTATTTACTTATTTAAATCTGTTTTCCCCCTGAGTTTGATGAGTGAGTAGGTGAGTCAATCAGTTAGGACACTTTCTTTCCTGTTTTTCTTTTCCCCAGAATTTCACCCCTCTCCAAGGGCCCCTTAAATTGGATTTATGAAAAAACGGTCGAACACCTATTTTCTTGTATTTTAAGCTGGTTTTTTTTCGACGAATTTCAAAATTCTCGCCTATGTCGTTACAGAGATACACGCGCCGTTAAGAATCCCTCAACCCCATTTTCCACCCCTTTCACCTCATAATATACACCACATCGATAAACCCTTAGACATATGTCTGATTATTTTTAAAGATTAGTTTATATACCGAATATCACATCCCCAAAGAAACAGCTCATGAGATATCATTATTCAATGAAATGCACGTTTACCCCCCTAACACCTCTTTAAAACCCGAATAAACAAAAATCATTCCTTAGTTGACGTTTTCGACAGACAGCGAACATATTCCCAAAATTTCATGTTTCCAACTTTAATAGTTTTCGCTGGGCGTGATGAGTGAGTGAGTCAGACAGGATATTTTCTTTCAATTATTTTTACAGAATTTCACCCCTCCCCATGGGCCCCTTGAATTGGATTGATTTATTTATTCGAGTCAAAAGCATTACAACATACACAGAGGGATGATACACAATATTAAAAAGAAATAATACATACAACAATGTCTCGAATTAGATTGTCTTTGCCCAGAAACAGGCCACTGTCACACCCTTTTCATGACCTTCCATTAACTCCTGCGTTGTGCAAGAGCACGGGCACAGTTCACAGGAACACAGGTGTATTGATTGATGGATTGATGAAAAAACGCTTGAACACCTATTAACTTATTTTTTAAGCTGTCTTTTCCCCCTGAGTTTGATGAGTGAGTGAGTTAGTCAGTCAGGTAGGACACTTTCTCCCATTTTCCCCCCAGAATTTCACCCCACCCCATTGGCCCCTTAAATTAATTTATGAAAAAACGGTCGAACACCGATTTACTTACTTTTTAGCTTTTTTTTCGCTGAGTTTCAAATTTGTCGCCTTTGTCGTTTAAGAGATAGGCCTACACGCTCCGTTAGGAATCCTTCAACCCCCACTTTTAACCCCTTTCACCTCATAATAATACACCACATCGAAAAACCCTTAGACACATGTCTGCTTATTTTTATATGCCGAGTATCACATCCACAAATGAAACCACTCGTGAGATATTGTTATTCAATAAAATGCAGGTTTATCCCCCTTAAGACCCCTTTAGAACCTGAATATCCAAAAATCCTCCCTTAGTGTACGGTTTTGATATACAACGAACATATCCCAGAAATGCCATCTTTCCAACTTCAATATTTTAGGATAGGCGATGATGAGTGAGTGAATGAGTCAGGACATTTTCTTTCAATTTTTTTCTTCAGAATTTCTCCCCTCCCGATGAACCCTTTCAATTTGATTGATCAAAGAAACTGTCTAAAAGCTATTTACTTACTTTAAAGCAGTTTTTCCCCCTGAGTTTGATGAGTGAGTGAGTCAGTCAATCAGTTAGGACACTTTCTTTTCTGTTTCCCGCCCCCCTCCCCCCGAATTTCACCCCTTCTCATGGGCCCCTTAAATTGGATTTATGAAAAAACGGTCAAACACATATTTACTTATTTTTATGCTGGGTTTTCTTTCGCTGAGTTTCAAGCTCCTCGCCTATGTCGTTTAAGAGATACACGCTCCGTTAGGAATCTTTCAATCCCCACTTTTCACCCCGTTAACCTCATAATATACACCACATCGAAAAACCCTCAGACATGTGTCTTCTAACTTTTTAATGATGAGTTTATATGCCGTGTATCACATCCCCCAATAAAACCAATCGGGAGATATTGTTATTCAATGAAATACAGGTTTAACCCCCTTAAAACCCCTTTAGAACCTGAATATCAGAAAATCCTCCCTTAGTAGATGGTTTTGACATACAATGAACACATCCCCAAACTGTCATGTTTCTAACTTCAATAATTTTGGCTGGGTGATGATGAGTGAGTGAGTCAGGACATTTTCTTTCAATTTTCTATTTTCTGAGTTTCACCCCTCCCCATGAACCCCTTAAATTTGATTTATGAAAAAAACTGTCGAACAGCTATTTACTTACTTTAAAGCAGTTTTTCCCCCTGAGTTTGATGAGTGAGTCAGTCAGTCAATCAGTTAGGACACGTTCTTTCCAGTCCCCCCCCCCCTCCAGAATTTCACCCCTCCCCATGGGCCCCTTAAATTGGATTTATGAAAAAACGGTCAAACATATATTTACTTCTTTTTATGTTGATTTTTTTTCGCTGAGTTTCAAACTCCTCGCCTATGTCGTTTAAGAGATACACGCTCCGTTAGGAATCTTTCAATCCCCACTTTTCACCCCTTTCACCTCATAATAAACACCACATCGAAAAACCCTCAGGCACGTGTCTTCTTATTTTTATATGCCGAGTATCACATCTCCCAGTGAAACCAATCGGGAGATATTGCTATTCAATGAAATGCAGGTCTACCCCCAACACCCCTTTAGAACCTGAATATCCAAAAATCCTCTCTTAGTGGGCATTTGCGGCCCTTGAGGAATCTGCATACCAAATTTCATTCCAATCCGATCGGTGGTTTCTGAGATTTCGTGATGAATGAATGAGTGAGTGAGTGGTATTTGACAAATATATAGTTGATAGTGTCAAGTCTTTGTTATGCTAAACTCGGTTGACAGTGCTGTGTGAGCAGTTGAGTAACTAACGGGATTTCAAGTAAAGATCCTCATTTTCTATACCGGTAGTGCAGAGCGCAACTGGCATCCAGTCGGCCGTGTCTCGACTTGAGCTATGTTGCCATGGAAACTATCTGCCTTGCCATTCCGTCGTGAGTATATTTTATGATTTGATTAGCCTGTGCTTGATTGCAAAAGAGCCGAAATCAGAAGAATGAGAAAGACTATCGAAAGTTCATGTAGCCAGCGGTTTCTTCTGGGTCCTAAACTATTTGAATGCAAAATTTGGTGGAGATTGGTGGAACGGTATAGATTTGTATACGGAACAAACCCACATACATACATACATACATACATACAGACTTTCACTTTTATATATAAGACTAGCTGAAGTACCCGTGCTTCGCTACGCGTCATAAATAAATTAAAATGTGAAGGTGACAGTTAAAACAGGGGATAGGCGAGGTGCAGCGCAGAGGGAGATTAAGGATGGAACATTTTGTCCAACTACACCGTTCGGCGTTGACCGTGTTTTATAGCACAAATTTAGATTTTACTCGCTAACCATTGGAGATACCTTTCGGATAGAAAATGTTATTTTAAACCTCGTATATGCCATCAAGAGTTTGCTATTTCTTAGCGTTCACTTTTTATTTGAAATGGAAATATGTAAGTTTGTAGTGACGTCACTAAAATGGTCGCCATCTTTAAATAGTGCAAAGTATTGAAATCAAAAATAGCCTATATGTTAACCAGGTAAATCAGCTCCTTCCATGTAAAATTCATGTAAATCGGACCAGTGGTTCTTGCGTGATTGAGTAATAAACACACACACACCATCTCATTTTTAGCCTCGCTTCGCTCGCGTCATAGCCGTGTCATATTGTTATTCACTGAAATGCAGATTTAACCCCGTTAACACCCCTTTAGAACCTGAATATCCAAAAATCCCTCCTTAGTAGACTTTTTCGACACACGACAAACATATCCCCTTCTTCTAACATTAATAGTTTTGGTTGGTCGATGAGAGTGAACATCCAAAAATCCTTCCTTAGTGGACGTTTTTCTTCCAGAATTTCACCCCTCCCCATAGGCCCTTTAAATTGGATTTATGAAAAAACGGTCGAACACCTACTTATTTTAATTATTTATTCATTTATTTATTTTTAAGCCGTTAGAAACTCTGAGAAAATCAAACTCCTCGCCTATGTCGTTTAAGAGATACACGCTCCGTTAGGAATCTTTCAACCCCCACTTTTCATCCCTTTTACCTCATAATATACACCACATCGAAAAACCATTAGACATTTGTCTGATTATTTTAATGATTAGTTTATATACCGAATATCACATCCCCACAGAAACAACTCATGAGATATCGTTATTCAATGAAATGCACGTTTACCCCCTTAACACCTCTTTAAAACCCGAATAAACAAAAATCATTCCTTAATTGATGTTTTCGACATACAGCGAACATATTCCCAAAATGTCATGTTTCAAACTTTAATAGTTTTTGCTGGGCGTGATGAGTGAGTGAGTCAGACAGGACATTTTCTTTCAATTATTTTTACCAGAATTTCACCCCTCCCCATGGGCCCCTTAAATTAGATTGATGAAAAAACGCTTGAACACATATTAACATATATTTTTAGCTGTCTTTTTTCCCCTGAGCTTGATGAGTGAGTTAGTCAGTCAGTTAGGACACTTTCTCTCCTTTTTTCCTCCCAGAATTTCACCCCACCCCATTGGCTCCTTAAATTAATTTATGAAAAAACGGTGGAACACCGATTTACTTATTTTTTAAGGTGATTTCTTTTCCGCTGAGTTTCAAATTTCTCGCCTATGTCGTTTAAGAGATAGGCCTACACGCTTCGTTAGGAATCCTTCAACCCCCACTTTTCACCCCTTTCACCTCATAATAATACACCACATCGAAAACCCCTTAGACACATGTCTGCTTATTTTTAATGATTAGTTTATATGCCGAATATCACATCCACAAATGAAACCATTCGTGAGATATTGTTATTCAATGAAATGCAGGTTTAACCCCCTTAAGACCCCTTTAGAACCTGAATATTCAAAAATCCTTCCTTAGTGTATGGTTTTGACATACAACGAACTTATCCCGAAACTGCCATGTTTCCAACTTCAATATTTTTGGCTGGGCGATGATGAGTGAGTGAGTGAGTAAATGAGTCAGGTCATTTTCTTTCATTTTTTTTTCTTCAGAATTTCACCCCTCCCGATGAACCCCTTAAATTTGATTTATCAAAAAAAAAAACGTCGAACACATATTTACTTATTTTTAAGCAGTTTTTCCCCCTGAGTTTGAAGAGCGAGTGAGTCAATCGGTTAGGACACTTTCTTTCCTGTTTTTTTCCCCCAGAATTTCACCCCTCCCCACGGGCCCCTTAAATTGGATTTATGAAAAAACTGTCAAACACCTATTTACTTATTTTTATGCTGATTCTTTTCCGCTGAGTTTCAAACTCCTCGCCTATGTCGTTTAAGAGATACAGGCTCCGTTAGGAATCTTTCAACCCCCACTTTTCACCCCTTTCACCTCATAATATACACCACATAGAAAAACCCTCAGACACGTGTCGTCTTATTTTTAATGAGTTTATATGCCGAGTATCACATCCCCCAATGAAACCAATCGGGAGATATTGCTATTCAATGAAATGCAGGTCTACCCCCTTTAGACCCCTTTAGAACCTGAATATCCAAAAATTCTTTCATAGTGGGCGTTTGCGACCCTTGAGAAAGCTGCATATCAAATTTCATTCCAATCCGTTGGGTGGTTTCTGAGATTTCGTGATGAATGTGTGAGTGAGTGAGTGGTATTTGACAAATAACTAGTAGATAGTGTCAAGTCTTTGTTATGCTATACTCGGTTGACAGTGCTGCGTGAGCAGTTGAGTAACTAACGGGATTTCGAGTAAAGCTCCTCATTTTCTATACCGGTAGTGCAGAGCGCAATTGGCATCCAGTCGGCCGTGTCTCGACTTGAGCTATGTTGCAATGGAAACTATCTGCCTTGCCATTCCTTCATGAGTATATTTTATGAATTTATTAGCCTTTGCCCGAGTGCAAAAGGGCCGAAATCAGAAGAATGAGAAAGACTATCGAAAATTCATGTAGGCAGCGGTTCCTTCTGGGTCCTAAACTATGTGTATGCAAAATTTGGTTGAGATTGGTGGAACGGTGTAGATTTGTATACGGAACCAACCCACCCACATACATACATACAGACTTTCACTTTTATATATTAGATAGAGATGTACCAGAAATGTGTTATATGTACTGTATAAAACAATAATAATAATGGAACAAACATGCGCCTCTTTCCTCTTCCTGTCTCTCTCCTCCTCTGAAGTGCTAAAATTGCTAGGGAATCACCCACCAAACATGCTGCAACTGCTTGCATGGCTCATGACGATAAAATACATTTACGTGTGGAGAGTCGAGTCAGCATCTTTCGTGTTACTCATAAAACTGGGATGTTCCATTTTATTTACTGTAGATTAAGTATTTTAGTGAAGAACTAATTAGCCTATTTTCATATATCACACTGGTCTTTTCCATTAAAATTCTCCTGCCTATTACCAGGATTTTCCATTTGATGTACTAAATAGCTTTTGGTTCAGGACCTTTGTATTCACCCACACCATTACATTGAGATGTTATGTGTTAGAGTATATAGATTTCAATATTGGTGATTAAGACTCCTCCAGTGAGTTAGCATCTTACTGTAACGAACCATGGGAATAAAGTTTTAGAAACGTCAAATGCACGGCTTCTATAATAATTTACGAAAAGTAAGCTACAGAATTTAGTGTCATTAGATTATGATTGTTATCATAGCCCAGCATATGAATCATCTTTCCGAACGCCTGAATAAGAAACGAGAAATAATAAAAAAAATATATAGTTTTACAATCTTGAACTGATGCTTCTTGAATTTTTGAAAACAATTGAACATCATTACATGTCTCTATACTAAGCTGTCAATAAAGATTCATTGTGCTGAGTATTATTGCACTCGAGTGGTTAGATCACTAGGAAAGTTATTTGCAATATTTGAAGATCACTTCACCGTCATGTCGTTATGTGCTTTTTGGGATTACAGAAAGTCACATGTTACATAACAGTCCTCTAAACATATATGTATAAACAATGTGTGTATCTACCCCTTGTAATTGCCGTTTTCAACGGGGTCGGGGATAAGATGCGATGAAAGTCTACGTGGTGGATGGTTTTTACGACCGGATGCCCTTCCTAACGCCTCCCTCATGAGAGGAATGAATGAATATGAATGATGTGGGAGAAAGTGGCCATGGCCTGTTAGAAGGTACAGTCTCAGCATTTGCCTCAAATTGAAAAAGGGGAAACCACGGAAAACCATTTCAAGGACGGCCGCCGGTAGGGCTCGAAGCCATGTCGACCGAGTCTGCAGAGGGCTTGGCCCCATGGCCTAGTGCTGCGCGTCAGCGAGCGTGGCTACCGCTGTTAATGCATATGTATAAACAGTGAACAGTAACAATTCACAGCTAATACGATCTTCCATCATGCATTTATACTAATTTTATTACTTTTTTTTTATCATTTGTCTCGTCGTCTAAAAATTAGTTCAGAATTCTTAATTGTTCCTAAATCTGTTGTTTTGAGCATATTAAAACGCTGAACTTGAAAGAAATACATAATTATTGTGAAAGATAATCCGACCAAAGACAGGATACTATCGTAATTCTATTAGAAACAGAATTCAAACATCTCAAACTTTGAATATGCTGTGTTTAGTTTTCACGTAATCTCAAAAATATACATATCTTCCTTTCTTATTGCTGGCAATAAAACATCTATTGTATTGAACGGCTTAATGAGGCGTAATGATAAAATGATAATTCAAAGTAGGAAGCGTTACTTCTACCGTATACATTTATAATCATATTTTAGTTGCTTTATCGGCCTATGGGGAAAGGGGTATGCACCTGGTTAAAATGCTGTGTTTTATTAAGTTATCTGGTTGCGTTCTGCTTTGCAAACTGTTCTCTCTGCTGCAGGCAAGCCACTGAATGCAGGAATGTTTAATCTGTGTTAAAAGACAAAAAGCAGCCAAGCTAAAATGTACGTATATTCGATTGCCTACTAGTCAGGGGACTTGCCGGTCGGGATACCGACTTCATTGACAACTGTTTCAATCGCGTATGTCTTACGCTATATCCTACGCTAGAGAGCTTATCGTGATCTCATACAGCCCATAAGTTTGTTAACTGAAACCAACACAGTTTAGTTCTGAGAGAAGATAATATTAATGTTAATGGTTTTACGTCCCTTTAAACTACTGCGGCCTTTAGAAACACCGGTGTGCCGGAATTTTGCCCCGATGGGGATTTTTAACGTGCTCGTAAATTTACTGACACGTCTCCCTCGCATTTGCACACCATCAAATGCCAGGATTCGATACTGCAATCTTGGGCTCAGCCAGCGAGAACGTTACTGCTGAGCTTTGCAGTCAGTTGTCTGAGAGAAGAGGACGAATAGGCTACTTTACTTGAGGATGGTTCTACGAAGTGTGTCTGACGATGATTACTCACTGAAACCTCGCTAAAATAAAGTGTATTCCTCTAGTCACTTCTTACCCGAATGGTGCTTCCACCCCTACAAACCAAACACTAAACCCCGTGGCGCTACAGCATATGAAGGGCCTAGCCTACCATGTGACCGCTGTCCAGCCATTTGGGCAGCCGATTATGGGGTTACGCGTGGTCAGCGCATCGGGTCCCCTCGGCCGTTAATCTAGTTATCCGTGACCGGGGAGCTACCTCACTGTCAGACAGCTTGTCAATTGTCCTCACGAGGCTGAGTGCACCCCGATCCACGCCAGTATCTAATATCCATGACGGAGATGGGAATCGAACCCAGGGCCTCCGGATGTGTGACAGGTACGCTACCTCAACACTATGGGTCACATGTTTAAATTGTATAACTCCATTGTCCAAGTTCTGCTGTCTTCCACCCCATACTTACAAGTTAATTATGTATAGGATGTCGTTAACCAGTTGGTCGATCCTTCATCTGCTGTCGTCAGTTGCCAAGCCATGTGATACTTCTAAGACTTGGAAGTCCTTTCCTCTCACTGCATCGGCTACTGTTGACCAAATATGATGGTGTGTGGTATTCCGTAGAACCTCTCTACGTGGGTAGGCTCTCTTATTAGAAGTATTATGATGAAGTGTTTCCCCTCATTTCATAAATTGCGCTGTAAGTTTTGCAAAATGACGTTTGATTTGGTGTCCTCAGGCGACTATGGAGGTCTGTAATGTGCAGACACGAGGTTAGGCTCCATTAAATAAACCTAAATGATGCATTTCATTGTGAAATATCACGAAAGTATAATTACTTAACACTGTCAGACTTGAACTGTGAGCGTGTTAAGTACATTTTATTCATAATGTTGAATTTTGGGCTTATGCCGTGTTTATTATATTAAAACTCGACGTTTCTCTTCAACGTAAACACCCAGATAATTTCAACCGCGACACCGGCTACAATCTCAGTGAATCCCGGCTACCTATTATCAGAACCCTGAGAAAGTAATTCACTGCTGTTTCCGTTGTCCCTTACATGGGGCTATAATGGCGTCCATCTTTGGGCACCTTCTATATGTTCTTTGTTGCTTTCTCTTAGCAATCATTGTCGTATTCCAGATTATTCCTGACGAAGAAAGGCATGGTTTCTTTCGAAACGCGTCGAGTTTTAATATAATAAACACGGCATAAGCCCAAAATTCAACATTATGAATAGTAACACGGGCCGTGAAAGTCTAAATGACAATATTAGAAACCTCTATGGGGAGGATATTTTCCGACTGATGTCTAGATTTAGTAGGTTACGACGCAAGAAGGTGTGTCTTATCTCTTCACTCACTTTTCTCCTAAGATGCCGAGATCATGATATTCTACCGAATTTTGTTATGTTGAAGCATACCTTCAGAACACCTAAGGCAACGAGAATCTATCGTCGTGCAAGCAAGGCGTTATTGATAGAGAGGTTACAGCATACACGTAAGCAGTTGGATTTTACTTCGAGGGAGTTACTACAGCTACATCTACGTCTCTCGAACTTCGTAAGTGAGGAATTATGGAAGATCTTTGATCGTATTTCTTCAGTGCAAGCTAACAGCGTACTAGATCAGGTGAGGGCAAGACATATCTCCAAATATGATAGGTTATGTCAGATGCAGAAATCTCAAGCCATTAGACTTGATGCTAACAAAGTTTTCGTAAATTTGTCCAGCATGCCCCTAAATGATACCCAACAGGCAGTTCTCGCTAAAGGTCTCAATTTTGCTGTAGCGCCTAGAAGAATTCCTATTGAAGAACTTATTACATCTGTAGAATCCTCGGTACATCACCTCACACCTGAAGAGGCCGAGGAAGCCAGACAAGAATGTTCCAGAGTTCTCAAGAACGCTAAGCCACCTAACACCAACTTAAAACAAGGCGAAAGTCGGGCACTTAAAGATCTAAGGGACAATTCTGATATTATCGTTCTCCCCGCTGACAAGGGTAACGCGACAGTGGTGTTGGATAAGGTTGATTATGATTCCAAGATCTGGTCTTTGTTATCAGATCCTGTATATAGGATTAATAGTCGTGATCCTACTACTCGCTACTCAAATGTCACCGTCAAATTGATCAAGCAATCATCTATTCCAGCGGATGCAGCGAAGACTCTCCTTCCAGGGGATGCTATTCCTCCGAGACTCTATGGTCTTCCTAAAATAAATAAAGAAGATGTTCCTCTTAGACCTATTGTTAGTACGATTGGTTCTCCTACATATGCCCTTTCCAAATACTTAGGTAGACTACTTCAGCCACTTCTGGGTAACACGCCTTCGTACATTAAGGATTCCACACACTTCGTGGAAAAGTTGAAAGCTATAACACTTCAGCCGGGTGATATCCTAGTGAGTCTCGACGTGGTGTCTCTGTTTACGAGAGTACCTATTGATGGTGTTATGTCTCTCATTAATGGCTTTTTTCCTGAAGACATCACAAGGCTTTTTTTTATCACTGCATGACCTCCTCCTACTTTCTATGGAATGGGAATTTTTATGAGCAGACTGATGGTGTGGCCATGGGTAGTCCTCTCTCTCCTGTTGTGGCTAATTTCTTCATGGAGAACTTTGAAGAGAAAGCTTTGTCGTCGGCTCCTTTCAAACCGAAGATCTGGTGGCGTTATGTGGATGACACGTTCGTTGTTTGGACGGAAGGTGAGGAAAATCTTAGCCATTTCCTGGATCACCTTAATCTCCAGCACCCTTCTATTTGTTTCACCATGGAAAAGGAATCTGACGGCAAAATACCGTTCTTAGATGTTCTCGTCACCAAGAAAGAGGATGGATCTTTAGGACACAGCGTTTTTCGTAAGCCAACACACACCAATAGATATCTCCACGCAAGTTCTCACCATCACCCTGCCCAGAAACATGGTATCCTTACAACTCTAACTACCCGGGCTAGGAGGATTTGTGAAGTGTCTTCTTTACAAGAAGAAATAAATACCTTGCGAACCACCTTTCAGAGCAACGGTTATAGCAAGGCTTTGATCTCTACGGTTCTGAAACCAACAAATAATAATAGGACGTCAGTTGAGAAAGGAGATGTAAGAGGAACTGCTTACCTACCTTACATACATAACACGACGGATCGTATTGCTAAAATCCTACGTCGGTACAACATACGGACTGTATTTGGAACTTCTGTTATGATTAGACAACTCCTGCGACCAACTAAGGACAGTTTGCCTAAATTGCAACAACCGGGTATCTACAGAGTTCCCTGTACTTGTGGCAAGGTTTACATCGGGCAGACTTCGAGAACAATATGCACTCGCATTAAGGAACATAATAGATGTATCAGGCTCATTCAACCTGATAAATCAGCTGTTGCCGATCATGCATTAACAACTGGCCATGATGTCATGTTCCAAGGAGTGGATGTTCTTGCCCGTATAAAGCAATATCGTCCCAGAATCATCAGGGAGGCGGTTGAAATACGTAAACACCCAGATAATTTCAACCGCGACACCGGCTACAATCTCAGTGAATCCTGGCTACCTATTATCAGAACCCTGAGAAAGTAATTCACTGCTGTTTCCGTTGTCCCTAACATGGGGCTATAATGGCGTCCATCTTTGGGCACCTTCTATATGTTCTTTGTTGCTTTCTCTTAGCAATCATTGTCGTATTCCAGTTTATTCCTGACGAAGAAAGGCATGGTTTCTTTCGAAACGCGTCGAGTTTTAACATAATAAACACGGCATAAGCCCAAAATTCAACATTATGAATAGTAACACGGGCCGTGAAAGTCTAAATGACAAAGTACATTTTAGTTGCAAATTTCTATTTTCTATACAAAATATCATACATGCAGAAAAGTAGGCCTACAAGTAGATTTGGATCCAACATTCAAAATTGATTAAATGAGTTGAATTCTAATATTCAGCAGTTAACCATACAATAAAGGTATAGGGAGTTTCCTTAACGTGTGTACTTGAATGACAGTTTGGTTACTTATTTACATATTTATTTATTTACTTCTTATTTCTTTGAATTTGGCCTACTGTGAACCACGGGAAGCAATTGCTTTGCTGGTTAGTTCCTTTTTCTTCATCATTTCGCTGTGGTTCCTCCTCCTTTCCTCTGACCAGGTGTTCTTGGTCGTTCTACTGGGTATTTCCTTGAACCTCTTGAAGTTATCAATTTTAGCTCGAAATACAGCCCTATTCCAAAAGTCTTTTGGTTGTACGTCAGCTTCCTCCATGTCTTTTCTCGTTTCTTCAACCCACATTGTAGTCACCTTTAACTTGGTGATGTAATTAAAGATTCTTTTCGTTTTTCGATTCTAGTCTATTCTCATGAGGTGCCCATAAAACTTCAATCTTCTCTTACTCATGGTGTCCGTGATCTTCTCTGCCTGTCTATATAGATCCTCATTTCTCCTCTTTCTTCACGTACTATCGTTTCGTTTTTCAGGCTGTAGTATCTTTCGCAAGATATTTCTATCTTTCCTTTTTAATTCCTCAATTTCCCTCTTTTTTATTCAATATCAGGCATTCGGAACTGTAAAGGTCTTCCGGCTGGACAGCCGTGGTATAGGCCTAGTGTCGTATTTTCGCCAGGTATCCACTGTACTTATCTATAGGCTAGTTCCATCTTCCTGGATTGATTTCTATTTACCTCCCTATCAAGCCCATTTGGCTGAATCCACTCACCCAAATATTTACATTTATCCGCTCTCTTTATGTCCCCATACCTTGTTTGCAGACGTTTTTCTTTATCATGTTTGTACTCTATATATTATGTTTTGTCTCACGATACACTTAGTTTTGTTTTCTCTGCTACTTCGTGTAATTTTTCTAGCATTATGCGGACTTCATTTTTTCCCCTCAGTAAGCAATGCCATATCGTCAGCAAATGCTAAGAAATCCACCTTCACTCCTTGCCTTTTTGGTCCCAAACAGATTCCGTATATCCCGTCTTCTGTTAGAGCCATTGTCCAAGTTCTCACTATTTTGTCCAGGACGGCGTTAAACAAAATTGGTGATAGCCAGTCTCCTTGTCTGACTCCTGTCTTAATCTCGATAGCTTCTGAGATTTTTCCTTAAAGCTTTACTTTGGAGATGGTTCCGGAGAGTGTCTGCTTTATAATCGTCCGTGTCTTTCCATCTATTCCAAATTCTTCCAAAACATTGTAGAGGGTCTGCCTGTCGATGGAATCATATGCCTTTTTGAAGTCCACGAACATAACTACTGCGTTTTTGCCCCGTAGAGCTCTTCCTCTTAAGATGTTTTCAGCTTAAAGATTTGATCTACACAGGATCTTCCTTTCGAAAGCCTCCTTGATAATCTCTTATGTGATGATCTATCTGCTCTTCTACAGTACAATGTTTAGTAATACTTTGGAAAGTACTTTGAAGAAACAGGTACTAGTGAAACTCCCCGGTAGTTGTTTGGGTCAGTGCGGTCTCCCATTTTATGAAGCGGATGTATAACGGCGCCTTTCCAGTCCATGGGGATCTGTACTTTTTGACTTATATTAAACGATGTACAACAAAAAGTGCATCTCCTGGAATGCCAAAATAAGGCATTATAACACTGTCGTAAAAACAGAGTGCCTCTTTGCCAGTGAATGTCTCTCGATGAACTATAGCCTCGAAAAGCTAGAAGTCATGGAAAGGAGAATTCTTAGAAAAATCATGGGTGCAGTTCAGACTGAAGATGGATGGAGACTGAGAAGCAACGGAGAAGTCTACCAGAACGTGGAAAGAATCTCCGCGTCTATGCGGAAGAGAAGGCTGACATTCCTCGGACATCTCTATAGAATGAACGACCATAGATTAACTAAACAAATATTCGACTATCTCTGGAAGAAAAAGACCACCACAACATGGATTAAGGAAGTTAGGAAAGATTTAGAAAAGTTAAACATCACAGAATCTCAAATGCTAGAAAGAAATGTATTTAAGAGCAAAGTGAACAATCTGGAAGGGTTTCAAGATGAAGGAAGACCTAAGAGAAGTGGACGAACTTGGACAGAAGACCAAAGGAAAAATGCCAGTGAACGCATGAAGGAATATTGGAGACAGAGAAAACTCCAGGCAAAGAATAAGAAAAAGAAATAAAGTTGTTGCGTGATCCTAAGTGGTCAATTCGCTTGAAAAAAAAAACGATGTAAGTACGCCGCTGCCTTATCTTCCCCAATATTCCACATTTCAGCTACTATCCCATCTTCCCCTGGTGTTTTATTGTTTTTAGCCTACTTTTCACATTTTGCAAAAATGAGGAAAAAGTAGACTTATGAGATCGGGAAAAATGTGTGTCTATCTGTCTGTCTGTCTGTCTGGCTGTGTGTGTGTGTGTGTGTGTCCCCCCCCCATCAACTCCTAAACGGCCGGAGCAATCGAAACAAAATTTGGTAGGAGTAAAGATCTATACCTGAATATCTCACGGCCATAATTGAAAATGACGTCAGTGCTACCAACTGATAAAAATTCGCAATTGAAATTTGAGCTCCATGTTGGATATCTTGGAAGGTATGAATGGGAGCTATTTCAAAATTGGCACACGTATAGATAATAATATTGCAGTTTAATTTCCAGGAGACCATACATGGCAGTGTTGCCAAAATGATTATAAGCCTGCTTATAGGTCCAATTTTAAATGCATATAACTTCTACACTATCAATTGGATTTCAACCAAATTTCGTATGTGCTATGTGTATATAAACAGATATGACTGAGCGTATTTTAAAGAGCCACCAGGGTTGCCAACTGTTAATAAATGCTCTCAATTATTTTTATCCAAATACCCATATATAAGAAAGTATGCAAGCCGGCAGCTTTAAACTATGCACACGTATAATACCTAACATTCTATGTTAATTTGGAGTAACTTATATACGTCAGTGCTACCAACATGATTCTAAGCCTGCTGAGAGATCCAATTTTAAATACATGTAACTTCTATACTATCGTTTTGATTTCAACCAAATTTCGTGTGTGCCATGTGTACCATAACAGATATGACTATGCCGATTCTTAAGAGTAACCAGGGCTGCCAACTGTTAATAAATACTGTCTCTATTTTTGTTACCCTAATATGAATATATCAGAAAGTATGCAAGCCAATAGCTCTAAACTTTGCACACGTATAGTTCCTGGCATTCTAGATTAATTTGGAGTAACTAATATAGGCCCACGCCAGTGCTGCCAACATGATTCTAAGCCTGCTGATAGGTCCAATTTTAAAATGCATGTAACTTCTATACTAACTAATGGATTTCATTCAATATTGACACAGCAACAGATCATATTATTTCAGACCAATACATGTATGTCATTGTTGCCAACATGATTTTACGAGCGCTGTTAGATCCAATGTTTAACTGCATTTAACGTCCATGCTCTCCATTGGACTTCAACCAAATTTTGTATTCTGTACCTTAAGAGATGGAACTAAGAATATATTCAGTCACCAGGGCTGCCAACTGTAGTGCTCTAATAGGCTACATTATGCCAGGTACACAGTATTTCGAACTAATTAGAAATTTCGATATTAGCAACTTAATTTCGTCATTATTCTAGATAGATCCATATAGATTAATCATTGGCATGAATCTTAAATTTTAAGAAAAGTAGGCTCTTTAGTTCGTCACGGAACTTCTTGTTAAGTTCTTGAATGATGTTTTGTATCTTTATGAGGCTGGGAGGCGTCGACAGTGGATTCAACGTTGTCGGTTTCTCGAATTTCAGGGTTTCTAGAAGTTACTGTATACTGTTACGTAAACTTTCTCGACCATTGGTATCCATTACAGGGTCTTTCTTATAAAGTAAGAACGGCAAGCGGCAGTTTTCTTATTCGTTGCTGCTGTGGCCTTGACCGAGCTTGTGGCGCGCCATGGCCCCCTGCTGTACTATTGAAAGCGCGCGCATAGTACGTACAAGGGCTGTTTTTTTTTGTTTTATTTTCAGGATCCAATGGACTGTATAAAAATAACAGATTGACATACCAAACTGATTTTACTACTAAATGTTAGCTTGTTTTATTTTTATATCTCAACATAATCGCCAAAACGATTGAAACATTTGTCGTATCGTTACACCAGCTTTCCAATGCCCTCGGCAAGATATTCTGCCGCCACTGAGGTGGGTACGTCTAGACGGTCTCCTGAAGTTTTTCATTTTTGACAAGGCGTTGCCGCCCAACCATACCTTCAATTCTCGAAAAAGTTGAAAATCATTCAGTGCTGGTTTGGACTAAACGGCAGTTGGTTCAAAACTTCACACTTGAATTTTTTGTAAAAGTCTATCGTAACGTTGGTACAGTGTGGTCGTGGATGATATTCACAAATTTTCACAAATGTTTCAATCGTTTTGGCGATTATGTTGAGACATAAGAATAAAACAAGCAAACATTTAGTAGTAAAATCAGTTTGGTATGTCAATCTGTTATTTTTATACGGTCCATCGGAACTTGAAAGAAAAGAAACAAGCCCTTGTATGTACTATGCGCGCGGTTTCAATAGTACAGCAGGGGGCCATGGCGCGCCACAAGCTCGGTCAAGGCCACAGCAGCAACGAATAACAAAACTGCCGCTTGCCGTTCTTACTTTATATGAGAGACCCTATATATAGGGTGTAATTTATATGATGGAAGTCCGTTACACTGGTGACAGAAGAGACTATTCTGAGCTTCCTAGGTAAAAAAAAAATTGTCACCTATCTTGAAATTGAAAATTAATCATTAAAAAGTCAATGTTTTTAGTTTTTTCAGAAACTAATCAAGCAGAAAATGGTGCGGCAGGCTGGGGTACTTGAGGCGGAGCGAGGTGTGACGACGCGCGGAGGGGAAGTTGTTACGTAATCGGAGCATTGACCTTACCGGTTGACTTGAGGGGTGGTAGGCTATCAGCTGATATGAGGATAAGCGGTACCGTCACGTAAGAAAATGTGTATTGCCGTTGTTCTTGTTGTTGTTGTTGTTGTTGACAACGCACGCAATGGTTTGGGACGTTAGGACCGGTAGTATTGTGTAGCCTACATTGTAAGCGTGGAATTCATTGATTGATGTTCATATATAAAACAATTTCGATACTCACCCTTGGTGTATCATTGGCGTCCGTGTCGGACCTTCTGTTGACTAGTTTCTGAAAATACTAAACACATTCACTTAATGAAATACAGTGTGACAAAATTCCGACATCCCGTAGTCTGTTCAGAACTAGGCATTTAAGACGGAAGTAAAATACTTGATGTTTTGTTTGAGAGGCTTGACGATTTTGGTCATTTAGCCCCATGTAGCTGGGTGTGGGTAGAATTTGTGTGATAACCTGTGTTTTTGTGGTTTCTGTAGTAGTGTGCGTATTTGTAATTCAGGTGAGGATTTAGAAGAAGGCGCCGGCCCCGCGGTGTTGGGGCAACGCAACTCCTCTCACCCAGAGGCCCTGGGTTCGATTCCTGGCTCCATTAGGGACATTAGAAACTGACGTGAGGTCTGGAACGGGGTGCACTAAGCCTCGTGAGGGCAATTGAGTAGCTGTCTGACAGTGAGGCAGTGCCCCAGTCAGGAAAATCAAGATTAATGGCCGAGGGGACCCGATGCACTGACCACACGTCACCCTAATCTCTGCAGGCCAAATGGCTGGACTGCGGTCGCTTGGTATGCCTAGGCCCTTCATGGGCTGCACTGCCAGCGGTTATGGTTATTGGGAAGAAAGCGGCCGTGGCCTTAAGTTAGGAACCATCCCGGCATTTGCCTGTGGTAGAAGAGTGGGAACCCATGGAAAACTACTTCCATGATTTTATACTAGTACGGTACCACATGTACATAATTGTGAATTGTCCCATCCCATCTCCAGCCCTGGGGTGGCCATAAACTGGAGAGGGGGGGGGGGGGTTGATTTATTGATCAATCAACAATGTACATACATATGAAAATACACGAAAATGAAAATGAAATACAAATACAGTGTTATAATAATAATAATAATAATAATAATAATAATAATAATAATAATAATAATAATAATAACAATAAAGGGAATATAGCGAGTTGGTCGGCCCTACCAAAAGGCAAAGGCAGTAGAACGGGTAAAAACCTTACCTATCATTGTCTCAAGTTTGGGCGTGATCCCAAGTACCTTGCTCCAAGGCCTTAAAGAACTGAATCTGGGTACTCAGCTGTAGAAACTAATGCAGAAGGCAGTAGTTCTCTCAACAACCCGACTCGTCCGGAAGTTCTTGGGTAGCGATTTCGACTTTCCTGCTTAGAAGTGGCTTTTTCAGTACAGTAAATATACTTTGGTTTCCTGAAGCCCGCATAGATATGTTGTTATGTACCAGCAATGTGCTATAAGTTATGTACTGTATAATACAATACTAGTAATTAAA
Source organism: Meconema thalassinum (assembly GCA_946902985.2). Classification (NCBI taxonomy): domain Eukaryota; kingdom Metazoa; phylum Arthropoda; class Insecta; order Orthoptera; family Tettigoniidae; genus Meconema; species Meconema thalassinum. The sequence continues at coordinate 396,362,248 of OX336390.1, read as the reverse complement.
TGATAGCGAGGCTGTGTAGCTTAGGTAGTACAGTGCTATCCTTCTCGAGGGTTCGATGTAGGCTCAGCCATGTTATAAATGCCGATGGATGTAATGGCACGTACATGAAAATCTGTGAACAAAACATTCCGGAATCTCGACATCCCCGAAAAAAATTAAAATAGTGTGTCTAACAAGGTATTCTTCATCTCTCTTCGAATGAGCCAAATACGTACTGTAGGTTAACAAAAATGGTTTTCAGCTTGATGAGTTGAGATTGGATTCACGTCCTCTTCCTAGCCTATATCTCCTTCATTTTCTGACTTTGTAATTGTTTGGCAGCTTCTGACCTCTTTGGTCTCCTAAGCATAATCTGTGGGTCTTCTTTTACCATACTATTATTATTATTATTATTATTAGTAGTAGTAGTAGTAGTAGTAGTAGTAGTAGTAGTAGTGGTCCCGGAATGGGTTTTGTCAAGAGGACAGGGTGTGGTTTTTAGCCTACTTTCGATTTTTGCAAAAAATGAAAGTAGACTTATGAGATCAACACAGGGCGAAAAATTGTGTGTCTGTCTATGTGTGTGTGTGTCTGTGAGGCTGTGTGTCTGTGAGTGTGTGTACTCTGAATGTCTGTCCCCCCTCCCCTCCCCCTATCAATTCGAACACGGTGAAACCAAATTGAATGAGATTTGGTACAGAGGTAGCACGAGCAAAGGGCACGTCAGTGTCATGTTTTATATCGCCGTCATCTTGACAGAAACGTAATGGCGGCCACCCAAATGTTCAAAGCTTAAATCAAATTACGACTAACCTATTCATCCGATCTCTACCAAATATTGCAACAACATACCATTATGTGAGAAGCGTTCCTTGACCAAGCTACAAGGTCATCAGCCCGATACTTTGCGGATGGCGGCCATGTTTGTGTGCAAATCGATTCTCCCTATCAATTCAAACACCGTGAAACCGAATGGAACAATATTTGGTACAAAGTTAGCACTAGCAAAGAGCACCTCAGTGTCATGTTTTATATCGCCGCCATCTTGACGAAAACGTAATGGCGGCCACCCAAAAGTTAAAAGTTTAATTCAAATTACGACCAACCTAATCATCTGATCTCTACTATGTTTTGCAACTATATACCTTTATGTATGAAGAATTATTTTACCATACTGCAAGGTCATCGGACCAATAATTTACGGATAGCGGCCATGTATGTGTGCAAATAGATTCCCCCTAACTATTCAAACACGGTGAAACCGAATTGAACGAAATTTGGTGCAGAGGTAGCACATGCAAGGGGCACCTCAGTGTCATGTATTATATCACCGCCATATTGACGAATACGTAATGGCGGCCACCCAAATGTTAAAAGATTAAATCAAATTATGACCAACCTATAATAATCTGATCTCTACCAAATTTTGCAACAACATACTTTGTGTGAGAAGCATATTTTTACCAAACTACAAGATCATCCGCCCACTAGTTTGCAGATGGCGGCCATGTATGTGTGAAAATCGATTCCCCTATCTATTCAAACACGGTGAAACCGAATTTAACGAAATTTGGTACAAAGGTAGCACTAGCAAAGGGCTCCTCAGTGTCAAGTTTTTTATCGCCGCCATCTTGACGGAAACGTAATGGCGGCCACCCAAATGTTAAAAGCTTAAATCAAATTACGACCAACCTAATCATCTGATCTCTGGTAATTTTTGCAACAACATACCTTTATGTGGTAAGCATCTTTTTACCAAACTTCAAGATCAGCAGCTCAATAGTTTGCACATAGTGGCCATGTATATGTGCAAATTGATTCCCCCCTATCAATTCAAACACGGTGAAACCGAATTGAACGAAATTTGGTACAGAGATACCACTCGCAAAAGGCAACTCAGTGTCATGATTTATTTCGTCGCCATCTTGGCGGAAACGTAATGGCGGCCACCCAAATGTTAAAAGTGTAATTCAAATTACGACCAACCTAATCATCTGATCACTACCAAGTTTTGCAACAACATACCTTTTTGTGGGAAGCATCGTTTGAATGAACTACAAGGTCATCAACCTAATAGTTTGAAGATAGCGGCCATGTATGTGTGCAAATCGATTCACCGTATCAATTCAAACACGGTGAAACTGAATTGAATGAAATTTTGTACAGAGGTAGCACTATCAAAGGACACCTAATATTCATGTTTAATATCCGTATAACACGTTGTATTTCAACAAGCTACTGCAACCAACATTCAATTGTCTACTCCTTGAAAAGGACAAAGAGTTATAACAATACCCATGCATTTAGGAGAAAGTAGGCTATATGTTCTTTACTGAACATCTTGTTTTAGAGGGGAAGAATCCCACACTCTTGAGGAGTGCGGACCCTTCTCAAGGTCTTATGCAAGATTTTTACACTTCCCTCGTAAAAAAGTAGTAGTATTAGACTATTAAACAAATTATAAGAGATTATGTCTTTACTGAACCTTGTTTATTTTTTAGTAGGGTTCCAATTGTTTAGGACGTTCAGGAAATAAATATTTTTGGTAACAATGATGATGGAAGAGATTTGCAAGCTTGTTGTGATGGTTGTTGTTAATTCATTTAGGGGCTTGGGACATTTGTTTATCAGCTCCGTTTTGTTGGGTAAGTGTTGAATTTGTCTGATAAACTGTGTTTCTGTGGTGAATGTAGTAGTATGTGTAGCTGTAGTTATTAGGGTCGTGAATGAGGTTGGTGTCCTGGTACTCCGAGTACCATACTATCCCGGTATGTGCTTGGAAAGCACGTGGAAGAATCCGGCGAAATCCAAACTCAGGATAGCCACTGTCGGTGCTGAGTTCGGACCTCCAATCACCAGACTTGCTGCTATCGTGGTGCGCGATTAAAAGCGCAAGTCTACACCGCGGCGGTAGGAAAGAAACATCCGTGGTCTTATGAAGGGACATCCCAACAAGAGCATCGTGGGATGCCACGGGAAATCATCTTGTGGTGATGGTGGGAAGCAAGGAAGCTTGTGGTTTTACAAGACCGTAAATAACGTGATCATGAGCCACGGGACCTCCGTTTTACGTGTAATCGGAACAACAGGACATGGCATTTCACTTTGAATAAATCACACATGCATTCACCGGGAATCAAACCCGGTCCGCCGTGGTGAGAGGCCAACAGCTGGACCGCTGCGGTATCACACCCAGACTTGCATATCGGTCGGTAATGGTAATCTGCCCAAACACTAGCACCACATGTAGATGATGATGATGATAATAATAATAATAATAATGATAATAATAATAATAATAGTCTAATAATAACAATAATAAGAGTCAGCATGTGTAGTTCTGGTGGTAGAGTGCTAACCTTCCCGAGGGTGCGATCTACGTTCAGTCATGTAGTAAATGAATGGGATCTAATACGATCATGTCCATGGATTTCATGGCACATACAAGAAATCCTACGTACATAAAAGTCTGGCAACTCGACATACCAAAAAGAAACATAAAAGAAGTTAGTGTGTCTAATAGCATATTATTACTATTAAATCACTCAACAGAATTCGAACGGGACATGGGGTCTGCGCAGACAGCTTATTCAAGTGGAATAAGGCTTCCTCACCTCAGTGCGACTGTGGTTTTGAAAGACAGACCATCCAACATATCGTGGAGGACTGCAGCCTTCGAGCCTATCATGGGAACCTCAAAGACTTTCATGATGCAACGCAGCCTGCTCTAGATTGGATTTCCAATTTAAATCTTACCTTGTAAATTTGAACTTTTTATCTATTGAATATGTGTCTCCTCATTCAAAATTTATTTTAATATTGTTCTTTTAGGCTAAATACTAATGCATATGTTTAATGTGTTCTTTAGCTTGTAATTATGTAACCATGCCATACGCTAAATAAATAAATAAATTATTACTATTATTATTAATAATAATATTTTTATTACAGTTGTTGCACTATCTTCACACAAAGATAGACCAACAGTTCCTTAAATTAATTTACCAAATCTTTAGTATTTCTATTTTCTATGCATAGGCCACGAAGCTGGCACAATCCTAAACAGATCCACCACCACTTGCCATGTAGCCACTCCCCATGAAGGTGTGAATCAGCTGTTCATAGGCTCGGTTTGTGTATTTCAATGCCATTGGCAGACATGGCGAGTAGGTTACTCGACTTCAGACTCTTGTCAACATTCCTCAGCGTAGGAGGGGAGGGCAAAGGGGAGAAGTCAGCTGTGCTGCTGAGGGGAACGCAGCCTAAGCCCTTTTCCAAGACATTGACTGACGATTTTTGTGATTTAATTCCACCTACACTAATTAAGATATGACTACATTTCATGAAGATATTTGCTTAGAATAGTCTCTTCTATAACCAGTGTAATGGACTTCCATCATATCAAATACACCGTGTATAGCTTTGGGGCTATTCGGCGTTTAAAATTCCACTCGAGCTAATATCCCCAAAATATATAATGGATTTCTAGAGGTTCTTTGCAATTTAACAGGGTTTCGACATAGTCAGCCAAGAGGTGGCAATTCTCTTTGTTACTCAAAGCTAGTGTGCCTTCCTTCCATTTAAAAGAGAGACTTGGAGGTAGGTATTGTATTTCTTCCTTAAAAGTTCTCTAGAACTCAATAGTGTTATTCCTCTTGAAGTCTTCTTCTATAATTTCTAACCGATCTTTAACATAATGTCTCCTTTCTCCTCTGATAATCTTGGCTGTGGTTTTGCTTGACTGCAGACATTCCAACTTTCCTTCGTTGCATTGGAGGACCACCTCTTCCACGCCTCTAGCCTCGTGTCAACAGCATCGTCGCAATGTTTGCTCCACCATCTATGTTTTCTTTTTCTTTCCCGTTGTCCTATGTTTTCGGCCACTTTAGTCAACGATTCTCTTATATCTTCCCAGTTATTCATCCCTATTTATTTATTTATTTATTTATGAAAGTCTGTACCCGATTAGAGGCAATCGGCTACGCTGGTCGAGTTTGGAAAATTATTAATTGGAAAGAAAAGAATGCACAAGCGTCGCGACTGTGGCTTCATGGGAGAGTGACGTATGGGTGACAGGAAGGAGAAATGGCTACCCCTTGAACGAAGTGAATGCCGGGAGGAATGTACGAGATTATTTGGTAATTTGGTAATTGTGACCTCATCACATGTCCAGGAAGATGGAATAATCATGGAAATATATTTTTACCACTGCTTGTGATGGCTGATAACCCCTTAATGAAAGATGAATCATTATAATGGACGAATATTGGTCGTAGACAGGCTGTACGACGTCAGAATGCAGGCGAAACGCCTACCCCACTTGGGTAGGGGAAGAAACTAGATCATGTGACTAGCGAGAAAGCAAGCAGCAGGGCTAAGTTGAGTGAGTTATTACAATGTGTTAGGTAGATTTCATTAGAAAGCTAACTATTGCAATGGGTCCCATGTTTCGACTTCCGGAAAATTTCGACATATCTTCGCGTTTCACATCCCCCAGAACCCAAAACCACCGTCAGTTCAAAAGTTTATATATAATTTTTATATATATATATATATATATATATATATATCAGTTTCTTGTGGATACGATAACTGCCGTAATTTTGCACCAATCACTTTGATTTTTTTACATAATATGTATCCCTATAAAATCTCGGTCGAGTTCGTTAATGGGCAAAATCAGTCGAAGGGGGTGAAAATGGGGGGCTTTTTTTTCGGAAAAGTGAAATTTCGCTATAACTCTCTTAATACGTGAAATATCGAATCCATTCAAAGTTCATAATATGTGTCGGATATGTGCCAAAAATGTATGTCCAATAAGGTTTTTTGATAGCACCAACCATTGACCAAAGGGGTGGAAAAAAGTGGGTTTTTCGGGAAACATTAATCATATCTCTCTCTTAATAGGCACAATATCAAAACCGTACAAAATGGAAAATATTCCCCTAATAATTACCTAAAACTTTTGTCTGAAAGAATTTTTGATATGACCCACCATTACGCCAAGGGATGAGAAAAATGATTTCGGAATTTTAAAAAATGCCAAGTGCCATCAGCGGTTACCATAACAAAGCTTTTAAATTGATGAGGGATGAGCCGTTGCCATGACAACGCACTTGCACGAGATCAGATACAGTATTTCCATCTGACTAAGCCGGCCCCGTGGTGTTGGGGTAGCGCGCCTGCCTCTCACCCGGAGGCCCCGGGTTCGATCCCCGGCTCCGTCAGGGATTTTAAAACTGACGTGAGGGTTGGAACGGGGTGCACTCAGCCTCGTGAGGACAATTGAGTAGCTATCTGACAGTGAGACAGCACCCCGATCACGAATACCAAGATTAACGGCCGAGGGGACCCGACGCGCTGATCACGCGTCACCCCAATATCTGCAGGCCAAATGGCTGGGCAGCGGTCGCTTGGTCGGCCTTAGCCCGTCATGGGCTGGTTGGTGCCAGGGGTTGACTTTTACATCTGACCAAGTGGGAAGTGGCTTCGGTGACGTAACTGGTAGCATGCAGAATGTCTATGCCCAAGGTCGCGGTTTCAAAACCGGCCGAAGTCATCGGATTTTCTAAGAGCGCTAAAATCCCGCAGTATGCTTTCCTTTGGAGGGGAAGTACCAACGTTCGTTACGAGTTGCTGGTCGGGGTGGCATCTAGTAGCCAAGTTCACAGCTAGGTGTCATTGCCGGTAGTACCTGGTAGCAACATTAGGAACTTCTGCTTGAAATTGACCGTCTGCAGTCCTTACCTGAATTACAGACTAATACAGCCATTACAATTCTCACCGTTTATCAGACAGATTCTACACTCACCCAAAGTACACGGGGTTAGATGACCGCGATGTCGCAGCCCCTAAACTGAGGAACCAACCAGAGGTAGATTTCATTAGAAAACTAACTATTGCAATGGGTACCATGTTTCGACTTCCGGAAAATTTCGACATACCTTCGCGTTTCACATCCCCCAGACCCCAAAACCACCGTCAGTTCAAAAGTTTATATATAATTTATGTATGTATATGTGTATATATATATGCATATCAGTTTCTTGTGGACACGATAACTGTCGTAATTTTGCACCAATCACTTTGAATTTTTTAGCGAATATGTATACCTATAAAATCTCGGCCGAGTTCGTTACTGGGCTAAATTGGTCGAAGGGGGTGAAAATGGGGGGCTTTTTTCGAAAAAGTGAAATATTGCTATAACTCTCTTAATATGTGAAATATCGAATCCATTCAACGTTCATACTATGTGTTGGATAAAGCCCAAACATTTATGTTTGAAGAGTTTTTTATAGCACCAACCATTGACCAAAGGGGTGGGAAAAAGTGGGTTTTTCGGGAAACATTAATCATATCTCCCTTAATAGGCACAATATCAAAACCGTACAAAATGGACAATATTCCCCTAATAATTACCTAAAATTTTGTCTGAAAGAATTTTTGATATGACCCACCATTATGCCAAGGGATGAGAAAAATGATTTCGGAATTATAAGAAAATGCCAAGAGCTATCAGTGGTTGCCATGGCAACACTACTAAATTGATGAGGGATGAGCCATCAGACGTTGCCAAGATAACGCACTTGCACGAGATCAGATTCATAATTCCATCTGACTAAGTGTGAAGCGGCATCGGTGGCGTAACTGGTAGCAATCATGCTGTATGTCTATGCCCAAGGTCGCGAGTTCAAAGCCGGCCGAAGTCGTCGGATTTTCTAAGAGCGCTAAAAATCCCTCAGTATGCTTTCCTTTGGAGGGGAAGTTCCAACGTTCGTTGCGAGTTGCTGGTTGCGGTGGCATCTAGTAGCCAAGTTCACAGGTAGGTGTCGTTGACGGTAGTACCTGGTAGGAACATTAGGAACTACTGCTTGAAATTAACCGGCTGCAGTCCTTACCTGAATTACAGACTAATACAGCCATCCCTAAGTACACGGGGTTACATGACCGCGTTGTCGCAGTCCCTAAACTGAGGAACCAACCAAAATCTCTGCGGGAGATATAATTTTGCGTGAAGAAGTAACTGACCGTTACATAGTTACACATCAGTGTCGAAACCTTGCATAAGGACAGTGTGACCACAAGTATAACAATGGACCCCAAATGACAAGAAGGTTACCGTTCCCATAAGACAATAAAATGTTTAAAATAAGCATAAAATGACGAAAAACAAAGTTAATTAAGCTCCAATTATAAAATACCTTCTCGCAATAAATGAGGTCTGATCCTTCTACGAAAACCTGCATATTCTGCCTATTTTCGCCTATCCCCAAGTTTGTCCGGTGAAATCTACCTCCGCCTTCCGGCGTGCCGAGAGGACTTTTTTCATATTCAGACAGTAAACTACAATCTGAAACATTCTATAATATACTGTAAAGTGCGGTCGGAACACGACATTGTATCAGTGCGATAAACGCGAGGACACGTTAGTTCGTTGACGACAAAACGAGGTCCCAGATAACAGCGTACAGTTCCACATAGTTAAGCACGGTTCGGTCATGGAAGTGCGTTCTTGTACGGTGAAGAATAGCGAGCAGTTTTCGCCTGCACAACAGAAATGAACTTGGACTTTCATGCTAGTTCGAATGGAACAATTTTACGCCGTACAATTAACCGGGATAGTAGTAAGCTATTGTAAGACATGTTAACGCATATTGAATGTCTAGTGCAACCAGTTACAGCATAGTGTTACAGTCATGCTGTTAGCCAGGAATATAGTGCAGCTAACGTAGCCGACATTTATAACAAGCTAGGAGTTGTATTCTACTGCAAACCATCAGCGACATTGTGATATACTTGCTAATGATATTTTGCGATCTGCTAGTTTGAACACTTGTCTTATTTCAAACTTTATGATTCAAATATGTGTGCCTATAAGCAGACGAAACTTTCACACGTTATGAACAATACATTTGAAGGCACGGCTGATAGAATTACTACAGTGGGACTTAGGCTACCACGGGTTTCCAATTCTTAAAGGAACATTCGACCAGATAAATGGAAATGACTTTATATATTTTCTTCAGTGACGAAGTGATTGTCAATCGACATTATTAATAAACATTTGCGAACATGCATATCACCTGGTATTCAAACTACAGGGTGTGCAATAAAAACTTTGAGCATGCAATATACATTTTTCGTATCCACGCAACTAAACGTTTATTCTTGGGAACATTATTTGTGAATGCCGAGTGTCATTTTGTGGAACAGTGGCGTGCTACCACCGGAGACATAACGAGGTTGCCATTTACATGTCAATATCCAGTGGATTTTTGGAACTTAGTGGATATCATATTCGAGATGAACGCTTTATGCAGTAATATGGCGTGCTAAACACAGAAGAGACAGGATGGCGGAGAAGACTGACGGGTTCGAGTTCTACACAGGCGAGTGACTATCCCGAGATCTACATTGGGGAGAGATGAATGTTGATCCAGAGTACAGGTCGAAGAAATCGCCAATCTTGCGAGAAATTAATCACAAATATCAGGATTACCGTCGATATTTAGAATGAATATTCAGGTCATCTTGAATATAAGTAAGGTAACGTGAGCGTTTACTTGAATAAAATGATATGAATTTGCATGGTCATGAGCACACTGGTATATATTTATGAATATTTTTAAAGCATCGATGATGATATATTTTGAGAATCATCCATATAAATTCGCTAATACATGATGGATGCCATGAAAGATTAAGGGTCATTTCACTGAATTTTTGCTATTCACCGAATTTATTGAGCTTAGACTTGGATCATCTTTTACGTCGAGTTGTAGAATGTTGTTGATACAGCACAGTTTTTTTTCTTGATCGAGTATTTGTGAAACTCGATGCCTGCAATCTGGTATTTGATATATTTTCCACATTCTAGTGGATGTGTGGAGTTGGAGATTAGGGATTTTTCAAATTGATTGGATCATTTGAACTATTGAATTTAAGTCACTTTAGCGAACAGAGTCATTAATATCTGACAGTATAGTTATTGTTGAGTCCAGTCCTATGCATTCAATCACCTGAGCCATCGACACAGGACCTCTTGCCTAGAGCAATTGTGTGGCGTCTAACCATCTAACCTGTACTAGGGAAATATCATCTGAGCATCGATACAGGGCCCTTTGCCTAGAGCAATTATGTGGCGTTTAACCGCCTAACCTGTACTAGGATAAGCATTTTATTATCCGATTGCTATATGGATTGTAAGCGAATTAAACAATAATTAACAAGTCATGTATTGGTTGACCTTTATCAAATATGGTAGAAATAAATGTAATCAGAGTCACACCCCGTGATTCTTGTGTGATAGATCTAATAGATTTTGTTGTAATGTTCCATCTTGGAGAACAGTCAGTTTAATATTTTTCTAAGGATTTTGAGTGGTTAATTCTTCTAACATGAGTACGACTATCTTAGAAATATATCACAGGCAGAAATGAAACAGCAATCATCAATATATTTTGGTATAACCACAGTTGGTGTTTGTTAACACAATTTTCAATGATTTTACAGAGTTGTACTACCTTTGAAGTTAATTAATACTTGGATTTGATAAATAATTACTTCAGTGATTTACACGTTCTTTAAGAGGTTGTCAAACGCAGTTATAGTGACCATAGTTTTGGTGGGTCGACTTTATTAAGGTCTGAAGCCAGTTTTACAGTTTGATGGTGATTATTAAATATGTTGCCTTGAGGTATTTTGCCAAGTGTTTGTGTAGAGATTACCACTGTTTTTGAGGTTACCACTTTGATATATAAATGTTGTTGACTGAAGGTTAGTGCAAACCCAGTCTTATTCTTGATTCATGCTGTGCACTGAATAGTTTATGGTGAATTTATGGTAAATTGATTATGTTCAATTGTGATAATTGATGAAGTGGTTTATGAAGTGTTAATTCAAGTGGCCATTAGTGGATAATAATATCCAATGTAAAGCATTTATGGCAATGATTTTTATAAGGCAATTGAGTGCAGTATAAGCACGAACCGTCAACGTATAAGAGTATAATGAAGTCTGGAAATACTTTCTATTCAGTATTATAGAGTATGACGACACCTCAAAAATTGATCCTAGGTGTTATCCTGAATATTTGAAATAATCCAAGTTTCTTTGATAATTAATGGTTAAATATCACTCTGACTGATAGTGGAACAGCTGATCTGACCTGATGATAATTTAATGAAGTCAAGTGAACTGCTGATTGAGTAATAGCTGATGTGACAATTTGTTAATGATTTTCAATACTTTTGAAACGCCAGATAATTAACATGATGAATAAGATATTTGTAAACAAATTTTTGATAAGGTGATTAAAAATAATTTTTGTACAAGTATAATTAAGATGAATATAGACAATTATTGAAGGTTAAATGTTTGAAATAATGACTAATTAAAGTCATGTTTGTTAAGCAAAATGATTCAACAATTAACATGATGGTTAGATTAATTATGAGCAGTGATTAAACAATTAAATGATTAGGATGAATTGTGATTAAGATGACAGATAAATTACAAGATAATTTAAATTAATTATGAATAAATCTGAATATGCGGATCAAATAAATTTGAATGATGAATGGGTGATTTGAATTCTCGATTAATAATCATAAACTTTATTGATTCCAATGATGTTGGAAATCCAAGACATTCTATATTTTCATGAATGCTTAAACACGATTTATATGTAAATATGTACAATGCTATTATAAATCTTCAAAGTTCACGTGCATGATGTTAATATATTAATGATGATAGGTGTCAGGGTTCCCATATGAATCAGTGACGTGTGATAAAGTGCTTCGGTGACCCTGAGAAACCAATAAACTTTTAGTTGCTTTTCTTTGAGCACGTTGGTGTATTCTTTGAATACACGGTACCTGAGATATAATTTTTACTGCTCTTTGCATGTTCATTTCTTCCTTCTTCTTTGTCAAACACCAACAGTGATCATCTGTTTTCTCCTTGTTGGGCATATCTCTTATGTCTTCATAAGTATGTTTCAGATATATAACTTCTGTGACCCACCTAGCGTCACCTCGCAGCGAATCTCTGAAGCTCCTCAATTCTTCCTGGTGCTAGTGGACTTATTTATCCATTTGGCCACCAGATCCTGTACCATCGCCAGCTATTTTCTCCTTGAGCAAGAGGACTACGTCTACTTCTTTACTCACCATGCTGCGCTAGTATCAACTGTTATCAACTCTTAGAAGACCGGCTCAGCAAGAGAAGATAAATTTTTTGTTTTAAAGTTTGTAATGCTTATATGTTCTCCTTTTGTCTCCTACCCCCCACTCTTTCCCCTTTTTCTTGGTCCCTCCGTGCTCCTTTGAGCTGCTCTCACTTCTTAGTCTGCAGTTGACTCGTTCAGTCAAAGCTCCGCTCGAGCTTGCCTCCTCAAACCAAGAGGCTCACACTCTTCTACGCCATGTTGGCATAGTAGTAGGAAACTTCAACTTCAACATGAAATCAAGATAAGTACCATTTTAAAGGTTTTAACCTCATCTTCATCATTTTATCTACATGCTTTTATAGATTATTTTATAGACAGCGTGAGATTACTTATGGGGCGGTAATCATTCTTCGCGAGATTTGCCATGTTGAGCTTCTGCTTGTATAAGCCAACCTTACTAAAAAGAGCTTTTCTTAAGCTATTTAAACGAGAAATCCTCTCGCTACGTGGGATATTATTTAGTACCCGCTGTCTATAAATATAAAGCTATTTCCTCCGTTGGATTTTCTCAACCCCATTTTCTGCTAAGGTTGTTCTGGAACCTTCGAGATCTTGTTCTCTATCTACGAGTCTTGCCGTCACGTATTGTTCACGCACTTGTGAAAATGCTAGTTAAAACGAGGAATCTTCCTCACAAATTTTTGCAATAGCTAACTTTCCTCCACCGCTGGAACCTCTGGAACATTCTATAGCGCATTTAATTGTAAATCACAACTTTTTCAAGAAATAGACTCTCACCTATATAGTGCAATCAGTTATTTCCATAATTGCAATAACTTTCTTTTTCATGAACTTTAGTGTTTCTATAGTGAACTTTGCATCCATCTTCATAGACTATAGTGATAAACAGTGCTTGCTCCACGTTTCTACCGCGTCGCGATCGTCCGGTTATATTAAATACGGCCATGAACATTGATCCTATATCCCAATGATCTTTCCTCAACCTTCTACTAACTATCATTATTAATAAAATTGTAACTTTCTATAAGGTGTCACCCACAAGGTGCCCTTCCCTCTTTGCTAGTTTAACATTAATTAAATTCTGCTTAATTGCTTGTGTGATACAAGTTTTAGATTTACGTTGTTTCTTTCCCATAATCAGGGAAAGCAATTCTTTAAACTCTTGAGCGAGTCATGTTCAGGTTTCACGAAATGGAAACTGTCCCATTTGGCGAGTGAATCCTGCCCAAACTTGGGAAGTCCAGAACTTTCCCTTTCACTTTCTTCAGGTTTCACAGTAAGTGACCTGCCCTCTTTGTATAATTCTCATATATTAATTCTGTATAAATATAAGAAGTTGTAGGATCTTCTATCTTATTTTTCATGTTGTTATTCTTGTTATTTTCAAAGTTGTCACCTTTTCTAGAACATTCTCTCCTGAATTTCTTAAGGTGCACTTTTGTACTCCAATTCACGTTCAAGCTTTAATTATTTCATTGCTCATTTGTTTAAATCTTATAAAGATTTTAGAAACATGTAAGGTTTGAAACCGTGTAAATTGTCAATTGCCTGGAGCAACCTTTTAATGTTGAGAGGTCTGCGACCCTATTTGTTAAAGAGTTCAAACGAACTATGTTTATTAAAATTATATTGCATAATTGTTAATTTCCTCAAACTTTTTCTAATTGTAAAATAAACAAATCTTTTCCCTTCTCTTTTTCATTTACGAATATAAAGTTTAGGCAAAATCCTGTCTTCCTTGACTCTCCTCACTCAATGATATTAAAATCATTAATAGAGCTTTCACCATTTGTTGCATTTGAGCAAGAACTCTTAATTTTCACCTCACTAAAGTTCTTTTTAGCGTTAATAGCTAATTCTAATTGGCCAGTAAGGCAAGTAAAGCTCGCTAAGCCAGCTACCTGCTTGTGGAGACCCTCTCCGAAAACTTATGGTCAATTTTATAAAAAATAAGTGTTTCTTTTTGTCTAAACTTTTAGCCGGCTCCTCGCTGAGTAAAAGCTTAGCCATTTTCCAATGCAACCATTGGTTCATTTACCAAGATTACCCAATAAGGCATAATCTTTTATCATTTTCCTTTTTAGAGACACTTGGTCGCCCTCACAGGAACTCCATAATTTTGGAAATTGAAAATAACAAGCTTGAGTTAAATCATTGGCATTCTTCGAATTACTTTGTAAAACCTAGTTTCTTTGAGAAGACATACAGTAAATTTGTTCCTCTCAGTCTTGCCAGACAAGCACTCTTCCCCATAGTAGTTTTATATATGCTTGAGAGGGACTATACGAAAGCCACTCTCTTGCAAACAGCCCAAATTCTATCTGTGTTTCTCGTCAGCTTAGACCAAGTCCTTACTCATTTTAGGTATCCGAAAGAGGATTTTCGGTGGCAACCACCTTTAAGTGTGTTTAACACTAAACTTATTAATTTTGTGGGACTCTCCTCCTATTTTTCTATCCTTCTTTTCCAATCCAAACTCTACTTCCTTCTCTTAATCATCTTCCCTTGGTGGGTGGGTTATTCCTCAGCCAATAAACTACCCAAAAGTTGGTCCCAGAAACCCGGGAGAGCCCATTTTTTCTTTTTTCTTTTTAAAATAGTGTCATTTGACAATACTTTGCATATTTCTAATATCTGTGTTGAATATTTCAGCTATAACCACATCGTGCAAAGCCTGTGAACGGGAAAGAGGCCGCTCCTGTCTCCTATGGTGTGTCCCATTCTCTCTACTCATTCGTTGCTGCGAGCTTGACAGCATTTCCAAGGTTCCACAGTTTCGTGAGTTACATTTTCATTTACCTTCTTTAATATGGCTCCCACTGATAAGGATAAGGATGAAAAACTCACTTCTAAACGAGCATCCTATAAAGGGCAAATTACCCGATTCAGAAGGTACATAAAAGAATTAGATCCCTCAGACGCGCAATTAGATTTATTGAAACATCGTGTAAAGGATTTTGAACGTTCTTATGAAAACTACTGTAACATTCAAACTGAAATTGAAACTTGCATGCTCAATCAAACAGAAGATCGCGTCGAAGTAGAAAACTTATATTACGAAGGCATAGGTTCTGCTTTCAAAATAATACGCCAACTCGAAGAAGAGCAGAAAAAGGACGCTTCTGTTCTTGGTTCACTTCATGAACCCCAAACTTCTTTCCGTGAGGGCACTCACAAGCCCAAACCTACTTTACCGAAAATTGATTTACCCCATTTTTCTGGAGATGAATCTGCTTGGGATTCTTTCTATGAGTTATTTTGCTCTCTTGTTCATGACAATGAAGACATTCAAGTCATTTACAAGTTTCATTACTTGAGATCTATCCTTCGAGGTCAAGCTTTGCAGTTGGTTGAAGCACTTCCTCTGCGTGCCGAAAATTACCCCATTGCCTTTAATTTATTAAAAGAAAGATATGGAAATTCACGTTTACGTATTCAACGCCATATTAAGGCTCTATTTAACCTACCTGCGTCACAGCACAATGACGTCACTAGTTTGCGTACTTTAATTGACACTACCCAACTCCACGTTAAAGCTTTGTCCCAATTAGATCAACCTACTGAACATTGGGATACTTTCCTAATACATTTAGTAGTTTCTAAAGTTGATGCTGCTACCCTCAAAGCTTGGGAAATTGAACTTTCTAAAGAAGACGACTACTCTTACGAGCATTTAGTCACTTTCATAAACGCTAGATGCCAACTTTTAACCGCTCTAGCTAATCAAAGTGAACCTTCATCTCCTAGTTCCAAATTCGAATTAATGTCCATTAAATCCAAAAGTGAACGCTCAGCGCCCAATACCCAAAAACCCGGGTCCAGCTCATCCAAATTCAAATCAAACTCCACTGGTTACCCAACTAGGTCTAGTGAACGTCGTGTTGCTAGCTCTATTGTTTTAAACACGCAAAGCGAATCTCGCAAAAGTTTAAACGAACCTGTAAAGTGCATACTTTGTAAAGATCCCCATGCCCTATACCTTTGCAAATCCTTTAAAGAAATGTCAGTCGATGACAGACGAAAATTAGTCGCTCAAAACAAACATTGTTTCAACTGCCTAGCGCCCACGCATTCTGCTTCTAACTGTAAGTCCACAAGACTTTGCTACCATTGTGAAAAGGCTCATCATACTCTGCTACATCGTCATGATCAGGCAAGGTCATCGACAGCATCTACTTCGCCGAAAAATGATAGTGCTAACAATTCTAATGCTTCATCTTATATTCAAAATGCCAAGTCCATTCGCAGTGCTCAAGTATTGTTGTCTACTGTCCAAATCGAAGTTCAGGATAACTTTGGCAACTGGGTCCGTGCACGCGGTCTTCTAGACTCAGCGGCAACTCATGATTTTGTGTCCAATTCCTTGATTAGAAAACTAAGCCTACCTGTAAAACCCACTTCTATCAACGTGTCGGGCATCAACAGCTCAAAATCGCAAGCTTTACAATTCTCAAAGCTAACTATAAGAGATATTTGTCATAGAAACAACTTTCTTAAACTTAATTGTCTAATTCTTAATAGCATTGGAGAAGACACTCCAAGTCACTCTGTGGATATTTCAGGGTTAAACATTCCCTCGCATTTAAGGCTAGCCGATCCTTGTTTTAATATGCAGAACCCTATTGACATACTCTTTAGTGCCAATGTTTTCTGGAATTGCCTACGTAAACAGGTTCGTAAGTTATCCTCAAACGTGGTCGCCAGAGACACTAATTTTGGATGGATCGTCACAGGGCAACTTCCCCATTATTCTCCTCAACCTGCATCGCAATGTTACTTCTCCAATACTGACCTGGAACAGTTCTGGAGGCTTGAAAATGTCGATTCTCCTAATGTAACCTCTTCAGAAAATGAATTCTGTGAGCAACTTTTTTTGAACACCACCACTCGTTCTTCTGATGGCCGGTTCGTCGTTCAAATGCCAAGATGACATAATCCTCCTAAACTTATTAACTCTCAGCCTAAAGCTCGAAAAGCTCTCTTTGCTATCGAGAGCAAATTCAAAAAGGAACCCCTTGTCAAAAAGCAGTACACTGAGTTCATGGATGAGTATGAAAGCTTAGATCATATGGAAGTTGTTAACAAATCCAATGATGAATTTCAACCCCCAATTGAAACGGTTTATTTAAATCATCATCCCGTGTGGAAAAACCTTCTTGTAAAAGATAAAATTCGAGTTGTTTTTAATGGTTCATCACCCGACGTTAATGGCAACAGCCTTAACGACACTCTTTATTCTGGTCCTGCTATTCAATCAGATTTATCTGCTATACTCTTAAACTTTCGATTATTTCCCATAGCTGTCATAGCCGACATAAAACAGATGTACCGTCAAGTGTTAATTCAACCAGAACAACGAGATCTTCAAAGAATCTTGTGGCGTGATGAAACCAGTAAGCCCATTAAGGTGTTTCGCTTGAAAACGGTTACTTATGGCTTAAAACCCTCTGCTTTCCTTGCTATCCGATCCCTACACTTGCTAGCATCTCAAGATGGTCATTTATTTAACCCCAAAGCCTCTGAAGCACTAACTACGTCATTCTATGTTGACGATTATTTGCAATCCTTCCCCTCTTTGGAGGAAGCTTCTTTTGTATCTTTAGAACTTCAGGCATTACTAAGGAATGGAGGTTTCCCACTCCATAAGTGGAACTCTAACTCCCCTGAGTTTCTCGCTCAGTTTCCCATCGAAGACGTAGATCCTTCTTCTGTCGAAATTTGTGGTAACTCCGAATCTATAAAAACTCTAGGAGTTCACTGGTGCACTAGCACTGACACTCTTATCTATAAAGTTTCGCTCGCAGAAGAGCTTCCTAATACAAAAAGACAAATCCTCTCTGAAATTGCAAAAATTTTTGATCCACTTCAATTCCTTGCTCCAGTTATCGTTATAGCCAAACTCTTCATGCAAGAGCTGTGGTCGCTTAAATGTGAATGGGATGACACTGTCCCTCTTTCTTTTCTTAATCGTTGGCTCTCGTTTCGCAGCAATTTGCTGGATCTTGCCCTTATTGAAATTCCCAGGAATTTAATCAGCTCTCATTCTAATGCATCTTTTTCCCTCCATGTGTTCGCGGACAGTTCCGAAAAAGCTTATGGTTGCTGTGAATATTTAGTTTATCACGATTCACTCTATGGATCTCTAGTTTCCAACCTGGTTTGTGCCAAATCGAAGGTCGCTCCTCTTAAAACTATCACTTTGCCTAGGCTCGAACTGTGCGCTGCACTCATGGCTGCAGAACTTGTCAAGAAATTACGGGAAGTATTAAAGGTCGAATTCTCGCAAATCTATCTCTGGAGCGATTCCATGATCGCCCTTTCTTGGATCGCCAAGAACCCCTCTCACTGGCAAACTTTCGTTGCAAACAGGGTTTCCAAAATTCAAACTCTTTCTTCTGGATGTCAATGGAGGCATGTTCCCAGTGCGGATAATCCAGCTGATATTATCTCTCGTGGTTGTTTACCCTCTCAATTGGCAGCTTCCCAATTGTACTGGCATGGGCCCTCGTGGCTAATCGAAGAATCTTCCTCATGGCCTTCTAAACCCCCAGCTACAAACTCCAACTTGCCTGACGCTAAAGTACCTCTACCCATTGCTTCGTGTCTTGTTTCCAACGCTTCTCATCCTTTGTTGTCCCGCTATTCTTCTTTTCATAAATTATTACGAATTGTCGCCTATCTCCTTAGATGGAAATATCTTGTGGTCGACCAACCTCTTCTCCCTAAACCACACCTTACCAATCATGAATTGAATCTCGCTACCATTAAGATTTTACAACTGACACAGCAAGAAGCCTTTTCTTCTGAATTGTCATTACTTTCTTCTAAAAGAGATCTTCCCAAACCCAGCCGTCTTCGTGCTTTAGCCCCGTTTCTTGATGACCATGGGTTACTCAGGGTAGGTGGTAGGCTCTCGCAATCTTTACTCTCTGAAGACAAAAAGCATCCTGTTATTTTGCCTTCCAAACATCACGTAACTTCCTTAATTATACGTGACTTTCATTACCGTAATCTTCATGTTGGTACACGTACTCTGCTTTGCCTCTTAAGGGAAAAGTACTGGATTATAAATGGAATTCATGAAGTTTCTTCTGTAATTCATAAGTGCATTCCTTGCTTTAAAGCGAAACCTAAAATCAATACTCAATTAATGAGCGATCTGCCCTCTTTTCGTTCTTCTCCTATACGCCCATTTGCTTTAACTGGCGTGGACTATATGGGTCCGTTCCAATATCAACGAAACTCTCCTGAAGCTAAACGCAAATTGTTTGGTAAGCTTTATGTTTCTCTCTTTGTTTGCATGGTTACCGGCGCAATCCACTTGGAACTAGTAACGAATGCTTCTACTTCTTATTTTTTATCAGCTGTCTCTCGTTTCACCGCTAGGCGTGGTGTTCCTTCTGAGATGTTCTCTGATAACGCTTCCACCTTTCAGGGCGCAGCTTCCCTGTGGAAGAAAGCTCTCACTTCCTCTCCAGCCTTGGAACAAATCTCTAATTTTTCTTATTCAAAAGGTTTCAAATGGTGCTTCATACCTCCTTACGCCCCGCATCATGGTGGTAGGTGGGAATCTTGCGTAAAGCTCACTAAACGTCATTTGAGAAAAGTCTTAGGTAATCGAATTCTGACTTACGAAGAATTCAATTCTCTGTCTGTTCTGATTGAAGGTGTTGTTAACTCTCGCCCCTTAACTCCGCTTTCCAATGACCCTGATGACCTACTTCCACTCACCCCTGGTCACTTCCTTATCGGCACTTCTCTTTCTGCCCCTCCTCCTCTTCCCAATTCTTACAGGGATTCTAATCTACCTATCGTTTGGCGTAAACTTGAAGCCCTCCGTAATTCTTTTTGGAAGAGATGGAACTTGGAATATTTAACTTCCTTGCAACGGAGGCAGAAGTGGTTTCTTTCCAGTCCCGACATTAAAGTGGGGGACTTGGTCTTGGTTAGGGATGTTTCTCCCCCTCTAGTCTGGACTTCCGGTAGAGTGACTAAGTGTTACCCTGGAAGAGATGGGAGAGTCAGGGTGGTCAGAGTCTTGACCATTAACGGTTCGATTACAAGACCCTTGTCTTTGATCGCTCCTCTTCCAATAAATATGTAACTGTTTATTTGCTCTCTGTTGGTGTTTTCCCCCCAGTATGGTGTATTCTTTGAATACACGGTACCTGAGATATAATTTTTACTGCTCTTTGCATGTTCATTTCTTCCTTCTTCTTTGTCAAACACCAACAGTGATCATCTGTTTTCTCCTTGTTGGGCATATCTCTTATGTCTTCATAAGTATGTTTCAGATATATAACTTCTGTGACCCACCTAGCGTCACCTCGCAGCGAATCTCTGAAGCTCCTCAATTCTTCCTGGTGCTAGTGGACTTATTTATCCATTTGGCCACCAGATCCTGTACCATCGCCAGCTATTTTCTCCTTCAGCAAGAGGACTACGTCTACTTCTTTACTCACCATGCTGCGCTAGTATCAACTGTTATCAACTCTTAGAAGACCGGCTCAGCAAGAGAAGATAAATTTTTTGTTTTAAAGTTTGTAATGCTTATATATTCTCCTTTTGTCTCCTACCCCCCACTCTTTCCCCTTTTTCTTGGTCCCTCCGTGCTCCTTTGAGCTGCTCTCACTTCTTAGTCTGCAGTTGACTCGTTCAGTCAAAGCTCCGCTCGAGCTTGCCTCCTCAAACCAAGAGGCTCACACTCTTCTACGCCATGTTGGCATAGTAGTAGGAAACTTCAACTTCAACATGAAATCAAGATAAGTACCATTTTAAAGGTTTTAACCTCATCTTCATCATTTTATCTACATGCTTTTATAGATTATTTTATAGACAGCGTGAGATTACTTATGGGGCGGTAATCATTCTTCGCGAGATTTGCCATGTTGAGCTTCTGCTTGTATAAGCCAACCTTACTAAAAAGAGCTTTTCTTAAGCTATTTAAACGAGAAATCCTCTCGCTACGTGGGATATTATTTAGTACCCGCTGTCTATAAATATAAAGCTATTTCCTCCGTTGGATTTTCTCAACCCCATTTTCTGCTAAGGTTGTTCTGGAACCTTCGAGATCTTGTTCTCTATCTACGAGTCTTGCCGTCACGTATTGTTCACGCACTTGTGAAAATGCTAGTTAAAACGAGGAATCTTCCTCACAAATTTTTGCAATAGCTAACTTTCCTCCACCGCTGGAACCTCTGGAACATTCTATAGCGCATTTAATTGTAAATCACAACTTTTTCAAGAAATAGACTCTCACCTATATAGTGCAATCAGTTATTTCCATAATTGCAATAACTTTCTTTTTCATGAACTTTAGTGTTTCTATAGTGAACTTTGCATCCATCTTCATAGACTATAGTGATAAACAGTGCTTGCTCCACGTTTCTACCGCGTCGCGATCGTCCGGTTATATTAAATACGGCCATGAACATTGATCCTATATCCCAATGATCTTTCCTCAACCTTCTACTAACTATCATTATTAATAAAATTGTAACTTTCTATAAGGTGTCACCCACAAGGTGCCCTTCCCTCTTTGCTAGTTTAACATTAATTAAATTCTGCTTAATTGCTTGTGTGATACAAGTTTTAGATTTACGTTGTTTCTTTCCCATAATCAGGGAAAGCAATTCTTTAAACTCTTGAGCGAGTCATGTTCAGGTTTCACGAAATGGAAACTGTCCCATTTGGCGAGTGAATCCTGCCCAAACTTGGGAAGTCCAGAACTTTCCCTTTCACTTTCTTCAGGTTTCACAGTAAGTGACCTGCCCTCTTTGTATAATTCTCATATATTAATTCTGTATAAATATAAGAAGTTGTAGGAACTTCTATCTTATTTTTCATGTTGTTATTCTTGTTATTTTCAAAGTTGTCACCTTTTCTAGAACATTCTCTCCTGAATTTCTTAAGGTGCACTTTTGTACTCCAATTCACGTTCAAGCTTTAATTATTTCATTGCTCATTTGTTTAAATCTTATAAAGATTTTAGAAACATGTAAGGTTTGAAACCGTGTAAATTGTCAATTGCCTGGAGCAACCTTTTAATGTTGAGAGGTCTGCGACCCTATTTGTTAAAGAGTTCAAACGAACTATGTTTATTAAAATTATATTGCATAATTGTTAATTTCCTCAAACTTTTTCTAATTGTAAAATAAACAAATCTTTTCCCTTCTCTTTTTCATTTACGAATATAAAGTTTAGGCAAAATCCTGTCTTCCTTGACTCTCCTCACTCAATGATATTAAAATCATTAATAGAGCTTTCACCATTTGTTGCATTTGAGCAAGAACTCTTAATTTTCACCTCACTAAAGTTCTTTTTAGCGTTAATAGCTAATTCTAATTGGCCAGTAAGGCAAGTAAAGCTCGCTAAGCCAGCTACCTGCTTGTGGAGACCCTCTCCGAAAACTTATGGTCAATTTTATAAAAAATAAGTGTTTCTTTTTGTCTAAACTTTTAGCCGGCTCCTCGCTGAGTAAAAGCTTAGCCATTTTCCAATGCAACCATTGGTTCATTTACCAAGATTACCCAATAAGGCATAATCTTTTATCATTTTCCTTTTTAGAGACACTTGGTCGCCCTCACAGGAACTCCATAATTTTGGAAATTGAAAATAACAAGCTTGAGTTAAATCATTGGCATTCTTCGAATTACTTTGTAAAACCTAGTTTCTTTGAGAAGACATACAGTAAATTTGTTCCTCTCAGTCTTGCCAGACAAGCACTCTTCCCCATAGTAGTTTTATATATGCTTGAGAGGGATTATACGAAAGCCACTCTCTTGCAAACAGCCCAAATTCTATCTGTGTTTCTCGTCAGCTTAGACCAAGTCCTTACTCATTTTAGGTATCCGAAAGAGGATTTTCGGTGGCAACCACCTTTAAGTGTGTTTAACACTAAACTTATTAATTTTGTGGGACTCTCCTCCTATTTTTCTATCCTTCTTTTCCAATCCAAACTCTACTTCCTTCTCTTAATCATCTTCCCTTGGTGGGTGGGTTATTCCTCAGCCAATAAACTACCCACACGTGAAAAAAATATGTGTTGATTAGGATGGAAATGGGAAGATTTGAACAAGAACACTTGCGACATAACTTTCTTAATCTACCATTATCCTAGGCAGGATTTTTTTCTTATCTCATGTCTTGTCGCCAAAGTTTAATAAACCTTCCTTTATTTGGTTTTAAATAATCTCGTGATGATGTATTTTTCCCAGTCCTTTTCCTGTGTCATATTAAGGCTTCACCAGGAAGGATGTGGTTTGCTAGGAATCCAGTTGATGGCGCCCCTTTTCTTTGCATCTTGATTAACTTATACCCGTAAACGACCCAGGGACACTTTGTCTCGTGCTACCCACAGCTGTTTTTGTTTTAATTTCAACTGGATCTCCGACACTTTCCTTGTTTAATTTTTTGATTTCCTCTGTCCCGGGACGCCTGATATGCGATGCTATGGCAGCTGGGTGATCGCATACCAGAGCGGAACGGGTATAGTACACAAGTCATCAACACAACACAATTCAGTACCATCTTGACACAAACACAAAGTAGATAATTGTAAATCTAAATAATAATTTTAGGGAAATACAAGAAAAAAAGAAGAATTAAAACTACAAATTAAGAAAATTTGAAAACATAATGTGTCTCCCATATATCTAATGTTTAGTTTTGAATAAAACGAACTAAAAATAATACAAAACAAAATATAAACCTGAACAGTGGAGCATGGACAGTGGAAAATTAGAGACAAAGGCTTTTAGTTTGTTATTGAACACAACGTATGAATCAATAAATATCCATGAGTGTAGCATATTCATTGTAGTTAGTTTATTTTCATGAATGGTGAATTTAAGTAGTGGAAAGTTCTTGACCTCTGAATGTTAAACAATTTAATGTGTCGAGATCCAACCTGTGGAACGTGAAAAGAGAGAAAATTCATTAATTCTGTAGAATCATACTTATTTGATATTATATTCCTCAATATTTGCAATAACATAAGCAGCCTTCTACTCTTCAGTGATGTCCTTTCTTGTAGGATTGGTTTTCTGTATGCTGAGATAGAACAGTGTCTCCTATATTTATATCCCTGCTGCTGCCTGAGGTAATTCGCCTGAAGTAATTTGTATATCACTTCATTATAATAATGAATTAACGGGACAAGACATCAAACATGTGATGAACAACGCCAGGCAGCCACAAATAATAACAAAGTTCCTATTGGTAAGCAGCGTTCATACTTATATTTCCCGATTTACTGACTTCGAATATGAATTTCTGGTTTGTTCAAAAAGTCGTTAGTTTACCTGCTCGGAGCTGAAGTAGGGGAAGAGAACTCGTGAGAGTCACGCAGGGTGGTTCTAGTGACACATGAACTAACTGATGATGATGATAATTGTTGTTTTAAGGGGCCTAACATCTAGGTTATCGGCCCCAACACATGAACTAACGTCTAGTCGATACACTACATCATAACGAGAGCATCCATATGATTCTACTGATATTCACATCTACTGTTCAGGCACGTTGTCAACGTACAAGTTATCTTATATTCTCCACAAAGAAGGATGCTGGTTTCTGCTGAAACCACTCTTCCACAACATCTGGAACCACTTGCTCAGTGCCAAGTAACATCATTGGTCTATTGAAAAATGAAAATCCACAGCCTGCTTCCAGTCTCCGACCGGGTCAGGAATGGAATGAATGAAGCCCCCATCTAGCGGCGAGGAGATGAACTGTGCCGGCTGCCGAGGCCTGACGCACTCCTCTGGGGCAATGATTAAATGAATGACAGATGAAATGAAATGATAATGGAGAGTGTTGCTGGAATGAAATTTTGACAGGGAAAACCGGAGTACCCGGAGAAAAACCTGTCTGCCTCCGTTTTGTCCAGCACAGATCTCACATGGAGTGGCCGGGATTTGAACCACGGATCCAGCGGTGAGAGGCCAGCGTGCTGCCGCCTAAGCCACGGAGGCTTTCATTGGTCTATTGCAAGTCTTAAATAATGCACAGTGGTTCAAATTATGTGCCAAGTTTTGAGGTGGGCGAGAATCCACAGTGAATCTTCCATGAAATAGGCCGCTGGCTGCACAAACACAGCAATATATTCCCACTGCTGAACATGATGATGAAAAGTAATAGACGTATAACCGTACGTCACCTGTAAACGGCCACCAATCACAGTACAGGGTCGATACACAAAAACGTGCATTGTCCGTTTTCGCGGAGGTATGAAGATACTTGTTTAGCATTGGGACAGGATCTTGAATTGTGGAGGTGAATATCTGATGACTTCCTCCAACTGTAATCCGTATACTGTCGTTGTTTATATTGTCTTAGACGTATTGTGTTTGTTCCTAGACATCAGTCTGTGTTTTATATGAAAAACCCCTAAACACGTCACAGCCTGGTTAGACGAAGTGAGTCGAGCTGGCGATGCTATACGGGAGCGGAGATGAGTGGGGGACGATGACTTTGCGAAGTAAGGGCCTTATTACACGAGGCAGCCAGATCGCGCGACAGGTGTCGTGCCCAGCCAGCGGTGCGGCAGCCAGGCAGTCACCACCATGTTGTAGCTCATGTGTCTGTTCGACCAGTGAGGAAGAGATAAGTTGTACATGAGAGGAGTTATTATTAAGTTAAGTTAATTAGTAAAGATGAATGATGAGTATATGCTTCTTCTTATGCTACTATTGAAAAGGAGGAGCCGAAGAAAAAGAACGATGCATGTACATCCTATTCTATCTTTCAAGGCAATTTAAAAGATTGTACTGTATTCTTCTTGATGAGCTTTGCGCAAATGACAGTACGTTTTACAATTACTGTACTTGCGAATGTCAAAATCCACTTTTTATGAACTACTAGGATTAATACAGGCTGATAAGGCAGGGATTGAAATTCTAATGAGAAGATATATCACATCAGAAGGAAAACTTGTAGTAAGGTTACTGGCCCAATATCCGTCCCCGCGCGCAATTTCGTCCCCGCATGTTTCGAGCCCATTGAGTGCTGCAGTCTGGTGGGAGACAGTGGAACATGTGACAAAGCATACAGTAGTGAGCTTCCCACGCTTAGGTGCATCCCCTGTGATTGTGTTCCGAGTATTCTGAGTTGAAGGTTATTGGTTTGCCACGCTTGTAGTACATCCCTACTTGTCGGAGCTGTTAAACTATTCAAGGTACGTTCGACTCACATTTGTTTGTACTTACGTGCAACTTAAATATGTAGAGCAGCAATACATATGGGTTGTAGCGATCGCTGTACAAAGGGAGCACTGAATGACGTAGCCATGTGGGTTGGCATCATTGGTCCGATATTCGTCCCCCAACAACGTTCTTATATTCGTCCCGGGGACGAAATTCGGAACGCTGTTTTCCAATCTGGTATCTTGAGATTAAGCTGGCATATCAGTTGTATGTCTACCTCCACACTCCACAGACAGAATGCAGCCCTTGGATGTAGCCTTCATGTTCCCAGTGAAGACTTTCTATGCCAATGCCATTGAAGGCTGGTTGGCGAATCACCCTGGTCGAATTGTGAGAAAACGACAGGTATTTTCATCGTTTTCAGAGGCATATTTGAAAGCAGCGACTATGGAAACAGCTGTCAACGGCTTCAAGAAGACCGGCATAGTTCCTTTCAACCCCAATATTTTTCCTGATGAGGATTTTATTTCCTACAGGCAGAAAACTAA
Source organism: Meconema thalassinum (assembly GCA_946902985.2). Classification (NCBI taxonomy): domain Eukaryota; kingdom Metazoa; phylum Arthropoda; class Insecta; order Orthoptera; family Tettigoniidae; genus Meconema; species Meconema thalassinum. Next base: position 396,335,384 of record OX336390.1, on the reverse strand, counting down.
CGATCAAGATGACATCGAAAACGGATCTACCACTGATGTAAGCCCTAAGGACATTCGGGTCGTCCCAATTATTGAGCCTACATTTTCAAACAGGCGAGGTTCAGCATCGTTGGTCACTGGGACTCCCAACAAAATCAAAGTAATGGAAGCGTCACAGAATAGAACACAGGCGAATGAGGCAAAGGTACAAAAAATGCTTCCGTTTGATAATCCATCGTTCCCTCCCAAACGTAAGAAAGCTGCCTCTTCAAGATGTCCCTCACCTGATTCTAAAGCTGGACCTTCAACTTCTGTTAAGTTCACCTCCTCGTCCGAGCAATGTCATGGCAGGAAACGCCTATCAGCTAAAAAAAAAAGGAAGAGAATGCCTTCCCTGCAAGACCTTTCGAGTGATGGTTCGAGTCTTGAAGATTCAGACGAAATTCCTTACGTCTCAGCAGACGATGAAGATAGTGAAAATGATGACGCCGTATGCACTATGTGTGGAATACCCTACTCAGCTGATAAGATGGGAGAAAAGTGGATTAAGTGCACAAAATGTTTCCAATGGTGTCATGAAATGTGTTCGTCAGAAAGTGACAAGTGTATGTTCATATGTGACATTTGTTTGGAAGGATAAACTTTCTTGGTTTTTATTGCCTACACCGTTAGGCATTATAACCTGCCATTGAAAATAATAAATATCACTTTTTTTCTGAAGAGATACGTGGGGACGAATTTAGGAACGCCCTTCATTAAACGTGGGAAGGTGCAACTTTGTATTCTTTTTTGAATAAATTATTTTGTGTGCTATATTTCCTGAAGTTAAATATATGCATTTTAAAACAACTGTTCAGTCGTCCTATCTGAATGATTCCAGACATTTTTCTCCAAACATTTTTATAATATATGCAAAAAACTTAAAGGGGGACGGATATTGGGCACCTTACCTTACGGTAACTTTAAGGTAAGCCATAAAAATTGATACCATAACTATTTAGCCTATTGGTAATATAATAACATACGTTCCGACTAAATTGGTGCAAATTTAAAAAAACGCTTGTTTTTAACATATTTTACAGCAAATCTCATTATCTCTCGAGTCGATTAACTTCTGGCACTCCTTGTTTCTTCTTTTCCGGTCTCTCTGCACTTCCATTTGCACTCACTTCATTTATAGAGTTTTCCATTGCCGGTTCACTTGCCGTCAAGCCAACAGTATGCAGTAGAACGCCCAGATACGCACTAACCTATTAGTCATATAAGAATCAATGCCCGATGACGAGATGCGCCACCAGTCGTGCCGCCAGTTGGGCGACCTTGCTGCCTGGTGTAATAAGGCCCTTAGCCTGGTATTGGGAGATAACCTAGAGCTGATGCGAGAGCCGTGCAGCTCTCATCCTCGCATTTGGGAAATCGTGGCGTTCAGTAATGATAGCGAAACGTATTCAATTTAAGACTAAGACTGCATAACGTCCGCATACTGTACATTACCACAGAAAATGGTTTCAGTACCTGCCATTAAAGTCAGCGAAACAAAATTACTGTAGTGCAGTGTATCGTCGGCAATATGAACGAATTGGGACCAGGGGTGGGTCGGACTTTTAAATTATTCAGATTGTCGAATATTTACAAAAATAACACATTAAATGTTACACAAAACGTTTAATAATTTTACTTGGCCTATGATTTTTTTATCTTAAGAAATCTAATTACTTCAAAGACAGAAGTCGCCATCAAAGACTGGAAAATACATATTGTGGTTGTATGTGTTAGGTTCACTTCTCCTCTAGAATGCATATTTTGTTATTTGTTGTGGAAAGGTTCACAATTCACACGATGCACACCATATTGTTTTTGACACTGAACTTCACTGATATCAAAGACTATGTCAAAGATACTGCACTACACTCTTGTGCTTGCTGCCAACACAACATTCTCCCATCTTGAGTTGTGGAAACAACTCAACAAAACAATAAAATATCATAACACATATATTTTCACAAAATAAATGAACACAGAAATAAATAAGTCACTCAAAATATCTCTTTGGTTTAACCACCACTCTCCCACTACTGGTTTTGATGAGATCAGAAGTATTAGTAGATGGTTTAACCGTCTTTGGATTTTTCTCCTTCTTCTCATTTTCATTCCGCTCAACTTGCAGTCTTAAAGCATGATCTTCTCCAGATGCCACTTCAAGTGGATACACCCTCTGTACTGGCCTCAGTAGCTCTCCTTTTGTAGTCGCCAAGCGAACAACTCTCACGACACCACCTTTGCCAGGGATGACCTCCGTCACTCTTGCCAGCGGCCAGTCTAGTCTCTTCGTGTTGTCGCGGGCTACCAGTACTACTTCACCTACGCAGGGTTTGTGATGACTTTTCCTAATGTGGTTCTTCTGTATTAGCTGTCCAAGATATTCATTCCTGAATCTTACCCTTAATGTATCCTTTACTTTCTGTCTGTACCTGAATCTTCTGTCAAGTTTTATGTCCTCTATCATGTCGATATCGGGCATTCCAATCTACTTGACTTCCTGTAGGAACATTGCAGGGGTGATAGCCATCAAGTCTTCTCCATCATTGGACAGGTAAGTAAGTGGTCGTGAATTCATGACAGCTTCAATGTCACACAGAACAGTCATCATTTATTGGTACGACAGACATGACTTTCCCAGAACTTTCCTGAGCATTTGTTTAAGGACACCAATCAGCCTCTCCCACCATCCTCCCCACCATGCTGCAGTGGGAGGATTGAATTTCCATTTTATTTGGTGTACAGAACTATATTCAGCAATTTTATCCCACTGAATTGTCTCCAACATATTGCAGGTGCCTTGAAAGTTTGTCCCATTGTCAATATAGACAATCCTTGGCCTTCCACGTCTGGACACGAAGCTCCGAAAAACTTCGAGGAATGTTGCAGTAGCCAAAGATGTTACTAGCTCCAGGTGTACTGCACGAAAAACCGCACACGTGAACAGACAGACCCAGACTTTCTCTCCACCTTTCAAAATCAGAGACCCGGCAAAGTCGACCCCTGTTATTTCAAAAATTGAGGCTTCTCTTACTCGGTCTATGGGGAGATGAGTTTGTTCTGCTTCAAGATGTTTTCCATGGTACCTTCTGCAGACAACACATGTTTTAATTGCACCCTTCACCGTTCTCCTTCCTCCAAGGATCCAATATTTCTGTCTGAGCCCACTGAGCAGAATCTGGGTTCCAGCATGACATAAGTCTTTGTGCTTCTCGCTAATGAGAGCGTGAACTGCTGTATGCTTCGCAGGAAGTATAGCAGGACAACGGAAAGCATAATCATCTTTGCGCGATATAATTTTTGTTTCCAGTCTCATCACTCCCTCATCATCCATGAAAACACATAGTGAGTTGAATCTTTCTTCCTTTTCACCAACAAAACACTCCTTTTGTATGAACTTCATCACGACTTTTTCTGCTTCTGTGGTTTCTTCAATGGATAGTTCGGTAGTTCTTCTATTATTTTTCTGTCGACAATTAAACAGAAACCTCAAGATCCATCCTATCATACGAACTGTTCTACGGAAACTTGAGAAATAGTCAAGGTGCCATTCTTGGGTATTGGACTTGTCTTCTAACACCGTCATAGTGTTGACTTTCTTTTTTCTTTCTTGGAAGACTTCATCATCGTTTGTTGAAATTTCGGGGCTAGGCCATTGTGTAGTGGATTGTTCTAGCCATTTTGGCCCTTCCCACCATCTCTGTTGAAGTAACTGTTTTGTGCTACATCCCCTTGATGCCAGGTCAGCCGGATTCATGGTTCCTGGAATATGCCGCCACTGTTCTATTCTGGACAGTCTTCGAATTTCTTGCACTCTGTTCCACACGAAGGTCCCCCAAGGTTCGTCTAACCTGATCCAGGACAACACAGTCGACGAGTCACTCCAATAATAAGTAACGATTTCTTTTGCAGTTAATGTTGGCAGTACTGACGTCACTAGTCGAACCCCTATTGTAGCTGCTAATAATTCTAGGCGTGGTATGGTGATACTCTTCTTGGGTGCCACTCTTGTCTTGTACAAATCGTAGCTCTATATTGTCAACCCTCTGTATTCGCAAGAATATAACTGCAGCATACGCAGTTTGACTGGCGTCGCAGAACACGTGAAGAGATATATCTTCAACCGACTGGACACTACCGATCAAACATCTAGGAATCTTAATCTCAGACAGCTGAGGTAGTTCTGCCAACCACTTCATGAATCTTCTCTTTGTTGTTCCGTCTACTCTGGTGTCCCAACCCAAGTCAGTGGCCCATAGTTCTTGCAACATTAATTTTGGACAGAGAAATACCGGACATGAGAAGCCAATAGGGTCAAACACCTTATGTGCAGCTCCTAGTATAGCTCTTTTAGTGATTACATCATATTTGAAATCGTTAACATGAGTTAGATTCAGTTCAATGGTATCTTCTCCTTTATTCCAAATGAGCCCCAGAACATGAGTAAGATTTTCAGCTGTACCATCCTGAGAATACTCCCACCCTCGGAGATTGAAAGATGCCTTATCCATTATTATGCTTGCCTCTCGCATGAATGAATGAAGGTCATTTCTGTTGTTAACACTAATAGCACAGTTATCCACATAAAAACATTCTTCCAATCTTTCTATTGTTGAAGTTGAGTAGGAACTATTATCGACTGTTTGTCTCTTCAACTCGTTCAAGTGGAGTTTGATGGTTGCCGACAATAGGAACGGAGAACATGCAAGTCCAAAGACAACTCTATTGTGACGGAACACTTCTACCTTCCCTGTACTTTCCTCCTCCCACCAAAGGAATCTCAGAAAATCACGGTCTCTAGGATTGACACTTATTTGAAGAAATGCTTTTTCTACATCGGCCGTCACACCGATCTCATTTTCTCTGAACTTCAGTAGCGAACTAGGGATCAACTCTATGAAGTTAGGCCCTTTTTCAATACATTCGTTCAGAGATGGAGCGTTTCTCTGCTTCGCCGAGGCATCAAAAACAGGCCTGATCTTGGTGGTGCCGTTTTCTTTGAAGACAGGTCGGTGAGGTAGATAGTGTCCACTATTCTTCAGTTCTTCTTCAGGTACCCTCTCGATGATTCCTTGTTCCAACCAACTTCGTAAGACATTATCGTACTCCTGATAATGTTGTTCAACTTGTTTCTTTGTAGTGATTTCTAATCTGTGCTGAGCAATTTCTCTGTTGTCAGGGAGAGGTGGATGTTGTTCACTCCAAGGCAGACACACTTCATATCTGTTATCTTCATTCAGTCGTGCAGTCTCATGGAAGTTATTTCTAACACGCTCATTCCTCTCGACGATAGGTTCTTTCACAACAGGGTCAGTAATTCCAAGAATTTCTAAGTCCCAGAGATCAGAAATTCTTGTATGTTGGGAAAACAATGATGACACTAATAATGATGCCGAATCCCTTTGGGCCTTGTTACCTATGACTTTTCCCATTAGTGTCCACCCTAGGGAAGTCTCCACCAAAACTAGGCCACATTTTAGTTGATGTTTCCTCCCAGTGAGCAGTTCACCCGCCTTATCAGCCCCAATCAGAATCTGCACAGGCCCTCGCTCTCATACATCAGTTAAACATATTTTCAGATCCCTTATCTCCTCACTCCAAGAACCATTCTTAATATATGGGACATCTTCACAAATAATCTCTTGGCTTAAAACTTCCAGCTCCTTGGAATAGTTTCCCTCCAATCGCTTTAAACTTATTCTGTAACAGTCGTGTTTTGCTTCTCGAGAACGTACTCCACCAAACAAGGAATGTATTAACGTTTCCTTCCTGATTGACTGATACCCCATTTCTTCGGCTAGGTCACGTGCAATGTAGGATTTAGTAGACCCAGTATCAATGACAGCTCGTACAGTTTTTTGTTTACCCTTTCCTTTAACGACAACTGCCAGGGTTTGCAAGTACACCTCAGGAGAACAAGACACATTAGCTAAAGCCTTATCCACATTATTACCATCCTGATGAACCAAATTCCTGTCTCCCTCGTAATTCTGTTTGGACACACTTTCATTTTCTTTGTCACGGAGCTTATAACACATTAATACCACATGTTTACCACCACAAACAATGCATCTGACAATCGATTTACAAGCTCTACTTGCATGGCCCTTCTTTAAACAATTGAAGCAACAGTGTTTATCAGTTAAGATTTTCCTTTTCTCCCCTCCAGTCAATTTTTGAGCTTTAATGCACTCTGGGCTCGAATGAGGTTTAAGACAAAAACACACTCTTGTCTCAGCAATTCTTCTAGGTTTGTGCCGTGTCTTGTGTGGGGTTTCGCCTAGGACACCAAGCTAGGCTCATCGGCGGGCTCTTGGTGTCCCCGCCCGGACCCCCACAGGAGTGACGAACTGCGCGCCACCTCCCTTTATATAAGGTGCAACTGCACCCACTTGACTACGAGAACTAAAAGTTCAAGCAGCCTTAACCTCCCTATGAAGGCTTCCAAAAAGATGGTATATTGGCTTTCACGGCCGGTGAATTAAAACTCAGCAATTCTTCTAGGTTTGTGCCGTGTCTTGTGTGGGGTTTCGCCTAGGACACCAAGCTAGGCTCATCGGCGGGCTCTTGGTGTCCCCGCCCGGACCCCCACAGGAGTGACGAACTGCGCGCCACCTCCCTTTATATAAGGTGCAACTGCACCCACTTGACTACGAGAACTAAAAGTTCAAGCAGCCTTAACCTCCCTATGAAGGCTTCCAAAAAGATGGTATATTGGCTTTCACGGCCGGTGAATTAAAACTCAGCAATTCTTCTAGGTTTGTGCCGTGTCTTGTGTGGGGTTTCGCCTAGGACACCAAGCTAGGCTCATCGGCGGGCTCTTGGTGTCCCCGCCCGGACCCCCACAGGAGTGACGAACTGCGCGCCACCTCCCTTTATATAAGGTGCAACTGCACCCACTTGACTACGAGAACTAAAAGTTCAAGCAGCCTTAACCTCCCTATGAAGGCTTCCAAAAAGATGGTATATTGGCTTTCACGGCCGGTGAATTAAAACTCAGCAATTCTTCTAGGTTTGTGCCGTGTCTTGTGTGGGGTTTCGCCTAGGACACCAAGCTAGGCTCATCGGCGGGCTCTTGGTGTCCCCGCCCGGACCCCCACAGGAGTGACGAACTGCGCGCCACCTCCCTTTATATAAGGTGCAACTGCACCCACTTGACTACGAGAACTAAAAGTTCAAGCAGCCTTAACCTCCCTATGAAGGCTTCCAAAAAGATGGTATATTGGCTTTCACGGCCGGTGAATTAAAACTCAGCAATTCTTCTAGGTTTGTGCCGTGTCTTGTGTGGGGTTTCGCCTAGGACACCAAGCTAGGCTCATCGGCGGGCTCTTGGTGTCCCCGCCCGGACCCCCACAGGAGTGACGAACTGCGCGCCACCTCCCTTTATATAAGGTGCAACTGCACCCACTTGACTACGAGAACTAAAAGTTCAAGCAGCCTTAACCTCCCTATGAAGGCTTCCAAAAAGATGGTATATTGGCTTTCACGGCCGGTGAATTAAAACTCAGCAATTCTTCTAGGTTTGTGCCGTGTCTTGTGTGGGGTTTCGCCTAGGACACCAAGCTAGGCTCATCGGCGGGCTCTTGGTGTCCCCGCCCGGACCCCCACAGGAGTGACGAACTGCGCGCCACCTCCCTTTATATAAGGTGCAACTGCACCCACTTGACTACGAGAACTAAAAGTTCAAGCAGCCTTAACCTCCCTATGAAGGCTTCCAAAAAGATGGTATATTGGCTTTCACGGCCGGTGAATTAAAACTCAGCAATTCTTCTAGGTTTGTGCCGTGTCTTGTGTGGGGTTTCGCCTAGGACACCAAGCTAGGCTCATCGGCGGGCTCTTGGTGTCCCCGCCCGGACCCCCACAGGAGTGACGAACTGCGCGCCACCTCCCTTTATATAAGGTGCAACTGCACCCACTTGACTACGAGAACTAAAAGTTCAAGCAGCCTTAACCTCCCTATGAAGGCTTCCAAAAAGATGGTATATTGGCTTTCACGGCCGGTGAATTAAAACTCAGCAATTCTTCTAGGTTTGTGCCGTGTCTTGTGTGGGGTTTCGCCTAGGACACCAAGCTAGGCTCATCGGCGGGCTCTTGGTGTCCCCGCCCGGACCCCCACAGGAGTGACGAACTGCGCGCCACCTCCCTTTATATAAGGTGCAACTGCACCCACTTGACTACGAGAACTAAAAGTTCAAGCAGCCTTAACCTCCCTATGAAGGCTTCCAAAAAGATGGTATATTGGCTTTCACGGCCGGTGAATTAAAACTCAGCAATTCTTCTAGGTTTGTGCCGTGTCTTGTGTGGGGTTTCGCCTAGGACACCAAGCTAGGCTCATCGGCGGGCTCTTGGTGTCCCCGCCCGGACCCCCACAGGAGTGACGAACTGCGCGCCACCTCCCTTTATATAAGGTGCAACTGCACCCACTTGACTACGAGAACTAAAAGTTCAAGCAGCCTTAACCTCCCTATGAAGGCTTCCAAAAAGATGGTATATTGGCTTTCACGGCCGGTGAATTAAAACTCAGCAATTCTTCTAGGTTTGTGCCGTGTCTTGTGTGGGGTTTCGCCTAGGACACCAAGCTAGGCTCATCGGCGGGCTCTTGGTGTCCCCGCCCGGACCCCCACAGGAGTGACGAACTGCGCGCCACCTCCCTTTATATAAGGTGCAACTGCACCCACTTGACTACGAGAACTAAAAGTTCAAGCAGCCTTAACCTCCCTATGAAGGCTTCCAAAAAGATGGTATATTGGCTTTCACGGCCGGTGAATTAAAACTCAGCAATTCTTCTAGGTTTGTGCCGTGTCTTGTGTGGGGTTTCGCCTAGGACACCAAGCTAGGCTCATCGGCGGGCTCTTGGTGTCCCCGCCCGGACCCCCACAGGAGTGACGAACTGCGCGCCACCTCCCTTTATATAAGGTGCAACTGCACCCACTTGACTACGAGAACTAAAAGTTCAAGCAGCCTTAACCTCCCTATGAAGGCTTCCAAAAAGATGGTATATTGGCTTTCACGGCCGGTGAATTAAAACTCAGCAATTCTTCTAGGTTTGTGCCGTGTCTTGTGTGGGGTTTCGCCTAGGACACCAAGCTAGGCTCATCGGCGGGCTCTTGGTGTCCCCGCCCGGACCCCCACAGGAGTGACGAACTGCGCGCCACCTCCCTTTATATAAGGTGCAACTGCACCCACTTGACTACGAGAACTAAAAGTTCAAGCAGCCTTAACCTCCCTATGAAGGCTTCCAAAAAGATGGTATATTGGCTTTCACGGCCGGTGAATTAAAACTCAGCAATTCTTCTAGGTTTGTGCCGTGTCTTGTGTGGGGTTTCGCCTAGGACACCAAGCTAGGCTCATCGGCGGGCTCTTGGTGTCCCCGCCCGGACCCCCACAGGAGTGACGAACTGCGCGCCACCTCCCTTTATATAAGGTGCAACTGCACCCACTTGACTACGAGAACTAAAAGTTCAAGCAGCCTTAACCTCCCTATGAAGGCCTATGAGCCTAGCTTGGTGTCCTAGGCGAAACCCCACACAAGACACGGCACAAACCTAGAAGAATTGCTGAGTTTTAATTCACCGGCCGTGAAAGCCAATATACCATCTTTTTGGAAGCCTTCATAGGGAGGTTAAGGCTGCTTGAACTTTTAGTTCTCGTAGTCAAGTGGGTGCAGTTGCACCTTATATAAAGGGAGGTGGCGCGCAGTTCGTCACTCCTGTGGGGGTCCGGGCGGGGACACCAAGAGCCCGCCGATGAGCCTAGCTTGGTGTCCTAGGCGAAACCCCACACAAGACACGGCACAAACCTAGAAGAATTGCTGAGTTTTAATTCACCGGCCGTGAAAGCCAATATACCATCTTTTTGGAAGCCTTCATAGGGAGGTTAAGGCTGCTTGAACTTTTAGTTCTCGTAGTCAAGTGGGTGCAGTTGCACCTTATATAAAGGGAGGTGGCGCGCAGTTCGTCACTCCTGTGGGGGTCCGGGCGGGGACACCAAGAGCCCGCCGATGAGCCTAGCTTGGTGTCCTAGGCGAAACCCCACACAAGACACGGCACAAACCTAGAAGAATTGCTGAGTTTTAATTCACCGGCCGTGAAAGCCAATATACCATCTTTTTGGAAGCCTTCATAGGGAGGTTAAGGCTGCTTGAACTTTTAGTTCTCGTAGTCAAGTGGGTGCAGTTGCACCTTATATAAAGGGAGGTGGCGCGCAGTTCGTCACTCCTGTGGGGGTCCGGGCGGGGACACCAAGAGCCCGCCGATGAGCCTAGCTTGGTGTCCTAGGCGAAACCCCACACAAGACACGGCACAAACCTAGAAGAATTGCTGAGTTTTAATTCACCGGCCGTGAAAGCCAATATACCATCTTTTTGGAAGCCTTCATAGGGAGGTTAAGGCTGCTTGAACTTTTAGTTCTCGTAGTCAAGTGGGTGCAGTTGCACCTTATATAAAGGGAGGTGGCGCGCAGTTCGTCACTCCTGTGGGGGTCCGGGCGGGGACACCAAGAGCCCGCCGATGAGCCTAGCTTGGTGTCCTAGGCGAAACCCCACACAAGACACGGCACAAACCTAGAAGAATTGCTGAGTTTTAATTCACCGGCCGTGAAAGCCAATATACCATCTTTTTGGAAGCCTTCATAGGGAGGTTAAGGCTGCTTGAACTTTTAGTTCTCGTAGTCAAGTGGGTGCAGTTGCACCTTATATAAAGGGAGGTGGCGCGCAGTTCGTCACTCCTGTGGGGGTCCGGGCGGGGACACCAAGAGCCCGCCGATGAGCCTAGCTTGGTGTCCTAGGCGAAACCCCACACAAGACACGGCACAAACCTAGAAGAATTGCTGAGTTTTAATTCACCGGCCGTGAAAGCCAATATACCATCTTTTTGGAAGCCTTCATAGGGAGGTTAAGGCTGCTTGAACTTTTAGTTCTCGTAGTCAAGTGGGTGCAGTTGCACCTTATATAAAGGGAGGTGGCGCGCAGTTCGTCACTCCTGTGGGGGTCCGGGCGGGGACACCAAGAGCCCGCCGATGAGCCTAGCTTGGTGTCCTAGGCGAAACCCCACACAAGACACGGCACAAACCTAGAAGAATTGCTGAGTTTTAATTCACCGGCCGTGAAAGCCAATATACCATCTTTTTGGAAGCCTTCATAGGGAGGTTAAGGCTGCTTGAACTTTTAGTTCTCGTAGTCAAGTGGGTGCAGTTGCACCTTATATAAAGGGAGGTGGCGCGCAGTTCGTCACTCCTGTGGGGGTCCGGGCGGGGACACCAAGAGCCCGCCGATGAGCCTAGCTTGGTGTCCTAGGCGAAACCCCACACAAGACACGGCACAAACCTAGAAGAATTGCTGAGTTTTAATTCACCGGCCGTGAAAGCCAATATACCATCTTTTTGGAAGCCTTCATAGGGAGGTTAAGGCTGCTTGAACTTTTAGTTCTCGTAGTCAAGTGGGTGCAGTTGCACCTTATATAAAGGGAGGTGGCGCGCAGTTCGTCACTCCTGTGGGGGTCCGGGCGGGGACACCAAGAGCCCGCCGATGAGCCTAGCTTGGTGTCCTAGGCGAAACCCCACACAAGACACGGCACAAACCTAGAAGAATTGCTGAGTTTTAATTCACCGGCCGTGAAAGCCAATATACCATCTTTTTGGAAGCCTTCATAGGGAGGTTAAGGCTGCTTGAACTTTTAGTTCTCGTAGTCAAGTGGGTGCAGTTGCACCTTATATAAAGGGAGGTGGCGCGCAGTTCGTCACTCCTGTGGGGGTCCGGGCGGGGACACCAAGAGCCCGCCGATGAGCCTAGCTTGGTGTCCTAGGCGAAACCCCACACAAGACACGGCACAAACCTAGAAGAATTGCTGAGTTTTAATTCACCGGCCGTGAAAGCCAATATACCATCTTTTTGGAAGCCTTCATAGGGAGGTTAAGGCTGCTTGAACTTTTAGTTCTCGTAGTCAAGTGGGTGCAGTTGCACCTTATATAAAGGGAGGTGGCGCGCAGTTCGTCACTCCTGTGGGGGTCCGGGCGGGGACACCAAGAGCCCGCCGATGAGCCTAGCTTGGTGTCCTAGGCGAAACCCCACACAAGACACGGCACAAACCTAGAAGAATTGCTGAGTTTTAATTCACCGGCCGTGAAAGCCAATATACCATCTTTTTGGAAGCCTTCATAGGGAGGTTAAGGCTGCTTGAACTTTTAGTTCTCGTAGTCAAGTGGGTGCAGTTGCACCTTATATAAAGGGAGGTGGCGCGCAGTTCGTCACTCCTGTGGGGGTCCGGGCGGGGACACCAAGAGCCCGCCGATGAGCCTAGCTTGGTGTCCTAGGCGAAACCCCACACAAGACACGGCACAAACCTAGAAGAATTGCTGAGTTTTAATTCACCGGCCGTGAAAGCCAATATACCATCTTTTTGGAAGCCTTCATAGGGAGGTTAAGGCTGCTTGAACTTTTAGTTCTCGTAGTCAAGTGGGTGCAGTTGCACCTTATATAAAGGGAGGTGGCGCGCAGTTCGTCACTCCTGTGGGGGTCCGGGCGGGGACACCAAGAGCCCGCCGATGAGCCTAGCTTGGTGTCCTAGGCGAAACCCCACACAAGACACGGCACAAACCTAGAAGAATTGCTGAGTTTTAATTCACCGGCCGTGAAAGCCAATATACCATCTTTTTGGAAGCCTTCATAGGGAGGTTAAGGCTGCTTGAACTTTTAGTTCTCGTAGTCAAGTGGGTGCAGTTGCACCTTATATAAAGGGAGGTGGCGCGCAGTTCGTCACTCCTGTGGGGGTCCGGGCGGGGACACCAAGAGCCCGCCGATGAGCCTAGCTTGGTGTCCTAGGCGAAACCCCACACAAGACACGGCACAAACCTAGAAGAATTGCTGAGTTTTAATTCACCGGCCGTGAAAGCCAATATACCATCTTTTTGGAAGCCTTCATAGGGAGGTTAAGGCTGCTTGAACTTTTAGTTCTCGTAGTCAAGTGGGTGCAGTTGCACCTTATATAAAGGGAGGTGGCGCGCAGTTCGTCACTCCTGTGGGGGTCCGGGCGGGGACACCAAGAGCCCGCCGATGAGCCTAGCTTGGTGTCCTAGGCGAAACCCCACACAAGACACGGCACAAACCTAGAAGAATTGCTGAGTTTTAATTCACCGGCCGTGAAAGCCAATATACCAACACTCTTGTCTCTTAGAAACATCAGCAAACAAAGCAGAAGCAGTAGGTATATTTGGTTCAATGACATCCCTTGGTTTCTTGTCTCCCTTAATCTTAGATCCTTGGGATGGGCTAATACTAAACCCTTTCATAGCCAATGAAATTCTTTCTTCACTTACTACTTCATTTTGAAGAAAAGCCATGAGCTGCTGCAAACGATCTTTGGATACAGAATCACGCCTGAAGGAAGTATTCCTCTGCCATGCTCTTAATAGGTCTTCTGGCAAAGATGATTCGATTAGGGGATACAGCATTGCAGTACATTTTTATGTAGTAACGCCTAAACTTTCCAGTGATTTGAGATGTGACTCTAATTTATCATACAAGCTACTCAGTGTTGGCCTTTCTTTGGAATTGACTGCATTCGTCAATACTAGTTTGAGCAATTCACGAACATAAACTTCCACCTGCAAGTCCTCTCTACCAAATCGAGCTTGAAGACTCGCTATAGCTTTGTCATAATTCTCGGCAGTGGGTGGAAAACTAGTAACTAATTCATATGCTCTGGAACCTTCTGTCATAGCCTGAATTAAATATTGGAATTTATCTTCCTTCCCAATGTCCTCATCCTCGTGAATTTTACGGAACTGGCTCCAAAAATATAACCAATCAATTATTTCACCAGAAAAATTCTTAAATTCTATTCTTGGAAGTCTATATTTCTTTTTATCACAAACATTGTCATTCACTACACTTTGTGGAGGGGTAATGGAAACAACGGGATTCATAAAACGTGTTGCTTTCGTTCTACAGCTAAGGAATTTGTGTTTGTAATCATCAGCTGATTCACATTCCGTTTCTATTTCGTCATCCTCACACTCGTCGTCTATCACCTGTTGAAATATTAATCCATCTAAATTAGGGATATCATCATACCTTTCTTGAAGGATTTCAAGTTGCACTTGCACTTTTTCCGTTTCAGTTTGATCATCTTCTAACGACGTCATTAGTTGATGGTGTGAGCGCGTAAATAACCGCCGCTTTACGGTTCTTTCTTCAGCGAGTCTTTCCATCTTTTTTATTCACGGGAGCCTTTTACTATGAATGAATCCTGTCACGGTCGCCATAAAATGTTCGGTTCACTTCTCAATAAATCACATAGACTCCTCTAGAATGCATATTTTATTATCTGTTGTGGAAAGGTTCACAATTCACACGATACACACCATATTGTTTTTGACACTGAACTTCACTGATATCAAAGACTATGTCAAAGATACTGCACTACACTCTTGTGCTTGCTGCCAACACAACAGTATGAGTGTTTTTGCGCGTCAGTAAGGACAACTAGAGATCCTAGTTTGAGTCCCATCTACGATCGCACATTCAAGTCTTACTCAACCGACACAACCACTTACTTCTGCACTATTTCCGAACTTGGTTTCTTTCCGAACAGATCTGTCATTCTTCTAAATAAAAAGACATTTGATCAACCCACTTTACAAAGGTAGGGCGTGATGATTAATAGCCAACATTTGGCGCGAGAGTATTAATTATTGCAACCATCATCTGAAACATTTGATTATTACAGTAGTTACACTGATTCCCTAATAGGCTAATACACAAATCCTGCTCAGTAAGATTACTAATTCGCAACATGAATTTAAGAATAAGTCACAGCATCTACAAACAATTTACATGTTGTAAACAATTATCAAAACACCAATAATGGTTATTAATTATGTAGAAATTTGAAGCCATAATTTTTCAGTGTTGCCTAGACAAATTGACTTTTAAATTGGCAATTAAATGGGGCAAATTGTGAATATTCACTAATACATGTAATATTTTCCAGGAGTGTATTTGTATATTTGTATCTTGTACCCCGCCCATTCATTGGGCACAATCATGTTGACCGACTGCAAAGCTACTAAAACTCAATATTAAGTATGTACTATCTTAATCTTATCCTAATTGATCCAGAGAGGCTATCCTAGACTTTAACTAAGTTTTATTGTTTAGGATACCATCTCCTGTACCCTTATACAGTATTTGTTTCACAGGCATCTTTGTTGTGTTTCACATCTGTCGCTTTCCTATCCCACATTCTCCTGATAACACTAAAATGTTTCACTAATTTATCTGGCTTCCTCCATTCTCTATTTAGTAATTTTAATAAAGTGTGATATTCATTTTTACTTTCTGTTCTGAAATGATTATATAATGGCTACCAAAATACCTTATAAATGGTTATAAGAATCTAGTAAAACTGGAGAACCCAAAATATTAATATAATTCGTTCAGTAAACGTGCTTGGATAATTGACAATCTACTGATTCAGAATGACACCTCACCCCTTAAGGTACTGACTGCTTAGGAACTTTGGCCCAGAGGCTACTTCCTGAGATATTGAATTAAGTGTGCAACTGATGTGAATAAACAATACACGTCATCATGTATGAGGTCACACTTATGTGACGTTATGTCACGAGGTTTGATGGCGGGCGTGGCAAAGCTCTGGGGAGTGCCACAAACCTGTGTGATCTCTAACCCGTACAAAACACGCAGCTCGAGCTCAGTGTACGGTATTATACCAGTGTGTCCTCACACTTTTCGAGAATGCGTCAAACAATAACATACAGGAAACTTACAATAGCCAAACAAGTAATGCATGAGACCTTTTAGCTATTACGTCGTGTATTATTCCAGTACAAGACATACAGATGTAAGGTAGAGAATTGAAGTGTTGTTAATTTATTTTAGGGCCCTGGGACATCATGTTCATCAACCCCTGTACTCGGGTGTGTGATTGATGATATTGCATTTCTGTGACGACTCTAATAGTAATTGTAGCCGGGGTAGATAACCCGGGACTTTAAATTAAGTACTATCCAGGCATTTGCCAGGAGAGTATATGGAGAAACCACATTCAGAATATCCACTGTCAGTACCGGGACTTGAATTTCCAATCTCCGCACTAGATTACCAAGTAGACAGTTGCTCCTGAGTAATCGATATTAACTAATTAAAAGAATACAGCCCCGTCTTCATGTAGCAGGATAATTATTAGACAGAGCGTTTCACCATATCATTGTATTAACACCTGAGTTATCAATTGAAAAATGAACAGTTCCGTGAATAACTAAATAGCCTATTTCCATATATCCTACTTCTGTTAACTGCCTCTATCAACATACAAAATGTCAGTTTCATTACTGTAATAATAATAATAATAATAATAATAATAATAATAATAATAATATCGTATGGCCTCGGATGCCGGGTGCAAGCTTTGTTATTTGACACACAAAGGGAAGCTTGCATGACGAATTTCGTTGTTCCTTGAAGCACTATGAAAGTCAAGGATATCTAAGCTCCTAGAACACTATAGCGCTTTCTAGTAGAGAAATGGGGAACTTTGGGTTGGCGGTAACTCCCGAGATTAATTTTGCCATTTTGAAGACGGCCTACTGAATTCAAATGGGATCTTTGAAATGCCAACATCGTATGGCATGGTGTCGTATTTTTGACGCCTTTCAAAAATCACTTACAACGGCCAGGAGCGAACCTGCAAGCTTGGGGTTAGTAGACCGACACCTTGACCACTCACCCACCGTGGCAAGCATTGCTGTAATAGATTCGTAGATATGGATAACCGCCTAAATATTCCGGATGGTTGCCATGCTTGATTTTTGCAGGCCATAGAGTTATGTACTATTACATGAAGATTATTGCGTAGGTGTTTTATTCAAACTTCAATCGCAGGATTAGGACACAAGAAATACGAGAAAAGGATATTTTAAAATTTCACACAGCCGCCATCTTATGGTTATGAAAACAATTGAAATAAATTTGATGCCAATGGATTAAAATTTGTATAAACATATACCGTAACAAGTTTCACTGCGCCCGGATGGTTAATTCGTGAGAAACGTCCGTGTCAATATATAAATTTCGCGTCGCCGCCATGTTGGATTTGTGTTCGCAAGGTAAATGAAAGTCCCATAGGTGAACTTATGTTCATAGTCTTCATCAACATACAAAATTTCAGTTTGATTCCTGTCATAGATCCATCTAAATATTTCCGATGGTCGCCATGTTGGATTTTTGTAGTTGTAGGCCCTATAGTTATGAACTATTGACGATTATTTCGTAGGTTAATTATTCAAGTGTTGACTTTGATCGCATGAGTAGAGCACAAGACATAATAACTTAATTTTAAAATTTCGCACAGTCGCCATTTGAGGTTATGTGAACAGTTGAACTAAATTGAATATCAGTGCATTACAATGTGTATAATCATTTGCTGTACCATGTTCCACTGTGCTCCGGTGGTTAAATCACGAGAAAAGTTGATTCAAATATTTCAACTTTGCTTGACCGCCATGTTTGTTTTGCACTTAATAGTTTTTTGAAAGTTACATAGGTAAACTTTTAGTAGTACCCTTTATCACTGTGCAAAATATTAGGGTGATATCATTAATAGTTTCGAAGTTGAATTGGTGTGACGTAATAACATTTGAAGGACACGGTCGGGGTCGGACAAAATAGTACTATGACCTTACCGAGTTTCATTGAAATCGCTCAAGCCGTTTAGATTTTATTTGGGGGACACACACACATACCCACACATGGACAAAAGGTTATCTCATAAGCCTATCTTTATCCTACTTTCTATTAAAAAAAAGAAAAAAGTAGACTTATGAGATCTACACAGGGCCAAAAATTGTGTGTCTGTGTGTGTGTACTCTGTATGTCTACCCCCACCCTATCAATTCAAACACGGTGAAATCGAATTGAACGACATTTGGTACAGAGGTAGCACGAGCAAAGGGCACCTCAATGTCAAGTTTTATATCGCCGCCATCTTTACCAAAACTGAATGGCGGCCACTTAAGCGTTCAAAACGTAAAATCAAATTACGACTAAACTAATCATCCGATCTCTTCCAAATTTGGCAACAACATACCTTCATCAGCCTTGCCATTTCAGGCGGCCGTGTGAAATATTCAGCCATTATAATCAATAGTTTAAGACCCACCAATTTCGATTATCGAGCCAAGGGTGGTTTAAGGTATCCTATAGGGCGTGATCCGTTATTTATTATAATTTATTAATATAATATTATGCTGTATGAGTGACGTAAGAACTGAGCCGTCTCTGTCACATGACAAGATGGCAGCTGACCTCTTGTGCCTGTCCTATATTTCAGTAGCTTTAGTATGTTGTATGTGATATAGCCTACTGATAGGAATAATATAAACTTTGTATGAAATGATTTATAATGAAGATGTACTGCAGTGAAGAAATCGTTCATTTCAAGACATTATTTACAAACACGTTGTATCTAAGTCAGTTAATAACACTGAAATGTTAAGGACATGTTTGGCTCTGGGCTAGAGCGTTAGTCTCTCACGCGGTTGACTGGGGATCGAAACCTACAAGAGTTAACTATTTCTTTTACTTGAATTCTTCACAAATAATGTAAGATATACCCATCGTGACCTACGGAATTGAGTTATTTTGTGATCTTATGAATAAAAGCATCCTCAAGAAAATTGAGAAAGTTATGTCGACTTTTCTCAAGAGAGTTCTTTGTGTATCTAGATACACACCATCCAGGCTGACTTATGAGCCTAGTAGCGAACCTTTTCTAATAGATCAGCTCCGGATGAAGATGTTACTACCGTATACAGGAACCTGTCAGGAATTAATGGCCGAACTTCAAGAACAGCGTGCGGCAATTTGAATGGGATTTTACGGAACTGAAGCGATGCTGAACCCGGAATGGAAAGGACCAGATTGTGAACTGCGTCACACCTGGACACGCTACGCAGTGCACGGATTCCACTTCAGAGTGTGCGTGAGACCAACTTACCACACTCCAGATGACGAGTTTATTTGTATGATGCATGGGAAGCATTGTGCAAGATATCATGCACTATGTTGTGAACGACGGTTATTACTAAAGATTTTGAGCTCTGACCAAGAACTGTAGATCACGGTTGTGTTTAGTCAAGTTTATGTTTTATTCCTAGCACATTGTGCGCAAGAAAATTATTATTTTACAAAAGATGTGGACGAGTTCTTTACACAGATACTAAATAAAATGCTATTTAGCTCAAAGGAGAGGCTTATGTATACACTCGTTTATTAATAATCACTGCCCCAGCATAAACAGAAGACATTAAAAAAAGGAGAATATAAGTACTAGATACACGTTGTCATCAACCGCAGCCCTCTCAATGCCTCTGTACAGTGCTGTCCTCTTGTGGGTTACGTGGGTAATTGTTCCAAACATTCCGCTTTGTAAATCCCTGGCCTCCTGAAATATGACAATTTTGTAATAGTTCAACTTCTAGTCACGACCGCGCTCCGATTACCTATAAGCACTGCCAGCTGGTTGCTTTATACTGCCTGCTCATTCATAACTCATTGGCATACAAGATATATATTAATTCATTGCTAGGTTGCAGCACCAACCTACTGCGATCACCGCAGATTTTTTAAACGAGAAGATACGCAAAACGAAGGATTCTTAAGTTTGGAGGCATAATATCGAGATTAACGGACGTGATTGCATTACAGTAAGTTAGTAGTTTTGATATTCAATCATCATAAAGTATATAATATTGATTTTGACACTTACTGGCTAATTATCAATATAAAAGAAAACAAAATAAACATGGTGGTAGAGGTGATTGTTTTAGGGGTGAGGGCAAAGAGTAATAAGTATACCCATACATTTAGGAGAAAGTAGGCTATATGTTCTTTGCTGAACACCTTGTTTTTTTTTCATAAATAGAAATAGGCTAAAAATCAGTCCGCTCAAAAATCACAATTCTATTTTAATATCTGGAAAAATTAAGAAATAATTAAAGATCCCGAGTTTTTGTTTGAGACTGATACATCTATATTGTCCGGAAATACAACGCCGTATAAAGGGCGTGTCTCGAACCCTAAATTCGAGCGTGTCTACTGTATTTAGCGTGAACTTGAACCAATCTCCTACACAGCTGTGTGAAACATCGTATAGGCTGAGATCAGTTAATATTGGCGCCCCTATTTGCTTATTAGTGAAATATTGTTTGTAAGAATGAACTTTTGAAGAATGAAATAACGAAATCCGCAGAAGAAAACATTGGCAGGAAAGATTAGGTAGAAACCAGTGCATCACTCAGGATATACCAGAATTAATGGCAGAAGCATAAGAATGTAAAAGATTGTTGTTGTTGATTGATTTTGGAGCGTTGCGACATCGTGGTCATGTAGCCCTGTATACTTGGGTTTGTGTGGTATCTGTGTGATAACCCGTGTTACTGTGATGGCTGTACCTGTGTGTTTGTAATTCAGATGAGGATTGGGAAAGAAATGGCCGTGGTCTTAATTTGGTTACCATCCCGCCTTTTGCCTGGAGTAGAAGTGAGAAACCACGGAAAACCACTTTCAGGATGGCTGAGGTAGGATTCGAACCCGCCTCTTCTCAGTTTTACCTCACGGGGCTGAGTGTACCCAGAATTAAATTTCTTGGCTGTGCTGGGAATCGAACCCGGGCCTCTACTGGGACAGCCAAGTATGCTAGCTACTTTGCAACGAGGCAGGCGAAATAAGACATGAAAGGGGAAGATCAGACTACAGACTTCTGAGAAATGAGGTTAACAAGAAGTACAAGGAAGCAAAAGAAGAATGGTTGAAAGAGAAATGTTTAGGTGTATAAAATTGCCTGAAATTAGGAAATTAGATACAGCTTATCGAAGGATTAAGGGTACTTTTGGGGAAAGGAAGACTACGTGCTGTGATATTAAGGACTGAGATGGAAAACCTCTATTAGGGAAGAAAAGGTCGACAGATGGAAAGCTTACATAGAGTGTTTGTATAAGGGAAGGGAGACTAAAATTCATGTAATGGTAAAGAGAGAGGAAATTGATGATGATGATGATGAGAAAGGAGATTTAATATTGAGATATGAATATGACAGAGCATTTTTTTTTTCAGCATACGGCTTTTATGTGCCGGGAGTGTCCGAGGACATGTTCGGCTCGCCAATTTTGTAGCTGCTCCGAGGCAGACACCCAATGGGTGAGCTACACGTACCGTCGCGGGTGGAGTGTTGTCTGGGGAGGAAAGAGTGATTGTAAGGACGAGGAATTGGAAGGTAGCGGCTGTGGCCTATAGTTAGGGACCAACCCCGGCATTTGCCTGGAAGGAAGATGGGAAACCACAGAAGACCATCTTCAAGGTTGCCGGCGAGGGATTCGAACCTCCTCGACTCCCGGATGTGAGCGACTGCCAGCAGTCATGCCGTAACGACCACGGCTAACTCACGCGGTGACAAAGCATTGGAAGACTCATGCAGGAACATAGCACTACGCACAGATGATTATACCGATTGAGTTGCTACGCTGCATAGGTGATGAAGGTCGGATCAGGGTATTTCACTTGGTGTGTAGGATGTATGTGGCAAGTGAGGTACCCTCTGATTTCAAGAAGAATATTATCAACCCTAAACCGAAGTAATCAGGAGTTGATAGATGTGAAGTTTACCGTACAATCAGCTTGATAACTCATGCTTCGAGGATCCTGACTAGAATAATTTACAAGAGGATGGAAAGATAGAGTTGGGTCAAGGCCATTTTGGCTTCAGGAGAAACGCAGGAACAAGGGAAGCTGTACTAAGTCTTAGGTTGATTTTGGAAGCTAGAATAAAGAAGGATAAGGGAACATTCATGGCATCTGTAGACTTAGAGAAGGCTTTTGATAACGTTGATTGGTGTAAGTTGTGTGACATTTGTAAACGATTGGTTAGTTAGTAGTTTGTTATTGTCGTTTTAAGGGGCGGACCTACGAGGTCATATGCCGCTAAAAACGATTGGAATAAAATACAGAAATAGGAGGGTGTTCTACAATCTATACAGAAACCAGACAGCAGGTATACCAGCCGAAGGACATGAGAGAGAAGCTGGTATTCAGAAAGGTGTAAGGCAAGGCTGCAACTTATCACCCTTACTTTTCAATCCATACATTGAACAAGCAAAGAAGGAAATTGGAGAAAATTCAAAGTAGGAGTAAATATTCAAGGAGAAATCATTTAAACTCTGAGATTTGTTTATTACATAGTCATCTTAGCCGACAGACGAGAGGATTTTAATATTTTTGTAAATGGTATGGATTCTGCCTTGAGGAAAGAATTCATGCAAAACAAATATAGTGGAATGCAGCCGAATGAAAACAGAAACCCCTAAGGACATTGAATTGGCAGGTGAAAAGCTAAAGGAAGCTAGAGACTTCTGTTACTTAGGATGCAAAATAACCAGTGATGGACGAAGCAAAGAGGATATCAAAAGTAGGTTAGTTCAGGCAAGGGAAGCATTTCTACAGAAAAGAAATCTGTTGACATCGAATATAAATTTAGATATTAGGAAGTCATTTATGAATGCCTTTGTCTGGAGCGTGGCGCTCTATGGAAGTGAAACTAGTACTGTTGGTGCAGCAGTAAAGAGGAGAATAGAAGCGTTTGAAAAGTGATGTTACAGGAGAATTATAAAGATCAGATGGGTAAATAGGGTTACAAATGAAGAGGTATTGAGACGATTGGGAGAGTAGAGATGTTTCTGGTGACTGCTAGAGAAGAGATAACTTGATAGGACATATACTAAGACACCCTGGAATAGCAAGTTAGTTATGGAGGGAAGGGTCGATATTTATCTATATTTGTCTACCTTCAAATGGGATGACCACCTAGAGCTGAAGTTGTTTGCAACATTCCTGTAATTTGGGTGTTCTATCTGCTTTATTTCATGTTACTCTAACTTGTATTCATATTGCTAAATTTATAGTCACCTTGACGATTACAAAGGCACGTTTCTCCTATCTCCAGGCCTCATCTTAGTTCTAATTGGTTGCAATTACTACCAATGATAGCTGGGATTACTTCGAGATTGTGACGCACGTTCTGTGTTTCATTAACGTGGCACCTTCTCAACGAGCGTGACTTAGGCTGTATTCTGAAGTAACGTTCAATCAAGGATATCTAGGTAAGGCCAAACTACAGTTCTGGATGATACATCCATCTTCATTTGAGACATTTTTGTCTTTAAGCGTCCAGTATAGTCCAGAAGCCTTTGTTTGAGAGCATGATCCCCTATTGGTAGTCTCCTCTGCTCCTACACCTTTCACTTAGAAATCGTTCAACACTGAGTGCAACCTTTACCTATTAGATATACCTTTGCTTACCTTAATGGTGAACTCATTAACCTCTAAGGTATTCTTTCCTACCCCACCCTCATCGCATGACCCCACCATCTGAGTCGGCTCATACGAACAGCATCATCTAACGTGCTCATTTATAACTTAGCCATTATATTTTCAATACAAGTACCTTCCTGCCATTGCTCTCATCTATTTGTCCCAGCAAACACTCGCGCTACTCTAATATCAGTCACTTCTAGATTATTTTCCAGGAATCCTGAATCTAGCGAGCTCTCACTTCCATACAGCAAGGTCGGTCTAATTACTGAGCAATGTAGGGAGAGTTCTCTTAAGCGTTTATCGTATGCATAAAACTAAAAATAGATTCATTAAAGGATTTATGTTACAAGGAAAAGTAAATTCACTGTTAACCCGTTGAGTGCTTCGCCCGTCTATAAACGGTGCACAAGAACATTTTTTTTCTCATATACCCCATTCACTTGCCATCTGTTGGGCATTATGTAGTACTACTTTAGTTTGGATTTTTGCTTCCAGAAGTAACGAACAGAACAATTTGCAGACATCTGTCCTCTGCAGCTGGAGTTAATAAGTAACGTAAAGAAGCAATTGTCGCCTCCGTAGCGTAGCGGTCAGCATGGTTAGCTGCCGCCCTGGAGGTCCTGGGTTCGATTCCCGGCTCTGCCACGAAATTTGAAAAGTGGTACGAGGACTGGAACGGGGTCTACTCAGCCTCGGGTGGCCCAAATGAGTAGAGGGGGTTCGATTCCCCCTCAGCCATCCTCGAAGTGGTTTTCCGTGGTTTCTCACTTCGTCTTCGGGAAAATGCCGGGATGGTACCTTCTTCAAGGCCACGGCCGCCTTCTTCCTTCTTCCTAGTCTATCCATCCTAACCATCCTTTATCTTCCCTCATGAGGCCCCTGTTCGCTTTGCAGGTGCGGCCGCCTGGGCGAGGTGCCAATCACACCTCACCAGTTGTATTTATTCACGCCGTTAGGGGCCGATAACCTCGATGTTAGGCCCCTTAATATATCAACATCATCATCATCTTCACGCCGTGTTGTGATTTCGGATCAAAGAATATCATCTTTTGTACTAGCAAGGAGCAACAAGTATTACTTGCTCACTGATTTTAGGAGATATTTTTGGCCCTTCATTTTTATTTCGATTCATCTCAAATAATGTATAGACGTAATAGTTTCAAACTACATTTAGATTCATAAAGACCCAAAACCCATAGACTTTTTTAGCTCACCTGATAAGTTATAAATTACAACTTCTACAATATTTAGCAAATTTTCATTAATGAAAGAAGATGTGCAGTAAGAAACATATAGCCTACTTTCTCCTAAATGCATGGGTATACCTAGGTAGTCATAACTCTTTGTCCTATTCAAGGAGTAAAATTGAATGTTGGTTGTAGTAGCTTGTTGAATAACATAGTTCTATATTATATACTGATTGAAGAATACTCACCTAAAATATGGACTAGCAAGCAATCAATAGCCTCCATTTTTCACTCAACGGGACGACACGGCCAAGCAGATACGGCACGGTCGGCTTGAAATGTTAGTCACTGCTATGGTATAATAATTCTTGATTGGTTGGTTGGGGCTGCGACAACGCGGTCATATAGCCCCGTGTATTTTGGGTGTGCGTAGATTCTATCTGATAACCAGTGTTAATTGTGATGGCTGTTTTAGTGAGGGTTATCTGTTTTAATTCAAGTATGGACTTCAGACAATAATTTCAAGTAGTTCCTACTTTTGCTACCAAATGCTACCGTCCACGACACCTAGCTTGTGGACTTGGTTACTAGATGGCATCGCATTCAGCACCTGGCGCCGAACGTTGGATCTAATAGAACGTTATCAATTCTAACCTACAAATTTTGGTTTCACACAAGTGTTGTTAGTGGAAGGTTCTTTTTCATGCCATTCATCTATGACATGGGACCGCCGGCTTTACTTCCCCTCCGAATGGAGACATACCGAGGGATTTTTAACGCTCTTAAAAAATCCGATGACTTCGGCCGGGTTTGAACCCGTGACCTTGGGCATAGAAGCTCAGCATGCTACCAACTACGTCACCGAAGCCACCATAATAATTCTCAAATAAGATGTTAATATCGTACGGGTCACCTCCTCAAGGACAGTTTAAACCACCCTCTGTACGATAAACGGATTTGGTGAGGCCAGGCCTTCTTGAATCCTAAGTAACGGTTAGGCTATAATACTTGCATGATTCATACGTGCACCATCTTGAAACTGTTTGGCTGATCACCTTATAGTTTAGGCAAAAGACACTCTCGAATTAAGTTACATTTTTGTAGAATTCGGTAGAGATTGTATGATAAGGTTAGTCGTAATTTTATTTTAGCTTTGAACATTTGGGTGGGCATCATTACGTTTCCGTCAAGATGGCGGAGATATAAAACATAACACTGTGGTGTTCTTTGCTAGTGCTACCTCTGTACCATGTTTCGTTAAATTTCGTTTCGTTGTGTTTGAACTCACACACGCGATTTTCACACCTACATGGCCACCATCTTCAAACTAATTTGCTGATGACCTTAGAATCTGATCAAAAGATGCTTCCTACATTACAGTATGTTGTTGCAAAATATTTTAGAGTTGAGATGATTAGGTTAGTCGTAATTTGATTTAAGCTTTGAACATTTGGGCGACCGCCATAGCGTTTTCGTCAAAATGGCGGCGATATAAAACATGACACTGAGGTGTCCTTTGCTAATGCTACCTCTGTACCAAATTTCGTTCAATTCGGTTTCGTCGTGTGTGAATTGATAGCGAGGGTGAAAAATATATACACACTCACACACTGACAGACTGATAACTTAGGCTTATGAGATCACCTTTTGTCCGTGTGTGTGTGAGTATGTGTGTGTGCCCCTAACATAAACTAAACAGCTAAAGCAATTACAATCAAACTCGGTAAGGTCATTATACTATTTTGTCCGACTCCGACCGTGCCCTTCAAACTTTATTATGCGTCACCAAGCCAACATGGCGGCTGTGCGAATTGTTTCATCAGCATTCTATATCTCCGAAACTATTACCAAATCACCCTGAAATTTTGTACAGTGATAAATGGGTACTACTGGAAATTCACCTTTCAAAACTTTCAAAAACCTGTACAAAACGAACACGGCGATCAAGCTAAGTTGAAACATTTAAGTCAACTTTTCTCGCGATTTAACCACCCGAGCACGGTAAAAAATGGTACAGCAAATGTTTATACACATTGCAATGCACTAACATCTAATTTAGTTCAAGTGTTTACATAACCTCAAGATGGCGGCTGTGAGAAATTTTAAAATTAAGTTTTTATCTCTCGTGTCCTACGCAATAATCGTCATCATTCTAACAGTACATAACTTTACGGCCTACTTATATAGAAATCCATCCTGTGACCATTCGAAATATTAAGACGTCTCCCAATATCTACTAATCTATGACAGCAAACAAACTGAAATGTTGTCAGTTGATAAAGGCTGTGAACTTAAGTTTACTTATGGGACATTCAATAGCCTGGTAAGCACAAACAACATGGCGGCGACACGAAATTTAATTATTTAAATGGATGTTTCTCGCCATTTAGCCATCCGAGTGCTGTGAAACTTGGTACGCTAAATGCTTATACTAATTTTAATCTACTGAGATCTAATTTATTTCAATTGTTTTCATAACCTTAAGATGGCAGTTGTGCGAAATTTTAAAATCTCGTTTTTATTTCTTGCGTTTGAAGTTTTAATATTACAAGGGGATCTGTTAAGCCCCATACTATTCAACAACGCCTTGGCTGATATCGAAATGATTACTCACGGAACCTCCGTGGCAATATATTTATACGCGGACGACATGGTTATAGGGTCGAACAACAGGGAAGAATTACAGAATGTAATGGATAACCTCGAAGATTACGCTATTAAAAACAGCTTGGAAATTAACAAAAAAACAAAGCAGTCCGGATGGTATTTAGAAAAGGGGGAAGAATCGTAAACAAGGATAGACTACAGTGCGGAATGGAGGACCTGGAGGTCGTGAGCTTACTTTAGTATCTGGGTATCACACTTCAACCTTCTGCTAATTCTTTCAAATGCCACGTAAGAGAGAGAACCGCGGCAGCCATAAGAAGCATTTAAGATATCTCGGATCCCCCGAGACTATCTTTAAGTACGGCTATGAGTCTATTTTACGCTAAGGTACTCCCAGTTCTAACTTAAGGGCTAGAACATACTTGGGATCACCTAACAGTATCCGACCTCCAAGCCATTGAAAGCGTAAAAGCTAGATTTTTACAAAGAACATTGGGGATTTCCAAGATGTCACCCTCAAGATTGACGTACATACTAGCTTCTGATACATTCCTAATGGAAGATCTACGAACCAGAATGCAGCTTCCATCTACCAAACAAGAACAAGAGCTTATACAAATCAGACAGAAGAAAAGAGAGGGCATCGACTGATGCCATGCTCAATCGTAGCTGGTCTGGACCAAATAATGACATGCGGAGCGCTCTAACTAGATTGGCAATACATGGTTTTCACAACAAGCTATGTACTCGACAGGGCTATCATGAACCGTCTGAGCAGTGCGTTTATAACCTGTGTGAAGGTCATTGCGAGCGATATCATTTCAACAAATGCACCAAAAGTGAACAATCTATTATGGACTACAGTAAAACGTGAATGTATCTTACATATGGCCTTTTGGCTGCAATAAAGTTATTATTAATAATACACATTTGCATTTGGTCTAATCGTCATCTGACAGTACATAACTGTATGGCCTACATATATAAAAATTCAACATGGCGACCATCCGAAATATTTAGACGGTTCATAATATCTACGAATCTATTACAGCAAACAACCTGAAATATTGTATGTTGATAGAGGCAATTAGCATAAGTAGGTTACATGAAGATAGGCTATTTAGATCTCCATGGAACTACCTGTTAAATAATGCAAATTTAAATTTACAAAACTAGGCACCAAGGTAGCAAATAGCTAACTGGGTAACTCAGCACTTTAAAGGTTAACAGCTATGCAGCTGTAACAAAAGAAGAAAACAAAATACTGGGAACCTCAATAGTGCAGTCAACGAATGGTCAAAAAAAAAAAGGTATAGAGGGAAATGTTTGGAAAGCAATTTTTGACTTCGTAACTTTGTTTGGACTAGTAAGGAGGTGAACATATCAAAATTCCCCGCCCGTAGCCTTTGAGCCGGAGGGGCAGGGGCGTTTTCAAGGTCTCATTTTCCGATATCTCGCGTAAATCTCGGAAACTATGCTCCCTAGCTAGATGACCCTGTACAAGATGAAAGCTGATTAAATTGGCTACAAGTTTTACTCAGTAAAGCTTTTCGATATCTTTTGTAGGTTTCGCGTTATCCACTCTTGAAAGTCTGTAATTTTTGAAAAAATATTTTTGCCTGAAATTTTTTGCTCTATTTGACCGGATAACTCTTCAACTATGCACCCAAAACAAAATGCCGGCCAGATGGTTTTAGAACATTAAATTCCCTTCAATATTAGACTATGTATAACTTTACTTAGGGGAAATGAAGAAGATGATGAATATATATATAACTAGACTATTTTATCTATTTTACTTCAAATGTTAAAACCCATTCGCACATAATTACGCGCTGGCTACGTATCGGCGGCCTGGGACAAGCCCGCCAAAACAAGGGTACAGCTGACTTTGCCTAGCGCACCGATTGGTTTGAGAAATGTTCTGCCCTTCCCAGAGACCAGTGACATATCTATCGCGACAGGAGGAGTTGGAGATACAACGATCACCTGCTACAATGATGTTGCAGTTGGTAAGCAAGCAAAGACTAAAATGGTCAATTCGGCATTTTCTAACATCAAATTGTCTCGAAAAGATCGAGCTCTTCCTCTGTCGACAGAGAGCTCAACGATCAAAATCAACGACGAAAAGATTCATGTGGACCCATTCTTGCTATTCCGACCTATATCCTTCAGCAAAGAAACAGATGAAGATTTAAAACTGTATATGGGATACGAATTAGCCCCGTTCCCATCAGCCCTATTCAGTGAGAGTGGGATGAGGAAATCGACCTATGTCAGCGCTGTACAAGTTATTCAACACTACGACCATGGATGTACGTGTAGCACAGTTATACATCGTATTTGACTAGGGGTTTCTCCTCCATAAAGAAATTTGGAATAGATTTGCCACGGTATCGACAATTTGCGAGAGCTACATCCACTTTATCACGAAGAACTACCACGGAAGGAGATGTACTGTAGTCTTCGGCTATTCCTCATCAACTTAAAGCACGAAAGTAGCAGAGCAGCAAATGCGCTATCGACTCAACAAGTCTG
The DNA here is from genome assembly GCA_946902985.2 of Meconema thalassinum. Taxonomy (NCBI): domain Eukaryota; kingdom Metazoa; phylum Arthropoda; class Insecta; order Orthoptera; family Tettigoniidae; genus Meconema; species Meconema thalassinum. Next base: position 396,305,654 of record OX336390.1, on the reverse strand, counting down.
CTGACATCCATTTCACCGAAGGCACCGAGATAAACGTCAAACAAGAATATTTCCTGTCGAACAAGTTCAACAAAATCAGGCTCATAAACATGCTAAAGGCGAAGCTTGAGGACAATGGGATCAGGACCCTTCAAGCAGAAAGTGATGCTGAAGTTCTGATTGTGGATACGGCTGTGGAAATGTCCGAAACAACAGCTGTCTGCATTGTGGGTGAAGATGTCGACTTCCTAGTCCTCTTGATGGCTAAAGCTGATGCGCATAAGGACATTATTTTCATCAAACCTGGAGCTGGAAAGATAAGTTATTCCTTCTTCTCGTCCCAAGAGCTTCAGCAACAAGGTTTCAAGGACGTGCTGTTTAGCATGCCTTTACAGGATGCTACACAACATCTTCCGCAATTCCGCAATTCGAAAAAGCAAGAACGCATTTGCGAAGTTGTATCTGAAGTCGCCAGAGATCCAGAATGCAGCAACGGTCTTTTCAGACCCTTCCTCCACCACCACCCAAGTATAAAAGGCAGGTGAAACCTGTATCTTGAGGTGGTATGAGGCTCCAGTGAAAGAGGTCTCCCTACATGTACAAGTCATTCTTGAAATCGGTGGCCACCTTCAAGTCTGATATCTCTTGTCTTCCTCCCACTGAGGGAGCCGTAAAACAGCATTCCCTCCGAACATTCCACCAAGTTCAGCTGTGGCTGGGAAATGACCTGCCTCCTCAGATTGAGGAAGATTGAGAACAACTGCCTGGTCCCAGTGCACAGTGAGTTAGCAGCTGCACCGGAGGATATCCTGAAAATGATTTTCTGCCGATGCACGAAAGACTGTGCTAGCGCGAAGTGTGGCTGCAAAAAAAAAGCTAGCCTCAAATGTTCATTAGCATGCCAAAATTGCTAGGGGAACTGCCTGAATGGGGTCCCACAAGTTGACTCCGAAGATGACGAAGAACAGGAGGTTCCTCTGACCTTTTCCCTAAAGGGGTCCGATGGAGAAGATATTGGGGAAAAAGAAGATGAAAACGATGACTAGGATGAAGGTCCTTCCCACACCAAGAGAGCAAGAAATTGACTCAATGGTAGGCTACCTACCGTTGTAATGTTTTATGTTAATTCACTTTTCTATGTCAATAACTTCGTCTTAATTTAATGGTTGTGATTTATGAAACTATTCCAAAGCCTTATAGACACTCATATATGCACACACATGGCCATAGCAACATATTGTCCCATTAACCTGGAGCTGGAAAGATAAGTGATTCCTTCTTCTCGTCCCAAGAGCTTCAGCAACAAGGTTTCAAGGACGTGCTGTTTAGCATGCCTTTACAGGATGCGACACAACATCTTCCGCAAGTATAAAGTACGGGCGGGAACTTTTGATATGTTCACCTCCTAACTATTCCAAATAAAGTTACGAAGTGTACACAACAACTTATCTAAGTTTCATCGCAATCGATATATATATCATCTTTAATTAAGTGTGAGGAACCTGGTCAGCGGGCCCACAAGTTTATATATTCTAAAATTAGTATCTGTGCTATATAGACGTCCAGTACTCACTATGTGAACATAATGGTGGATATTTCAGCCAATACGTTGACTGGGAATGGTGAGAAATTGAAAGATTCATTAGTCGACAGTTGTCGCAAAACTTCAGATTTCACGCTCAACACTGAAATTTATTTAATATTTGAAAGAAAATAGATAAAATAGTAAGGTTATATATATATATATATATATATATATATATATATATATATTATTGAAGGGAATTTAATGATCTACAACCCTCTGGCCGGCATGTATTTTTGGGTGCATAGTTTAAGAGTTATCCGGTCAAACAGAGCAAACAATTTGAGGCCAATTTTTTCTCCAAAATTACAGACATTTAAGAGCGGTTAACGCGAAAACTATACAATATATCAAGGAACTTGACTGAATAAAACTTGCAGCAAATTTTATTAGCTTTCATCTTGTAAAGGATCGTCATGTCGCTAGAACGCATAGTTTCCGAGATTTAAGCGAAAAATTCAAAATGAGACCTTGACCCCCGCCCCCGGCTCAAAAGCTACGGGCGGGAACTTTTGATATGTTCACCTCCTAACTATTCCAAATAAAGTTACGAAGTGTACACAACAACTTATCTAAGTTTCATCGCAATCGATGAAAGGTATAATCATGCATACGGGGTTTTGTTTAAACGCTTCGCACGTCGTCGCTCATTTGTTGAATCTACTCGCGCCTTACCTATTGTAAAATGGATTTACTAAGCCAGAAACTTTCCATGGAGTATACACAAAATTTTACTTACTGTCGACCAAAATATTATGTGCACTCGAGTTTGAAGGTTGTTTGTGAAGTAAGCAATAGACCTACATAAAATCCAATACCATCATCATTTTCATCATTCTATTTTACGTTAGTTCATGTAGGTTTGGAATTTTTATTTTATATTTTAATATTTTTTATCGCAGTTGAAACACAAAGAGTGCCCGTTTTTAAGCGTGTTTCAACCATGCGTCATATTTAAGAATTATTATCTCACAAACCCGTCATCAGATCGAATCCAAATTTTAACACAATATACCTTGGAATGTTGTAAACTGGTTTAATAATTTCAAAATTTTGTGTGTTCAAGGATGAAAGTTGTTATCATTTTTGTAAGGTAACTTTTTATCGGCTCGGGGTCGTTGGAAAATGTAGTTCTTGGTTGCGTCGTAATCCTTATACATCAAAAGTTTATGCTGCATAACTGTGAAATACGTAAATTAATTCACTTATTTTATATCGGTTTGAATATTTTCGGGGAATTAGAATATGGTTCACCAGCTAGCCGCTCCGGGAAATGCTGTACAGCGTAGCTGATATGGGGCCCATCACTTCCGAGTGAGGCGCGGCATGACGCATGATGGAGCCCATCCTGGCAACGTTTCACAGCTTTCACCGGAGCGGCTAACTGGTGAACCATGTCTTAATTCCCCGTACAAATACAAACCGATATAAAATAAGTGAATTAATTTACGTATTTCACAGTTATACAGCATATCCTTTTGATGTATAAGGATTACGACGCAACCAAGAACTACATTTTCCTACTACCCCGAGCCGAGGAAAAGTTTCCTTACAAAAATTATAACAACTTTGTTTCTTGGACACACAGAATTTTGAAATTAATAAACCAGTTACACAACATTCCAATGTGTATAGTGTTAAAATTTGGATTCGATCTGATGACGGGTTTGTGAGATAATAATTCTTAAATGTGACGCATGATTGAAACACGCTTAAAAACGAACATTTTTTGTGTTCCAACTGCGATAAAAAATATTAAAATATAAATTTAAAATTCCAAACCTACATGAACTAACGTAAAATAGAACGATGAAAATGATGATGTTATTGGATTTTATGTAGGTATATTGGTTACTTCACAAACAACCTTCAAACTCGAGTACACATAATATTTTGGTCGACAGTAAGTTTCATCGCTATCGGACGAATGGTATATGAACGCATACGGGATTTTGTTGAAACGTTTCGTGCGTCGTCGCTCATTTGTTTAATCTACTCGTTTGTTACCTATTGTAAAATGGATTTACTATGTAAGAAACGTTTGCAGGAGTATACACAACAACTTGTGATATTGGCATAGTTGGGGCCTTATAATTATTATTAATCTTTGCATAACGGTGGGATACACCATGGCCACCCACGCAATTTAATTTTAATTTATAATTGTAATTATTTGTCACCCCAATTTATATGGAGGGAGAGGGTATTTTATTACGTTTATAATCAATTGGAGCTAATGGAAGATTTTCGATAAACGAATACTCTAAATTTAACGCGAGGGAAAATCGAGCAGGAACGGAGATTTTAAGTAATCTAGCTAGACAGAGTACAGGGTCTTTCATATAAAATAAGAACGGCGAGCGGCGGCTTTGTTATCCGCTGCTAGAGTAACCTTGGCCGAGCTTGTGGCGTGCCTGGGCCCCCTGCTGTAGTATTGAAGGGCGCGCATAGGCACATATACTGTATTTGACCTTGAAATAAACGTGCAGGTGTTCAATCGCCAGTCTGAAACTCAGATTTTAACATGAGGCAGTTATCATTTCAATATCGTAGGCCTATTTTTGTATGTAAAACTTATTTTAAGTACGAGTCGGCTCGGCGGGTACGTGATGCATTTGTTCAGCAATTTCCTTCACTAGCAGATTCACGTAATTGTAAGTAAGTTTGACACTACTGACTCAGTGTTGAATAAAAAGCATAAAATTTAAAATCAGAAACATTACTCGCGTCAGCCAGAATGTGGTTACCAGAGACAATGCCTGTATAACCCAGGAAGGACGACACTTCTAGCATCTTTTATGCGGTGATATTTCAAACAGGATTGTACACACGGTTAAAGCAGGGGGCCGTAGCGCGCCACAAGCTCGGGCAAGGCCACCGTAGCAGCGAATAACGAAACTGCCGCTTGCCGTTCTTGCTTTATATGAAAGACTCTGTAGATGTTGCAACTCAAGATTTTCTCGGCGGAACGCACAGCAGGGCGCTTTCCCAGAATTGGAGCAGACAAGAACTGACGCTTCTCTGAGGCGCATTTCCACGAACTTGGTTCACGAGAGGTCAAGTCTACTGAGGACAATGGAAGCTAGGCTCTTGACGTCCAGCATATCCTTATTTGACTATAAGATCTGCAATTCCCAGAATCGCATCCACGCTACTTCTGAGCGAATCAGAACGTTGACGACAACCCAATTTGAAGGAGTAGGAGACCTGGAGTTGGCATCGCAAGAGGAGATTGGTCTACGACCACGTGAGAGAGGTGCTGGAGAGAGGGTTATCAAGAAGTTTAAAAGCAAGGGTTTAAAAGCATTCCATTTGATTCTTTTTATTTAGTCAGATTCAATTATCATGCTGATGGTCAGTCTATTCTACTTTTGAGCATCTCTAAGCTCATAAACTATTACAGTTGCAGTATGCTGGGGACAAAGCTCGTTCACGCATATTGATGATAACAGTTGTGTCATTGGCTGTTGTCATAAATGGGATTCTTGAAGCTAGGTCTTCATCTCACGCAATGCTATAATTTGACAATATCAAGAATTGTCAAGAAGATGACGGCAATCTCGTACAGAAGACATCGGATTTGCTCGAATTTGAGCATAACCTACCATGATGACAGCACTAGTGAGCGTAAATGATATTATGACATATCTCTCTGTTTTTCTTTTCAAATTAATCAATCTTTCTTTGGCCAAAGTAACTGTAAATTCAAAGAAAATTCTGCAATAAGTTAAAGTAATATCAAGTCTCCGCTTCGTCTTGGTTTAGCCGCTACGTTAAGAGTAAATTCTACATTTTCCATTAGTAAGTGTTTTATAGTTGATCTTTTTACTATAATTAAATTCAATAATTATATTCAGTTTCCGTGTTCCATTCATGTAGATAGAATTAGCTGTAATACTGAACCTGCCCTCCCTTGGTAAATATCATTCGGGTTGGAAGCTGAAAGTTTCCCCACGGGTTGAGTTACGAGAGTCTGAATAGACGAGGTTCATAATGGTAAGTCTGTTCATATGTCTATTTCGATGTTGGTGTATTCTTGGAATACACGCTACGAGAGAATATAAATTTTAATGCTCTTTTCTTGTTCATTTCTTCCTTTTTTATCAAACACCAACAGTGATCTTCTATTTTCTCTTTGTTGGTCATGTCTCTTATGTTCTTTGTGAGTCTGTTCTAGATATATATCTTCCATGACCCACCTAGCGTCATCTAGCAGCGAATCTCAGAAGCTCCTCAATTCTTCCTGGTGCAAGAGGACTTCCTTTTCCATTTGGCCATCAGATCTCGTTGCCATCGCCAGCTATCATCTCCTTGATCAAGAGAACTTCGTCTACTTTTTCACTCACCATGCTGCGCTAGTATCGCCTGCTATCAACTCTTTGAAGACCATTTCCTCAAGAGAATTTAAGTTTACAATATTGGTCATGCTTATATGTTCTCCTTTTGTCTCCTACCCCCACTCTTTTCCCTTCCTTGGACCCTCCCCGCTTCGCTGAGTGGGTCTCACTTGTAAGTCGGCAGTTGACTCGGTCAGTCAAGGCTCAACTAGAGCCAGTCTCCTCAAACCAAGAGGCACTCTCTACATTCTACGCCATGTTGGCACATTAAGTATTCGTCAAAGGGAACTTCACCTTCGACATGCAACCAAGATAAGTACAGACTTAAGGTTTTAACCTCATTTTCATCGGTTTTATTATCTACATGCTTTTATTGATCATTTTATAGACAGCGTGAGATTATTTATTTGGGGCGGTAATCATTCTTCGCTGGATTTGCCATGTTGGGCTTTTGTCTGTCTAAGCCAACCTTAATAGAAAGTAGCTTTTCTTAAGCTATTTAAATGAGAGAGCTTCTCACATCGTGGGATATTATCTAATACCCGCTGTCCATAAAATATTAAGCTCGTTCTACCGCTGGATTAACTTTGGCCCCATTCTTCTATTAGGATTGTTCTGGAACCTTCCAGATTCTGTACTCTATCTACAAGTCTTGCCGTCATACTATTTAAAATGGGGAATCTTCCTTATAAATTACTGCAATAGCTAAATTTTCTTCCACCGTTGGAATGTTCTATGGCGCATTTAATTGTAATTCACAACTTTCTCAAGCAATAGACTCTCGCCTACTTAGTGCAACCAGTTATTTTTCATCATTGCAATAACTTTCTTTCCCATAAACTTTCGTGTTACTACAGTGAACTTTTCATCCAATCAACAAACTATAGTGATAACTAGTGCTCGTTCAACATTTCTACCGCGTCGCGATCGTCCGATTACCATAAATAAGGCCATGAACATTTATCCTAAATCCCAATTGATCTTTCCTAAACCTTCTACTAACAAACCATATTAATAAAATTGTAAATCTAGATCATTTTCAATGAGGTGTCACTCTAACGAAGTGCCCTTCCATCTTGCGTGTTTATCATCAATTAATTTCTGAATAACCACGTGTTTTATACACGGTTCAAGCTTACATTGTTTCTCCCTTATAATCAGGGAATACAATTCTTTCAACTCAGGAGTGAGTTATTTCTAGGTTTCACGAAAGGGAAACTTGCCCCATTAGTCTCGTGATTCCTAATTAAACATAGGAAGTCTAGAACCTTCCTTTTGATTTTCTCTTCAGGTTTCACAGTAAGTGACCTGCCCTCTTTTGTATAATTGTAATAAAAGTAATTCTGCTCAAATATAAGAAGTTATAGGAACTTCTATCTTATTCTTCATGTTTTTCTTATTGTTATTTTCGAAGTGGTTACTTTCTCTAGAATGTTTTCTCAGAAATTTCTTATAGTACACACCTTGTACTCTATTTATTGTTAAACTTTAATCACCTTAATTGTCTTTAAATTTTGAATTTTTATCTTCGCTATTTTAAATCCTTGCTAGGATTTTATAAAGGTTTGAAACCTAATAAATTGTTAATTGCCTGGAGCAAACTTTAAATGTTAGGAGGTCTGCGACCCCAAATTGTTACTAAAAATTGAAACTATATACTTGTCAAATTTATTAGACTTTTTTGCATTGTTAAATAAATTCAAACTTTCCTTTTCGACTCATCATTTCTCTAATACAACGGTTAGGCAAGATCCTGTCTTCCTTGGCTCTTCCTACTCAATACCATTAAATCTATTGATAGGGCTTTCACCACTCGTTGCATTTGAGCAAGAACTCTTAGTGGTAATCTCTTTAAAGTTTCTCTTAGCTTTAATAGCTAATTCTAACTGGCCAGTAAGGCAAGTAAAGCTCGCTACGCCAGCTACCTGCTTGTGGAGATCCTCTCCGAAAACTTATGGTTGGTTTTCTAAACTTTTAGCCGGCTCCTTGCTGAGTAAAAGCTTAGCCATTTCCAAATGCAACTATTGGTTCACTTACCAAAATTACTCCCCAAGGTATATTTTTTTTAACACAATCCTTCTTGGAAGCACTTGGTCGCTTTTTAGGAACTCCACAACTTCGAAAACTGGAAATATCAAAATCGATGCAAATTATTGGCATTCTTCGAATTACTTGGTCAAAAAAGAATTCCTTTGAACAGATCTACAATAATTCTGTTACTATTTGTCTTGTCAGACCATCACCCTTCCCCATAGTAGGCATATGCATGCTTGAGAGGGAATACGCTAAAGCCTTTCTCTGGCAAACCGCCCAAGTCCTAGCTGCGTTTCCCGTCAGCTTCGACCAGGTCCTTACCCACTTTAGGTATCAGAGAGCGGATTTGCGGTGGCAACCGCCTCTGAGTGCATTTAAAGTTAAATTTATAACTTTTGTGAGACTCTCCTCCTATTTCTCCATCCTTTTTCTCCCGTCCGAAACCCACCTCCTTTTCTTTATCATCTTCCCTTGGTAGTAGGTTATTCCTCAGCCAATAATCTACCCAGATGTCCTAATGGTAATTGGATCCGATGGCACCCATCCGGTATAAAGGTTTATAGTGGTTTCACCACGGTACTTGAGGTGAATGACCATTATTTCTATAGGCTACTTCCAGCTGTGGAACTTGCTGTGGTGCTGATTCACTCCCTTCAGGAGAATAATAACCATCACAATCTCATCATAGTTTCATCGTAATCGTATGAATGGTTTACGACCGCAAACGGGGATTTGTTGAAAGGATTCGCGCCGTCACTCATTTATCGAATCTACTCTTGCTCTACCAACATCACCGCCACGTACAGTATGACACAAAACATCATTTTCCGCCACGGGCGTAAGGTACGGTAGTAGTTGCACTGGTTGCAACCAGGTGGCTCTAAGGTGCAGGGACTAATAGTCCAAAAACTTCATATTTCACTAAGGCTAGCGGTTTCCATGACGACTGTTTTTGACTGTATATTGTAGTTCTAAAATTGTGAGTAAATTATTGTGGTTCTAAAATTGTGTTCATGCCACCTACTGGATCAAATTGTTAATCTAAATCATCTAAACCCACTTAAATATACATCAAAACTTTCATCAAATTAGATCCAGCCATTTACGAATATAAATAAAATGAACAAATGTAGATAATACCCCATTGCTGTGCCGAAAGATAATGCCCATATTATACCCAATTCTTTTAATACCTTCTTCAGTTGAATTTATTGTATATTGCAGTCAAGCAAATCATTATTTTGTTTCTATCCAATTTTGTTGTTTTTGTTTTGAGGGACTTTGACATTATGGTCATTTTGCCCCATGTACTTCGGTGTGTTTTTGATTTTGTCTGATAACCAGTGTTATTGTGATAGCTGTCTTTGTGTGTGCATTTGTAATGTGTGTGAGGTTTGGGAAGGAGGTGGGCGTGAGCTCAAGTTAGGTGCCATCCTGGCGTTTGTCTGGAGTAGTAGTAAAAAACCACGGACGAACCACTTTCAGTTTAGCTGAGGTGGGAATGAACCCCACATCTTCTCAGTTTTGCCTCAAGAGGCTGAGTGTAGCCTACCCGGTTACAGCCCTCAGGCCAGAGTTAAATTTCATTGCAGAACCCAGACCTCCAGGGTGACAGCCAATAATGCTAGCCACTACACTACGTGCTGGTGTATCCCGTTGTATTTGGATTTGTGTCGGGAAAGGAATGAGGCGACATAAGTAGGAAGCACCGTGTATGTATGTGGTGGATGAATTTTACAGTCAAATGCTCTTCCTGACACATGGAATTGGAAGGAGGTAAGGAACCGTACAGACATTCATATGGGGTTGAGAATGGGCAACCACTGGAAACCATTTCAAAGACTGTTACTTGACGGTGGGGTTCAAACCCACTTGTCTAGCGAGGCCAGAGAAAGCCTGGTCCTACTCCGGGTAGCAGTAGTGTTTATAATGTGACTCCTGAAGTTTTACAGACATTTATCCGTTAAAATGATTGGAGTACCTTAATTACATTGGTGGCGCACGGCACATACGGTCACGATTTAAATTTCAAGACCTTCAATGAAAAATACTATAATTATTCAATTAGTACAGTGATGACCAACGAGGCTTTCAGCAATATTGAAGGAAGATGAGAGTTTCAAAATGTCCCACGTGCATTCTATTGTTGTTGATTTATTTAGGCGTTCTGCGATATCGTGTACTTGGGTGAGTGTGGAGTTTGTCTGATAACCTGTTTTATTGAGATCTACGTGATGACTGTATGAGATTGAATATTGCGCGCAGCTGCCATCTTGAAATTATAAAACATAAAAATAAGTAACTGTCAACACTTAAGAACTACAGTACCAAAAATTAGTGACATGGCAGGATGGTATATGTGGCGTCGTATGCTGAAGAGAAATTAAAAGCGACTTCACGAATTCAGTATGATGCTGGGCGTGCTTTTAAATCATTAAATCAATTGCTTAATCAACACGACTTTCAGTGGTACAAATATCCCACTACATATTAGCGCACAGTGGACATCTTGGAATTATAAAATATACTAGGAAATAACTATATATTTTAGAGATACCATAACTGAAATTAGTACGAGTATTAAAGTAGAACAGTGTATTTGGTTTTGTATGCTTAAGGCGAAAGAACAGTCTCGCCATAATATATTGAAGATGGGGGTGATTATTCCATCAAAATACAGAAATCTATTACTTAGTATCTAAATGCGTAATTAATAAGAAACTTGGTATGTGAGGAGTATTATATAAGTTAGCTCGTTAGCATTAGTCAAAAGACTACCACACTGTATCTTGAACATATAATTACAATTAATCTGCGTGCCTTATGTAAGCATATCGTGATTGTTTTAGGAAACATATTATACAATATTTCAGAGCGGCTTCGGTAATGTAGTTGGTAGCATGCTGAGCTTCTATGCCCAAGATCGCGGGTTCAAACCCGGCCAAAGTCATCGAATTTATTAAGAGCGTTAATAATCCCTCAGTATGCCTTCCTTCGGAGTGGAGGTAAAGCCGGCGGGCCCGTGTCATAGATTTATGGCATGTAAAAGATCCTTCCACAGACTAAACTTGTGTGAAGCTAAATTGTTAGGTTAGATTTCGTCGGAACGCTCTATCAAAGTTCCAACGTTCACCACTAGGTATTGATATCTGGTGGCGAAAGTTGGAACTACTTTAAATTGAACGGAACTTGTAGCTCACTCAAAGGGTGTCCGCTGGAAGCAGCTACAGACTCAGGCGAGCCAAACATGTCCTCGGACACTCCCGGCACTAACCGCCATACGATAAATAAAAATATGGCATGGAAAAGTACCTTCCACTAACTACAATTGTGTGGAGCTATATCTGTAGGTTAGATTTGATTAACGCTCTATTAATTCTAACTTTCGCCACCAGGTGGCATCTAATAGCCAAATTCGCAGCGATGTGTCGTCGACGGAAGCATTTGGTAGCAAAAGTAGGAACTACTTGAAATTGATCGTCTGCAGTCCTTACCTGAATTACAGATAATACAGACTAATACAGTTATCAAAATTAACACCGCTTATCAGACAGATTCTACACACACACAACGTACACGAGGCTACAGAACCGCGTTGTCGCAGCCCCTAAACTGAGGAACCAACCAATAAAATTTGAGAGTTAAGTGGATGGGTTCTATCCGTTCTCAGTTACGTCTCTGTTCACCTCCACGCTACAACTCGGACATTAAACAAAAAATGTATTGTCATCATTGAATGAACTTTGAATGAAATGTACAATCTGAATAAAACATCATGCAGAAGACTTCTACTTCGTCAATATTTATGGTACCAGTGTTAACATCCCATGTAAATGGGCCACGCTCAGCGGTTCTGTGTAATAAGACAGTTACGTTTCTAGCTGGGTGCGTGGCGAAGCGGTAAGGCTCTCACATCCTGAACCCTAGATTGCGGGATGGAATCTCGATGAAGTCATTTGGTCCAATATCAGGGCAAAACACCCGCAAATACACGATATAATACCTAGAAGTATTTCATGTAGTTATTTAGCAGGCAATGAAAGCCAAAACATTCAATATCCCATCAAGGTCATTATTGTGTATTCAGAAATTGTCTGACGATACTGTACGTCTCCAATATTGCTCACCTTTGTGCAATAGTGTGGGCATATATGGAAATATTTAGGTCACTTAGGAAGCAAAATAATCAGTGATGGACGAAGCAAAGAGGATATAAAAAGTAGGTTAGCCCAGGCAAGGAAAGCATTTCTACAGAAAAGGAATCTGTTGACATCGTATATAGATTTAGGTATTAGGAAGTCATTTTTGAAGGCCTTTGTCTGGAGCGTGGACCTCTATGGAAGTGAAACTTGTACTATTGGTGCAGCAGAAAAGACGAGAATTGAAGCGTTCGAAATCTGGTGTTACAGGAGAATGATGAAGGTCAGATGGGTAGATAGGGTTACAAACCAAGAGGTATTAAGACTAGTGGGAGAGGAGAGATGTTTCTGGCGACTGCTAATGAAGAGAAGAAATAGGTTGGTAGGGCACATACTAAGACACCCAGGAATAGTAATCTTAGTTATGGAAGGAAGGGTCAAGGACAAGAACAGTAGGGGTAGACCAAGGTTTGAATATGTTAAACAGATTGCCCCGGACGTAGAGTGTGGTAGCTATGTAGAGATGAAACGATTAGCATAGGACAGGGAGGCGTGGAGAGCTGCATCAAACCAGTCAAAAGACTGAAGACTGAACCAACAAACAACATAAAATATTTAGGTAAAAGGCCTGTGAGGGGAAGGAAGGAAAGGAAGCATTGTCACATTTCTTGCCTCCAGATTTTCGTAACTTCCATACATAGAGGAGCATATTTATTATTACTAGCGGACCCGTGCGAGAGCTCCCGCTTGTCTATAAACCACCCGCCTGGCTTTACTGTTATGCGGGCTCCTATAAATATGTTTATTTGTTTAAACGCACTTTTTAAACAAATTGTCGATATTTATGAAATCTGACAGCATTTCATCACTGCTGCTGGTTGTGTGCGCCCGGCTCTAGTGCTATGCGGGCTTTACGCTATACCGTTCTTCCAGGGGCTATCGTATTGTTTACTTGATTAAAAGCACTTGATAAACAATTAATTATATTCCGTTGACTTTTCATGAAATGCAAGATTTTTCCTGTACAATTGAGACAATTTCGTAGATTTTAGTACAAACCACTCCTTCTAACTCCCTCTGGTTTAGGAGCTTGAGTTTTGTGAAACATACACCTTAGCGTATTAAATATAGGCATAGATTGCTATTATTATTATTATTGTCGTTGTTGCTCAAGATTCAAACATACACTGTGTCGCTGAAGTGAAAGCACCTTAATAAATACTGATGAGCTGATCGCAGAGGAGTGCAGTGTATTACATCACGTCATTGTCTGGAGTGGGGACAGGGCCAAGCCCAGCGTAATTTACGCCGTAATCAAACGGTGGAGAACAAAGCATCTTTATCCTAGTTGCTGAATCCTCCGTCCGAGGTTACATGACCCCGAAGTTCACTAAATTCGGTTTGATTAGTTGTGTAACCAGTTCCAGTGCACGTATATCTCTATTTACTTCAACCTGGGTATTGCCTGCTTGTTGATCATGCGATTTTATTTTGCAGTCTCAGGAGATAAATTAAACGTGAATACCATATATATCCCTAATTAATCCCGTTTCCAACGGGGCCGGGGATGAGATAGGATGGAATTCCACGTGGCTGTTGGTTTATACGGCCAGATGCCGTTCCTAACGACAACCTCACGAGAGGAGTTAATGGGATATGAAATGATTGAAGATGGATGAATGTTAAATTTTAAGTAGTTCAAAGATTGGCTACCAGACGCCACTGTCACCCAGTGGTGAACGTTGGAACTTGGTAGAGCGTTTCTAAACTAAATAACCTACAATTTTAGCTACACGCTATGACATGGACCCGCCGGCTTTACTCCCCATCCCAAAGGAAGGCACAGTGAAGGATTTTAACGCTCTGAAAAATCAGACGACTTCATCCGGGTTCGAACCCACGTTCTTGGGCATAGGAGTTCAGCATGCTACCAACTACGCCACCGAATATGAATAAAAGAAAGAATGATTGAATGATTGAATGATTGAAATAATTTAAATAACTCTATTTCCACTCCTATACTTAGATCTTGGGATCTCCTTACAGTAGCGCCCTAGACATGATAGGATCTGGGCTTATATACTGTGCATAGTAACACATATCGGTACAAGTAGAAGAATTAAAATGAATAACATATCATATACCATATCACACCAGAAGCAACCAGATTTAGGTTTAAGTAATATGTTAAAATGTGTTGCATATAGCATTCATAATAAAAGGAAAAATTAAGACATTATAACTCAGTCGTTAAAACAGAAGCTCTATATGTATCTGAAACTCTTACAATTGGTGGCAAATCCCGAATAAAATGATCGAAAAACAAGAAAGGAAAATCCTCAGGACCAAAGTGTGAAAATGGAATTTGGATGAAAAAGAAATCACATGAAATTTATCAAGTTACAGAAAAGAAATCACAGAAACCATAAGGAAACTGTGGTTACAGTTTTACGGATACCTATATAGAATTGATAATAACCGGCTCACAAAGAAAATGTTCAACCTAACCTTATCAATAATAATATCGTATGGCCCCAGGTGCCGGGTGCAAGCTTTGTTATTTGACACCCAAACGGTAGCTTGCATGTCGAATTTCGGTGTTCCTTGAAGCACTATGAAAGTCAAGGAGGTTAGATATCTAAGCTCCTTGAACACTATAGGGCTTTCTAGTAGAGAAATTAGGAACTTTGTTTTGGCGGAAATTCCCGAGATTAATTTTGCCATTATGAACACGGCCTACTGAATTCAAATGGGTTCTTTGACATGCCAACATCGTACGACATGGTGTCGTAATTTTTGCCGCCTTTCAAAAATAACTTACCACGGCCAGGAGCGAACCTGCAAGCTTGGGATTAGTAGACCGACACTTGACCACTCACCCACCGTGGCAAGCAGAATGGTTAATAACATGCTCACAAAGAACATTTTCAACCTAACCTTATCAATGAAAAATCAAAACAACTGGCTAAAGAAATCAGTGGAGACATAAAATGAACTTGCCTGTCATGAAGAATCCATTCAAGACATAATAGACCTACAATTCAGAACTTAAATTCACTAACACAAATTTTCTGAGAAGTCAACCCGACAAAATACAGGATGGACAGAACAGCGTAAAAAGGAACACAGCGAGAGGATGAAGAGATATTAGGAAGGGAAGAAGAAAAAGTGCTAATGAGTTCAAACGCGCCCATTAGTTGGGCACAACGAAACAAAATAAAATAATAATAATAGGAAAATTATAAACAAGAGAGTGCATACATGCCCAAAAATACAACGAACATATCCAAGTTGTATTAAAGTGTTCATATGCTTATTTGTAAGCAATTGGCCTGGTGCGATAATTGGATCCAATGCCATGAAAATAAACTTTTTTCACAATGCAGTAATGAGATGTGAAGGGTACACTCCTCCAATAAGCAGGATGGAAGATGACCTTTGAGAGCTGCAGTGCTTGCAGTGTTAACGAACTTATATATTTATATCGAAGGTGTTGTCGAGACGTGAGGCAGAGCAAATAGATACGGGGTAGTGAAATACCCATCAGTCGTCACTGGTGATAATGGCGTAATTTATTCCTATGTACGATTTATATTATTCTGGGTGGGATATGGAGCACGGCTAGATAGTCGGTAACATATGATATCCGACGCCAGGAAGCATCGAAAGATGTGAAAAACGTACTGCATAATAGGGGGTGAATGCGTTAGCAAAAAAAAAAAAAAAAAGTCCCGGGTATATCCACGTACAGTGAAATGACACAAACATCCATGTTACTGCAGTTACTTTGTGTGAGTCCGTTCCCGGTATCCATTCTGGCGGTACAAGTGTCGCGTGTTCATGAGGTAAACGATTATCAAGTTGTTATGTTCCCTTCCTTTCCTTGAAGCCGCCCTTCGCTTATGACCTGCCTGCGTGGCCTTCACCAGGATAACAGCTGTCTGCACTTCTATCAAGTGTTATTGAGTGTTGTTTTCACGCACAAAACCTGTTTGTCACGTCTCGTCTTCTCGTGATAACAAAAACCTAAGGTGACTGTTAACTCATTCCCAGAGGCATTTCCCTATTACAGTAGTTGACATACAACGTATTTTTCATCTTGTTTCCTTCTAAACAACTCACCTTTCTTGCCTTTCAGTGCTTCTTGACCTTGGGAATCGTATGTTTCAGCTGGTCAGTCATACCTCATCAACCAGGTCACCTACTGTACAGATATCACAATAACCAAATCACAGACGATGCAATTTCTCGCTGCACAAGTGAGGAAGAACTCAAAGCCCATTCTGCGACTATGCCAATGTACCTCAGACCATTCACCATGTTGTCCTTGAGTGCCCAAGGAGTAGATTTGAAGGAACCATCCAAGACCTACACAGTGCCACCGATGATGTTGTCAACTGGCTGAACACCCTGGACATTGTGCTGTAATAGTGCATTATGCAACAAGCCAATAATGGCAATAATTAAGACACGAGTATGTGTTTACCAGTTTTATGTACTTGGACGCAGAAAATACCTTGTATTTGACCATGGCCTCCTGGAATACCTCACTATGACACTCGCCACGCAGTGAAATTTAAAATAGTGGGCCATGGAAGTGAGCGCAGGTGTGATACTATCCTCACCTAATTGGTCATACAACTGTTTCTTGAGCTCAGATTGGTGGGAGAAACTGTATCATAATGAAAAGCTGTGACTATAATGACCCTCATTATAGTACAGTTTTCTGATATATAATATTTACATTTCGCCCGGGTCGAACATAAATGACTGTTACAGTACCGGTACCTACAAGTACAATCTATTCTGTACATCTATTATATAAAACAAAGCTATTAAAGTTAGAAACATGAAATTTTGGGGATATAATCGTTGTAAATAAAAAACGCCCTCTGAGGAAGGATTTTTGGATATTCAGGTTCCGAAGGGGTGTTAAGGGGGTTAAACCTGCATTTCATTGAATAACAATATCTCCCGTTTGGTTTCATTGAGGGATGTGATACTCGGCATATAAACTCATCATTAAACAAGATGTTCAGTAAAGAACATATAGCCTACTTTCTCCTAAATGCATGGGTATTGTTATAACTCTTTGTCCTTTTCAAGGAGTATGATTGAATGTTGGTTGTAGGAGCTTGTTGAAATACAACGTGCTATAGGGATATTAAACATGAATATGAGGTGCCCTTTGCTAGTGCTACCTCTGTACCAAATTTCGTTCAATTCGGTTTCACCGTGTTTGAATTGATAGGGGGAATCTATTTGCACACATACTTGGCCACCATCTGCAAACTATTGGGCTGATGTTCTTGCAGTTTGGTCAGAATATGTTTCCCACATAAAGATATGGTGTTGCAAAATTAGGTAGAGACTAGATTATTAGGTTGGTCGTAATTACATTTTAGCTTTAAACATTTGGGTGGCCGCGATTACGTTTCCATCAAGATAGCGGTGATATAAAACATGACACTGAGGTGCCCTTTGCTAGTGCTACCTCTATACCAAATTTCGTTCCATTTGGTTTCAGCGTGTTTGAATTAATAGGGGGAATCGATTCTGACACAAAGATGGCCGCCATCCGCAAACTATTAGGCGAATGACCTATTAGATTGGTCAAAGGATGCTCCCTCCATAACGGTATGTAGTTGCAAAATTTGGTAGAGATCGGATGATAAGGTTAATCGTAATTTGATTTAAGCTTTGAACATTCGTGTGGCCGCCATTACGTTTCAGTCAAGATGGCGGCGATATAAAACATGACACTGAGGTGCCCTTTGCTAGTACTACCTCTGTACCAAATTTCGTTCCATTCGGTTCCACCGTGTTCGAATTAATAGGGGGAATCAATTTTGACATAAAGATGGCCTCCATCCGCAAACTATTAGGTGAATGACCTATTAGATTGGTCAAAGGATGCTCCCTCCATAAAGGTATGTAGTTGCAAAATTTGGTGGAGATCGGATGATTAGGTTAATCGTAATTTGATTTAAGCATTGAACAATCGTGTGGCCGCCATTACGTTTCAGTCAAGATGGCGGCGATATAAAACATGACACTGAGGTGCCCTTTGCTAGTGCTACCTCTGTACCAAATTTCGTTCCATTCGGTTCCACCGTGTTCGAATTAATAGGGGGAATCAATTTTGACATAAAGATGGCCGCCATCCGCAAACTATCAGGTGAATGACCTATTAGATTGGTCAAAGGATGCTCCCTCCATAAAGGTATGTAGTTGCAAAATTTGGTAGAGATCGGATGATTAGATTAATCGTAATTTGATTTAAGCATTGAACAATCGTGTGGCCGCCATTACGTTTCAGTCAAGATGGCGGCGATATAAAACATGTCACTGAGGTGCCCTTTGCTAGTGCTACCTCTGTACCAAATTTCGTTCCATTCGGTTCCACCGTGTTCGAATTAATAGGGGAATCGATTTTCACACAAAGATGGCCGCCATCCGCAAACTATTACGCTGATGACCTATTGGTTTGGTCAAAGGATGCTCCCCCCATAAAGGTATGTTGTTGCAAAATTTGGTAGAGATCGGATGATTAGGTTAATCGTAATTTGATTTATGCTTTGAACATTTGTGTGGCCGCCATTACGTTTCCGTCAAGATGGCGGCGATATAAAACATGACACTGAGGTGCCTTTTGTTAATACTACCTCTGTACCAAATTTCGTTTCATTCGGTTGCACCGTGTTCGAATTAATAGGGGGAATCGATTTTCACACAAAGATGGCCGCCATCCGCAAACTATTACGATGAAGACCTATTGGTTTGGTCAAAGGATGCTCCCCCCATAAAGGTATGTCGTTGCAAAATTTGGTAGAGATCGGATGATTAGGTTAGTCGTAATTTGATTTAAGCTTTGAACATTTGTGTGGCCGCCATTACGTTTCCGTCAAGATGGCGGCGATATAAAACATGACACTGAGGTGTCCTTTGCTAGTGCTACCTTTGTACCAAATTTCGTTCAATTCGCATTCACCGTGTTCGAATTGATAGGGGGGGGACAGACATTCAGAGTACACACACTCACACACACACAGACACACACACACACAGACTCACACACACACATACACACACACAGACAGACACACTTTTTTCGCCCTGTGTTGATCTCATAAGTCTACTTTCATTTTTTGCAAAAATCGAAAGTAGGCTAAAAATAAGAAGACATGTGTCTGAGGGCTTTCCGATGTGGTGTATATTATGAGTTGAAAGGGGTGAAAAGTGGGGGTTGAAGGATTCCTAACGGAGCGTGTATCTCTTAAACGACATAGACGAAGAGTTTGTAACTCGGGTGGATTAAATCAGCGTGAAAAATAAGTAAATAAGTATTCGACCGCTGTTTCATAAATCCAATTTAAGGGGCCCGTGCGGAGGGGTGAAATTCTGAGGGGCAAAAACAGGAAAGAAAGTGTCCTAACTGATTGACTGACTCACTAACTCATCAAACTCAGGGGGGAAAAACAGCTTGAATATAAGTAAATAGGTGTTCGACCGGCTTTTTTTCATTAATCCAATTTAAGGGGCTCGTGGGGAGGGGTGACATTCTGAAATCAATTCTATAAAACAAAGTGTCCTGACTGACTCACTGACTCATCATCGCCCAGCCACAGCTATTGCAGATATAAACATGGAATTTTGGGGATATGTTCGTTGTATGTCGAAAACGAAGGATGGATTTTAAGATATGCATGCTCTAAAGGGGTGTTAAGGGGATTAAACCTGCATGTCATTGAATAACAATATCTCACGAGTGGTTTCATTTGGGGATGTGATACTTGGCATAAAAACTAATCATTAAACAAGTAGTTCCGTGAAGAACTAAATAGCCTATTTTCATAAATCCTACTAATATTAATTGCCTCATCAACATACAAATTGTCAGTTTGATTGCTGTAATAGATTCGTAGATATTGAGAACCGTCTAAATATTTAGATGGTCACCATGTTGGATATTTATATTATAGCCTTAGATTTATTTACTATTACATGAAGATTATTGTGTAGGTGTTTTATTCAAACTTGAATCGCATGATTAGGACACAAGAAATAAAAGCGGGATTTTAAAATTTCGCTCAGCCGCCATCTTCTGGTTATGAAAATAATTTAAATGAATTAGATGCCAGTCGATTAAAATTTGGATAAGCGTATACCGTTTCACTGCGCTCGGATGGTTAAAACACAAGAAACGTCCATTTGAATATTTAAATTTCGCGTCGCCACCATGTTGGATTTGTGCTCGCCATGTTATTGAACGTCCCATAGGTGAACTTAAGCACATAGCCTCTATACACTTACAATATTTCAGTTTGATTGTTGTAGTAGATTAATAGCCATTGAGAACCGTCTAAATATTTAGGATGGTCGTCATGTTGGATTCTAATATATGTAGGCCATAGAGTTATGTACTATTAGATGATGATTTTTGTGTACGTTCATTATGCAAATGTTGATTTCGATCGCATGGTTAGAACACAAGAAATAAAACTTAATTTTCGAAATTCTCACAGCCACCATCTTGAGCTTACGTAAACAATAGAACTAAATTAGATACCAGTGCATTACAATGTGTATAAACATTTACTGTACGAAGTTGCATTGCGTTCGGATATTTTTTAATCTCGAGAAAAGTCTATTAAAACTTTCAACTTCGCTTGGCCGCCATGTTCGTTTTGTAGATAACCGGTTTTTGGAAGTCTCATAGATGAACTTCCAGTAGGGCCCTCTATATCCGTACAAAATTTCAGGGTGATACCGGTAATAGTTTCAGAGATATAGAATGCCGGTGAAATATTTCGCACAGCCGCCATCTTGAGATTATGTAAACAATTGAACAAAGTTAGATGACGGTGCATTACAATGTGTTTAAACATATACTGTACCAAGTTTCATTGTGTTTGGTTGGTTAAATCGCGAGAAATGTATATTTAAAAGTCGCAACTTTGCTTGGCCGCCATGTTAGTCTTTTAGTCACCAGGTTTTCAAAAGTCACATAGGTGAACTTCTAGTAGCTTCCTTTATTACCGTACAAAATTTCGGGGGTAATATCGGTAATAGTTTCGGAGATATTGAATGCTGGTGAAAGATTTCGCACAGCCGCCATGTTGGATTGGTGAGACGTAACAAAATTTGAAGGGCACGGTCGGGGTCGCCCGGAATTGTGCTATAAACTTACCGAGTTTCATTGAAATCGTTCCAGCCATTAGGTTTTATTAGGGGGGACGCACATAAATCCTCACACACACACACGCACCCACAGAAAGACACACGGACAAAAGGTGATCTCATAAGCCTATTTTTTCATAAATGAATATAGGCTAAAATAATCAGACATGTGTCTAATGAGTTTTCGATGTGGTTTATATTATGAGGGGAAAGGGATGAAAATTGGTTGTTGAAGGATTCCTAACGGAGCGTGTGTCTCTTAAACGACATAGGCGAGGAGTTTGAAACTCAGAGGTAAACAATCAGCTTAAAAATAAGTAAATAGGTGTTCGCCCGGTTTTTCATAAATCCATTTTAAGGGGACCATAGGGAGGGGTGAAATTCTGGAAGAAAAACGTCCACTGAGGAAGGATTTTTGGATATTCACTCTCATCGACCAACCATAACTATTAAAGTTACAAACATCAAATTTAGGGAATATGTTTGTTGTATGTCGAGAACGTCTACTAAGGAAGGATTTTTGGATATTCAGGTTCGAAAGGGGTGTTAACGGGGTTAAACCTGCATTTCATTAAATAACAATACCTCACGAGTGGTTTCATTTGGGGATTTGATACTCGGCATATTAACTAATGATTTTAAAAAATAAGCAGACACGTGTCTAAGGGTTTTTCGATGTGGTGCATATTATGAGGTGAAGGGGGAAAATGTGGGCGTAGAGGTGTTTTACTTGTGTAATTTTATGATGTGTACTTTTTTCATAGGAATTTAGGTAAATGGATTTTGAGTTTAGTCAGTGTGTTTAATATGCTGTATCTCACTTATTTCCTATTTTCGTTTGTGGTCGGAAACCGTGTTGTGATTTTGAGTCGAATTTTATACATGGGATGCGACGTGACGTTGGGGAGATTCTGATATTTATGTGCCATTGTTGTGCTATATTATCTTTATTGTCTGATTGTTTTCGGTCTTTACCAAATTATTATAATTATTATGGAAAATTAAACGATAAATCAAACATAGCATTCATGATTGAGACGTTGCTAAGTGTACTCTTTACAACTACAATTTTTGCGGGCGAAGCCGCGACGGGTAATGCTAGTATTGTATATATGTTAACCTTTTTGTCACTTGTTAGTTTTTAATTCTTTACTACAATGTATCCTCACTTTGCCATATGAACAAAAAATAACCAACCACAATAAAATAGGTTATCAAAGAGATTCTACTCAAATTCAATTTCTTGGTAAACCTAGGAATCGAAATTTGTCCATCACCTCTGAAGTCCCAGTTCGATTCCCAGCTCCTTCCAGGGAATTCATTTTAGTGTGAGGGCTGGAACGAGGCATGCTCAGTATCTCGAGACAAAACTGAGAAGTAGTTGGTCATACATTCTAAAAGTGTATTTCCGTGGTTTCCCATTACTACTCCAGGCAAATGTTGCGATGGTTCCTTACCTAAAGCCACGGCCACTTCCTTCCAACTCCGAGTCACCATCTCTATACAAAGACTATAAAAATGAAAGTTTGTCTGTTTTTTCTGAATTTCCACGGAAATTTGAGTTATTGATGCATTTCAGACTGGTTTAAGACAGTTGAGCGCAAAAACAATTTTTTTTGTCTTTCTGTGTATAAATTTGTACGCGCATCACTCGAGAACGGCTGAGTGGATCAACGTAAAATTTGGTACAGATGTCCATCAGAGGCACCAAAGTAATCATTGATGTAACTCTCCTCCATATCTCTCATAAAAGAGGGCCTACCCCCTTAAAATGCATGCTGAAATGGGCGTAGAAAGACGAGACAAAGCTCATTTTCAGCGTCTCAATGTGAGAAACAAAACTCGAAGGCCCTATGGGCCCCGAAAACCACATTTTAAGGTCCTAAAACCAACAGTTTTTGAGATATACCCAGAAAACTAATTTCATTTATTAAGGAAGCCGGTAACCATGGCAACACAATCTCAGAAGTCCATCTATTTCCGTAAGACGCAATGCCATTCCATTTATTACATTACTGTGAACGTTCGCACACGGCTATAAGGTTATCACGGAACCAACTTAATACTGTAAAATTCATCAATGTCATATATAATGCGCTTAAGGGGATCAAGGGGTGCTGTAGAATTTTTTCACGTGATTTACACGGGCGGGTGTGGTACCAAAGGTCTATTATATCCCTATCCCTATATTATTAAATTATTATTATGATTATTATTATATTATGGCGTACAAGGACGAGACAAGCTCATTTTCAGCCCCTCGGTGGCTCGGAGGCTACTACGTTTTAAGGCTCTAAAACCACGTTTCTGAGATATTCCCAGAAAACTAATTTCAGTTAATAAACTAATAAAAAAGATGACGAGTACAGAAGAAGACCAAATCAGGAGCTATATAGATATACAGAGAAAATCACAGATGTGGCCAGGAAGAGACGTCTGGCTTTCTACGGACATGTCTCAAGAATGAACCCAACAAGACTAACCAACCAGCTTCTCAACTACTGGGTGAATAGAAAGAGCGTGACATCGTGGCTAACAGAAGTTAACAAGGACATCCAAGAACTAAAGATAATGGAAAGTGATATTAGAAGCCGATCACATTCAGAAATATACTTAAACAGAAGAGTTTTAAGGACAGACCACCCTGTAAGAAAACCGGCATCATCTGGACAAAAGAGAGAAAGGAGGAACATTGCCAGAGAATGCGCGAATATTGGGCAAACAACAAGTCCCTCGCCAAGCTGAAAAGTTCAACGCCGTGGTCCTTAGCTGGCCCATCGGAAAGAAGAAGAAGAATAAGAAGGAGAAGTAGAAGTAGACGAAGAACTAATAAAGGAATGCAAGCCGGTAACTATGACAACAGTTTCTCAAGAAGTGATCTCCAACTTTCCATCTATTTCTGTAAGAACCAATGCCACTCAATTTATTAAATTTCTGCGAAAGTTTGCAAATGGCTATAAGTAGAGGTGTTAGAAAGTGTTGTTATTTTTTTGAAGATTTGTTGATTTAAAATTCAAAAGGTGGTGTTTTGTGTTTTTATTATTTTTTCGGGGGATGACATGTTAAAATTTGGAAAGCGATAAGGTTTGTACAATAAGTGCATTTAAAAATATAAACAATTAATAAAACAAAGTAAAAAACAAATCAGCAGGGTAAAACGTTAAACATGGCTATGGAAGAATGAGATAATACTTATATGGAAGTCACATTTTTATTTTACATTCACCATCTCGAAACACATTTCAGTGAATACCTTTTTCAGTTTTATCCAAATACTGCGGTGAAATCACTGGAAGTAGATCAAGGTTAAAGTCTCAGCATTTGCAGCTGTCAATTTTCGCCTCCTATCACTTACTATGAGACTGTATTTCGAAAATGACCTTTCAGAATCCACATTTGAACAAGGATACCACACACACTTTAATGCAGCTGTTGCATAGTCTCGGTGAGCAGGCCTTAATCCCATGAGGATCTCTGGAACATTCACATTATCTTCATGACGCAGTTGGTTCTTGATTGCAGTCAGGTAAATGCTGTGAGCCTCTAAAAACTGTTGAGACTCCATCTTCGTAAGAAATGGGGCATTCTTCTTAAATTGGAGCAGTTCTGTGGGAGATACGTTCTTAGGTGCATGCCGAGGATCAAACAATGACCCAATGGCTTCTACAGTCTTACTGGCTGGATCCGTGGTCCTTAAAGTCCTGACTTTCACTAGAGCTGACTGGGCAACACACGTAAGCTTGGACTTAACCTTTATCTGCATCTTTTGAGGAAGCTGTTCCAAGTTCTGGAGGATCGTATGATTGAACATTCCACCATCGCCTAATAGCTTGAGCTTTACCTCAAGGTCATCTAGCTTCCCAGCCAGTAAGTGAATTGTTGGGTACTTAGATCCCTCCAAGAAATTAAGCAAGTCCATAAGAGGCACCAACAACAGAAACATACAATGCTTGTAATTGTATAAATTGTATTGTTGAAGTCGATGCTTGTTGGAAAAATTTGACCCCAGAATTTGAATCTTCCAATGTTTTGAAAAATTCTACCAGATCTTCTACATGCGTGGCCATATACATTGCAGCCTTAAACCATGAATTCCATCTTGTACATACAGGCATTGGGAAAGCTAGAATTTCATTCTCTTTTTCTGTGTTTTCATATTTCTCCCTAAGAAATGCAACGTAATTGCTTTTTCTTTTACGCGCATTTAAAAAGGCATTCTTTGTCTTTACTATAGACATGTTCAATTCGTCCAGCTCGTTTTCAAATACGCAGCCGATAAGATTGACTTTATGAGCCCAGCACTGGACATGACTTAATTCTTCAATCAATCCTTGAAGAGTAGTTACTCATTTTGTCATGTAGCGTGCTGAGTCCGTAACTACTGCCACTACATGCTCCCGTTCAATTTCATAGGAATTCAAGGTGTCTAATATCGCATTGGAGCAATTTACGCTATTGGCAGAATCTAGAACAACAGAGGCAGCCAGATGGGTGTTCATTTCAGTTGATGGTACTGATGGACGAAAAAGAATGTTGAAAACACACCTATCATTCTTGTCAGTTGTTTCGTCACATAGCAGAAACACGTCTTTGTTTTTTATATCTTCCCTAATTTCTTCCCTCCTTCTTTCGCCAATCATGGGGATGTATTTCTGACGAATCTGATTTGCTGATGGTAAATCTCCACTTCCGTGAACGTACTTATTAAACCAAGTACGGATAGCAGGATTGTCTAGTTTCTCTACTGGTATATTAGCTTTCACAAACGCAGTAGTAGTGTCCAAAATAAACTCTTCTTTCATATCCTTCACACGACTAGCATTTGATAATGTTTCTTTCAAGGTGGCCACTCTAGGAACACTAATTTCAAGACGCGAATTTTCTTGGCGTTTTGAATGCTTCTCCGATTTGCAATGTTTGTCTAATGCATCTTTCCTGCGATAATCTAACCGACAATCACAATATTTGCACATAAGAATGCCACAAGAAATGACAAATCCTTCATTCTTATATTCTTTAAGTCTGTCTGTGGCAGAAACAGCTACCTTCGGCATTTTTAAACTCAACTGAGCGATGCCCAGTAACAAACACTGTTATTGTCATTTCACGGCCCGTGTTATTATTCATAATGTTGAATTTTGGGCTTATGCCGAGTTTTATTATATTGCAATTCGACGCGTTTCGAAAGAAACCATGTCTTTCATCGTCAGGAATAATCTGGAATACGACAATGTTGCTAAGAGAAAGCAACGAAGAACATATAGAAGGTGCCCAAAGATGGACGCCATTATAGCCACATGTTAGGGACAACGGAAAGCAGCAGTGAATTACTTTCTCAGGGTTCTGATAATAGGTAGCCAGGATTCACTGAGATTGTAGCCGGTGTCGCGGTTGAAATTATCTGGGTGTTTACGTATTTCAACCGCCTCCCTGATGATTCTGGGACGATATTGCTTTATACGGGCAAGAACATCCACCCCTTGGAACATGACATCATGGCCAGGTGTTAAAGCATGATCGGCAACAGCTGATTTATCAGGTTGAATGAGCCTGATACATCTATTATGTTCCTTAATGCGAGTGCATATTGTTCTCGAAGTCTGCCCGATGTAAACCATGCCACAAGTACAGGGAACTCTGTAGATACCCGGTTGTTGCAATTTAGGCAAACTGTCCTTAGTTGGTCGCAGGAGTTGCCTAATCTTAACAGAAGTTCCAAATACAGTCCGTATGTTGTATCGACGTAGGATTTTAGCAATACGATCCGTTGTGTTATGTATGTACGGAAGGTAAGCAGTTCCTCGTACATCTCTTTTCTCAACTGACGTCCTATTATTATTTGTTGGTTTCAGAACCGTAGAAATCAAAGCCTTGCTATAACCGTTGCTCTCAAAGGTGGTTCGCAGGGTGTTAATTTCTTCTTGTAAAGAAGACACTTCACAAATCCTCCTAGCCCTGGTAGTTAGAGTTGTAAGGATACCATGTTTCTGGGCAGGGTGATGGTGAGAATTTGCGTGGAGATATCTATTGGTGTGTGTTGGCTTACGAAAAACGCTGTGTCCTAAAGATCCATCCTCTTTCTTAGTGACGAGAACATCTAAAAAAGGTATTTTGCCGTCAGATTCCTTTTCCATGGTGAAACAAATAGAAGGGTGCTGGAGATTAAGATGATCCAGGAAATGGCTAAGATTTTCCTCACCTTCCGTCCAAACAACGAACGTGTCATCCACATAACGCCACCAGATCTTCGGTTTGAAAGGAGCCGACGACAAAGCTTTCTCTTCAAAGTTCTCCATGAAGAAATTAGCCACAACAGGAGAGAGAGGACTACCCATGGCCACACCATCAGTCTGCTCATAAAAATTCCCATTCCATAGAAAGTAGGAGGAGGTCATGCAGTGATAAAAAAAGTCTTGTGATGTCTTCAGGAAAAAAGCCATTAATGAGAGACATAACACCATCAATAGGTACTGTCGTAAACAGAGACACCACGTCGAGACTCACTAGAATATCACCCGGCTGAAGTGTTATAGCTTTTAACTTTTCCACGAAGTGTGTGGAATCCTTAATGTACGAAGGCGTGTTACCCAGAAGCGGCTGAAGTAGTCTACCTAAGTATTTGGAAAGGGCATATGTGGGAGAACCAATCGTACTAACAATAGGTCTAAGAGGAACATCTTCCTTATGTATTTTAGGAAGACCATAGAGTCTCGGAGGAATAGCATCCCCTGGAAGGAGAGTCTTCGCTGCATCCGCTGGAATAGATGATTGCTTGATCAATTTGACGGTGACATTTGAGTAGCGAGTAGTAGGATCACGACTATTAATCCTATATACAGGATCTGATAACAAAGACGAGATCTTGGAATCATAATCAATCTTATCCAATACCACTGTCGCGTTACCCTTGTCAGCGGGGAGAACGATAATATCAGAATTGTCCCTTAGATCTTTAAGTGCCCGGATTTCGCCTTGTTTTAAGTTGGTGTTAGGTGTCTTAGCGGTCTTGAGAACTCGGGAACATTCTTGCCTGGCTTCCTCGGCCTCTTCAGGTGTGAGGTGATGTACTGAGGATTCTACGGATGTAATAAGTTCTTCAATAGGAATTCTTCTAGGCGCTACAGCAAAATTGAGACCTTTAGCGAGAACTGCATGTTGGGTATCACTTAGGGGCTTGCTGGACAAATTTACGACAACCTTGTTAGCATCAAGTCTAATGGCTTGAGATTTCTGCAACTGACAATATTAGAAACCTCTATGGGGAGGATATTTTCCGACTGATGTCTAGATTTAGTAGGTTACGACGCAAGAAGGTGTGTCTAATCTCTTCACTCGCTTTTCTCCTAAGATGCCGGGATCATGATATTCTACCGAATTTTGTTATGTTGAAGCATTCCGTCAGAACACCTAAGGCAACGAGAATCTATCGTCGTGCAAGCAAGGCGTTATTGATAGAGAGGTTACAGCATACTCGTAAGCAGTTGGATTTTATTTCGAGGGAGTTACTACAGCTACATCTACGCCTCTCAAACTTCGTAAGTGAGGAATTATGGAAGATCTTTGATCGTATTTCTTCAGTGCAAGCTAACAGCGTTCTAGATCAGGTGAGGGACAGACATATTTCCAAATATGATAGGTTATGTCAGTTGCAGAAATCGCAAGCCATTAGACTTGATGCTAACAAGGTTGTCGTAAATTTGTCCAGCAAGCCCCTAAGTGATACCCAACAGGCAGTTCTCGCTAAAGGTCTCAATTTTGCTGTAGCGCCTAGAAGAATTCCTATTGAAGAACTTATTACATCCGTAGAATCCTCAGTACATCACCTCACACCTGAAGAGGCCGAGGAAGCCAGGCAAGAATGTTCCCGAGTTCTCAAGACCGCTAAGCCACCTAACACCAACTTAAAACAAGGCGAAAGCCGGGCACTTCAAGATCTAAGGGACAATTCTGATATTATCGTTCTCCCCGCTGACAAGGGTAACGCGACAGTGGTATTAGATAAGGTTGATTATGATTCCAAGATCTCGTCTTTGTTATCAGATCCTGTATATAGGATTAATAGTCGTGATCCTACTACTCGCTACTCAAATGTCACCGTCAAATTGATCAAGCAATCATCTATTCCAGCGGATGCAGCGAAGACTCTCCTTCCAGGGGATGCTATTCCTCCGAGACTCTATGGTCTTCCTAAAATACATAAGGAAGATGTTCCTCTTAGACCTATTGTTAGTACGATTGGTTCTCCCACATATGCCCTTTCCAAATACTTAGGTAGACTACTTCAGCCGCTTCTGGGTAGCACGCCTTCGTACATTAAGGATTCCACACACTTCGTGGAAAAGTTAAAAGCTATAACACTTCAGCCGGGTGATATTCTAGTGAGTCTCGACGTGGTGTCTCTGTTTACGAGAGTACCTATTGATGGTGTTATGTCTCTCATTAATGGCTTTTTTTCCTGAAGACATCACAAGACTTTTTTATCACTGCATGACCTCCTCCTACTTTCTATGGAATGGGAATTTTTATGAGCAGACTGATGGTGTGGCCATGGGTAGTCCTCTCTCTCCTGTTGTGGCTAATTTCTTCATGGAGAACTTTGAAGAGAAAGCTTTGTCGTCGGCTCCTTTCAAACCGAAGATCTGGTGGCGTTATGTGGATGACACGTTCGTTGTTTGGACGGAAGGTGAGGAAAATCTTAGCCATTTCCTGGATCACCTTAATCTCCAGCACCTTTCTATTTGTTTCACCATGGAAAATGAATCTGACGGCAAAATACCTTTTTTAGATGTTCTCGTCACTAAGAAAGAGGATGGATTTTTAGGACACAGCGTTTTTCGTAAGCCAACACACACCAATAGATATCTCCACGCAAGTTCTCACCATCACCCTGCCCAGAAACATGGTATCCTTACAACTCTAACTACCAGGGCTAGGAGGATTTGTGAAGTGTCTTCTTTACAAGAAGAAATTAACACCCTGCGAACCACCTTTGAGAGCAACGGTTATAGCAAGGCTTTGTTTTCTACGGTTCTGAAACCAACAAATAATAATAGGACGTCAGTTGAGAAAAGAGATGTAAGAGGAGCTGCTTACCTTCCGTACATACATAACACAACGGATCGTATTGCTAAAATCCTACGTCGATACAACATACGGACTGTATTTGGAACTTCTGTTAAGATTAGGCAACTCCTGCGACCAACTAAGGACAGTTTGCCTAAATTGCAACAACCGGGTATCTACAGAGTTCCCTGTACTTGTGGCAAGGTTTACATCGGGCAGACTTCGAGAACAATATGCACTCGCATTAAGGAACATAATAGATGTATCAGGCTCATTCAACCTGATAAATCAGCTGTTGCCGATCATGCTTTAACACCTGGCCATGATGTCATGTTCCAAGGGGTGGATGTTCTTGCCCGTATAAAGCAATATCGTCCCAGAATCATCAGGCAGGCGGTTGAAATACGTAAACACCCAGATAATTTCAACCGCGACACCGGCTACAATCTCAGTGAATCCTGGCTACCTATTATCAGAACCCTGAGAAAGTAATTCACTGCTGCTTTCCGTTGTCCCTAACATGGGGCTATAATGGCGTCCATCTTTGGGCACCTTCTATATGTTCTTCGTTGCTTTCTCTTAGCAACATTGTCGTATTCCAGATTATTCCTGACGATGAAAGACATGGTTTCTTTCGAAACGCGTCGAATTGCAATATAATAAAACACGGCATAAGCCCAAAATTCAACATTATGAATAACAAACACTGTTATCACACGGTTGACTGTAGTCACACGCCAGTATAAATTCGTAACCACACGCAAAATTTATTTCTGAATTCGTGTCATAATATTTAAATTACGTCGCGTCTCATCTTCCTGTACTGCTAAGTTCGGAACTAATACGACGAACTCGTGGTCGCCAACTGATTCACGCAAATAACACACTAGCTTCGATGATAACGCACAATTTGCGCACTTTTTATTAAATTATATAGAATTCTCTATAATTTACACTCGCTACCGATGTAACAGGAGGCAAACGTAGTTTACATTATGAACAACTATCACATAACCTTTTGGAGGTAGTCGGCCAAACTATTCACGCCGCGATATAACAGCTGTTTACCACAGCGCTAAAATCCAACGAGTAACGAGAATATCGACAGTATATCGTAATATGACGTATATCGTAGTATTACCCCTCGCGAAACTATACAATCGATCATTCTCTCGAATTGAACACCAATCAAATTCGATTATCGGCTTGTGGACAAAAATGTTCGGATTGGTGTGGGGAAAAATATGAAAATTTGTTTTTATTTCGCAGATTTCGGTATTTGTGGTGTTATTCACAAAATTCGCGTTATTTCGCGATTTAATTTCACTCCTGGGCGGCACGAAACATGTAAATACGTGAAAATAAAACATCCTAACCTCTAAATATGACTTTTCGTTTTATCGCGAATTAACAAAAACTAACACCTCTAGCTATAAGGTTATCATGGAAACAAACATAGACTGTAAACTTCATCAATGCGCTTAAGGGTGTCATGGAGTACCCAAGAATTTTTAAACGCAACTTAACGTGCGATATGTTGTACAGAAGGTATATTATATCTCCAAACAGAAACATTATTTTCAAAAATTCCTGAATTGAAATAGTGTTTTTTGCAGCTTTTGGGAATTTGGGCCATTGGAGGCTAAAAGTCCTGAATTTTCTTGCACCACAAACTTTTATAATTTATGAAAGGAGTCTTCCTGGGGATGGGGACTTTACACAACGGTGAGAGTCAGTTTTTATTTGACATATATTGCGTTTCGTCAACAAGGTTTTCAATTTTATTTTCCTGTCAGGAAGTACATGCTAGGTGAATTTAGTTTGAGAGCACATTTTAACTAATCATATTTTTGTCGACAAACGGGTTCATCGTTAAGATGATTTTGTTTGACACAGTGTGGTTGATATATATTTATGTTTATGTACGCCTATAATTCATGTTCGGGCACTTGGAGCATCGTAAAATTAGGTATTGTAACCATGAGTCAATACACCATTCATTTATAAAACTCTTCATCGTACTTCTCATAGAAGGGTTGGTATAGGGAAAATCTTTTAAAAATACATGCTAAAATAGGCGAAAAATAAAAGTTATCCTAGAAAGACGACCTAAGCATACGTTGCGCTTCTCAATGTGTGAGACAAAACTAGGAAGTCTATAAAGGGTCTCCGAAAACCACATTTTAAGGCCCTTAAATTAACAGTGTCTGTGATATACCCAGAAAACTAACTTCGTTCTGATAAACTTATGAAGGAATGACAAGCCCCTAACCATTGCAGCAGTAGCTCAATTGATAGCGTCTGGTTATTAATACCGAAGGACGTTCGAAGAGCGGGTACTTCTGCTAGTTACAAACATACACATTACTACAGACACCACAATAACACGGGTTACCAGAGAGATTATATTCACACCAAGTTCACGGGTTGAGGTCCTGGATGTCTCAAGTAGGCTATCTATTGTATATGAACGAATGTTTCATCTACTTGTTCATAACCGGTACATTGACCTCCAAAGCACGAAGAGTTTCTTGACTCTGAGATGGAAACCTTGATGACGAGGTCTCGCGCAATTACCCTTTAGTCACATGTGTCATCAGCGAAGTACTCTGTAGTGCACTTTGAAGATGGCACGGACATTTTTTCTCTCAAAATGTATGGCTGAAATTTTCTTCCATCATAATAGAGAATAAGACTTAAAGTAGTGTTTATTTAACTGGAGTCTATACAATCGTCATTTTGCCTTTCTCAAGTATATCGTGATGGTCAAATAAACACCATTCGGTAAAGTCTATTCAGTCTCCCTGCAGGAGAAAGTTTGGAATTTCAATGAAAATGGACTGCAGACGTCACTGACAAGCCTCAGTGTGAGGTATGGCAAGAAAAATTAAAAAAAAAATCCCTTAAGATGATGACACTTCAGTGAGATAGATTTGATAACCACACGAATCATAGCGTTGACCATGTTCTTGATATTATATAATGGCAAAATCATTAGCTGATGTCCATAGGGTTTGAGTATTCTTCGTTTATAGAATCGGTAGAAGCAATGACACCAGTGAATCTTAATGTATAAATATCTAAGATTACCATTTGTTGTCAATTAACACATAGTTTAGCACAGAAATTTAAAAAGAACTTTCACTTTGTTTATTTATTTTCCTTCATTAAAAGCATATTATCTGAAGCGAAGAAATTACCTCCTTAAACTTGGCCTACCTGGAAACTGTGCAGAGTAATTTTTAATGTTATGTTGCCTATTTCGCCTACACGTTTCCGGTAAAATGAACAGATGAACATTATTTTCCATACAGCTATACCAAGTAATATTCACAAAAGAATGTATGCATGTTAAGGGTACTCAATCCCATTCCTTCTTCTTTTTCTTCTTCTTCTTCTTAGGAGATTGCCTTTGAGAGAAGGTGTGACATCTGTCATTCTACATGTTTCCGTTTAGTTCAATTTTTAGGTTTGGTTCTGTTCTGGCCTCTATACACACTTTTTAGTGTCCATAATAACTTACAAGGGTTCATTTAATGCCACTCCTTTTTGTAAGAGTACTGTATGTATATCTGCAATAGCCCGTTGTCTCCAGAATTATTCAACCTATCAAGTTTATATATTCTTGCATAAAAGTCACAAAAAATAGAATGATTTAAAATAACACAGAAGTTTAGTGCCCGCTTTAGGAAGGGATACATAGAAAGGTGACCTATGCATATCGAAACACCATTTGAAATGAACCGGAGGAGTGTTGTTTATACATATAATTTAAAAACACGCCGTGAGTGAAGAACAGATATTTTGTCGGCTATTAACTTAAAATTTCATAAATCATAATTTTGATTGAAAGGAGGAGGATTGGAATATTGCATTATTTTAGAGAGCAGAAAATAATGCACTTCGTCGTTGAAATTTGATTGTTAATAACTATAGTATTTTTCTGTAGAGAAAATGTTAAAGTTAAACCTTATTAGTTTATTATCGTGTGGTCCCTTATTTTATGGGACACTAGCTATTGTACCCAGCGTTTCCCGGGAGCTGTCTTTATATGATATAGAAAGATACATGCCTGCCCCAAGTTGAGTTTCGAACATACTGTAGTTCTCCTCGACTCTGATGTTACTCAAGTGCAATATTAACTCACCGTAAACCCAGTTGAAAAGTACTGTTGAGTACAATAACGTAGTAGAGCATGCAACAATAGTAAAAAGGGATGTATTATACACAATTCCTTGAGAACTCAGTCTCAAAATTAGATTCCTGATAGTGCTTATTTTTGATTTAATGGGGTAATTAAGACGTCTTATAGAAGTGTTCACATAGTTATCTCCATTATTTTTCATATGTTGCAACTTCCTTCTTGATAGGAAATAATATTTAAATTATTCAATGATTGGAAGATCAAGTCATCATTGTGGAGTCAAATATAGCTACTTATAATTTTAATCCCGCACAAATTACGGGAATAATGAGAAATTATTCATTCCTGTACATAGGTCAGTGTGTACTATAGCAGCATATTAAGGAACAGTGTCGCTGTAAAAATAATTTACATGCATATTATCTCATCCATATCGAGTTAAAGTAAATTAAGAAACGTATGTTCCCAGTATAATGTCAAATATGATGCATAGATTCTGAACACGTTGGACTTCCTTAGCCTCTTAAAGTATTTCGTAAGATAAGAAATAAATTCTCTAAACTCAATCCTTAATAATCTCTAAAATACTATAGCGGAATCCAGAGTGATTAGAAAACATTACAATTAAAATAAAACATTAGGCTATTCAATAACTTTTGTCAGTAAGCCCTAAAATGGTTAATATAAGTACACAAACATAGTAAAGAAATAGTGAACGAATAGAATCGAACTTTATAATGTCCGCTATTCTTATGGCAAAGTATCATTACTTACTGCTTGGTCCTTATCAGCCGAAATTTAACGCATAATGCTATATAGTCGTAGTTTATTTATGTTTTTAACATGTTATCAACTAAATTCATAATTTAATATCCAGTTCCATTACAAATTAGCATAGTCATAGAGCAGGATATTACGAAATACAATTTAACCCGAATAACAAAGTAAAATACTATTCATACAACAATCTGCAATATCACGCAAATGTTACTGTATTTCTGATTTGTAATATAACAAGCAGTTCCGTGAAGAACTATACAGCCTATTTTCATATATCCTACTCATGTTAATTGCCTCTATCAACATACAAAATTTTAGTTTGATTGTTGTGATAGATTCGTAGATTTTGAGAACCGTCTAAATATTTCAGATGGTCGTCAGGTTGGATGTTTATTTATGTACTATTACATGAAGATTATTGTGTACGTGTGGTATTCAAACTTCAATCGCATGATTAGGACACAAGAAGAAAAAAGAAGTTTTTTTAATTTCGCACAGTTGCCATCTTGTGGTTATAAAAACAATTGAAATAAATTAGATGCCAGTGGATTAACATTTAAATAAGCATTTAACGTGCAAAGTTTCACTGCACTCGGATGGTAAAATCGCGAGAAACGTCCATTTAAATATTCATACTTCGCGTCGCCGCTATATTGGATTTGTGCGCGCCTGGTTACTGAAAGTCCTATAGGTGAACTTATGTTCATAGCCTCTATGAATATAAAAAATATGAGTTTGATTGTTGTAAAAGATTCGTAGATATTGATAACCGTCAAAATATTTCGGATGCTCGCCACGTTGGATTGTTATATATATAGGCCATAGAGTTATGTACCATTAAAGGAAAATTATCGCGTAGCTTTATTATTCAAATTTTCACTTCGATCGCATGCTTACGCCACAAGAAATAAAAACTTAATTTTAAAATTTCGCACAGCCGCCATCTTGAGATTATGTAAGAAATTGAACTAAATTAGATTCGAGAGCATTTCAATATGTATAATCATTTACTGTACCACATTTCACTGCGCTCAGATGGTTAAATCACGAAAAAAGTCTATTAAAATGTTTCTACTTCGCATGGCCGCCATGTTCGTTCTGTTGTTACCAGGTTTGTGAAAGTCTCATGGGTAAACTTCCAGTAGTGCCCTTTATCACCGTACAAATTTTCCGGGTGATATCGGTAATAGTTTCGGATATACTGAATGCTGGTGAAATATTTGGCACAGCCGCCATGCTGGATTGGTGAGACACAATAACATTTTAAGGGCACGGTCGGAGTCGGCTAAAATTGTGCTATGATCGTACTGATTTTCATTGAAATCGCTACAGCCGTTTAGATTTCATTAGGGGGGGGGGTGTAGGGGACACACACACGAATCACACACGCACAGACACACGGACAAAAGGTGATCTCATAAGCCTATTTTTTTTTCATAAAATGAAAATAGGCTAAAAAAGACAGCTTTAGAGGTAATCACTGTCAACAATAGAAAAATGGAGCATAAAGACATTATGATTAGTAAAACACAAACGTCAACATATCAGTAGTATAAACTTCTATTCTAGTAGATATTACGTACAATGTATAGCGTGTGATACCTTTCGTCATAAGGTAAAGATTCAAAATCTGTCATAACAGCAAAGGCATCAAGAGTATAAAATATGGTCCAAAATGTCACATTGGATTCTGTGCCCTAAAAACTGAAATTTAAATAAAATTATACATAAAATTCTAAACTCAATTAGACGACCACGTGTATTAGCGGCTAACATTCTCGGCTTTCGCCTTGGAGGTTCGAGTTTGAATCCCAGGTCTGTCAAGAAATTTTAATTCTGGTCTGAGAGCCGGAATGGGCTAAACTGCGTCTCCCGAGGCAAAACTTGGAAGTTGTTTTCCGTGCTTTCCCACTTCTACTCGAAGCAAATACCGGGATATTTCCTAACTGAAGGCCACAGCAAAGCCCTTTCCAATCCTCATTTGAATTACAAATACTCACACTACTACAGTCATCACAGTAACACATGTTATCAGAGAAATTCCATACACACTCAAGTTCATTGGGCTATATGACCATGATGTCGCAAAGCCTCTCAATTAATCATCAATAACAGAATCATTTAAGGTCATTTAATCTTAATACTAAGATTCGTGATGATATCTCCTGCCGTTGTAACGTTACGCCACATGCAGGGTTAGCCAATGCATTTCTTTTTTAATTTTAATTCCCCACAACGACCGCCGCTAATAACATTTAAAAATACGTATTCAGATGTTTATGGCGTTTAGATTCCTAATGTTTTTATCGAGGTTTGGATAGAAAATGGAGTGCCATGGCTTCTTACAGAGATAGATGAAACCTGGTGGTCAAGTCTTGAGTTACTGTTGCCGTGGAGAAAATGGAGTGTCATAACCTCTTACAGAGATGGATGGAAACCTAGTGGTCATGTCTTGAGCTACTGTTGCCGTGGATAACATTGAGTGACATGCCTTCTTATAGAGATAGATGGAAATCTGGTGGCCGCATCTTGAGCTACTGTTGCCGTGGAGAAAATGAAGTGGCATGGCCTCTTACAGAGATAGATGGAAACTTGGTGGTCACACCTTGAGCTACTGTTGCCATGGAAACGACCGGCCTTGCCATTCCTTTATCAGTTTACTAGCAGAAGTACCCGTTCTTCGAACGGTGTTCGTTGTTAACACCAGACATTATCAATTGAGCTACTGTTGCAATGGTTAGCGGTTTGTCATTCCTTCAAGTTTATCAGAACCAAGTTAGTTTTCTGGGAATATCACACACACTGTTAATTTAAGGCCCTTAAAATGTAGTTTTCGGAGACCCTTTATAGATTCCCGAATTTTGTGTCTCACATTGAGAAGCGCAACATTATGCTTCGGTCGTCCTTCTAGGATATTTTTTATATTTCGCCTATTTTAGCATGTATTGAGAAGTTTTTCTCTATATCCACCCTTCTACTGTATGAAAAGTACGGTGAAGAGTTTTATAAATGATTGGTGTATTGACTCTCATGGTTACCATACCTAATTTTACGATGCACCAAGCATCCGAACACGAGTTATAGGCGTAGGCTACATAAAGATACACAGAAAGACAGACAGACAATTCTATAGTCTACAACATACTACCCAGATATCCAAATATGGGTATATCTACCACACAGTATCAAACAAAATCATCCTTACGATGAACCCGTTTGTCGAAAAAAAAAAACTTAAAATATACTCTCAGACTAAATTCACCTAACGTGTACTTCCTGACGTGAAATAGAATTGAAAGCCTTGTAGACGAATCGCAATACACTTCACATAAAAACTGACCCTCTTCGTTGTGCTAGGTGCCCATACACAGGAAGACCCCTTTCATAAATTATAAAGGCTTGTGGTGCATGAAAATTCAGGTTCTTTAGCCTCAAATTGCACAAATTCCTAAATGCCGCAAAAAAATGCTGGTTCAATTCAAGAATTTTCGAAAATAATGTTGCTGTTTGGAGATATAATAGACCTTCTGTACTATATGTCGAACGTGAAAATTGCTTGAAAAATTCTAGGTTACCCCTTGACCCCCTTAATTGCATTGATGAATTGTACAGTCTACGTTAGTTCCGTGATAACCTTATAGCCATTTGCAAACTTTCACAGAAATTTTATAAATGGAGTGACATTGCTTCTTACAGAAATAGAAGGAAAGTTGTAAGCTACCCCTTGAGATAATGTTCTCATGGTTACCGATTTGCATTCCTTCATTAGTTTGTTAAATTAAATTAAATTAGTTTTCTGGGAATATTTCAGAAACTGTTGGATTTAGAGCATTATAATGTAGTTTTAGAGGACCCTTTAGGGCCCCCGAGTTTTGTTTCTGGCACCGAGGGGATTTGTCTCGTCGTTGTACGCCAAAATATAGTACTAATAATAATATAATATAGGGAGAAATTATAACACCTATTTTTTTAAATTATTAATGCAGCCAATGGCCATGTACTTTTCTTTTCAGGACGGGTCAGGGAAGGGATATTATCAGAGAAAGAAGCATTCAATCACGCATGAGCAAAATGGAAATGGCCTGCCATTTAACTAAGGACATCTATAAGAAAAGGTCAATATCCTTCAACGCAAAACTAAAACATTACTGCAGTGTCATCCGTCCAGAGGTCTTGCATGCTTCTGAATGCCTCACGATGAACAAAAAAGGCTTGGTCGAGAAACTGGAGGTCAAAGAAAGAAAAATTTTGAGAACGATATTGGGTTCCATCAAAGACAATGGGGAATACAGAAGACGGCATAACCATGAACTACATACTCATGTGGGGAAGATAAGTAACGTCATCCGGAAGAGAAGGATACCATTTTTTGGGCATGTGAAACGAATGAGCCCAGCGAGACTGACCAACCGCAACATAACTTACTTTCAGGAGAGGAAAACAAAATGGGCCTGGTTCATTGAACTGGATCAAGATCTGATAGAAGTGGGGATTACACCAATAGGCATTCAGGAGCGCGCCCCACTCAAAAGAAAACTCCAAGCTTGCAAAGGTTTCCAAGAAAAACCGAAGCTGAAAACGGGAAAGATTTGGACCCAGGAACGGAAGGAAGTACACCGAGAACGAATGCGGGCGTACTGGGCAAACCTCAAAGCCAGTAGGAGACAGTTGGAATGACGCGGTCCATAGATGGCCTATACGAAATGAATGAATGAATAATATGGGGATAGGAATATAATAGACCTGCCGTACCACACCCGCAAGTGTAAATCGCGTGAAAAAATTCTAGAGTACCCCTTGATCCCCGTAAGCGCATTATACGTATTGATAAATTTTACGGCTAAATTTGGTTCCGTGATAACCTTCTAGCCGTTTGCAAACTTTCACACTAATGTAATTAATGGAACTGCATTGCGTCTTACAGCAATAGATGGACCTCTGAGAATCTGTTGCCATGGTTACTGGCTTGCATTCGTTCATTAGTTTATTAAATGAAATTAGTTTTCTGGGAATATCTCAAAAACGGTTGGTCTTAGGGCCTTAAAATGTGGTTTTCGGGTACCCGAGTTTTGTCTCCCACATTGAGGGGCTGAAAATGATCTTTGTCTCGTCCTTCTACGCCTATTTCAGCATGTATTTTAAGGGGGTAGGCCCCCTTTTATGAGGGGTACGGAGAAGAGTTATATCAATGATAAGTGTCGTGCCTCTGATGGATATCTGTACCAAATTTTACGTTGATACACCCAGCCGTTCTCGAGTTATAAGGGAACAAAGTTGTCCACAGACGAACAAACAAACAAACAGACAGACAGACAGACAAAAAAAATCGGGCGCATCCATCATAATACAGTCTGAAACGTGTAAACAACTCAAATTTCCGTAGAAATTCAGAGAAAAACAGACAAACCTTCATTTTTAGCCTATTTTCAATTTTGAAAAAATAGGCTTATGAGATCACCTTTTGTCCGTGTGTGTGCGCGCGCGCGCGTGTGTGTGTGTGTGTGTGTGTGTGTGTGTGTGTGTGTGTGTGAGGTGTGTGTGTCCCCCCCCCCTAATAAAATCTCTACGGCTGTAGCGATTTCAATGAAACTCGGTAAGTTCATAGCACTATTCCCGGCGACCTCGACCGTGCCCTTCAAATTTTGTTACGTCTCGCCAATCCAACATGGCGGCTGTGCGAAATATTTCACTAGCATTCAATATCTCCGAAACTATTACCGATATCGCCCTGAAATTGTGTACGGTGATAAAGGGCACTACTAGAAGTTCACCTATGAGACTTTCAAAAACCTGGTGACTACAATACCAACATGGCGGCCAAGCGAAGTTGAGACTTTTAAACAGACTATTCTCGTGATTACTCATCCAAACGTAATGAAACTTGGTACAGCAAATGTTTATACACATTGTAATACACTGAAGTCTAATTTAGTTCAATTGTTTACGTAACCTCAAAATGGCGGCTGTGCGAAATATTTCACTGACATTCTATATCTCCGAAACTATTACAGATATCACCCTGCAATTTTGTACGTTGATGAAGGGTACTGATACAAGTTTACCTATGTATATTTCATAAACCTGTAAAGTACAAAACGAACATGGCGACCAAGGGAATTTGAAATATTTTAATAGACTTTTCTCGTGATTTCACTCTCTGAGCGCAGTGAAATGTGGTACAGTAAATGATTATGCAGATTGTAATGCACTGCCATCTAATTTAATACAATTGTTTACATAACCTCAAGTGGCGGCTGTGCGAAATTTTAAAATTAAGTTTTTATTTCTTGTGTCGTAATCATGCGATCGAAGTGAAAGTTTGAATAATGAACCTAGGCAATAATTGTCCTTGAATGGTACATAACTCAATGGCATATACATATAACAATCCTAAATGGCGAGCTTCCGAAATATTTAGACGGTTCTCAATATCTATGAATGTTTTACAGCAACCAAACTGATTTTTTTTAATGTTCATAGAGACTATGAACATATGTTCACCTATAGGACTTTCAGTAACCTGGTGAGTACAAATCCAACATGGCGGCGACGCGAATTATAAATATTGAAATGGACGTTTCTCACGAATTAACTATCCGAGTGCCATGAAACGTTGCACGTTAAATGTTTATACAAATGTTGATCCACTGGAATCTAATTTATTTCAATTGTTTGCATAATCACAAGATGGCTGCTGTGCGTAATTTTAAAATCTCGTTTCGACTTCTTGTGTTCTAATCATGCGATTGCAATTTGAATACCACACGTACACAATAATCTTAATGTAATAGTACAAAATTAAAAATCCAACCTGGCGACCATCTGAAATATTTAGACGGTTCTCAATATCTACGAATCTGTTACAGCAATTAAACTGAAATTTTGTATGTTGATAGAGGCAATTAACATGAGCAGGATATATGAAAATAGGCTGAATAGTTCTTCACGGAATACTTGTTATATATAGAGATATACTGCACCGCTCGGTGTTGACCGTGTTTTATTGCACAAATTTAGGTTTCACTCGCTAACCGTTGAAGATATACGAAAAGTGATAAGGACCTTTCGGATAGAAAATTAAAAGTTAAAGCTCATGTATGCCATCAAAAGTTTGCTATTTCCTAGCGTTCTCATTTTATTTGAAATGGAAATATGAAATTTTGAAGCCAAAGGGTGTAGTGTTGTCACAAATGTCGGATTTACTCGCTCACCGTTGGAGATACACGAAACGTGATAGTGACCTTTTGGATAGGAAATTAAATTTTAAAGCTCCTAAGTGCCATCAAAAGTTTTCTATTTCCTACCGTTCTCTTTTTATTTGATATGGAAATATGAAATTTTGAAACCAAAGGGTGTAGTGACGTCACTTAAATGGTCGCCATTTTTTAATAGTGAAAATTTTCGACATCAAAAGTATCCTATATGTAAACCTGGTAAATCAGCTACATCCATGCAAAATTTCATTTAAATCGGACCAGTGGTTCTTGCGTTATTGAGTAACACACAGACAGACAGACAGACAGATAGAAAGACAGACACACACCATCTCATTTTTATATATTAGTATGATTTTCTGACTTCATTAGCCTTTGCTCGAGTGCCAAAAGGCCGAAATCAGGAGAATGAGGAAGACTATCGAAAATTCATGTATCCAGTGGTTTTTTATGGGTCTTGAGCTATGTGTGTGCAAAATTTGGTTGAGATTGGTGGAACGGTGTAGATTTGTATA
This sequence comes from Meconema thalassinum, assembly GCA_946902985.2. NCBI lineage: Eukaryota > Metazoa > Arthropoda > Insecta > Orthoptera > Tettigoniidae > Meconema > Meconema thalassinum. The sequence goes on along the minus strand of OX336390.1, from coordinate 396,262,684 downwards.
GGGAACAAATCTACATACCCACATACCCACTTACATACATACTTTCGCTTTTATATATAACATAACACCATAACCATATGCCCTAAATTTGGTGATTAATTTAAAGTATTTTAGTAATTCTTTGGAAAGAGGTATCTCTACCGCTGTTCAATTTTATAGAGAAGAACATACTTTGCAAACCATATTGTCACCTTACCTACAATTTTAATGGCGTAAAGAATGAATTTTAATTTCTCTTCCTATCGCCTGAGTAATTATCATTTAAAAAATATTTTATCCCCAATGTACAAATATTTGCTACAAAATACTCGATCCATTAGACTATGTTAATTCAAATCGGTTTATTTTAGTGATACTTCGGGTTTGTTTGTTATGTAGTCGTTAATGTTGCTGATTTTTTAAAGGCGGGTGTTTCATTCTGTGATGAAAACATGAATTTCTTGGTTATAAAGTTAGAAGATTTTTGCTTCGAAGCTTAACTTGATTTCATCTTACGACATGTTATATTTTTTCCTTTGCAATATAATCAGCTGTTGTTATACAATGATTGAACTGAAATTGGAACATTACACTTGCTTAAATTAGTCGAATTTTAGTCCTCATTACTGCCGAAATAAGTGTGACTGTATGAAGAATATCAGAACAAAGCCAGACAACTCAAAGACAAACTGATTTGCTTGTACATCTGAACTAACAAATAAACTAATTTTTAACGAACCAACAACCTCCACGCAAAAATTAAGACGCAATGTTTGCTAAAGGATTAGATTGTATTTAGATGTTTAATTACAGGATTTTACAGATTATTATGACAATCCAATATAGCATAAACAGCACATACTAAGTAATTCTGAGCACATTGAAAGTTTTCTTATGCTACGATAGAATGGGATCGAAGCGGTATGATAAATGTGCCTATGCCAAGCCTAATGATCATCAACAAGTTTTAGGGCGTGGTGGCGCAGCGGTCAAGCAGTTGGCCTCTCACCAAGGTGGACCAGGTTCGACTCCCGGTCAATGCATGTGAGATTTTCGAAGTGAAATGCCACGTCCTGTGGTTCGGATTCCACGTAAAAAGGAGGTCCCGTGGCTCATGATCGCATGATTAACGGTCACGTAAAACAAAAAGCTTCCTTCCTTCATCAACAAGTTTTAATCAGGATGAAATGCACAGTGGGGCTAATAATAATAATAATAATATCGTATGGCCTCGGGTGCCTGATGAGAACGTATGTCTTTGGAAACTATTCAGGGACGCAGTGTTAGATGATCATCCCAACCGTTAAAAAATATGAAAGAATACTTAAGTGTAATCCACGACTTGTGGCCTGATTATCTTTTAATGTTTTATGTCGTATATTTTAATTATATAGTTTGAATTCGTGCTTACAATACATACCTAATTTAGACTTAAGGGCATCACAATTACCCATGCTCCAGGCCAGGATCAATCAGACAACAGGTGCATCCCCCGGTTGGAGAGCCCCACAACCTGGTCCTGAGCTATGCCTGCTGGCAATGCCAGATTTGTTGGTACTACAGTATATCTTATCGCAAATGCATGAGAGGATATTAATTTGTACGATATTACTTCATTTGCATGGGTGGGAGAAGAAAGAGACCTATTCAACACAAAATCTAATTAGGCCGTTCTAGCAACTCTAGATGTAGAGAAACTTGCAAGATAGATGGAGTGCACCCAGTATTTACCTTAAAAATAAGACTTTCAAAGAAAGTAGTGATGATGAAATAGAAAGAAAAGTTATTTTTGACTTACACAAGATTAAAATTATTTTTCAGTCACACACAAATAAACCTATAATTAGTATTACTAAAAATGAAATAAATAAACAGGTTAATATTTTATAAGTTGTCCTACAAAAGGAATCATATTTAATATGCGACGAGTAATTGAGAGTTGATTAAGAAACGTCTGTCATTTTGGCGAATTAGACGAATACCAATTTATTATTGTGTTAAATTACTTGTGGTGCGATCCACAGAAAGTACAGTTAGTACTGTATAACCATTTATAATACAAATAAAAATAACATGGTGTATAAATACTTCTTTTTAAACCGTTGTGATACAGTAACTAGAATTGGATATTTTCAATAATTATGTCAATTCATGTTAGGACAGTTTGAATAAATTTAAGACCATTCAATCATTTGAAACAAATTTTGGTCATAATGGCTTAGGTTGAGTTACAAAATGGTTATAAACAAAACAATATTGAATACGAAACTCGGCTGAATGAAAAACATTTCTGATTGGGGGGGGGGGGGGGGGGGGTAGAGGTGGTGATTAATGTTTTAAGGGGTTATTGAGGTCAATGGTCCCAAAGTAGGATTCCGAAGTAAAATGCCAAAATAGGATAACACAGTAATGTTTTATTACAAAATAGTAATATTTTTTTACAGTTTTTGTACAGCATTTTCTTTATCTTCTTATAAATAAATAGAAACAAAGACTAAAGAATAGAAAACATCGCATTCTTTATACAAATAATATTTACATTTGCTTTGTTTCCATATTCAAGTATACGTAAAAAGATATAAACATATTGTGAGATTATCTATTTACAGTCGGGATGAGAGTAAAATCTCCATCCAATAAGCAATTCTACATAAGTAATATCGCAGTAACGTATTCATTAACATTGCATTTCTTCGATAAAGTTTCAGCTTCGCCGACTATAATCAAGTTATTTCGTTATACAGTATAACGTTCAACTCTTCACAACTTTGATGTTCTCTGCTGATATCACAGTTGTTTGTTGTTAGTACAAAGTCAAATCCAGAACATATTAAGGAATTTTTATTATATTCTACAAGTGCCGAGAGCTATGTAGTTTTTGAATTAAAACTCAGCAGAGTTATTAATGAAAGAAGAGTTAATCCGTTGTAAGACAAATCGAACTGAGAATAGCCTAGCGGACTGAGATTATTGGTCAGAATTGAATTATTTGCCAGGGTTGGGGTAGTTGTATCCGCTATCTGGGGAGAAGCTTGGTTGGCGGGCAGCTCCAGAGGATCCGCCGAAAGAGCTACCTCCACGACCACCAGTTGCACCAGAAGCCGAGTAAGATCCTCCTCGTCCAGCACCTCCTTGATATCCACCACGACCGGCACCATTCTGGTATCCACCTGCGCCAGCACCAGCCCCTTGGTATCCACCACGACCAGCACCGCTCTGGTATCCACCTGCACCAGCACCAGCCCCTTGGTATCCACCTGCACCAGCACCAGCCCCTTGGTATCCACCTGCACCAGCACCAGCTCCTTGGTATCCACCGGCTCCAGCATCATTGTAAGCACCAGATCCGCTCTGGTAGCCACCGGCTCCAGCACCTCCTTGGTATCCAGCGGCACCACCACTACGAGCAGCAGCAGCCTCTTCAGCAGCGTTCTGTTCCAGGGCACGGAGGATGGCCTCTGGGATGGGAGGAGGGGTGGGCAGATGAGCACCCTGGGCTACGAAACCATTCTCGTCGGCGGTGTAGGTCAGAGTGATGGGGGTGCCATCAGGTGCGGTGTAGGAGAAAGAGCCCTGAGCAGTCTGAATTTCAGCATCGGGACCAGCTCCGGCATTCTTCAGATATCCACTCTCTTCGGCAGTGATTCCATTAGCAGTCTCGTAACTGTGGAGATAAACAACGTTATTATACCGAACCCAAACTATTTTCCTTGAAATCCATTAAACATGCGTAAAGGAGGGAACTCAGATAAACCAACTTATATAATGACTTGAGAAAAGCCAAAGAAATAAAATAACCTGCAGTAGACTAAGCAAATATGTTGTAAAGAATAAATTAAAACAGTCATGGAAAGTTTCCCTACCCAAAATTATTTTTGATGTTAGTATGAACTGCCAGTTGAGAAGACATTAGAAGAATAAAAGTATTTTAAATGTTGTGGACGAAAAACAGATGAATTAATAGAATAAAAAGAGATTAAGGCATGTTTGGTTAAGTGATGTTCTTATTTGAAACGCTATATGGATTGATATATCACTCAGAAGATTAATGATGGGATGAACAGTAGAAGACAGCCGTACAAATCATATGAAGTTCACCATTAACCTTGGAAAATACTAAACCTAGCCATCAAAGGTACTAGGCTAGAGAAAATCACGGAACATCTGTGGAAACTTCAATAGTGGAGTCGACAAGAATCGTAGAATAAAATGACTTTGTTCAAAGACATTTGAATACACCCAAATGAATATCCCTTAGTTGGATATTCGTTTAAACATATATAACTTATATTTTTGTGGTATGAAGATCATTCAGTTTTGCACTTATAGTAGAAATTCAGGTTTTCTGCTCAGAAGTATTTGAAGGCCTATTACCTTACCATTGACAACTCTGTTTTAACTTGTACGAAAAATACTCGTGCCTTGCTTTGTGGTGAGCTAAAACGTTTTCGTTTCCCTGTCAGTCATGATGTCCAGAAAATTTGGCGTATTGCCATCATACGGTATTTTGTTTTCCACAAAATAATAAATGCAATTAAAGATGACTTCAATACTCGCTTCTTTAATTTCGTCGTCAAGCAGCCCCCTTCCCTAACGATTCCTGCCACAAACTGAATGTGGATAAATCTTAATGGCATTCTTCTTATCTAAGATTCAGGCAGCAATTGAAACAAGTAACCCGAGTGTCCGAACTGAACAGACGTCACGGTCAATACGTTGGACGATCATTGCCCTTATCCCTTTAATTACAGGGGTATATTGGGTAATTGAATTTGCAGTGTGAATTATACAATCATATATTGTTTGTTATACTTACTCCCAAGCATAACTGCCATCTCCATTGTTGACGTTGTTGTATCTGAGGATGGGGATGACTTCTCCACCAGCAGCGGGGGCTCCAAATCTTCCTGCACTTCCAGCTCCAAACCCTCCGGCACCACCAGAGCCGAAACCAGCAGCACCACCAGCACCGCCAGCTCCAAAAGTACTTGATCCACCAGAGCCAAAGCTTCCAGCTCCTCCACGGTAACCACCAGCTCCACCTGCTCCAGCAGCTCCTCCGCGGTAGCCTCCAGCATTGTTAGAGGCGAAAGAACCAGGAGCCCTTGAGCCAAATCCTCCAGCATTAGCTCCAGCGCCAGGTCTGTACGCTGCAGATCCGGCACCGAGTCTGCCACCCGAAGAGCCCGCACCACCTCCGAAGGGAGCAGCAAGTGCTCCTGGAGAGCCACCAGCACCACCCGCGCTTGCAGGGGGCAGATAGGTGTTGTCAAGGCTAGCCGCCGCGGCAGCGCTGACTAGGAAGGCGACTACGAACTGAAACAAGGACAATGACTCTGCTTACACCCTAGATGAGGCAAAGGACAACGTGGTGTGGGAGTGTGTGGAAACTGTATGATAACCTATGTCATTGTAATTGGTGCTAGGATGGGAATAAAGGTACGGTACAGTGGTCTTAAGTTTCACTCCCTCCGGGCAATTGCCGGGCGTATGATTAGGAAACCACGGAAAACCACTGGCTGAGGTGGGAATCGAACCCTCCTCTTGTCAGCTGAAATCAGAATTCTTGACAGCGCAGCATCTTATAAAAAGCGCCTCAATTATACCAGCTCTCTGTTCTCAATTGTGTGAATGTTATTTTAGACCACCTCGTGATGTTGTTGCTAGCATACTTGGATGCACCACTGAGATCCGAGTTCGATTCCAGGCTCTACCAAGAAATGTAATTCTTGCCTGAGAGCTGGAACGGGGTACACTCAGCCTCGTGAGTCAAACCTGAGAAGAGCTGGGTTTGATTCCCACCTCAGCCATGCTTGTAGTGGTTTTCTGTGATTTTCTCTACTTTTACTTCAGGGAAATGCTGGAATGTGTCCTAACCTAATGCCACGCAGCCTCGTTCCTAAACCTAGCCTCAGAAAACCTACGCACATTACTGAAGAAGCCGAAATAACACAAGTTATAAGAGATTACTTTTATGTAGAGCATATACAAACTCAAATACACGGGGATGAAATAACCACGAAATCTAAGAATCTAATTGAAACACCAGGAGCGACGAATGTTGTTTGATATTTTCTGTTACCATAAGGTGTGGCATAATAAGTAAATACTACTGATTTTACCCAACACTGTGCCTTCAGAGACTCCCTAGGAGCTTAGTTGTGTCGGGATTTAGTGAAGTTAGACAGACAATGAAATGGTACAAAAATCATTATGTCTAGAACTGAATTCCAGTAGATGTGTCACTATTCTACAAATCAGAGTACAGCATCGTCACTAATTTGAAGTTCATTCTATAAGGTGACTAGTCATTAGCTTAGTTGAATGTTTCTTAGGTGAGATTCTGAGTGATAGCACTAACTGCTCCCATGTGAACTTGATATTTACAAAGGAACGCCGCCAATCCTAATTCTATCTTCCGGGTACGGAGCTTACCTCATCAACGTGGCTGAATCTTCTTGTGACGTAACAATTAGCTCCACTTGCTATGAAATACAGTCACCTGGTCAGCTGTGTTTGTTTGTAGAAACAAAACAGGATGATCCAGTGTTCTGCATATGCCACGAGACACTTGAATACAGTGCTCTCAACTCAATGCTTTTCACTTATGCTTACATTGAAATGTCAAGCATGCATAGTTCTTATAGCATCTAGAAATTGGTTTAGCAGCATGATGGGGTAATGACAATATGATTATTCGAGACAAAGAACAAATAGACAATGGACAATGGACAATGAGAACTGAGAAGTAACCTGAATATCTATCAGTCCATGATCAGATTACTAATTTATCATTACGATGTATGGGTTACAATTTCAGAAAAGTTATGTTCTGCGATTTTTGTAGTTACGTTTGGGTCATTATAGATTATTTAAATACTTCAAAATACACTTCTGTGTGATTCCTTAAATCGCATTCATGTAGTTCCTTTGTTCTTGGGCTTGTGTATGTGTGTGGAATCTGTCTGTTAACCTGTGTTATTGTGATGGCTATTCAAGCGTGTGTGTTTGTAATTCAGGCTAAAGAAGTAGTTGTGGGCTTAGGTTAGGAACCATTCAGGCATCTTTCTGGAGTAGAAAGACCACTTCTTATACAGCTGAGGTGAGAATCGAACCCCTCTATTCTCAGTTGCACAAATCCCGTTCCAACCCTTAAGCCAGAATATGCGGTGACAACCATTGAATGCTAGTCACTACACCACCTGGTGCGCCCATAACTTCAAGCAGAGATATGAATCAACAAGTATATAAACAAAACGCTATTTGTAAATGTTGTCAGAGGTTGTGTAAGTATCACGTGGGTTAGTATGTATGAAAAGTGCAAGTGGGAAACTGAAGAAGACAATTGGCGTGGGAGTGCGCACTTCTTCCCATCAACATGCTCGCGTTGAGCAAGTGAGTCCATTGTGACACTACTGGGACAAGCTCAGGACTTGGAAAGTTACATGGGGTCGCTATCCAAGCTATAACAAGGGAATATCGCGAACGTCTGTGATCCGATCTGAGTGAAACTTTTGTGTGCATGTTGGTCTGGACACATGGAAAATATATATAAAGGTGCTTCTCCAAATTCATATTGGTCTGAATATTGACTTGGGACTAACCTATTGACAAAAGTTTAGTGCTTTTCAGTCGGTCAACACGAATGTACCCAAAAGACCTGGGTTATGTCCTAATCCTGACATAAACTACATGAGATTAATAAATACACTAGGATGACCAGTTTTGATCGTCAAGCGATCATCATCAGATCCATTACACTTAGGCTATACAATCTACGTAAGAGGCAAGTGTGCTACTCCTGCAACACAGGGCCTGCTAACTATTCAAACACCGAATATATTTCTTTGTGTTTCTAAAATACGTATTTTCCAATATAATTCTGATTTTTAAGCATTGGATGAAGTCCGTGTGTCGAATCTCACCTTCAGCAACTTGCGCAGAAAATTCAAAGAGGATGCTTTTGTCGGTTGTAAATCACTCGTGTATTCTGAAGGGTAAATAATAAAGAGTCTGAATTCCTTATCACATCTGTTTGATAGAAATTATCGTGTTTTGTATAGGTGCAAAGGTAATATTAACCACATTTCCTCAGTGCACGACTACAATCCTCTTGTTGACCTGCTTTTTAACTTCCTGGGAAGATTTTAGGCATTCTGTGCGTCAGCGTACAATGATGCTGGAACACATCACGATTGGCTGTAGGACAATGAAGAAGCAACACAGAACAATAACATTTGATAGATGGAATCTGTATGATAAAATCTCCTGCTGAAGAATGATTCATTATATTATTTTGTTCTGGTAATGTGTCAAGGATGTTGGAACTCGAGCGATTGCTGTTTTGACGTGCATCAGGGGGCCAGAGAATACAATTCTTGGGATAAAATCTCCTCTCTCACAATGACGTACAGCCTTGGGAGTCATCACGGCGAAGTTCAAGTGAACGACTGTGATACACGCTTCAGCACCCACACGGCGAGGCAGACATCTGCTAACGTCTCATCATCTCAGACTCACGACATTTCTAATTGAATCACTTTGAGTGTTATGTTCATTCTTTCACATTACGTGGTGTAGCCGTGCACGCTCCACCACAGCGGCGATTCTGAGTCTTTTGTCCATACTCTTTTCAGGCAAGAATCGTTCCTTGTTTCTAGTCCCGTGGTGGTTTTTCCAAATTATGACCTTAATAATTACAGTTACAAATATCGCTACAGTTATCACAGAAACACAGATTATCATACAATTTCAATACTCGCCAAATTACATGAAGCTGATGACCAAGTTATCCCAAGCCCGTAAATTAAATCAAGAACAACTAGATCCACCTAAAGATGGCGAGCATCTCAGGTAAGTCAAGGATGTCCCTTGTACTTGAATTTACATGAAGCTGTTAATTTACTCTTCAACTTACTAATTTACCTAGTTCAAAGGTTCACAAGAGCTACTACGATCGACCTGTGATCTCTACAACAGGGGAAAAGTTAATAGATCACTTGCTCAATAAGATCACCGTCTTACCTAGTTGAAATGCACCTTCAAGCAAATTTTCACAACGCATTACGTTTAAATGAGCCCACCACACTACTGCAAAGTGTACGTTTAGCTATGGAGTCTTACTATATTGACGACAATTCAAATAACGAATTCCTTCTCTACGACATTCTGCTGAAATTAAATTAGAACATTGAGCATTTATTTTCCTGGATCTGTTGATGCTCACCTGACAAGCGAAACGTTTTCCTCGATCCTTACTAATTGTTAACTAAACGTTTTGGGGTCTGACAACTATTTGTATTTTAGTGACACCTCAAGGCATCATTTAGTTATTTCTTAACACATTGTGAATGACCTTAAGATTCCGTTTTAAAGCAAAATAACTTGTGATGGACGAAGCAAAGAGGATATAAAACGTAGGTTAGCACAGGCAAGGAAAGCACTTCTATAGAAGAGGAATCTGTTGACATCGAATATAGATATAGGTATTGGGAAGTCATTTTTGAAGGCCTTTTCTGGAGCGTGGCACTCTATGGAAGTGAAACTTGGACTATTGGTGCAGAAGAAAAGAGGAAAATTGAAGCGTTTGAAACGTAGTGTTACAGGAGAATGTTGAAGATCAGATGGGTAGATATAGTTACGAATGAAGAGGTATTAAGACGAGTGGGAGAGGAGAGATGTTCTGACGACTGCTAATGGAGAGAAGAAGAGATAGCTTGGTAGGACACATACTAAGACACCCAGGAATAGCAAATATAGTTATAGAAGGAAGGGTCGAGTATAAGAACTGTAGTGATAGACTAAGGTTAGAATAATATGTTAAACATTTTGCCTCGGATGTAGGGTGTGGTAGCTAAGTAGAGATGAAACGTTTAGCTCAGGACAGGGAAGCAGTCGAAAAACTGAAGACTCAACAACAACAACAAATTATTTATGTTATTTTCTTGGATCAACAAGTGATTTCCTCATGGTGTAGTGGCTAGCATTACATGCTGGCACACTTAACATACGAGGATAGATCTTCGACTCTGCCAAGCATTTACAAAATTTAGGTAAGCAATGGTACGTGCCCGTGATGCTATGGAAGGAGGAGGAGAAGTGGTAATGAACATGTCACCCTACTGAACGTAAACTTTCGTTCAATAAGGCTGTTCAGTGATATTTTGTCGTAATTAAGGTTTCTATCAGATCCCTTCTGGTTAACACACTCAGGTTATATCGATGTCACATAAAATGAATTGTGATTATAGCCTACATTAAATTTTGTCTTGACATATTTCCTTAGTAGAATGAAGTTTTGCTATTTTGTTTGCAAGCTCAGTTACTGTACATTGGGAATTAGACTGTAGAAATATTGCTAGATAGCGTTGCGCATGCAATAACCATCACTAATACATCGCACAGTGCTAATTTGTAATTTGCAACTTTCACTGTCGGAATGCCATTGATTCATTGGGATTCACATTGCTCCCAGCTGAGCAGCTTGAACCCGCGCTACGAATGTACTACAGAACTTTTTGTCTGCCAGCTGCTCACAAGGTTACACGAGCTCACGGTGAGGTTTATAACCTGTGATCATTCAGGTTGGATATCACCGAGATGGACACGGTGAACGCTTTACCAAGTATTTCTGTCATGTCTAAGGTCACACCACACGTAGTACGTACGATACATCCATCATCGTGCCTTTGAAAATCGAGGATTTTCAGATATTTATGATAATTCTTTGGAATAAATTAGATGTGAACCAGTATTACGATTAAACCAGTGCAATCACATTTCCGTTGTTCAGCATTTATCCTAAATTTTGGATATTTTCTAATTAATAATAATGGTGTGTGGCTTCCGTAGATGCCTGGTGCAGGTCTTTCAAATCGACGCTCGTAGGCGTCTTCTGCGTTGTGATGGGATGAAGACCACACCAACACCTAATGTATAGAAATATAAACATAACCCATGAAAAGCCTTCGCTCACCAAGTGACCACTGCCCAGCCATTTGACCTATAGATCGCGGGATGACGCTTGATCAGTGCGTTGGGTCTCTGACCGTTAAACTTAGTTTTTGCTGACCGGGGCACTGCCTCACTTTCAAGCAGCTACTCGTTTGTCCCCACGAGGCTGAGTGCACCCAGTTCCAGTCTTCACGTGGAGTTTCTAAAATCCCTGACAGGGAAGGGAATTAATCCCGAGGCATCCGGGTGAGAGACAGTCACCCTACCCCAACACCCAAGATAATTATCCATCTGAAATTAAATTCCCTAGACCCGTCCTGAAATTGACCCAAGGTTCTTTAGGACGGGCAGGGTTCGATTGCTAGTTAAACCGTGTGAGAATTTTGAAATGAATTGTAATATCCACTGATTCAAATTCCACGTAACAAAGAATGCCCTGAGGCTTGCAATCTCGAGATTATGTGTCTCGTAAAGCTAGAATCTAGCTTGCTTGCCCTTAGTCCTGTAAAATAGTAACACTTTGTTTGTCAAGTTATGAAAAACTTGCCAGGCTACGAGATAATCTGGACATCTCCAAGACGATGATAGACTAGTAATTACAGAGAAATGTTAGACTAGAATTCACTGAGAGTACCAAAGATAGATTTGACTTCAACAAATTGTTTATTGCTTGTTCATGAAACTTATCTAATGTTCTGTATCAAACTGAATCCAATTACATCTCTCCCGTAGTACAATGAATTTTAGTACTATATTTGAATAAAAATGGAATGAACACCTAATTTAACTAATTCCTAAAATTGAATGAGCTTTCGAATGCACTGATCAACCAAAGAATTATTGTTTCTATAATAGTTTCACTCTTAAATTGCAGTGTTTCCCAGCAAATGTGGCTTACAATCGAATGTTTATATACGGTAATTCTAATAAAGTAAATTTTCTATAAACCAAAATTTTGAAAGACAACGATAATACACTTTGAATCAATAAAATGATTATTGTTCAAAAGAACCGGTTTTTGTCACATTGTGAGCTTCATCAGCAATGTATAGTGAATACTTTTAAAAAGAAACAAGTATGAAGTTGCAAGTTCGTGAAAATATGTGATAGAGGTAACCAAAAATTTTAGTGTCGTCGAGAGAAATAGTACAAGTAAAATTTAAATTTATAGAAGATGTGAGATTCAATAATATTTACAAAATGTTTTCTGTCTAAAATATTCAAAAATAATAAAATCAAATCTGTAACAAATTTTGATTAATTAAAAATGAAAAATGTACCAGATATGGTTATTTTCTTGTCTCTTCGCAAAATTTTGAATGTTTATTGAATATTTAATTCGGTTTTCCCAAAAGTAAAATTTGTATGAAGTTTTCTCTGACGAATGAAAATAGACCAGAATGTTCACCACAGTGTTATAGTTGAGATGTGTTTACTTACCAACTTCATGCTGGAGACTAGTATAATCCTTAGATTGTTGTACTGTTTATGTCAGTTGTCCTGACTGAACGAAACTGATGTTGTGATGCTTTGCCAAGATTCGCATCGAGTATTTATAGTTGAGATAGGCGCATGGTTCCCCCCCCCTGCCCCCTTCCCCATGTTGTTACAGTAATCCCACATGCACCACGAAACGAGAGCATCTCAGGCAGCTTGGAGGAGGGAGAAAGGAGGCGCTGTAGCCTGCGGGCTACTGGAGAGAGGGGAGAGCAGAGGTGCCGATTATGGATGTGTTGCACTTGCTCAAGGTACCTCACATACCGTACGCATGGCACATGACGCACTCTATGGAGGGGGACTATATAACTGAGTTGCATAGTTCTGCTACAGTTATTGATCGATTGAACTTCTGGAGCATCTTAATACTCCAGAAACCTATCATCGTCTCTCAACCACGAAGTCCAGTGTTAATTCACCAGAAGTGAATTGGCTGACTTCAACGATGAGTTTTTCTTCTATCCAGCTGGGATACACTAACTACTAGACCATCCCATTATTCTTCAATCAGATCATATTCAAGAGTTGGTGACAGTTAAATCAAATTGTGGCAAGTGTTCTTATTTACTTGCCTTGGGCATGGAGAACTGAAACTTCTTTATTAATAAATGTTTACTTACCACATACCGTCGGCCTCGTTACGTAGTGGCTAGCATTTTCCGCGGAAGACCGAGTTCGATTCCCAGCTTTGCCAAGAAATTTAATTCCGGTCCGTGGGCTGGAACGGGATACACTCAGCCTCGTGAGGCAAAATGAGAAGAGGCAGGTTCGATTCCTACCTCAGTCATCTTGGAAGTGGTTTTCCGTGGTTTCCCACTTCTACTCCAGGAAAATGTCGGGTTGGTTCCTAACGTAAGGCCACGGCCGATTCCTACCAAATTCCTACCTCGATTATAAAATACACACACTAGTATAATCATAGTGACAACACAGGTTATCAGACAACTTCCACAAGTCCCTAAAAGAATTAATAAATCTAGTCAAAATAACATACCACATGAGGATAATAGTCTAAATATGGTGAACAGAAACATACACAGATTCATCTTGGTGTATATGCTGTACTACCTTAAGTTTCAAACCCAATCCTACCTAATTTATTTAGAAGCACTAAAATTAGACGGAAAACAGATGATCAGAGTTGGCCAGTATATTAAGCATATTTTAATCATCTAATAAATTAATTGCTTTTCAATCGGTCATCATTTTAATGTACCCAATGAAATTGGGCGGGGAGTAAATCTCATCCAAGTACATCTGCATTCCTTAGATTAATTATGCACTTTTCGAAAGAGGTTTAATTGAATGACACGTGCATTAGTCAGGCGAACATCATCAGATCCTATTCATTTCAGGTGTTTATATTGGACAGGCAAAAATGTATGACACATATATACAATTCATATACAATATCATTTCGTTACAAATACGAACTTAAAACATATAACAGATGCTATACAAAGTCATTTTACACTTCACTTAAACAAGAGTTTATCCAAATGTTCATCCACCTCTACGTTAAGTAAAAGTTCTTGACCAAAATTCGTCCAACTTCCGTACATCTCAGAGTTGGATTTTGGAATTCATCCACATTTAGACAAACTTTTCATTTTGATATTCAATTAGCCATTATTTAGGTATACGTAATTTCTCCATCATCTCGTAATGAATGTCTGCAGCTTAATTTTTAAAGGAAAGATGTTTATCTCGTGAAGGCATAAAGTTGCATAGCTATACAAAAATATTTTCAATGATCATCCACCATATCTATAAAGGGACTAAATCGTCAAGTATCTCTTAATTCAACATTACAGATCATTTAACTTTGCACGAGCATTTCATCCAACAGAAACGCTCGTGAACTTACCACTAACAAAGAATTACGTTATATGACCAAATTCGGCCACTCAACTCTCTAAAGCAAAGGGAAACAGCTCAACTCTACCCCATGTATCTTGCAATGGCAGTTTGTTTCTGAATTTCAGACGAACTTTCATCCATATGAATGTGAAATATGTTTATGACAATGAAATTATAAAAGATTATACATGTTACTAAGTGTTAATACAAAGAAAGAAGAACACGGAAATTTTTTTAAAAAAAAGCATATCTGAAGTGAGATTTGAACCTCTTTCTGATCTTCGTAATGAACTCCAAGTCTACACCACAACCGCTTACTCTACGAATACAATTGGGAGAGCGCGTCCTATTAAGCTCAATAAACTATGTATACACACAAATGCCAGTGCTCCTAAATACTTTGTTCATATCATGTTAAGCTTTTGCCACGGAAAAGGTCTTCTGTGTTTCCCTTTCTTTATAATTATGTTCCAGAAAATCTCAATGAATCATCGCAAACAACGATCAGTGTTACACGCTTCTTTTTCTGTCCACCATGTTTCTCCAGGGTGAAACCGAGTTTACGCATGCGCGAGAGCCGTAATGCTTATTTAAGTAATTACGAACCTGAATGCCCTCGTGAAATGCATCGACGATAATCATGCATTAACTCTCGAATGAAAGTTGAATAGGAATTAACTAACTAATCGTTAGAAAGAGTTGGTGAAAACGGCCTAGTCCTTTCTGCAGGATGATGCCTTTTTAAGATTCCTTAGAGATTCGTAAGAACCGACGTAGACAATTCGTTGTTCATTCCAGGCAGTCCGAACATGCTTTACCCTTTTTATCAGTTTATTCTTACCAGTCCTCGGAAGTCTTGCTCCCTGCAAAACAGAAATATTTGTCGAGGTTTTTCCAGCTCTCTAGATTACGCTGGAAGCCCATAGGACCACGTGACATGTGAGGATGGAAATAATTCTTCTCTACTATCTTGGGAGGGGAGAAACATGAGGATACAGTACGTCACTTACGTAGCATTGTGCGTTCAGGGTTTATGTGTTCCATAAACAACTACCAGATGAGACCAGAAGTCGTTCTCGATCGCTGTCTACACTAATAATAATAATAATAATAATATTAATAAGGAGTTCTGCATCGATGTGACATTGTCTCCCCACGAGATTGGCAGATAACCTTCGAGATATCTAAAAGTTCGAGTTATAGAAATATGACTTAAAGAGAAATAAAATACTAGTAAGTTATAGTAAGTTTGTCCAGGAAATATCAATTACCTCGAGATATCGAAACGTTTGAGTTATAGAAATTTGACTTAGAGAGAAATAAAATTCTAGTATGTTATAGGAAGTTTGTCCAAGAAATATCAATTCCTTCAAGATATCGAAAAGTTTGAGTTATAGAAATTTGACTTAAAGAGAAATAAAATACTAGTAATTTATAGGGGGTTTGTCCAGGAAATAACAATTACTTCGATATATCGAAAAGTTTGAGTTATATAAATTTGACTTAAAGAAAAATAAAATACTAGTAAGTTATAGGAGGTTTGACCAGGAAATAACAATTACTTCGAGATATCGAAAGTTTGAGTTATAAAAATTTGACTTAAAGAGTAATAAAATACTAGTAAGTAATAGGAAATTTGTCCTGGAAATAACAATTACTTCGAGATATCGAAAGTTTGAGTTATAGAAATTTTACTTTAAGAGAAATAAAATACTGGTAAGTTAAAGAAAGTTTGTCCAGGAAATATCAATTACCTCGAGATATCGACAACTTCGAGTTATAGAAATTTGAATTAAAGAGAAATAAAGTACTCGTAAGTTATAGGAAGTTTGTCCAGGAAATATCAATTACCTCGAGATATCGACAAGTTCGAGTTATAGATATTTGATTTAAAGATAAATAAGATACTAGTAAGTTATAGGAAGTTTGTCCAGGAAATAATTAGTTTGAGTTATCGAAAACTCGAGGAATAAAAGTTCGAAATATCGAAGTTCCACTGTATAATAAACGTGCATATACACAGAATACTGCGAGTTCCTTGGGATGACTTACTGACCAGTGGTGAAGTTCTAGCACGACCCAGAACATTAATAACAAAATGCCGCAAGATTGCTTATCTCAGACACGTACTGCTTCAGTCTCTGTTAGCTCACTACAAAGGGAAAAATAATGGGCAAACTCAGCGTAGGTCAAAGGCAGATGTCTTAGTGAAGAAATAGCAGAAAGTGGACATTCAGAGGGCTGGAGAGTCTTTCATAATAGCTGTTGCCACTTTCGGGGAACTGGACATATTGAATGAAGGAGGTAGAATTTCTCATTCATTCTTCATTTATTTTATTTGTAAATGGGGGCATTTCCCTGGCAGCAAATTGTACACTTACAGAAAAATTACCAATAATAATATCAATCACTTTTTATGTACACAAGTCGCGAATTGGAAACTATAGTAATTACATTGGGGTATTTACTCAAAATTTCATTCTTCTCTTGAGCACATCAAAATGTTTTGGGAAAGGCTCTGGGACTGTGGCAGGTACTGAGTTCCAATTATCAATACCACGATTAATGAAATATGGTTGGTTGGTTCCTCAGTTTAGAGGCTGTGACAACGCGGTCATGTAGCCCCGTGTACTTTGGGTGTGTGTAGAATCTGTCTGATAATCGATGTTAAATGTGATGACTGTATTAGTGTGTGTTATCCTTTTTTAATTCAAGTAAGGGCTGCAGACATTCAATTTTCAAGTAGTTCCTACTTTTGCTACCAAACGCCACCATCAACGACAACTAGTTCTGAACTTGGTTACTAGATGCCACCGCAGTCGGCTCCTGGCGACGAACGTTGGAACATAAGAGCGTTTGTCAAATCTAACCTATAATTTAGCTTCACACAAGTGTAATTAGTGGAAGGTTCTTTTACATACCATAAACCCGCCAGCTTTACTTCCCCTCCGAAGGAAGACATATTGAGGAATTTTTAATGCTCTTAAAAATCCGACGACTTTGGCCGGGTTTGAACCCGCGACCTTGGGCATAGAAGCTCAGCATGCTACCGACTACGCCACCGAAGCCGCTAATTAATGAAAGAATATTTCCTCTAGTTTGTACGCTGCGGTCGGCCCTTAACTTAACGTGGATGATCTGCCCTGCTCAGGTAGGTGAGATTTCCCAGACGGCTGCTTAGTTCTCCCCATGCTGGCCGATTAGTGTAAGTGTTAACCATAGCATGTAGGCTAGTATGTCTTCCATCCATCCTCCAGAGATTTCCATACTAGTTTTTCTAGCAATCGGGTAACACTATATCTAGGATTAAAAGACCACAAACCCAGCAGCCTTCCTTGTACCATCTCTAGCTCATTGATGAGCCCTACTTGGTATGGGTCCTAAACCGCTGAGGCGTATTCCGAGATTGGCCTCACCAAGGTAATCCAATTCCTTTGCGAAGGAACTACTGCATTTTAATACCCTCATTACAAAATGAAGCGATTTGTACGCTTTGGAGACAACGCAACTCACATCGGCACTCCAGTTCATATCATTCCTTACATGGATGGACATGTAAGTATTTGCACAAGTCATATTCCACAAGTATTTCTCATTAGCCTATTTTCAATTTTGAAAAAAATAGGCTTATGCGATCACCTTTTGTCCGTGTGTGTGTGAGGTGTGTGTGCCCCCCCCCCCCTAATAAAATCTAAACGACTGGAGCGATTTCAATGAAACTCGGTAAGTTCATAGCGCTATTCCCGGCGACCTCGACCGTGCCCTTCAAATTTTGTTACGTCCCACCAATCCAACATGGCGGCTGTGCGAATTATTTCACTAGCATTCAATATCTCCGAAACTATTACCGATATCGCCCTGAAATTGTGTACGGTGATAAAGGGCACTACTAGAAGTTCACCTATGAGACTTTCAAAAACCTGGTGACTACAAAACCAACATGGCGGTCAAGCGAAATTGAGACTTTTAAATAGACATTTCTCGCGATTTAACTATCCAAACGTAATGAAACTTGGTACAGCAAATGTTTATACACATTGTAATGCACTGGAGTCTAATTTAGTTCAATTGTTTACATAACCTCAAAATGGCGGCTGTGCGAAATATTTCACTGACATTCTTTATCTCCGAAACTATTACAGATATCATCATGCAATTTTGTACGGTGATAAAGGGTACTGATACAAGTTTACCTATGTATATTTCATAAACCTGTAAAGTACAAAACGAACATGGTGACCAAGCGAATTTGAAATATTTTAATAGACATTTCTCGTGATTTAACTCTCTGAGCGCAGTGAAATGTGGTACAGTAAATGATTTTGTAGATTGTAATGCACTGCCATCTAATTTAATTGAATTGTTTACATAACCTCAAGATGGCGGCTGTGCGAATTTTTAAAATTAAGTTTTTTTTCTTGTGTCGTAATCATGCGATCGAAGTGAAAGTTTGAATAATGAAGCTAGGCAATAATTGTCCTTGAATGGTACATAACTCTATGGCCTATACATATAACAATCCTAAATGGCGAGCTTCCGAAATATTTATGAATCTTTTACAGCAACCAAACTGAATTTTTTTACGTTCATAGAGACTATGTACATATGTTCACCTATAGGACTTTCAGTAACCTGGTGAGCACAAATCCAACATGGCGGCGACGCGAAGTATAAATATTTAAATGGACGTTTCTCGCGAATTAACTATCCGAGTGCCGTGAAACGTTGCACGTTAAATGCTTATACAATTGTTGATCCACTGGCATGTAATTTATTTCAATTGTTTGCATAATCACAAGATGGCTGGTGTGCGTACTTTTAAAATCTCGTTTTTACTTCTTGTGTTCTAATCATGCGATTGAAGTTTGAATACCACACGTACACAATAATCTTAGTGTAATAGTACAAAATTAAAAATCCATCCTGGCGACCATATGAAATATTTAGACGGTTCTCAATATCTACGAATCTGTTACAGCAATTAAACTGAAATTTTGTATGTTAATAGAGACAATTAACATGAGCAGGATATATGAAAATAGGATGTATAGTTCTTCACGGAACTACTTGTTATATTGAAAATCATGCCTTCGCCCTCTCCATATTTTCATGAGACTACATTTTCTCTCATTTATCTTAACTTTGTTGTCAACCGTCCATTTGTGGACCAGGTTGAGGTCAGTGTGTAATTCAGCATTGCCTTGTGAATTTGGATTGAATATCAGTATGCAAACACGTATCTGTGTGCAATTTGGTGGTTTTACTCCGCGAACAGTTTGTTTAGTTAATCAATATACGTTTGTGAATTGAGAATAACTTTTGGAACTCTAGGGCAAGGTATCATATGCTGCGAGTGACCCGAGACAAATGACCAACCTGCGAAAAACCAAACGTCCCCGAAAAATAAACACGGATACCTTTTTTAGTTGCAACTTTAGAGGAAACTTAAACCTGACAAAGTTCTTCTCACATTTAATTGTAAACCATTGAATGTGTAACATAGAACAGACTGTCTCCTTGTGTGATAATGCAGTGTATTTCTTCTGCGAGGCTTTCATTTATTTGTGAAATAACAGTGAAGATTGTGATTCGATACATCTTCTATACTGTAGTGATTTACGTCCAACGATGCAAATTTGGAATAGCGCTTTGTCTATTACAATTCACTCCTAGGTGGAGGCTACGTTAGGGTGCGTTACCTAGCATCCGCGCTAGAGTTTAGTGTCTATGTTTAATTATATATGCAGGATTCATAAATTGTCGTAGACAGTACAAAATTAGCTACGGGAAGAGGATGACACGCTGCATTTATTGCGGTTCTAACACCAGCTGCTGGAATGTGACACATCTTGGTCTGCAACCCCATGTACAGTTCTCGCCATGGTTTTTTAGCCTGTCAATCCCGGTTTCGCAGTCGTATAGAGCAGCGTTTCCCGAACTGTGGTACGCTCGTACTGCTGCAGTGGTACGCGGTGATCATACGGAAAATATAAAACATATTCGATACGTTACGAAAAATATAAACATATAACATTTAAAAATATGAAAACATTGATATGTTGCCGGACGACTTTAAGGCCAAAGATAAGGAGCAGTTTTATGAATTGAATTGTGATTCAGAACTGAGGCAAACTTTTTCAAAAATGGCTCTTGTGAACTTTTGGGTTGAGAGGTGTGCAGACTATGCACACATGGCTGACAAAGCAGTTAGATTTTAACTGCCTTCCACTACTTCGTACTTGTGTGAGACTGCATTTTCTTCACTTGTTTATCTCAAGAATATATACCGGAATAGGCTCCTTACAGTGGAAAACGATCTTAGTTTGTGACTCAGCAATCTTAAACTAGACATTCCTAAGTTGGCTTCTAATCTTCAAGCTCACCCTTCACATTGAAGTTGTTAGTTGAACTTTGGTTTTTATGTTTAATTATTAAGAGTTCTTTTATTAATATTATTTGTACAGAGTCATTTCTGAATGTTTGAATTGAATACTTATTGTAATAAATAATAAAACAACTGGACACACTTTTTAATATTTGAACTTTAACTCGAACAGTCTAACTCTAACAAACACAATTTACAATCTATCGTTTGGTTTACTACGTGGTGGTGGTGGTGGGGATTATAGTTGCTATATCTCCCAACGCGAGAGATTCTCATCTCTTAAAGTGGTACACACTCACAAACAAAAAATTGGGAAACACTGGTCTAGAGGACAGTCTGCCAGCCTCACGCATGCGCTATTGATACGTGAGTTTTCAGTTGAACGGAAATCTACTCAGGTATCAATTACACATGCCTGAGGTTCACCGCCTGTGTTTCTGTGGTGACTAAAATAGTGCGTGTAGTTGTAATAATTTGAGAATAGGATTGGAGTAAGTACCCCGAAACTTGAAATAAAATATAAGTCTGACATATGCCTGGATGATGTGTAAAGGAAATTGATAAAACCACGCTCAGGTTGGCCTCTAGAAGCGCCGGGATTTGAACCATCGAACACTGGATTTGCTGTAGATCTCTCGCAGGTTAGGTGTGACGTTTATATTTCTATACTCATGGGTGTATATCGTTAAACTGGTCTTGGCTCTGTCAAGGAATTTGAATCTGGCCTAGGATCGGGGTACTCTCAGCATAGCCTAGTTATCTCCACGACAGCAATTGGAGGTTGGAAGTTCAGAGATCAGAGGTTCGAATCCAATGCTGACAATGTGGTTTTACTCTATACAACTCCCTCTGGAGAAATGTTGGTCCCTTATTTGAAACTTTGGGACACCTACCCCGATCATTAGTCGTAATAATTACAGTTACGTCCGCCTCGTAGAGTAGTGGCTATCAATCATGGCTGTCACCGTGTGTCTGAGGGCTGGAACGGGGTACACTCAGGGAATGAGAATAGGCGGTTTTGATTCCCATCAGCCATCCTGAAAATTGTTTTCTTGGTTTCCCACTTCTACTCCAGGCGAATGCTGGGATGTTACCTAAATTAAGTCCACGAATGCCTCCTTCCCAATCATAATTAGAAACTATTCAAGCATTTGCATGGTGATATTATGGGAAAAGTACTTCTAGGATGGCCGAGGTTTAAAACGATCCACCTCTTCTCAATTTTTCCTCTTGAGGCTGGACCTACAACCCTCAGACCAGAATAAAGTCTTTTGGCAGACTCGGGATTTAAATCCCGGACTTCCGGAACTGGAGTGTCAATGCTTACCCCAACACCAAGAAGGTTGTCCTAGAGAATATCTCATGGTCACTACATACAACGTGGGCTTCACGAAGATTTGAAGCCTTGGTTACATCCGTGGAAGATATTATGTCCTTGCCTGAAGCAGTGTCAACGCATTCTTTTGATATCCGAGGCCAGAGTAATCCTTTACTCCTCCTGTCTTCAGTGATCTAATTTCCAGTATATAGTCTACAAGAAGTGTGACCTTAATTACCCTATTGTACCTGACCTTCCTTGTATCATTGCCTCGAGAGTACCAATCAGTATCCACAGCCTGCTTCCAGTCTCCGACCGGGTCAGGAATGGAATGAATGAAGCCCCCATCTAGCGGCGAGGATATGAACTGTGCCGGCTGCCGAGGCCTGACGCACTCCTCTGGGGCAATTATTAAATGAATGACAGATGAAATGAAATGATAGTGGAGAGTGCTGCTGGAATGAAATTTTTGACAGGGAAAACCGGAATACCCGGAGAAAAACCTGTCTGCCTCCGTTTTGTCCAGCACAGATCTCACATGGAGTGACCGGGATTTGAACCACGGACCCAGCGGTGAGAGGCCGGCGTGCTGCCGCCTAAGCCACGGAGGTTATTTTAATTCGAATGTGCGTTATCATGTGAGGTTTCCTAAGAATTAAATGTAGTGTTCTTCGTGCCAGGTGAAAAACTAAAGGAAGTAGGAGACTTCTGCTACGTAGGAAGCAAGATAACCAGTGATGGACGAAGCAAAGAAGTTATACAGTAGAAAGTAAGTTGGTTCAGCCAATGAAAGCATTTCGACAGTAAATAAATCTGTTGACATCAAATTAGAGATTAGATGTAAGAAAATCATTATTGAAAGCCTTTGTCTGGAGCGTGGTGCTCTATGGAAGTGAAACTAGGACTGTTGGCGCAGCAGAAAAGAGAAGAATAGAAGCGTTTGAAATGTGGTGTTACAAGAGAATGATGATGATCAGATGGGTAGATAGGGTTACAAATCGAGAAGTATTAAGACGAGGGGGAGAGGAGAGATGTTTCTGGCGACTACGAATGAAAAGAAGAGACAGGTTGGTAGGACACATACTAAGACACCCAGGAATAGCAAACATAGTTATAGAAGGAAAGGTCGAGGAAAAGAACTGTAGGGGTAGACCAAGGGTAGATTCCTATGTAGAGATGAAACGATTAGCTCAGGACAGGGAGCCATGGAAGGATGCATCAAACCAGTCAAAAGACTGAGGATTCAAACAACAACGCGCCACTGTGTGCACGTACTATCCAGTGACAGCCGTGTCATAAGTTCGCCATCTCCATTCTAAGAGTTACAGCGCAAGCGTTTAATCCAGAGGATCGTGTATTCGATTCCCGAGGACGTATCATTTTTGAGGGTGGTAAATGACCACGGCTCCCCAACTCATAGATGTCGGATCGTAAATAACGTCTCGCATCACATTTGTTGATTACTAGAAATAAATTAACTAAATCTCATATACTCATTGCCCAACAATGATCTGATCTACCAACCACATGGTAGTGCATGAATAATTAGGAGAGTAGATTAATTATATAGATCCATCTTAATAGTTCTGAATCAATACCATTATTATTACTACTACTAATATTATTATTATTAATAGGGTACTTTGTTTATTAATAATATTATTATTATTACTAGTAAAGTAGAGTCTTGACACTTCGAGTCTGGGAATTACGAGTTTCCCATAAATCCGAGCCTTGTAAAACAAATTTGTTCCTTGATGTCTAAAACACAAAACGCGAGTGGAAATAGCAACAACAACAAAAATTACAACAATGTGAGTGTCTTTACTCTAGCGATCCGTTTGCCCAACCGCTCACAGCACCACACGCCACCTCTCACTGTAGTTAGTTGTGTCTGTGTCCCTGACTATTGTAAGTTTGTCCTTGTCGGTAACAGAGTAGTGTTTTGTTTCGTTAGCTTTGTTGACTGTCTTTTGTTTGTACACCCTTTGAAATGAGTAAATAATCAAAGAAAAGGAAATTTGAGCATTTGAAGATTAAATTAGAAGCGATGAAACGACTTGACAAAGGAGAAACAATAACAAATCCGTTCTCGAATACGGTGTCGGTGAAGTTATTGTTGGTGACTGGCGAAGAAATCCACCTAAGTTGGAAATGTTTTCTTCGAAGAAATGTTCTTTGGTATATATTAACCGAAAAGAAGTCGGAGTTTGAAAATACAATGAAATCGGTCGGAGCTGAAAAGCATTAAGTCAACAAGATGTTCAGTAAAGACCATATAGCCTACTTTCTCCTAACGCATGGGTATTGTTATAACGCTTTGTCCTTTTCAAGGAGTAGCTTGTTGAAATTCAACCTGTTATACCTCTGTACAAAATTTCATTAAATTCGGGTTCACCGTGTTTGAATTGATATGGTGAATCGATTTGCACACATACATGGCCGCTATCTGCAAACTATTGGGCTGATGACCTTGTAGTTCAGTCAAAAGATGCTTCCCACAAAAACGTATGTTGTTGCAAAATTTGGTAGAGATCGGAAGATTAGGCTAGTCGGAATTTGATTTAAGCTTTGAACATTTGGGTGGCCGCCATTACGTTTCCGTCAAGATGGCGGTGATATGAAACATGACACTGAGGTGCCTTTGCTAGTGCTACCTCTGTACCAAATTTCGTTCAATTCGGTTTCACCCTGTTCGAATTGATGGGGGGGGGCAGACATTCAGAGTACACACACTCACACACACACACACAGACTCACACACACAGACAGACACACACCTTTTCGTCCTGTGTTGATCTCATAAGGCTTCTTTCATCTTTTGCAAAAATCGAAAGTAGGCTAAAAATGATCATTTAAAAAAGAAAATAGTATTCTGAAGTATTGACCCAAGGGCATGGGAAAGATTTAAGTCAACCTTCTGTTTAAACCAGAAACCACTGCAGCATGCAGCGCGTTCAGAGGAGAAAGGCATTAAGTCAATGACTTGCTGCCTTTCTGCGGCGTATTCCGTACTTCATGTTGGCGGCATTGCAAAATTCCTGCGTGTTACAGTGCTATTGTAAATTACATTTGCATTGGGTTTAGGTGGTTTTTATGTAAGAAATCCATTTTTAGCCTACTTTCGATTTTTGCAAAAAATGAAAGTAGACTTATGAGATCAACACAGGGCGAAAAAAGTGTGTCTGTCTGTGTGTGTGTATGTGTGTGTGTGAGTCTGTGTGTGTGAGTCTGTGTGTGTATGTGTGTGTGTGAGTCTGTGTGTGTGTGTGTGGGTGTGTCTGAGTGTGTGTGAGTGTGTGTACTCTGAATGTCTGTCCCCCCCTATCAATTCGAACACGGTGAATGCGAATTGAACGAAACTTGGTACAAAGGTAGCACTAGCACAGGACACCTCAGTGTCATGTTTTATATCGCCGCCATCTTGACGGAAACGTAATGGCGGCCACACAAATGTTCAAAGCTTAAATCAAATTACGACTAACCTAATCATCCGATCTCTACCAAATTTTGCAACAACATACCTTTATGGGGGGAGCATCCTTTGACCAAACCAATAGGTCATCAGCGTAATAGTTTGCAGATGGCGGCCATCTTTGTGTGATAATCGATTCCCCCTATTAATTCGAACACGGTGCAACCGAATAGAACGAAATTTGGTACAGAGGTAGTACTAACAAAAGGCACCTCAGTGTCATGTTTTATATCGCCGCCATCTTGACGGAAACGTAATGGCGGCCACACAAATGTTCAAAGCTTAAATCAAATTACGACTAACCTAATCATCCGATCTCTACCAAATTTTGCAACGACATACCTTTATGGGGGGAGCATCCTTTGACCAAACTAATAGGTCATCAGAGTAATAGTTTGCGGATGGCGGCCATCTTTGTGTGAAAACCGATTCCCCCTATTAATTCGAACACGGTGCAACCGAATGGAACGAAATTTGGTACAGAGGTAGTACTAACAAAAGGCACCTCAGTGTCATGTTTTATATCGCCGCCATCTTGACGGAAACGTAATGGCGGCCACACAAATGTTCAAAGCTTAAATCAAATTACGATTAACCTAATCATCCGATCTCTACCAAATTTTGCAACAACATACCCTTATGGAGGAAGCATCCTTTGACCAAAGGAATAGGTCATTAGCCTAATAGTTTGCGGATGGCGGCCATCTTTGTGTGAAAATAAATTCCCCCTATTAATTCAAACAAGGTGAAAACGAATGGAACGAAATTTGGTACAGAGGTAGCACTAGCAGGGGGCATCTGTGTCATGTTTTATAACGCCGCCATTTTGACAGAAACGTAATGGCGGCCACACAAATGTTCAAAGCTTAAGTTAAATTACGACTAACATAACCATCCGATCTCTACCAAACTTTGCAACAACATACCTTTATGGAGGGAGCATCCTTTGACCAATCTAATAGGTTATTTGCCTAATAGTTTGCGGATGGCAGCCATCTTTATGTCAAAATTGATTCCCCCTATTAATTCGAACACGGTGCAACCGAATGGAACGAAATTTGGTACAGAGGTAGCACTAGCAAAGGGCACCTCAATGTCATGTTTTATATCGCCGCCATCATGACTGAAACGTAATGGCGGCCACACGACTGTTCAAAGCTTAAATCAAATTACGATTAACCTAAACATCCGATCTCTACCAAATTTTGCAACTACATACCTTTATGGAGGGAGCATCCTTTGACCAATCTAATAGGTCATCAGCGTAATAGTTTGCGGATGGCGGCCATCTTTGTGTGAAAATATATTCCCCCTATTAATTCAAACACGGTGAAACCGAATGGAACGAAATTTGGTACAGAGGTAGCACTAGCAAAGGGCATCTCAGTGTCATGTTTTATATCGCGGCCATATTGACAGAAACGTAATGGCGGCCACACAAATGTTCATAGCTTAAGTTAAATTACGACTAACATAACCATCCGATCTCTACCAAACTTTGCAACAACATACCTTTATGGAGGGAGCATCCTTTGACCAATCTAATATGTTATTAGCTTAATAGTTTGCGGATGGCGGCCATCTTTATGTCAAAATTGATTCCCCTATTAATTCGAACACGGTGGAACTGAATGGAACGAAATTTGGTACAGAGGTAGCATTAGCAAAGGGCACCTCAGTGTCATGTTTTATATCGCCGCCATCTTGACTGAAACGTAATGGCGGACACACGAATGTTCAAAGCGTAAATCAAATTACGATTAACCTAATCATCCGATCTCAACCAAATTTTGCAACTACATACCTTTATTGAGGGAGCATCCTTTGACCAATCTAATAGGTCATTCGCCTAATAGTTTGCGGATGGCGGCCATCTTTGTGTCAGAATCGATTCCCCCTATTAATTCAAACACGGTGAAACCGAATGGAACGAAATTTGGTACAGAGATAGCACTAGCAAAGGGCATCTCAGTGTCATGATTAATATCGCCGCCATATTGACAGAAACGTAATGGCGGCCACACAAATGTTTAAAGCTTAAATCAAATTATGACTAACATAACCATCCGATCTCTACCAAACTTTGCAACAACATACCTTTATAGAGGGAGCATCCTTTGACCAATCTAATAGGTCATTAACCTAATAGTTTGCGGATGGCGGCCATCTTTATGTCAAAATTGATTCCCCCTATTAATTCGAACACGGTGGAACCGAATGAACGAAATTTGGTACAGAGGTAGCACTAGCAAAGGGCACCTCAGTGTCATGTTTTATATCACCGCTATCTTGACGGAAACGTAATCGCGGCCACCCAAATGTTAAAAGCTAAAATGTAATTACGACCAACGTAATAATCTAGTCTCTACCAAATTTTGCAACACCATATCTTTATGTGGGAAACTTATTCTGACCAATCTGCAAGAACATCAGCCCAATAGTTTGCAGATGGTGGCCAAGTATGTGTGCAAATCGATTCCCCCTATCAATTCAAACACGGTGGAACCGAATTGAACGAAATTTGGTACAGAGGTAGCACTAGCAAAGGGCACCTCATATTCATGTTTAATATCCCTATAGCACGTTGTATTTCAACAAGCTACTACAACCAACATTCAATCATACTCCTTGAAAAGGACAAAGAGTTATAACAATACCCATGCATTTAGGAGAAAGTAGGCTATATGTTCTTTACTGAACATCTTGTTTTAATAAAATATCATGTAGAATATTCATTCTGGATGGCTTTATGCCGCACTAAACTTACCAAGGAGCTGAAAGGCATTAAGTCACGTTTCCAAAATTGATTTAAAAAATATGTTTTTTCAATTAAAATTGATATAACGCTAACACATATATAACCTGAATAGTAGCTTCACAACATAGATGATTAATAGAGTGTGTTTGTTAACTTCTGGTCTGTCAATGACGTTTTATCTGTCTCTTAAAAAGAAGTGAAAACTGAGTTAATACTTTACAGCTCCGGCCGATACAATTGAGGCGTTGTAGCCTACATGTTTTTCAAGCAACGAAGACAGAATAGTATCTTTTTCCCACAGAAATATCGAGTGACCGCCTTTTCAATAGTTCAAGGTGCTCGCGCTCCCGAGCTATCGAGTCTCTACTGAAGTGATTGTATATTTATCCCTTGTTATAATCGTGTCAATGGGATCAGAGATGTGATGCGAATAATTTCTAAGCGTTGGATAGTTTCTAAGTCTGCATGCCCTTCGTGATGCCAATCTTATAAGAGGAGTTATTGCATGAATATCCACAGCCAGCTTCCAGTCGACCGAACGGGCAGGGAATGGAATGAATGAAGCTCCCATCTAGCGGCGAGGATATGAACTGTGCGGGCTGCCGAAGCCTGTCGCACTCCCATGAGATGATGATTAAATGAATGGCAGATGAAGTGAAATGATAGTGGAGAGTGTTGCTGGAATGAAATTGTGACAGGTAAAACCGGAGTACTCGGAGAAAAACCTGTCTGCCTCCGCTTTGCCCAGCACAAATCTCTCTTGGAGTGATCGGGATTTGAACCACGGACCCAGCGGTGAGAGGCCGGCGTGCTGCCACCTAAGCCACGGAGGCTGAGAGGAGTTAATGAGAGACATTAATTAAACCAGACAAGGTGCGGGACGGTGAGGGTGTGTTATGGCTCATTATAGAAGTTACAGTCCATGCATTTATCTGGATATGAAAATGGGAAACCGCAGTAAACCATTTAAAGAGCAGCGAAAGGTGGAGTTCGAACCCACTTTTTATAGAGTTCGGAGTATGGCCTTGCACCTTGGAACGCATTTAGACAGTGGTCGGTTAATAGTACCGGTACCCTATCAAAATAATATTGATGAATTTATTATTAGAATTAGTTTTAATCAGTGTACACTGACATCAGTCCACCTCGTGGTGTAGTGACTAACATTCTTGGCTGTCACCGTGGAGGTCCAGGTTCAATTACCGGTTATGACGTAATAATTAATTATGGACTGAGGGCTGGAACGGGGTAAACTCAGCCCGGTGAGGTGAAACTGAGAAAAAGTGGGTTCAAATCTCACCTCAGCCATCCTGGAAGTGATGTTACGTGGTTTCTCACATCTACTGCAGGTAAATGCCGGGATGGTTGCTAACTTGAGGCCACGGCTGCCTCCATCCCAATCCTGACTTCAATTCAAAAAGTACCACGACGCGGCGTTGCTGTTATCGTTAAATTGTGCACCAGGGCCGTGAAAGAAGCTACAGAAAGCCCGGAGATCGCAATTTGAATCCCAGTGCTGGCAGTGGCTACCATGAGTGTGTTTTTTCTCCGTGTTTTTGCGCACTCCGTCCAGGTAAATGCCTGGATAATACCTTACTTCATGTCCCGGGACACCTACCTCATCTCTGTCCCTAATACAGTTACTACTACAATCATCACATATATACAGGTTGTCAAGTTGGCAAAAAAGTTCAACGCACACACCCAACTACACGGAGCTGATAGTCAAGATTTCCCAAGACCCTAAAATGAATTATTAACAACAACCCAATTACAAATTCCCACACTACTACAGACACCACAATAACACAATATACCAGACAAACTATCTCTCTCTAGGCACCTCCAAATAGTCAACACGGGATTAAATGACCACGGTATCCAAGCCTATCAAATGAAACAACAGGAACATTGACATCATGACCGTGCCTGCTACCATGCTCTTCTAATTTTGAAAGTATTTCTCTCAAGTATGTGTACCCCTTATTAAATCTATCTCAACGGTCATGGAGATAAAAGGCGATGAATTTCTGTATATCAGGTAGTAATGATGTTGCCGTGTTGCACAACGACCAGATTTTGTTCAATACAAAATAATACGTAATGCCATAATAATATTTTAGCAATTAAAAGCTATGCGTTTCTTCGTGCATGCATAGGAATTCATAATTAAGTTCTTTAATAATTCAGGAAATCTTGTACTTCTGTGAACTGTTGAGAAAGTGAAGCGTGCCAACAGTGTAGCATCGCTCGCTGTGTGGTCGTTGCGAGGCTCGAGCACCGACCTGCCTGATCTCAATAGTGGAGAGTAAGTCCTATCCCAATAGTTAACTCGGCTGGTCGTTTATCATCTAGGCTTACAGGATGGAGCCGCTGCGTGTATCGGTGATTGTTTCCCGACTGGTTTCGGCTGGTCGTTGCTCGCTGATTGCAACAAAGGGTAGAGAGGGGCGGACGAAGACAGACGAGATGCTCCGTCTACGGCCGATAACATTTTCTCGCAATGTAATTTGAGTGTGACACTTGCGGTTATTTCTCGCCCTTGCTCAGGTGAAATTATTCAAATATAATCCATTTAATTTTGAGATGATTATGTTGTTCTCTGGACTGGGCATTCGTGACGAATTAACCAAATCAGTTTTACCGGTGCACGTGTAGGCCATACCTTTTTTTTCTCTGATATTGAGCAGTATTTCACCCTGCCCCTCACCCCCTACCTCCTTAGCGAAACATAGTTCAACACCCAGAACAATTATCCGCCAGCCGCCACTGTTGTCAGGTGTGTGTTTTCAAGGTTTGAATGTCCATCCTGATGCCAAACTCAGGAGAGGAGTTAAAGGAGAAATGAAGCAAACAAGATATGGAGGTAAGCGACCGTGACCTATTAGGTTATGGGAAACCATGGAGCATCATTTGAAGAATCGCCGGCAGTGAGGTTCGAACCCACATTTACCGAGTCCACACATACCTTGGTCTCATAGGCTAGCGTTTCACCTTACCGACTGCTGGCTGTGAGCATTTGTCCAAAGTATAATAAATAAAATGAATACTGTCTTGAATATCTTATTCTACAGTATTTAGCATGCAGTTTATGCGCAGTAGCAGTACGAATTGTTAAATCATACAAACTTCGATGTGCCTGATGTGATAGATGTAAACAGTTGTAATCTCACGCTGAATTATGGTCATGAGGTCAAATTACTGGTTGGAATCCTCTGTGAAAGTTAACACTTATTATTGGGCGTTACCAAGATGAAATAGTCATTAGTCAGCGTCATCTACCAGGAATACATAGGCCTACCATACACTGTTATCAGGGCATCGGCATCTCTACACCCGACTCGAACCGTGCGAACAATTATGATGCAAAATTTATTGACACGTACCCTTTAATAATAATATTGTCAATAAAAACTTGTAGAAGTAATTCAGCCATCAGGATAGAATCATGCGGCAAACAAAGAGAGAAATTCTGAATTACAAAAAGTCTATACAATCACCTGGAACGGATATAACAATGAGGAAAAGGAGATTGAAGTTCCATGACCATGTTAAAAGGATGGGACATGAAAGGCTCACCATCAGGATTCTCATCTTCTAGGAAAACAGGAAGATGCAAGTTCCATGGGTGAAAGAAGTCCACCGGGATTTAGAAACGTGGGATTAAGACAAAAGAAACAGCAAACCGAGTCTTCAACGCAGACGTGAGCAAGTCAGAGCATAAAGTAGTACTGGCGAAAGAGGAGAGAGAGATAACTTGCAAAAGTGATGGAATTTGTGTAATCGCAGCCATATAAGGTTGAAACGAAAGTAATGGTAATAATAATAACGATACTAATATAATATTAATCATAAGGATAATATATATGATGGTTTTTGAAGATATTTTGTGGAGACCCATCTAGGTGAACTACGGTCAAATTTCGACGACCTATACTAACTGTTAGTAGTGTAATTGCGCCATAATGGTTGAGGTCTATTTAATAAATTAATTTGATGTTTGTAATCATCAAATATGATACAAGAGATCTTTGCCAAGCCGACAGAATACGACTTGGAGCCATGGACTTTTTCCTATCTATAATTCGACTGCGTCGAATAGATGCCTTTGACGAGAATATAATAATATTGGGTTGTATTTTTATTTTCATTTTTATCTGACCGTTAATTTCGCGTTTATGAGCCACGGAACCTCCTTTTTACCTGGAATCTGAACCACAGGACATGGTACTTCACTTTGAAAATATCACATGCATCGACCCGGAATCGAACCTGGTCCTCCGTGGTGAGACACCAACAGCCTGATTGCTACGCCGTCATGCCTCCTAATAATATTGCCTCATGAAACAAAGCTGAGAAGAGGAGGGTTCGATTCCCACCTCAGTCATCCTGGAAGTAGTTTCCCGTGGTATCCCACTTCTACTGCAGGCAAATGCTAGGACGATTCCTAACTTAAGTCCACGGCCACCTCTTCCCCAATCCCATCCCCAATTTACCATTTCATGCACAAGTACACCCTTCACAATAACACAGGTTATCACACGAATATATAGGGCTTTATGACCACGATGTCGCAGCCCCGAAAATGAGCAGTAACAACAACAACAACAACAACAACAACAACAACAACAACAACAACAACAACAACAACTACTACTACTACTACTACTACTACTACTACTACTACTACTACTACTACTACTACTACTACTACTACAATAGAATCCATGAACTTGGAATCATGAGTCGGACACTGTGACATTGAGAACACTTACTATTCTACATGGTTTATGATATGCAAAATGCAGGAATGCATTATGTTGAGGTTCACAATGGAAGAGTCTCCCCAAAGAATGTGTATTTCGTGTCCTCGAGTGTCCCTTACCAAGCCGCGCTCTTCGCATGATAGTGCCATGAGTAGGTTCAGTGCTAAGATCTGAGGAGTCCGCACAATTTACCTAAACATTCTTATTCTCGTTCGCCAGTGGCATAATTACGCTGTACTCATCGCATTCCAAATCAATTTAGTATGAAATATTGCGAATCGCATTCTACTTAGATATACTCTGTAATATGATTAACTCCACCTCGTGGTGTAGCGGCTAGCATACTTGGTGGTCGCCCTGGAGGTCTGGATTCGATTCCCGGCTGAAACATGGTTCACTCAGGCTCGTGAGCCAAATTAAGACGATGTGGGTTCGATTCCCACCTGCACCATTCTGGAAGAGAGTTCCCTTGGGTTTCTCACTTCTACTCCAGACAAATGCCGAAAATGTTCCCAACTCAAGGCCACGACTGCCTTCAGACACCTTAACAACACGAGCTATCAGATGAAATCTACACAGTGCTACATGACCACTATGTCGCAATTCCCCTAAGTAAATAAACAATAACCAGGCTATCCTAAAAAATGCGGATTCGGTGCACGATTATATCTGTATGTGCATTTCGTATGCACGTCGCCCCTTAAGACGCATTTTTACTCTGTAACCTTTGTCTGCATTCCTGTGAATCAATTGAAGTATGAATGAAAATGGGACTGTTGAGGAACGTGGTCATTTCGTCTCGCAACTCACTTTAACCTGCCATGGAAGGTGTACAAAATTACATTCGTGATGAAAGTTAGATCCACCATGCTGTGGAGTAGCATACAATACGACGTGTTGTAATATTCCATTTTTAATAAATTATCACTCACGTTAAACATTCCTTTGTTTTAAGGAGTACGTCGTGGTACTGAATTTCAACGCCAAAAGTTTCCTCAGGATGGTCATCTTCGAATTATATAATAAGTAGTTCCGTGAAGAACTATTTACATATATCCTACTTTTGTAGGATTGCCACTAACAACATACAAAATTTCAGTTTTATTGCTGTAATAGATTCGTAGATATTGAGAACCGAGTAAACATTGCGGAAGGTAGCCATGTTGGATTTTTATACATGTACGTCTTAGAGTTATGTGCTGTTACATGAAGATTATTGTGTAGTATTCAAACTTCAATCGCATGATTAGGACACAAGAAGTAAAATCGAGATATTAAAATTTCGCACAGCTGCCATGTGGTTATGGAAATAAATGAAATAAATTAGATGCCAGTGGATTAACATTTGTATAAGGATTTACTGTAGCAAGTTTCACTGCACTCGGATGGTTAAATTGCGAGACACGTCCATGTGAATATTTATACTTCGCGTCGCCGCCATGTTGGATTTGTGATCACCAGGTTATTGAAAGTCCTATAGGTGAACTTATGTTCATAGCCCCTAAGAACATAAAAATCAGTTTGATTGCTGTAGTAGATTCGTAGATATTGAGAACCGTCTAAATATTTCAGATGGTCGCCATGTTGGATTGTTATATGTATAGCCCATAGAGGCATGTACCATTAAAGGAAATGATTGCGTAGGTTCATTATTCAAACTTTCATTTCGATCGCATGATTACGACACAAGAAATAAAAACTTAATTTTAAAATTCGCACAGCCGCCATCTTGAGGTTATGTAAGCAATTGAACTAAATTAGTTACCAGTACACAGTGGGTCAAAATCGAAATCTAGGAGGACAAAATTATTTACAGTATTTTCATAATTAGAAAATCAAAATTTATTACTTCTACAGCATTCTCATATAATTGCCGCTCACTATTCTGGGATACAAACGCATCTTAGTGTAAATCTGTCACTACTGTTCGAGCAGTTTGAATTGGAGAGTGAATGTAAGTGGCTGTGGTTTGGTTGTCTTTGTGGTTAGTGTGATGCATTAAGATGGAACATGCAGCTGAAGGTATGATCTTTGTAACGTGTTTCAGTTATTAATGGACGTAATTGTTACGTAATTTTAGCTATATTTGCATTATATAATATTTAACTATTATTTTTAAAATTATATTTTCACTTAGATTTTTAGTATGTCGCGTCACTCTGCGTCACTTTCTACTTAATGTTAAAATGTAGCTAATGCCCTGTAGTTTACGCCTGTTATAAGATTTTTTGCATATTTTTGCAACTTACTTAGTTATTTTACGTTTTATAAGATACAGCGGAACCAGTTCTCTCACGTTTACAACTGTTTGAAACACTGGGTTCGACGATTATGTCAAACGTGGAACTTTGTGACTTTGTTAAAAGTATATTAGGTGTAGAAAATTGTTCTGAAGAGATAACTGAATGCTCTATCCAACTCCTAGTCATAGACAATTTCTTTCAGGTGTAGACGTAGCTTAAAAAAGGTCTTAAGTGATGTTTATTATGAAGTAAACAAATTATATACGTTGCTTTCACTCTAAATTCATGATTAAAACGTAAAAATATTTTTGTCCCCCTAGATTTCTATTTTGACCCACTGTGCAGTGCATTACAATGTGTATAAACATTTGCTGTACCAAGTTTCATTACGTTTGGATCATTAAACCGCATTAAACTATAATTAAAACTTAAAACTTCGCTTGGCCGCCATGTTATTTTTGTAGTTAACCGGTTTTTGAAAGTCCCATAGATGAACTTCCAGTAGTGCAAAATGTCAGGGTACTACCGGTAATCTTTTCAGAGATATAGAATGCCGGTGATATATTTCGCACAGCCGCCATCTTGAGGTTATCTAAACAATTGAACGAAGTTAGAAGTCGGTGCTTTACAATGTGTATAAACATATACTGTACCATGTTCCATCGCATTTGGGTGGTTAAATCGCGAGAAACGTCAATTGTTGGTTCTGTAGTTACCAGAATTTCAAATGTCACATAGGTGAACTTCTAGTAGTTCCCTTTATCACTGTACAAAATTCCAGGGTGATATCGGTAACAGTTTCGCAGATATTGAATGCAAGTGAAATATTTCGCACAGCCGCCATGTTGGATTAAAGAGACGTAACAAAATTTGAAGGGGACGGTCGGGGTTGTCCGGAATAGTGCTATGAACTTACCGAGTTTCATTGAAATCGCTCTAGCCGTTTAGATTTTATTAGGGGAGGGGGGAGGGGTGGGGCACACACACGAATCACACACTCACACTCAGACACACGGACAAAAGGTGATCTCATAAGCCTATTTTTAGCCTATTTAAATCCATTCTGAGGTCGAGACGGGATACACTCATCGTCGTAATGCACGGCTGAGAAGAGGTGGATTCGATTCCCATCTCAGCCCTCCAAAGAGTGGTTTTCCGAGGTCGTCCCTAGTTTTCCACATTTCCAGGACAATGACTGAATCGTTCTTGACTGAAGGTCACGTCTGGTTCCTTCTCACACCGTGGAGTTGTAACACTCACAGCTATTGAGTGAATAGCGGCTTCGCTGGCGTAGTTGGTAGTATGCTGAACTGCTGTGCCCAAGGTAGCGGGTTCAAACCCGGCCGAAGTCGTCGGATCTTCTAAGAGCGTTAAAAATACTTCAGTATGCCTTCCTTCGGAGGGGAAGTAAAGCCGGCGGTCCCATGTCATAGATTTATGGCATGTAAAAGATCCTTCCACAGACTAAACTTGTATGAAGCTAAATTGTTAGGTTAGATTTCGTCGGAACGCTCTATCTAAGTTCCAACGTTCAACAGTAGGTATCATTTATATCTGGTAGCGAAAGTTGGAACTACTTGAAATTGAACGGAACTCGTAGCTAACACTAAGTGTGTCCGCTGGAAGCAGTTGCAGACTCGGGCGAGCCGGACATGTCCTCGGACACTCCCGGCAGTAAAAGCCATACCATAAAAAAAAATAGAGAATTAGTTCAGGAAACACCTGAGAGAGCAAACACTGTGAAACAACTTACCACAGAATGTCCGGAGATAAGTTACTTTTTTTTTGACAGAGGCTATTATGAGTGTGGTTTTCCCACAGTATTTCTCCCTACACTCCTTCCAGGCAAATGCTGGGATAGTATT
This sequence comes from Meconema thalassinum, assembly GCA_946902985.2. Classification (NCBI taxonomy): domain Eukaryota; kingdom Metazoa; phylum Arthropoda; class Insecta; order Orthoptera; family Tettigoniidae; genus Meconema; species Meconema thalassinum. The sequence goes on along the minus strand of OX336390.1, from coordinate 396,225,585 downwards.
TTATTTCTAGTCCCTGGGCATCTACTTTCATCTACCACTCTTTAAATTATATCTGCACATACTACTACAGGGGCGTGGTGACGCAGAGCGCAAGCTATTGGCCCCTCACCACGGCGGACCGGGTTTAATTCCCGGTCAATGAATGTGAGATTTTCTTAGTGAAATACATGTCCTGTGGTTCGGATTCCGCGTGAAAAGGACGTCCCGTGGCTCAATATCGCGAGATTAATGGTCGCGTAAAACTACAAACTTCCTCCTCACTACTACATTCACAACAGAAACACAGGTTATCATACAAATTGATAATGATAGTTTTTTAAGAGACCTAACATCAAGGTTTGGTGAAAATGACAAGATGTTCAGTAAAGAACATAAAGCCTACTTTCTCCTAAGTGCATGGGTATTGTTATAACTCTTTGTCCTTTTCAAGGAGTATAATTGAATGTTGGATGTAATAGCTTGTAGAAATACTACGTGTTATACGGATAGTAAAAATGAATATGAGGTGCCCTTTGCTAGTGTTACCTCTGTACAAAATTTCATTCAATTCGGTTTCACCGTGTTTAAATTGATATGGTGAATCGATTTGCACACATAAATGGCCGCTATCTGCAAACTATTGGGCTGATGACCTTGTAGTTCAGTCAAAAGATGCTTCCCATAAAACGGTATGTGGTTGCAAAATTTGGTAGAGATCAAATAATTAGGTTGTTCATAATTTGATTTAAGCTCTTAACATTTGGGTGGCCACCATTCCGTTTCCGTCAAGATGAAAGCAATATAAAACATGACCCTGAGGTGCCCTTTGCTAGTGCTACCTCCGTACCTAATTTCGTTCAATTCGGTTTTACCGTGTTCGAATTGTTAGGGGGAATCGATTTGCACACATTTATGGCCACCATATGCAAACTATTGGACTGACAACCTTGTAGCTTGGTCAAAGAACGCTTTTCACATAAAGGTATGTTGTTGCAAAATTTGGCAGAGATCAGATGAATAGGTTGGTCGAAATTTGATTTAAGCTTTTAACATTTGGGTGGCCGCCATTACGTTTTCGTCAAGATGGCGGCGATATAAAACATGACACTGACGTGCCCTTTGCTAGTGCTACCTCTTTACCAAATTTCGTTCAATTCGATTTCACCGTGTTTGAATTAATAGGGGAATCGATTTGCACACAATCATGGCCACCATCCGCAAACTATTAGGCTGATGACCTTGTAGTTTGGTCAAACTAGTCCACATATATAAAGGTAAAACGTTGCAATAACCGGTAGAGATCCAATGATTAGGTTGGTCGCAATTTGATTTAAGCGTTTTAACATTTGGGTGGCCGCCATTACGTTTCCTTCAAGACGGCGGCAATATAAAACATAACACTGAGGTGCCCTTTGCTAGTGCTACCTCTGTACCAAATTTCGTTCCATTCGGTTTCACCGTGTCTGAATTAATAGGGGGAATAGATTTGCACACAAACATGGCCGCCATCCGCAAACTGTTGAGCTGATGCCCTTGTAATTTGGTCAAGGGATGCTCCCCACATAAAAGTATGTTGTTGCAAAATTTGGCATAGATCGAATGATTAGGTTAGTCGTAATTTGATTTAAGCTTTCAACATTTGGGTGGCCGCCAATACGTTTCCGTCAAGATGGCGGCGATATAAAACATGAAACTGAGGTTCCCTTTGCTAGGGCTACCTCTGTACCAAATTTCGTTCAATTTAGTTTCACCGTGTTCGAATTGATAGGGGGGGGGGGGGGGACAGACATTCAGAGTACACACTCACAGACACACAGCCTCACAGACACACACACAGCCAGACACACAATTTTTAGCCCATTTTCAATTTTGAAAAAATAGGCTTATGAGATCACCTTTTGTCCGTGTGTGTGTGCGTGTGTGTGTGTGTGTGTGTGTGATTCGTATGTGTGTCCCCCCCCCCCCTAATAAAATCTAAACGGCAGGAGCGATTTCAATGAAACTCGGAAAGTTCATAGCACTATTCCCGGCGACCTCGACCGTGCCCTTCAAATTTTGTTACGACTCACCAATCCAACATGGCGGCTGTACGAAATATTTCACCAGCATTCAATATCTCCGAAACTATTACCGATATTACCCTGATATTTTCTATGGTGATAGAGGGAACTACTATAAGTTCACTTATGTGACTTTTGAAAACCTGGTAACTACAAAACCAAAATGGCGGCCAAGGGAATTTGCGTCTTTTAAATAGACGTTTCTCGCGATTTGACCAACCAAACGCAATGAAACTTGGTACAGTATATGTTTATATACATTGTAATGCACCGACATCTAACTTCGTTCAATTGTTTACATAATCACAAGATGGCGGATGTGCGAAATATTTCACCGGCATTCTATATCTCTGAAACTATTAGCGGTATCTCCCTAAAATTGTGTACGGAGATAAAGGGCACTACTGGAAGTCCATCTATAAGATTCTCAAAAACCGGATAACTACAAAACGAACATGGCGGCCAAGCGAATTTGTACATTTTAAATAGACCTTTCTCGCGATTTAATGTTCCAAGCGCACTGAAACCTGGTACAGGAAATATTTATACACATTGTAATCCACTGGTATCTAATTTAGTTCAATTGTTTACATAACCTCAAGATGGCGGCAGTGCGAATTTTAAAATTAAGTTTTTATTTCTTGTGATGTGGTCATGCGATCGAAGTGAAAGTTTGAATAATGAACCTACGCAATAATTTTCCTTTAATGGTACATGACTCTATGGCCTATACATTTAACAATCCAACATGGCGACCATCCGAAATATTTAGACGATACTGAATATCTACGAATCTATTTTAGCAATCAAACTGCTTTTTTTAATCTTCATAGGGGCTATGAACTTAAGTTCACCTATAAGACTTTAAATAACCTGGTGATCACAAATCCAACATGGCGGTGACGCGAATTATAAATATTCACATGGACGTTTCTCGCAATTTAACCATCCGCGTGCAGTGAAACTTGGTACAGTAAATCTTTATCCGAATGTTAATCCACTGGCATCTAATTTATTTCAATTGTTTCCATAACCTCAAGATGGCAGCTGTGAAAAATTTTTAAATCTCCTTGTTTTTTCTTGTGTCCTAATTATGCGATTGAAGTTTGAATACTACACGTTCACAATAATCTGCATGTAACAGTACATAACTCTAGGACCTACATATATAAAATCCAACATGGCGACCATCCGAAATATTTAGTCGGTTCTCAATATCTACGAATCTATTACAGCAATCAAACTGAAATTGTGTATGTTGATAGTGGCAATTAATATAAGTAGGATATATGAAAATAGGCTGTATAGTTCTTCACGGAACTACTTGTTCGCCCTGTGTTGATCTCATAAGTCTACTTTCATTTTTTGCAAAAATCGAAAGTAGGCTAAAAAATGATGATTAAATTAACATTAGGACTAAAATTTACAGATAACTTCCGGGCTAGAAGAAGAAATGGACAAAAAGTAAGGATAAGGGAAACACATTAAAAGATAGGGAAAAGAAATGTCCTCAACCCTCGAAGAATGAGAAATGAGGGACTTGGGAAAGAAATAGAATCATGAAAGGCAGATAGGAAAGCGAAAGAGGAGGGGTCCGCTCCAATGTCACTGAAAAAAGGGGGATAACTTGACCCAGTTCAGGAATGCATCGATATTTCCTACGTCCAAACTCACCTCCTTGAGAGTGTATCACTACCTGGGGTGCATCATAAGCGGTGGGGCTACATACAACCAACCTCCGTGAGGTCGTTGAGCAGAAGGCAGAAGATACGATAAGAATGGGGGATCAGGAAAGATGAGCCAATTAAGACGGGAAAGTGAAAGACACCCTAGGCCTCGAATACCGTAATACCGTCGAGGATGGAAGAGAACAAGAATTTACCAAGGGAAGTCGACAGGAATGATTATAGAGAGGAGCCCGATACAAGTAAGTGGACGCAATGCCAGCTTCAGCTGGGGTCCCGCAATCACCAAACCACGTCCCACTGGTTGTAAGCTCCTGAGGGGCAGAAATATTGAACACACACCCAAGTACACGGGGTTAATGACCACATCTAGTAAAGCCTCCAATACAAATAACAAATTTAAAATTGAGCGTTCCGATTTATTCTTTTAATATATCACTATCCTGATAGATTATCTTCTGCGCAGTAATATCACACTGCACAGATCTCACTCTGGTCAGAGGTTCTTGTTGTAGTGGCGTGATGTGTTAACGTAGCGTACTCGTTAAGTTGGTAGCCGTGGAAATCAGTCAAGGGACTGCATCTAATACAGCAGGTCTAATTTGAAAGAAACGCTATCGATTATATAAAACTTGCTGCTATTGTAGACACGAACTATTGCGATAGAAGGGCACGTATTCATCATACTGGCCGCACTAGCTTATATTCACAGCCACTCCTACCTGTGTGTTTTAGTCTCTCTATGACCAGTACTACTACAGGACTGTATATTGTTATAGTTGCTTGCCCATTTAAGGCCATAAGACACTCTGATCGTTATCATCGAGTAGTAGATATGGGTGTATGTGGAAACAGATATTGCACTAGTACAGGGTCAGTTTTTTAATTTCCTTACTTTTAGCCTACTTTTCACATTTTGCAAAAATGAGGAAAGAGTAGACTTATGAGATCGATCCGGGAAAATGTCTGTCTGTCTGTCTGTCTGTGTGTGTGTGTGTGTGTGTGTGTGTGTGTCCCATCAACTCCTAAATGGCTGCAGCAATCGAAACCAAATTTGGTATGAGTAAAGATTTATACCGGGGCATCTCAATGTCACACTTGAAAATGATGTCAGTGCTACCAACTGCTGAAAAATCGCAATTGAAATTTGAGGTCCATGTTGGATATTTTGGAATGTATCCATGGGAACGATTCCAAACTTCGCACACATATAGATAATAATACTTCAGTTTAATTTTCAGGAGGCCATACATGACAGTGTTGCCAAAATTATTTTAAGCCTTCTGATAGGTCCAATTTTTAAATGCATATAACTTCTACACTATTAATTGGATTTCAACCAAATTTTGTATGTAATATTAGTACATAAGCAGATATGACTGATTGTATTCTTAAGAGCCACCAGGGCTGCCAACTGTTAATAATTGCTCTCTCTCTATTTTCTTCATCCAAATACCAATATATCTGAAAGTATGCAAGCCGACAGCTTTAAACTATGCACACGTATAGTACCTGACATTTTAGATTAATTTGGAGTAACTTTTATACGTCAGTTCTACCAACATGATTCGAAGCCTGCTTATAGGACCAATTTTTAAATACATGTAACTTCTATACTATCAGTTGGATTTCATCCAAATTTCGTATGTGCTATGTGTAACATAACAGATATGCCTATAAGTATTCTTAAGAGCAATCAGGGCTGAGAACTGTTAATAAATGCTGTCTATATTTTTTACCCTAATATTATAGATAGGTTCAAATACTGTAGATTAATCATTGGCATGCACCTTAATTTTAAGAAAAGTAGGCTCTTTAGTTCGTCACGGAACTTCTTGTTTTTAGTTGACATTTCTCATCTAACTTTTCTTTTTTACTTGATTTTTTAAATCACTTATCCACCAAGCTCAGCTTCATTCGTGGACTCAGCGAGGGATCATTCCTTTACCGTCGCAAGAACGATGACTGGGAGCTGAACACACTTTTTCAGGCCGATCGTCCAAGTGGCCTCTAACTTGGGACTAATTAAGAAATCGGGGAAGGGATTTTAGAAGGAAGTCGGCTATGGACCTGTTGAAAGAAACCGTCCCAGCATTTGCCTGGTGGTGAAAAACGGAACCACGAAAACCATTTTCAGGACGGCCGAGGTGGGATTCGTACCCACGTTCACCCGATGCTAGTGAGGCACAAGCTAGAGTATCCAGCGTTGAGAAAATACTATGAGTCTTACGGGCTTTTACTTTTAACGGAAAACCTCCTTTCACTGGTTTTGTTACCTCACCTTTTGTCATGAAAGAACTCTGAACATACAGTATAAATTTTTCGTCATAATAGCTTCCTACAATTATCTACCAATCGATTACCTTTGTTATTTCAACAAGTATCGTTTATATACTAAACTATACAATAAACCAGCAGATTTAATTACACTCATATTAGTAAATTATTTATCCTTCGTGTTAATAATTTAACTATTTTCGAGGTTAGCACGCTGGGAAGAAGGGCCTCGTCCTGTGCTGCATGCTCGCCCGGAGTGGAGCACGTGCTTAGTTCCGCCGGCAACATAAGGTCTGAAGCACTATCCGTCATTGGTGTTACTTTAGTGTGTCTATTTTATTTTCTGTTCGATCAAATCAGGTCTGCCGACAGTGGGGTTCGAACTCACTATCTCCCGAATGCAAGCTCACAGCTGCGCTCCCCTAACCGCACGGCTAACTCACTACAATATTATAAATATTAATCTAAACAAAACAATAACCAGAATAAAATTGAAAGAAACTAAATTATAGCCTAACTAATAACAAAATACCGTGATGATCAACATTAGACTATTGCTGACGTAAAAATTGTTAACATCGTCAGCTTACATCCAAGAAGGAAGGGTTGTGCTCTCAACATCTGTCAATTAGTAATGCGTCACAACGAAATGAATGTGGTTATTGGTTGTCTTCGCGTATCCGGAACACTGGTGCAATCCGTTAACACCTGCAAAACTGCTCTTTCCTGGGCATGTTCTATTTCAGGTAGCTGCTGGGGTTGTGTTGTGTCGCTAACTTATGAAAGGGCAGTACTCGAAGCGGGTGAAGATAACGTATGGCGTCAGTGGTACCTCTGCCTAGAGTTAGCAACACTGTCGCCATAAGGCTCCACAGTATTTTCTCAACGCTGGATGCTCGAACAAAAATCTCTCTTATCGCATTTGGTGATTAAAGGGAAATATTAAAGAGTTGTTTCATTTGAAGGGCTTGGTCATCGTGGTAATTTATCCCGGTGTACTTGTGTATGTGTGTGTGGAATTTCGTCCGATAACCTGTGATACTGTGATGGCTGTATTAGTGTGTGTACATTATTTGTAAATCAGGTAAGGATTGGAAGGAGGTGGCCAAAGCTTAAGTTAGGAATCATCCCTACATTTGCCTGGAGTAGAATGGAAACCACGGAATACCACTTCCAAGATGGCTGAGAAGGGGATCGAACCCACCTCTTCTCAGTTTTGTCTCGCGTGACTGAGTATACTGCATTAGATCTCTCAGACCAGAATTACATTTCTTGGCAGAATTGGTAACCGAACCCGGACCTCCGGCGCGACAGCCAAGGATGCTGAACCTGAAAATATTGCAGATTTTAAATAACTTAACCTCAGAAAGACCAGCATTTTGATGGGGTACTGACGTTTAAACGCGGGTATCCATAGCAGATACAGAGCGCTGGAGTAACTTTTGAATGACTAGAGGAAGATAGACGTTATCATTCAATTCAGGAAGCATCATTACATTCATATGCTGGCATTTACTATGCAGGGAAGAAAGAGGAGAAATCTCTTCACTCAAAATATTAGTTACCATAGCCAGGAAAGGCTTGGCTGGAACTAACCATCCCACTCCCACATATGTGAATGAAGATGCCCTAAAGAGAATGTTTCACAAGAGAAGACATCGGTAGCTAGCAAGTAGCAAAGAAACCTGTATGTACGCCAATTCAGCATCATTTGAATAATTATACATTCATATGTACGAAATACGATGGCGTGTAGATTGCTCGAATGGGTACCGAGGAAGCATATTTAATATCTCAACTGCTAATGCTTCTTGTTTTCTACGCACCAAACGGGATAGCCAATCGCGTAAAGACAAGACTGCACTGACAGGCTAAGATTTCGAATCCTAGCGTTGATAACACTCATTTATCCCGGCTGTTACCTTACTTCAAATCCCGAGGGGTACACACATTTATCGTAGACGGTGAGCAGCAGTTCACAGGACTATAAGCTGTCGCAGGTCAGCATCATAGATGTATCATTACCAAGTGAGAAGTAAAAGTGATTTCCTTTTGGTGAGTGGTGAGAACACCAGTGGACAAAACCGGAGGTCACGAGTTCATGTCCCGCTCGGGTAGGACATATTAATTCTCTAACTTCATCTACATAACTTGCACTATTTGTGCGTTACACGACCTAATAGCTTAGAGCTTTCAGTTTTCAAAATGAGAGCTTACTTACTAACCCTGATTTTACAGTGTGGACAAATGCAAGCCAATCAGTGACTGAATGAAACATTTTCATTACTGAGGAGATATTTACTTACAAACATCTGCACGAACAAATTGGATATGGAGCAAATGGAGCCACAAGATTCGTTCTTGGCAAATTCTCCCAAACTGGCAGTGTCCCGGACATGTTAAATTCATTGGTATGGGAAACGCTTCACAACTGAAGGCATAAAAGAAGATTCCAAGAGATGTACAAAGCATACACAGGGGAGCCAGCCTCGTATGAATTACGAAACAGAATGCATGTACTGGTAGGAGATACCATGCTTTCGAAATTCAAAAAGAAAATTTAGCGAAGTATTTCTTTTATCAACAGAGGTATGGAAACATGAAATGAGTTGCATAAAAAGCCTTAGAATCTTATCCGAAGAGTTTAAACGTTCTCCAGAAGAAAATGAATGTTGTATTCAGGGAGACAGTTTGGAGAAGTAATTGAGATATCTGTAAACATCTTGTCACCACCAGGTTTTGCCAAACGGTAAGAGTACCTACACTGCCGTTCCAGGAAAAAAGAAGAAAAAAACTCAGAAAAAAAGAGTTCTTAAAAAGTGTTTCATTATTTGGCCTATGTTCATTTTAGTTCATTTTAATGGTTTTCTTTCATCTCTCGGGGCAATGAATCATGTTTAATACAAGAATATGAAAATGTACGGTTTATAAAGGGATTTTGACGCTTATGGTTATATTTGGAATTTTATGTTGGTATCTGCATTAACTTTACATCTTAGCGCTTCCGCTATATTGGGATATGGGAATGGCGTTTATTTGTGGCATTGTTGGACTTTCATTTAATGACTTGTTATTCAGTACTTCCTAGAGCATCGAGAAGTTTGGGCATTTAAGCGCTGTAGACATTGCAAAAGCTGCTGCATTCGTTGACGATGGACACAGTTCATAAAAATTTGGTAAAAATCAATTAACTAGATTTACTCTTACATGAAAGTAAACTTTCAAGTGATAAATGATATTTCATGAAGTTGCTGTTTATCTTCCTTGAGTTTAAGTTTCAATGTAATGCAAGTAAAAATAACTTTGTGTTCATTCATTGAAAACATCCACGTTTTACGCTATTTTCTGGCCGGAAGTTATTTATAAATATATAAATAATAAGTAGTTGCGTGACGAACTAAAGAGCCTACTTCTCTTAAAATGTAAGATTCATGCCAATGAATCTATGCACACCTATCTAGAATAACGATGAAATTAAGTTGGTAATACTTATATTCCTAATTAGTATGAAATATACCTGAAATAGTGTAGCCTAATAGAGCAATACAGTACATTTGGCAGCCCTGGTGACTCTTAGTTCCATCTCTTTAGGTATAGAATGCACACACATAATTTGGTTCAAGTCTAACGGGTAGTATGGACATTACATGCTGTTAGATATTGGATCACTCAGTGCGCGTAAAATCATGTTGGCACCATTGCCATATATGGATTCCTGTACATTAATCTGGATTGTTACATTATTATCTATATGTGTGCTAATCTTGGAACAGTTCACATGCATAACTTAAGAGAAATGCAACATAGAGCTCAAATTTCAATTGCGATTTTTCAGCAGTTGGAACCACAGACGTCATTTTCAAATATGGCCGTGAGATATTCAGGTATAGATCTTTATTCATATCAAATTTGGTTTCGATAGCTGCAACCGTTTAGGAGTTGATAGGGGCGGCAACACACAGACAGACAGACAGAAAGACAGAAGGACAGACATACACATTTGCCCGAATCGATCTCATGTAAGCCTTTTTTTTTTTTACAAAATCCGAAAAGCAGGCTAAAAATGAACTCAATGAATTGTGTTAAAATGGCATTAGATATAGTCCAAGTGAATATTTGACGGAGGGATTTGAGCTATGAGACATCTCACTCCTATCCCTTGTTTGAATGGAGTCTGGCTCCATGGTATAGAGCGTTTTCACGTTGTCATTGAGTTCATTCAGAGTGAAAACATCCTGGATCCTTCGGGAAACAGTTTATTATTTTAACATGAAAAGTCTAGTCAGGCAATTTGCCAATTTAAGAGAACACAACTCTCCTGGTACATTAGCACTGCTCGTGGTTCATAGTATCCTTGCAATGGTCTTCACAGACAGCCTTGGCTCAGGGTTTTACATTCTTCGTTCCCCTCGCGTATGTACGAACATACTTCCCCCCTTTCCTTTTATTTTTTCAAATCCACATATTCTTCTCTATGGCCCTAAGGCCGTTCAGCCGACGGCCTACCTGCTCCCGCGCTCTGAACGAAAGAAGGAATGAAGTAACTCATTCATCTGCTGCCATTGCAGTAGGTATTGCCTGCGTGTCAAGAGAAGTCAGTTCGACACGCTACGACACGGGGAGCAGCGGTTTGGCTGTGCGCCAGCGCAGTCTGTTTATTCCTGACCTAAATATATCGACAGTCAGTTACTGATATCTTTCGTTTCGTGCGTGTTGTTTATCCAGCTTGAAGTACAGGGTTATTACAAATGATTGAAGCGATTTCACAGCTCTACAATAACTTTATTATTTGAGATATTTTAACAATGCTTTGCACACACATACAAAAACTCAAAAAGTTTTTTTTAGGCATTCACAAATGTTCGATATGTGCCCCTTTAGTGATTCGGCAGACATCAAGCCGATAATCAAGTTCCTCCCACACTCGGCGCAGCATGTCCCCATCAATGAGTTCGAAAGCATCGTTGATGCGAGCTCGCAGTTCTGGCACGTTTCTTGGTAGAGGAGGTTTAAACACTGAATCTTTCACATAACCCCACAGAAAGAAATCGCGTGGGGTTAAGTCGGGAGAGCGTGGAGGCCATGACATGAATTGCTGATCATGATCTCCACCACGACCGATCCATCGGTTTTCCAATCTCCTGTTTAAAAAATGCCGAACATCATGATGGAAGTGCGGTGGAGCACCATCCTGTTGAAAGATGAAGTCGGCGCTGTCGGTCTCCAGTTGTGGCATGAGCCAATTTTCAAGCATGTCCAGATACACGTGTCCTGTAACGTTTTTTTTTTCGCAGAAGAAAAAGGGGCCGTAAACTTTAAACCGTGAGATTGCACAAAACACGTTAACTTTTGGTGAATTGCGAATGTGCTGCACGAATGCGTGAGGATTCTCTACCGCCCAGATTCGCAAATTGTGTCTGATCACTTCACCATTATGAAAAAATGTTGCTTCATCACTGAAAACAAGTTTCGCACAGAACGCATCCTCTTCCATGAGCTGTAGCAACCGCGCCGAAAATTCAAAGCGTTTGACTTTGTCATCGGGTGTCAGGGTTTGTAGCAATTGTAAACGGTAAGGCTTCTGCTTTAGCCTTTTCCGTAAGATTTTCCAAACCGTCGGCTGTGGTACGTTTAGCTCCCTGCTTGCTTTATTCGTCGACTTCCGCGGGCTACGCGTGAAACTTGCCCGCACGCGGTCAACCGTTTCTTCGCTCACTGCAGGCCGACCCGTTGATTTCCCCTAACAGAGGCATCCAGAAGCTTTAAACTGCGCATACCATCGCCGAATGGAGTTAGCAGTTGGTGGATCTTTGTTGAACTTCGTCCTGAAGTGTCGTTGCACTGTTATGACTGACTGATGTGAGTGCATTTCAAGCACGACAAACGCTTTCTCGGCTCCTGTCGCCATTTTGTCTCACTGCGCTCTCGAGCGCTCTGGCGGCAAAAACCTGAAGTGCGGCTTCAGCCAAACAAAACTTTATGAGTTTTTGTACGTATCTGTAGTGAGTCGTGACCATATGTCAATGAATGGAGCTACAGTGAATTTATGAAATCGCTTCAATCAGTGACTGGAGGTACATTTCCAATTTTCCCATTTGCAGAGTACATAGTGCAAATAAAGAAAAAGAGAAGGCACAAATGAGTGGCTGACAAACCAGTTTGAAGAAACTGAACCAATTTTTGAAGTATTTAATATTCTTTGAAACTTGATTCCCTGTCATCACGCTAAAGTAACCCACTAAGTAGGCAAGGAACTCACCAGCTCTCCCGAATGGGATATATTAATACTATAATACTACGCTAGTTGTGAAGAGTCAAAATAATTATCTGCAGACTGTTGAACAAACTTACAAAGGAACATAAAACACTAGTAACTCCTCGTACCCGAGGTTGACGGGTTAACGCTGCAGGTGTATTAAAAAATAATGTACTCTATGAATTCAACGTGACAGTTAGTGATAGCATCATTCCAAATGGAACATGCGCAGTGCGAAGAACAGTGCAGCGTGTACAAGGCATAAGCTGTCGGGCAAAAGGGATTGAACGCTGTCATTGAGCAAATAATTGAATGTTTTTGAAACTAAGGAACAATAATAAATAAATCTAGTTTTTATGAATTCTTTTAATAATTAGGCAACAAAATGATTGCATAATCACAAGGATCGTTACATTTTGCCTCTAGACCATCAGAAACAGTTGTTTCTTTCTGAACCTAGGCTTTTTAAAAATACATCAAATGAAATGCAATAAATAATTACTTGAGAAATTATTTGCCAAAGTAAGCAAATACAGTATTTGATTGCCACAAGAACCATTAATATCGGTCGGTTCAAACGTCAAAAATAGTCATTACAAATCTTTGAAAGGTTTAGCGTTTGAAATATATTGATAGGCGCAGGCTCGCCACTTACTACACCAGCTGCTGGTAACCCCTGGCCTACATCTATTTGTGCTGTAGACATTAGAGAGCATTCCTGAAGGCCCGAAGATTTGAACGTTAACCTCACTTACTTTCTGATATCTCAAGTGGTGTACGCCGATCGCCTGCAGCTGGGATCGTTACCGCAAAACGTGACAGGGCGGAGATCTGCCAAGGACGCTCTTGGTAAGAGGATCAGGTAAGAAGAGTTTTAGGTGATCGATTCATTTGCATATGCTTTGATAGCTTCAACCACCACTTAAGCTCTTAAATACTTTCCGCTATGAATCATCTGAAAAATCATTCGTCACACTTTGTTCAAGGAACTATTCACTTCAAGGAATTGCACTACAAACAGCGTTATTAGCCTCTTGGTCCGGTATCAGGAGTGTGGCGGCCTTGTTGTGAATTTGATTTATTACAGATCCGTTATGAGGAGTTTTAGATGACATTGAAATGAAATTCTTGTTTTGTATAAACGAATAATTCAAACTAGGGATAGGAGTGAGATGTCTCATAGCTCAAATCCCTCCGTCAACTATTCACTTGGACTAGATCTAGTGCCTTTTTTTACACAATTCATTGACTTCATTTTAATTTATTTATTTATAAATACAGATCCGGCTAGAAAATAGCGTAACACTTGGATATTTTCAAAGAAAGAAAACAACATTCTTTTTACTTGCATTACCGGTACATTGAATCTTAAACTCAAGGAAGATAAACAGCAACTTCATGAAATATAATTTATCACTTAAAAGTTTACTTTCATGGGAGAGTAAATGAAGTTAATAGCTTTTTGGCAATTTGTTATGATCTGTGTCCATCGTCAACTAATGCAACAGCTCTTGTAAAATCTACAGCGCTTAAAGGCCCATACTTCTCTATGCTCTAGCAAGTACTGAATAACAAGCCATTAAATGAGAGCCCAACAATGCCACAAAGAAACGCCATTCTCACATCCCAATAATATAATCTGATGATGTTCACTTGACAAATGAAACATACCATTCTTGTAACAATTTCTCTTTTTTAATCAGACCACCTAGTGGTATATTGAATAGCATGCTCGGCTGTCGCCTCAGTGGTCCAGGTTCGATTCGTGTCTCTGACAAGAAATTTAATTATGGTCTGAAGGCTGGAGCGGGGTAACTCAGCCTCGTGACACGTGAACCATAAAAGTATTCTTTGTTTTACTAGTAATGTATTTTTGGTCGTTAAACTGAAAATTGGCCAAGGGTTGGGTGTAGGAACCCCTAGCCAATGAACTAGCCTCTTTGTTTTGGAGCATATAATAAGAAGTGCTGTGTCATTCTTTGTATTATGAAATATGCACTATATGTAATCATATGGGTAATTATAAAACAGCAATTATAAAAAGCAACCTATACATGATTCAAACCCTGGCTACACGGATGAGAGCCAAGCATTTAGATCGATCGACCAAAGTACCACATTGAGTTACGCAGTCGATATTAGGTCCAAGGAGTACTGTAATTAATGGAAATAAGGAATAACTTTAGTATAGCATAACGTACAATTTACCATATTCTATTTCAACAAGATACTGCAACGAATATTAAATTATACTCCTTATAATAATATAGTATGGCCTCGGTGCCGGGTGCAAGCTTTGTTATTAGACACCCAAAGGGTAGCTTGCATGTCGAATTTCGTTGTTCCTTGAAGCACTGTGAAAGTCAAGGAGGTTAGATATCCAAGCTCCTTGATCACTATCGCGCTTTCTAGTAGAGAAATGAGGAACTTTGTGTTGGCAGAAACTCCCGAAATTAATTTTGCCATTATGAACACGGCCTACTGAATTCTTTGACGTGCCAACATCGTATGATATGAGTCTCGTAATTTTTTTCCGCCTTTCAAAAATCACTTACCACGGCAAGGAGTGTACCTGCAAGCTTGGATTATACTCCTTGATAAGGACAAGGAGTTATAACTATGCCCATAAATTTAGGAGAACATTGGCTATATCTTCCTTTCTGAAAATCTTGTTTTTGAACTCGAATAGTATGTAGTTGAATATCACGTAGCCCAGACCAGGATATAATGGTGGGTTAGGTCAGCAACATAGCCAGGAATATACGTACGTGCTGTCACATGATGTACCGTCTAATTATTAAATGCTTACGTGACAAATCCGGTACTGTATGGAATGCCAAGATTCAGACGATTGCAGCATCCATGTCTGGACAAGAAACATGTTGGAGGACATTTCTGCACGGTTTCGATAGGAGGAAGTTTGGAATTTCATTTTGTGGAGTGAGCCAAAACATCCCCTGAGGACAGGTAAATGTAGGTAGACCCTTTTGATGCCAAGCCGAGTTTAATTCAAATACAAGTTTGTTGACAAATATTATCTACTACATATAAGTTATTTTTAACATAGAATGTTGACGCATCAGATGATAAACAACACAGGTCTACACGAGTTTCTCTTTCTTGGTTTTGACTCTTATTTTACATGTAGGCCTACATTGTTCATCTGAATTCAGAAGTGCCATTACTTTTGTCCTATCACATACCAATTTCTTATAATTGCAGTAACTTTGATTAACAAGATATTGCAAAATTTCACAATATCTCTACCGTTGGCTGATAAAACGTGATGATCCTACTAGAGTGAACAAGAGAAAAAGCCGTATGAGAAGCTTTGCATCCAAGCACCTACGGTTTCCATTGGCTTAATCATAAAAGTGAACACAAACTGATCTTTTCTTTGATGTGTATTTGTTGCAATATGTCTTAAGTTAATGTGTTTATTATTTTCATGCACTAAAATCTGCCTGCTATACAGAATCAATACAATGCAGATTTTCAAGCTCACGCATCTTGAAATGATTTCTTTAATACGTAGGTTCTTAAAAACCTGATGTGATACAGGAGCATTGAAGACATTTCCGTAATTCATACACTTTCAATATACAAAATCAGTCATTGAATCCAAAAGAGGTCCTCTAAAATTTTATATTGTAGACCTGTGCAATTAACGTTTTGTTTCATTTAAATACTTTAAAATTTTTGAATTTGAAATTTGAATATAATTTTGACAACTTCCACAATCTGAAGTATTTTTGTTAAACCTTATTTCTTCTTATCACCACATATCTTAATTAGTCCTTATCAAGAGCGTAAACAATCACAACTTCAAAAGATAACACGCGCGGGAAGTCAGTTGACTATAACATGTTCAAAGAGTACTTATTACGAATCCAGTTATTCACAGAGCTTAAATACATCCACATATCAAGAAAGAGAATTATTCCTGCATTGGCTTGGTTACAACAGTAACAGCGCTGCGTGACTGGAAATTACAATATTGGATATTGGGCCGATAGATCAGCTCGTGGGATTATTAGCAGAAAATCCCTCAGCCGATATATCTGCACCTTGGCACTATAAGGGTTAATACAAGGACGTTCCTTTTGAACCTGTGCCACAGAAAAACTCGTACACAACTAACTTTCCATTGTTCTTTCCATTTCAAGACAGTGGTGGCCAACTGAAAAGGCACAGCTCCTCAAGTCGTGCTGTCAAGTGCAGAGCGAGTGGGAGAGTCAGTAGTTCTTGATGAGATCTCTACAGAGAGACATCATTGCATAGGGAGTTCCTGTTGGAATAGAAGGAATTCTTTCTCAGTGGTGTCGATAAACTTGTAGTGTTATACCTTGGAAATACGAAGGTGGATCAAAAAGTTAGTTGCACTAACGCGCTGCAGCAGCGCGTTGAGTGTAGCAAACGTGGGTACAGCGGAGAAAGGGACAGACACTGCCCACACATCTGTTAGGCAGGTCGCTGTGGTGTCTCGTCTTGTATGGTGTGAATAGCGGCGTCGACCGGACGTTCACTCCCAATATGAGGTGCGTGCCACAATCCGATTCCTATGGGTCAAAAGGAAGAATTGCACGGACATTCATCGTGAAATTAGTGCTGTGTATGGGGAGCGGGCCATTTCCCGGCAAGGGATCGTAAAGTGGTGTCAGCAATTCGAAGCCGGACGCACGGATATCATGGACGAATATCGCGAGGGCAGGCCCGCAACGTCCAGGACCCGTGCAAATGTCAACAGTGTGAATGCGGTCATTAGACAGGTGGTCGACGTTCCCAGACCGATGAGGAGGTGAAGGCCGCTGTCTCCGTGTGGTTGCAGAACGCTGGAGGAACTTTCTATGCATCCGGCATCGACAAGTTGGTTGTGCGTTCGCAGAAATGTTAGGAGTCTCTTGGAACTACGTGGAAAAGTGACGTTACATTGTATGTCGTTATAGGCGTGTTGTTGTTGTATATGTGGTGTAATAAATGGCCATAACTGGGAAGTGTAAATTATTTTTTGATCTGCCCTCGTAATACAATTATTTCATAATTCAATGAAAACATTCAAAAATTCTGATAATATTTCCATATATAATATTGTAACTTTCAGTCGGTCAACACAAAAAACAATCCAATCACTGGAGTATGTGAAAAGCATTGCATGTGATTAAGATCTCGTATATATATTGTTACGGATTGTTTGGATCTGATAATGCTCACTTGATGAACGAAACATGTCATCCCTTGCTTTCTTCTACTTCAATGGTCTGTAACATTAGACAGTATTATAATTCTTAATCACATGTAATTTATTTCAAGTTATTTTTCACATATTCCAGTAATTGTAATGATCTTTTTTTTGTACCGACTGAAAGTTATAATATTAATTGTTAATAAGGCAACACTGAAAAATGTCTTCAAAGCTATCTTTAATCTTTCCATACTTAACAAGGAATGAAATGAAAATCCACAGCCTGCTTCCAGTCGATCGACCGGGTCAGGAATGGAATGAATGAAGCCCCCATCTAGCGGCGAGGATATGAACTGTGCCGGCCGCCGAAGCCTGTCGCACTCCCCTGGGGCAATGATTAAATGAATGACAGATGAAAGAAATGACAGTGGAGAGTGTTCCTGGAATGAAATTTGTGACAGGGAAAACCGGAGTACCCGGAGAAAAACCTGTCTGCCTCCACTTTGTCCAGCACAAATCTCACATGGAGTGACCGGGATTTGAACCACGGACCCAGCGGTGAGAGGCCGGCGTGCTGCTGCCTAGCCACGGAGGCTCACTTAACAAGGAATGCCTGACTTTAAAGCAGCCACTAGTACTGTTGCATGCCATGAGCTGTACGCGCCAAGATGGCAAGTTCCCTTCCTATAATAGACTCTCAGCTACTCAGAATGCACCGAGATCTGATTTGTGGGCACCACTGATTTGGGAACTTCATAAATCGTGGTCATCACCTTCATGCTCTTACTCTGAGGAATCTGTTTAATAACCTCTGTTATTTAGGTTTCAATACTAGTTTATACAAGTTCGTACAAGTATTGTTATTTGTGGTACGGTGCGGAAGGGTGCGATCGTGGATTATGATCGGTACCATCCCAGCATTCACCTAGAGTAGATGTGAGAAAACACCGTTAAACACTTCTAGGATCGCTGAGGTGTGATACACACTCTTTATTTCAGTTGGCCGCAAAAACATAGACTACGTCTGCACTCTTCCAAGCATAATTCTAGGATTTAAATCCTCCAACCCTATTCCTTTGGATATGGAAAAACTACCCCAATGTCAGAGTGGTGAAAGTAGTGTGTCTAAATTGGTGGTTATTGTGTTGTTGATGAAAGTGTGAATGAAGCAAAATTTGTGAGAGTGACTTCAAATCATTACTTCACATAAGATTTGCATTTACTCTTCACAATTACATAAGAACGTGAAATGTGAGTCTTCATAGGGAAGTTATGGCTGCTTGAGCTTTTAGTTCTCGCAGTAAAGAGGCACAGGTGCGCTTCATAAAAAGAGAGGTGGTGCGCTGTTCGCCACTCCTGTGGGGGTCCGGGCGGGGACACCAAGAGCCCGCTGATGAGCCAGCTTGGCGAAACCGTACACAAGACACAGCACAAACCTAGAAAAATTGCTGAGTTTTAAGAGACGTTTACCTGAGCAAGAACAGCAGCACCCTGACACTCTCATTGTAGGTGAGAGGGGTTGAATTATGTCTAAAATTTTCACCCTGTCAGATTTCCCACAAAAGAAGTAATTGTGAAGATTATAAAATGATGATCAAGTAGTCATTCAGTCATTAGGTCTTATTGTGCACTGTATATTGAGTGTACTTAGATCTAATATCCAAGCAATGTTTAGCCTATTTTCATCATATGAGTCAATTAGTTGCAAAACTCGTTACGTCCATTTATTTCTCAAAATGAGTTAAGACTGTCATTTTATGTAGCTCATGAAGAAACACATTCCAGTATTGTAATAGTTGTGCTAACTCAGTTTTATCTGCATGTTAAGAGCTGATGAATGATTGGAGTTGCTGCTGAAATCGTTATTTCCAGCGTATGTTATGCAGTAAAGTGCGCTATGTCCAACTCAACAAAAGATTTCCAAAACTCGTTGTGTCCCATCATAAAATTTTGTTCATAAAACTGCGCTTATGTGAATGAACTTAAAAAATATCTTTGAAAGAATGAATTCTTGATAGTGTCTTAAAATCAAACAGTCAGGTTTAAATATTTTAAGAAATCCCTCTTGGCACACCGGAGGCAGAGGTAGATTTCACCGGGCAAACTAGGGGTCAGGAGAAAATTGGCAAAGTATGGTGGTTTTCGTTGAAGGACCAGACCTCATTTTATACCCTTCATTATGAGAAAGTACTTTATAATTTGAGCTTAAAAGCATTTTATTTCTTGATTTATGCATACATTTAGCCTATTTTCTTTGATGAAAAAATAGGCTTTTGAGATCATCTTTTGTTCGTCTGGCTGTGTGTGCGTATGTTGTGATTCGTGTGTGTGTGTGTGCCCCCCCCCCCTAATAAAATCTAAATGGTTGAAGCGATGTCAATGAAACTAGGTAAGTTCATAGCACTATTACGGACGACTCGACCTTGCCCTTCAAATTTTGTTACGTCTCACGAATCCAACATGGCGGTTGTGCAAAATATTTCACCAGCATTCAATATCTGTGAAACTATTGCCGATATCACCCTGGAATGTTGTACAGTGATAAAGGAAACTACTAGAAGTTCACCTATGTGACTTTTGAAAACCTGGTAACTACAGAACCAACATGGTGGCCAAGCGAAATTGCGACTTTTAAATAGACGTTTCTCGCGATTTAACGAACCAAACGCAATAAAACATGGTACAGTATATGTTTATACACATTGTAATGCACCGACATCTAACTTCGTTCAATTGTTTACATAACCACAAGATAGCGGCTGTGCGAAATATTTCACCGGCATTCTATATCTCTGAAAGTATTACCGGTATCACCCTAAAATTTTGCACGGAGATAAAGAGCACTACTAGAAGTTCATCTATGAGACTTTCAAAAACCGGTTAACTACAAAACGAACATGGCGGCCAAGCGAAGTTGAAAGTTTTAAATAGACTTTCCTCGCGATGTGATGATCCAAAGGCAATGAAACTTGGTACAGCAAATGTTTATACACATTTCAATGCACTGGTATCTAATTTAGTTCAATTGTTTACATAACCTCAAGATGGCGGCTGTGCGAATTTTAAAATTACGTTTTTATTTCTTGTGTCGTAATCATGCGATCGAAGTGAAAGTTTGAATAATTAATCTAAGCAATAATTTACCTTCAATGGTTCATGACTCTATGGCCTATACATATAACAAACTAACATGGCAAACATCCGAAATATTTAGACTGTTCTCAATATCTACGAATCTATTACAGCAATCAAACTCCATTTTCTTATTTTCATAGGGGCTATGAACATAGGTTCGCCTATAGGACGTTCAATAACCTGGTGAACACAAATTTAACATGGCGGCGACGCGAAGTATAAATATTCGCATGGACGTTTCTCGCTATTTAACCATCTGAGTGCAGTGACACTTGGTGCAGTAAATCGTTATACACATGTTAATCCACTGGCATCTAATTTATTTCAATTGTTTCCATAACCACAAGATGGCAGCTGTGCGAAATTTTAAAATCTCGTTTTTACTACTTGTGTCCTAATCATGCGATTGAAGTTTGAATACTACACGTACACAATAATCTTCATGTAACAGTACGTAACTCTAAGACCTACATATATACAAATCCAACATTGCGTCCATCCGAAATATTTAGTCGGTTCTCAATATCTACGAATCTATTACAGCAATCAAACTGAAATTTTGTATGTCGATAGTGGCAATTAGCATAGGTAGGTTATATGAAAATAGTTGTTAGTTCTTCACGGAACTACTTGTTAACATTTTATTGTCTTACGGGGACGGTAAACTTTCCGTAATTTAGGGTTTATTTTTATACTGGTGGTCACACTGTTCTTAAGGTTTAGACACTGATGTCTAACTTTCTAACGGTATGTTACCTCTTCACACAAAATTATATCTCCCACAGAGACAGATGGAAAACTGAATGTGATCTCGTGCAGTGGCGTTGTCATGGTAAACTCTGATGGCTCTTACGTCATCAATTTTGCATTTTCTCATAATTCCGAAAAATAAATTCTAATCTCTTGGTGTATCGGTGGGTCATATCAAAAGTTCTTTCATAAAATAGTTTTAGGTAATTATTAAAGGAGTATTGACCATTTTAAACGGTTTGGTATTGTGCCTATTACGAGAGATATGATTTTTGTTTCTCTAAAATCCCAATTTTGGTCAATGGTTAATGCTATCTAGAAATTTAACTAACATAAATTTTTGGCTCTTATCCGAAGAATAGTATGAAATTGAAATGTATTTGATATTTCACATATTGGGAGAGTTATAGTGATATTTCACTTTTTCGGAAAGGGACCCCCCATTTTCAAGCCCTTCATCCGATTTTGTTCATAAACGAACTCGACCGAGATTGTGCATAAAGCTTGAAGTGATTGGTGCAAATTTGCTGTGGTTATCGAGTCCACAAGAAAGTGATATAGATATATAGTTATACACACTGTATACTGCATATACAGTAGATAGATACATAGGCTACATCAATTATATTTAAACTTTTCAACTAAAGTGGTTTTGGGGACTGGGGGATCGGTAACGCGAAGATATGTCGAAATTTTCTGGAATCGCAACATAGTGCCTATTTCAATAGGTAACTTTCTAATAAAATCTTCCTAAAATCCTTCTCGGCACGCTGAAAGGCGGAGGTATATTTCACCGGACAAACTAGGGAATTGGCGAAGATAGTCAAAATATGGAGGTATTCGTAGAAGGACCTGACCTCATTATATACCCCTCATTATGAGAAAGTATTTTACAATTTGACATTAAAATACTTTGTGTTTCGTGGTTTTATTCATATTTTATACATTTATCGTCTTATGGGGACGGTAACCTTTCCGTCATTTGGGGTCTATATTTATACTGGTGGTCACACTGTTCTTATGCAAGGTTCCGACACTGATGTCAAACTATCTAACGGCCTGTTACTTCTTCACGCAACATTTTATCTCCCACAAAGACAGATGGAAAACTGAATGTGATATCGTGCAGTGGCGTTGTCATGGTACCTTCTGATGGCTCTTCAGTTATCAATTTCCCATTCTCTTATAATATCGAAAATATTTTGCTAATCTCTTGGTGTAATGATAGGTAATATCAAAAATTCTTTCAGACAAAAGATTTAGGTAATTATTAGGGGAGTATTGACCATTTTAGACGGTGTTGATATTGTGCCTATTACAGTAAGAGAGATATGAATTCTGTTTCTCTAAAAACCCACTTTTACCCACTATTTTGGCCAATGGTTGGTGCTATCAAAAGACTTTACTAACATATGTGTATATATATACCAGGTGGCCCGTTTCCCCCGTGCAATCTAGTTTTAGACGTCCCGCATACACTAATGCTGTATGGGATGCCTAATAACTGATTTCCACGGGGGTCACAGTGCATGCTGGTCGATTACGTCAGAATACGTAGGAATAACAACCGGACAGCCGCTAGCTGCATGTTCCTCAGCTCTACCCGTCTAATGCACCCCATTGCCTTACCGACCCTCGCATTTGAGAGCGCAATAGACTCATAAATGTGGTAGAACGACACGACAGTTGCTGGCAACATATTGACAACGGCTGGTGTTTTCAGCATACGGACATAATACTAATATATGGAGAAGCTAGTCGTAATGCCGTTGAAGCTCGTAGACGGCATGCAATGGTGTTTCCATGTAGACGTCTGCCGTCTCGACAAGTATTTCGCCGAACAGAGCTGCAATTACGAACGAATGGAATGTTCCAGGCACATACCAGCAGGACTAGACCCGTAATGCTGAAGTTGTACGGCATGTACAAGAGTACTTCGAACGGAATCCTACACAACGTCAGTTACACTTCACCTTACTGAGCTGCCGTTTTTTTTTTGTTTTTTTTTTTGAGACGTTTCGGCCATCAATGGACCACGATGTTCTTCACTCATATGATCACTGTAATGCTTGAGCTACTGCTGTTAATAGTAATAATAATACTACTACTACTACTACTACTAATAATAATAATAATAATGATAATAATAATAATAATAATAATAATAATTTGAATTTTGTATTAGAATTAATTTATTAATTACTATGATAACACATTTGTGATATGTGTCAGGAATCTGACGGCAAAATTAGTAGAGATTATACGTGAGACAATAATTATTTTTCACAGCTTTATACAGTTTGTATTTCAATACAAGAGTGCATACAATAATACGTTTTTGTTATAAATTAATGTTTATTTAGGTAATAATTTTTTATGCGACGTGTAGCTAGTTGTTTGCTGTTCATGTTGGACAATCGAGGTCGTAGTTCGTTAAATAGTGCTGCTGCAAGATAATTTAGTCTCTTGAAACCATAATAATAATAATAATAATAATAATAATAATAATAATAATACGAACCACTATGTTACAATGTGCCCATATTTATTGTTGCTTAGGGCAAAGAGAAGCTGCAAGGGAGCTAGGAGTGCCACGAACTTCAATACAGGTAGGAATTATCTTGAATTTCTACAAACCGACTTCACTCTGGAAATCCTTCTAGAAGATATTCCACTCCAGGTTGTATTACAACATTGGTACCAGCATTATGGTGCTCCACTTCACACCTTCCGAGCCGTTACGGAATATCTAAATGCACGATACCATGAACGGTGGATAGATCGTGGAGGACCCTGGCAGTGGCCAGCACGATCGCCTGATCTAACCCCTCTGGACTTCTTTCTGTGGGGCTATATAAAATCAAAAGTCTACGAAACGGCGCCAGAAAATGTTGATCAATTAAAACAACGTATTGGTGAGGCCTGTGCTGCAGTGACATCTGAAATGTTACGACGTGTCCATGCAGACACTGCGAGACGTGTTCAGCATTGTATTCGCCACCAGGGACATGTCTTTGAGCATATCCATTATGAATAGCTGTCCAAGTGTGAAATTTTAATTTATTTTATTTTCTAAGCTTTGATGCAATAATATGTGAGTTTTTGTCCACAATGCTATTGTAGAGTGGAAATTCTGTAGCCTACATGTACCAATTAATGTGTTATTAAACTGTGTTTTCTACATCTTTGGCGTATTTACAAGCAAACCCTGTTTATAACAGAAACCGTTGTTTGCAAAGGAGCGTTACAAAGTGGTATACAATATGTTGCATGTTATGCAACTATTGAACAGTAGTTTTCCTACACAAGTACTGTAACAGGATTCCTATCATCATTATAATCATTATAATAATAATAATGATAATTATCATTATTATTATTATTATTGTCATTATGATGTATGCACTAGACTGTAATAATAAAATAACAATAGTGACACAGGTTATCAGACAAATTTTTCACACACTCAAGTACACGGGGCTACATGCCCACTGTGTTGTAAAGCCCCAGAAATTCAACAACTCATTATTTCAGTACGGTGAAATTCAACATAGCGTGTGAAGTCTTCGATCACAATACTGATGAACAGTCTGCACAACATCAGAATTGATGCAGACGGGTCTTGCCATGCTGGTATGTGCTTCAATCCATTAGCACTTAATTACAGCTCTGTTCGGGGAAATTCATGTACAAAAGGCAGGCGTCTATTTGGAATCTCCTGTGCATTACTGTGCGAGCTTTGGTGGGATTGTGACCAGATTCTCCATAGATTAGAATTATGTGTGTGCGCTCTCGTTTTTGGTGAATACCTCAGCCATTGTCGATGTGTTGATAGCAACTTTAATACTGCTGTGCCACGTGCAAAGCTACTATTCTGCGCTCGCCAGCGAGACTTCTCACCGCTTTGGGGCGCATTAGACGGGAGCACGAAGGAATATGCAGTGTGCGGCCGTCTGGTTGTTATCTCTTGGCATTCTGACGTAACCAGCGTGTATGCAAGGTTACCCCTTAGCAATTCAGTTATTAGACCACCCGTTCAACACTAGTACATGCGGGACATTTATAAGTAGATTGCACGGCGCAGTTGGGCCACCTGGTATATATATATATACACACAGTAACTCAGACATTTTTCTAGGTTTGTGTCGTGTCTTGTATGGGGTTTCAGAAAGGAAGATTGCAGTTTTACGTGACCGTTAATCTCGAGATCATTAGCCACGGGACCTTCTTTTTACGTGGAATCTAAACCACAGGACATGGAATTTCACATTGAAAATCTCACATGCATTGACCGAGAAACGAACCCTGTCCGCCGTGGTGAGAGGACAACAGCTTAAACGCTGCGCCACCACGCTCCTGTGGGGTTTCGCCTAGGACACCAAGAGCCCGCTGATGAGCCAATTTGGTACCCTAGGCGGAACCCCACACAAGACACAGCACAAACCTTGAACAATTGCTGAGTTTTAATTCAGTGGACATGAAAGCCAATATACCATATATTTATAGATAGATACATACATAAATGATATATAAACTTTTCAACTGACGGTAGTTTTGGGGTCCGGGGATGTGAAACGCGAAGATATGTTGAAATTGTCCGGAAGTCGCTACTTGGTACCCATTGCAATAGTTAGCTTCTTAATGAAATCTACCTAAAACAGATTAAATGTAGCCCATCTTGAGCGACATCACAGTCCCCGATCCAGAGTCAGCATCCACATAAAACAGTCCAAATTGTGCGCTCACCCAGCCCATGCGATCAGTATCGGACTTACCGTTAGCTCACCATAGTGGGACATCCCTCCACCGCACAATATCAATAAACACAATTTCGCTTTCCTAAATTTATTTTTGGCATTCGAACCTAACTGATAAATCTGGTCCATAATAAAATCAGCTGTAGCCTTCTCTTCGGTGATCTCATAAGCCTATTTTTCATGTGATGAAATAGGCTAATAAGTGGATGGATTGAACCTTTAACGTATGGCCTCATTTGTTCCCTTCTAACTATTTTGGATATTACACAGCGTATACAAGTTCACAGAAAGCAGAGCTAAACGTTCCTTTCAGCGGTGATACCCTCACCTTGTTCTCGCTTGTTCAACATGAGGTATGTCATGACACGGTTAATGTATAAATTAAGATGTACTGTAAGCCTCAGGCGAGCATCCATACGTGCAAACATGAGGGTAATTTATCGTTTACCAACAACACTTCATTGTATAACAAACAGCTGAAGTTAACCCGTGGGTCACTCTCCACCACAATTGAAAGGCACTTCATTTCCCCGAGACTGATGCCCGCCTACGCAACACAGATAACGATAGCTATTATTAGCGAGTTGAAGCCCTCCTGTAAACGAAAAGACTAAGCTGGAGCATTTTCCTCCTCTTTACCCTATAGCTTAACTCATTTGGTAGAGCAGCAGACCGTGAGATGCGTGGACTGGATTCTGGTCACACTTAGGAAGCAAAGAGAGGATTAGTGGCGTACAGTAAGTCAGTCAGCAATAACATGCAATCCTACCCTTTGTGGGCAATTGACGCGAAGTTCAGTTCCAATATCTCAGATGCACTGACCCTGCCTGCTGATTGTGAGGGGCGTGGTGGCGCATCTGTCAAGCTCTTTGCCTCCTACCAAGGTGGACTGAGTTTGATTCCCGGTCCATGCATGTGCAATTTTCGAAGTGAAATGCCATGTCCTGTGGTTCGTATTCCGCGTAAAAAGGAGGTCCCGTGACTCATAATCGCGAGGTCGGTCACTTTAAACTACAAGCGTTCAGATTGATGTTTATGATAGGTATACCATGATCATTAGCCTCATA